>OZ001245.1:13243055-13843055 GCA_963924025.1 Ischnus inquisitorius | reverse complement strand
TCGACCTGCGTGGGTTGCCAAGCTCCCATAATAAAGGGCGACATAAGAATCTCAAAGAAAGACTTCGAGAGCGAAAAGGGCGTGATGCTCAACGGAATAGACAGATGGCATCATTTGGACTGCTTCGTCCAGCTCAGAGGCGAGTTGGGCTTCTTCGAGGTCGGAACTCTGCTTCCCGGCGCCGATGGTCTCAAGGCCGAGGACAAGAAAATACTGAAAACAAAGTTGCCCAAAATGAAAGCTGCCGATTTGCCGCCGCCGCCGAAAAAATTGAAAACCGAGCCCGTCGACGCGGAGGAGGAGAAACAGTTGAAGAAACAGAACGAAATGATATTCAATGCCCGCGATCAGTTGAAAACCCTCGGAAAGTCGATTATCGAAGAGTTGCTCACCGAAAACAAGCAGTACGTGCCGTCGGGACAGAGCGAGATGCTCGACATGCTCGCCGACGTGATGGTTTTCGGGGCTCTGAAACCGTGCAAGAAATGTTCCGGCCGATTCACTTACGTGTCCGGTCTCGGCTACAAGTGCACCGGCGATCTGACCGAGTGGACCAAATGCATGGAGGTAACGCAGGACCCGAAAAGGAGCAAATTCGTCGTGCCCAAGGAGCTGAAAGGCGCGTCGCCGTTCTTGGAATCCTACAAAGCGAAGGTACTAAAAAGAATCGTGCGGATCACGGCACCGTCGACGTCGAGCGCGGTGAAGAAAGAGGAGGTCGACGATGGTCCGAAAATCAAGGGAAAATCACTGCCGCTGAAGGGAATGCAATTCGTTATTTTGGCATCGACGAAGAGCAAAGCCGAGTTGACGCGCGAAATAATGAATCTCGGTGGTACGGTGAGCTCGAAGATACACGAGAACGTCGCGGCGATCGTCGCGACGCCGGATTACGTCGAGAAGGAGGGCAAGAAAGTCGAGGATGCAAGAGAAGCCGACATACAAATTATATCGGAGGATTTCTTCGTGGAAGCGAAGGATTACACGGAGCCGCCGATATCGCTGATAACGAAGAAGAGCATATGCGACTGGGGCAGCGATCCCTCGACGAGAGTCGCCGCGTCGGTAGCGAAATCGGCATCGAAGGGTAAGAGTATTTACGAAAAATCGTCATCGGGCAAGGTAAAACTGAAGGTCAAAGGAGGCGGTGCCGTCGATCCGGGATCCGAGCTCGAAGACGTGGCTCACGTTCACACCGATAAGGATAACAAGTACACGGTTACCCTCGGCATAACTGACATACAGTCGAAGAAGAACAGTTTCTACAAGATGCAAGTTCTCAAACACGACATTCGCGATAAGTATTGGCTCTTCCGCAGCTGGGGAAGAATCGGCACGACGATCGGCGGCACCAAACTCGACGACATGAGTCGCGCTGGATGCATCAAGACGTTCAAAGATATGTACTTGGACAAAACCGGCAACGAGTGGTCCGACAGAAATCATTTCGTGAAGAAACCCGGTAAGATGTATCCGATCGACGTCGATCACGGCGATGACGACCCCGATTGCGGACAGCTCGATTCGAACGTGGAAAGCAAACTCAAGGAGCCCGTGCAGAATCTTCTGAGATTGATCTTCGACGTCAACGAGATGAAGAAAGTCATGCTCGAGTTCGAGCTCGATATGGACAAGATGCCGCTCGGCAAATTGTCGAAGGCGCAGTTGCAGAAAGCCTACAGCGTGCTCACCGAATTGCAAGAATTAACGAAGAACGGCGATCCCGATCGAATGCGATTGATCGATGCTTCCAATAGATTTTACACCCTGGTGCCTCACTCCTTCGGCATCGCCGATCCGCCGATACTCGAGTCCGCCGACGACATAAAGAAGAAGTGCGAAATGCTCGATTCCTTGCTGGAGATGGAGATTGCTTACAGCTTGCTCAACGTCAAGGGCGACGGAACGAAGAATCCTCTGGATCTTCACTACGAACAACTCAAGACGGACATCGATGTTCTCGACAAGAATTCCGAGGAGTACAAAATCATAAAACAGTACGTGAAGAATACACACGCCGCCACGCACAGCCATTACGATCTCATCATCGAGGACGTGTTCGTGATAAAGAGAGACGGCGAAGACAAGCGTTACAAACCGTTCAAAAAATTGCCGAATCGAAAGCTTCTCTGGCACGGTTCAAGAACGACGAATTTCGCCGGTATTCTGTCGCAGGGTCTGAGAATCGCGCCACCCGAGGCACCCGTGACCGGTTACATGTTCGGAAAAGGTATATACTTCGCCGACATGGTGTCGAAGTCCGCCAATTACTGTTGCACCAACAGCGAAAATCCCACGGGTCTCTTGATGCTCTGCGAAGTTGCGCTCGGTAACATGTACGAGCGCTACCACGCCGACTACATAACGCAATTGCCGAAGGGCAAGCACTCGACTTTGGGACGCGGTATGACGGAGCCGGATCCAAAGATGGTCTACAAGACCAAAGACGGTGTCGAGATACCGTACGGACCGGGTGTGCCCGCGAATATTGCAGAGCGATCGGCGCTGATGTACAACGAGTACATCGTGTACGACGTTGCACAGGTGAATGCGAAGTATCTCATCAAGATGCACTTCAAATTCATTTACTGAGGCGATATAACTCAATCGCTCGCTAAGCTCTCGTCCCGCTGGATACTGTTCCTAATTCCAGTGGGCGATCCAATAAGTTTATTCGTAAAAATGAAATATTAATATTACTATTTTGTCGATTTACGGGCAAATCGTACGCTCGAGCGTGTATGTAACTCTTTACCTCATGTCCCCAAATATTTTTGTTTCATCGTTTGTCAAAGTTAACGGTTGTATGCTATTTTTTTTTACAAATAAAAGAACATTTTTCATTAATATTTCTCGCCTTTCTCACGATTTCATTCCTTTTTATTACGTACAAGCAATGCGATGCAAGAACCGTTGTTTCTGTTTGTGCATTTGTCGATTCGATATTCATTGGAATAATTCAGGTTTCTCTTCTTTTTATGGAAATTGAAATATTACGATACGCTTTATTTAATCGATTGATAATGTGATCAATACTCGAAGTGAAAATCGAAATACGATTGATCGAATGTGTTGATACGAACGTAACCGTCCTCTCCACCGCTGGAGAAGCTACGACCGTTCGGATGAAAAGCCAATGAATTTATCGGACCGAAGTGACCCTTGAGACGGGCGAATTCCTCCTCGAATACCAGATGGAAGAAACGAGCGTCGAATTTTCCCTGACGAGCCGACGTTGTCGTTACGTCCATGGCATCCTGTCCACCTCCGAGAACGACCTGTAACAACGATAATCGTCAATCGATATACGCCCATTAATATTGATCACCGGCGGAAACAATAAACAATAAAATTAAAAAAATACTAACATGATCCGCGATAGGCGATATCGTGGCCGAATTCACGGGTCTCTCGGTTTTGTACGTCTTCAAGTGAAGCAAAGATTCGCTGTCGAAGAGCTTGGCCGTGTGATCTTTCGATGCAGTTACGAACATCGTGCCATCTTTGCTGAACTGCATGTCATTGATCTGTGACTTGTGACCCTTTTGGCTGTCAAGTTTCTTGCCCGTCTGCAAAAAAAAATTATTAAATTAATAACAATCTTGTAATAACAATTACAATAACAGTCATTGAAAATCGAATAATGAAAAAAAAAGTAAAAATCAATTAATTAATTTTTTATTGATATAATTATGATACATTTTTTATTGATTTCAGTTAATGAAAATCATTGTCATTTCATTACAGAATTATTGAAATTATTATTATTATTGCTATTATTATTATTGTCTTTGCAAATTTCGTATTCTCGAAAAAATTGTGAATATCTTACCCTGACATCCCAGATGTTGAGTTCGCCATCTTCGTGTCCCGTGATGATAGTTTCGTCGAGGGCGCCCCACAGAATGGAGGAGATACGCGGTCCGTTGATGGGAATTCTGCGAATAGCGTCATCCTGAGACAGAACAGCGTCTACGTTTCTCGTATCGATGATGAACATCTCGCACTGATGTCCCAGGGCCTTGTCGGTCGAGTACACGGCCAAATTTGCGGAATAGCTGAAGGCGCAAGTTCTCACCGAACTGTTCGTGGGCAACTGGCCAATTTCCTTGCCTGAAAATGTCAATATCGGCTAGCAAAGTCCTGGCATGGATTAAAAAATTGTGGAAATGCAAAAATAAATTACCTGTCTGACAATCCCAAACTCGGAGCGTGTTGTCACCGCTGCCGGTCACGAAGCGCGTCGTGTCCCAATTAACGTCGATGCACCACACAGATCCGTTGTGGCCGTTGAAAGTGCCGAGTCTCTCGCCGTTGAGAGAGTACCAAACATTCGGATTTTTATCCTTACTGGCGGAAAATATGAGATCTCCCTCTCGGTTGTACTTTATCTTCGTTATGGCACGCTCGTGCCCGTGCAACATAATCGGTTTCTGCAATTGACAACATTTCGAACGATCTCACGTCATACCCTCAAATTTAAGGTTACACTGTCACATGTGTGATTTATTTGCTCCGTTAAAACAATCATCTCGCACCTCGTCCTGCGAATCTTCGTGATTCGATTGAGAATTTCGTACTCACCATCTTTTCGACTTGTTTTATTTATCCTCGCGTCAGACAAATTTGTACAAAAATGTGTTCTCTCAATCGAGAAAGTACCGCACAACTGTTCGGTGTGCGGGGCAGAGAGAAACACGAAGTGGAAAGGAACGCGCGTGCGAGGAATCTCGAAGATTTTCCGGAGCTTACTCCGCGTCCTGGCGGCGGTTGAATGAAGCTTAAATTTGTCCGCGTGAAAAGAATGCTCATTACCGTTGCGACAAAGGCTGCGCGATTGTCGAAACACTTTTCGTTTTTCGAAAAATTAGTATTCAACGACGAAACATTACTTACTTTTTAATCATTGTTGAAAACAATGCCGAAAAGCTCTCGATTTACTTTCGAGATTGACTCAGATGGCGCTGGCTTCGCGCGACCGAGCTCTCGATTTATCCTCTTTGTTACGTGATATCGTTGTCGCAGCGAACGCGGAAGAAGGTCGTCGTGAGTTTCGAGAAACATAGTCCCGTTCCAAGTTCCTGTGCGCGTTCTCTCTCGCATGGGGTAAAAGTTGAAAAAGAAACGATACTGGAAACTCACATGTCTTCGATAGGAACGTGCAGTCAGCCTCCGATCGAGGAGAGCTATTGTTTCAAATGGAGCGATTATCAGAATCACTTGTCGGGAGTTGTTCGTCAACTTCTGGAGGAGGAATGCATGGTCGACGTGACCCTCGTTGCCGCTGGGGAGCGCATACACGCCCATCGTATCGTACTTTGCTCGTGCAGCACTTTGTTTCAAGTAAACAATGCGTTCCGATGCCGTAGAAAAAGAAAACCCCCCCATTCTTAATGACGATGCGCACGTTCGATTGATTTTGTTTTTTTTTTGTTTTAACGACGAAACAATGATTTCGAATTGCAGGAATTATTGAGTCAGGTGACGGATGATCACCCGACGATAATATTGAGCGATATATCCGCCCAGGATGTGAGATCGATTGTAGAGTTCAGTTATCACGGCGAAGTTAGAATTCCCGTTGAGAACATAAGCAATCTATTGGAGGCCGCTCACTCCTTGAAAATATGCGGTCTTATGGAGGTAAAATGTTGTGACCTTGAAAAATCGAGAGCTTTAAAGAACAAACGAACTAATCTTGTTGGTATATTTAATTATGATAATCCTTTTTCAGATCGACGGTCTCGACGAGAACGACGCTATTATAAGCACGAAAGACGCGAGTGAGGACAACGCGGATTCTCTGGCCGATTTCAATGACTCCGATGGTAAAGGATCCGAGCAAATGGACGATGCAGTCGCGAGCAGAGAGGACGAAAAGAGCTCTGAAACAATAGACAATCGTCACGGCGTCGTATCCGTCAACAAAAAGAGAAAACGGCGGAAAGACTCGTTGAAACGGGAATACAACGACGACATGCTCGTATCGGCGATAAACGACCTGAGGTCGGGTCAGACGCTCATTGAAGCGGCGACGAAAAATAATATACCACGATCAACGCTGTACATGAGGGCCAAAGCGTTGGGAATACAATTGAGCGCGTCGCGTAACGAGTATCCGCCGGAATGCATGAAAGCCGCGATCGAAGCGGTGGTCGGAGGTCTGAGCTTGCAGCAAGCTTCGGATAAATTCGACATACCGAAAACCGTTCTCTGGCGAAGAATACAGAAGGAAGGCTATCAGATATTGCGCACAGAGATGAAACGTTCTTACGGCTCGGAGAAGCGCGAAGCGGCTGTAAAAGCACTGCAACGGGGTGAAAATCTCTCGAAAGTTGCGATGGAATTTCAGGTGAAATAGCGATTAAAATTCCAATACTCGCATTCTCGAGTATTCGTTCTGCAAAGACGATGAAAACTATATATACGTTTTTTTTTTAGATACCAAAGACGACGCTGTTCCGCGATAAAGCGAGACTCGTCGACGAGGGCAAATTGCCGGAGTCCTTCTGGAAGAAAAGAAAAACCGGCGACGAGCATGTGAAGCGTTTGCGTCTCGAGGAAGCCGTGGCGGCGTGCAAAGGCGGAAGAATGTCGCAAGCAGCCGCATCGATGGCGTATCGAATACCAAAAACAACGATCTGGCGACGACTCCAACAGGAGGGAAAGAATTCGGAGCGCGCCGCAAGTTCGAAGGAAACGGGGCTCGAGGATGAAATCGACGACGACAAGTGCGAGCATCAAAATGCCGATTTCTCATTCTGCGAGGTCAGCACAACTGATGAATTGTTCTATGTAGATTTTTTTCCTCTTTTATGTAACGATGTTTCAAGAATTCTCACGAAACTACGAAACTTCGGCAGGTATCCTCGGAAATTCCCATAACTTATATAGACGAGAACATACCGGAGAATTCTGTAATAATCCTGACGACCCAGGACGTCGACGGACTGAATCTCGAAGCGGGCAGACAAATAATCGTGAATCAAGTAAGTCAGATCTATATTGAAGAACGATCATTTTCAACGCATCAATCCATCACTAATCCATTCGAAATTAACAGGAATCCGGACAGGAGTACGTTCGATGTGCGCTCAGCATAGGAGAAAACACGGATACAACCGACTACCAGCCAGCCGAGAGCTAGCGAATAGACACGATTAATTTTTTTCCTACAGCCTATTTTTCCTACACTCAGTTTTCAACGATTCTACCACAATTGTATGCCTTCGACGCGCCTATCCTACAGAAAACTACGTTGTATCGCTCAAAATAAAGAATAATTCAATAGAAAATACCTGGGATTATATTTTTTTTTGTTTATCCTTAATGAATGGTTACATTCCCATGGAATGAGGGAGTTTCACTGTTTTTTTTTTCTTCATCGTAAAGATTCAGCGACACGCAAACTTCCAATGAATTTTTATCATTATATATATATATCGGATGTGTAAATTCCGTTCATACTGTCGCAAGGACGAAATTGTTGAAACGTTAAATATTCCTTAAATTGTATTTAATTCATTTTTTTTTCTCATTTCTTGTTTTCGTTTTTTTTTTTTTCCAAAGACATAGTCTAATCGAGGGAATGGAAACATCGACAGCTCCGGCGATTTCATGGTCTTTTTCTGTACTGTATAACCGGAGCTCTTTTTTTTGTTGTTGTTTTTTTTGTAACGTACGCGTTTCTTATGAGAGTTGACCGCAATCGGCGACGACGATTTTCTTGTTTGTCTTGCCGCTCTGGGTGCCGCAAGCCTCGAGCCTCTTGACGACGTCCATGCCGTCGACAACGGCGCCGAAAACGACGTGTTTGTTATCCAACCAGGTGGTCTTGACGGTGGTGATGAAGAACTGCGATCCATTGGAGTTGGGACCGGCGTTGGCCATCGACATGATTCCAGGCCCGGTGTGCTTTAGCGTGAAGTTCTCATCGTCGAATTTGTTTCCGTAGATGGACTTTCCGCCGGTGCCGTTGTGATTGGTGAAGTCGCCTCCTTGGCACATGAAGTTGGGAATAATACGATGGAAGGAGCTTCCCTTGTAGCCGAAGCCGCGCTCTCCCGTGCAGAGAGCCCGGAAGTTCTCCGCCGTCTTGGGAACTACATCGGACCTAAGCTCGATGACGATGCGTCCGACCGGCTGGCTGTCAGCGGTCATGTCGAAGAATACCCTTGGAAGAGGCATTTTGCAGTTCAGTCGGTTCGTGTGCTGAAAAAAAAAAAAAAAAAAAAAAAAAAAAATTTAAGTTGAAGTGTGTTTTAATTACATTGATTTTTGTAGTAAGAATTATCTCGGATATTTTTTTGTAAATAATATGTATTAAAATCTAATATTTATCTTCGTTGAGCGTCAATTATCAAATTGATTAATCTTCATTGCTATTGGCCAGTGACCTTGCAAACGAGAACAGATGAAATCTAGCCATGCAAAACCGAGATAATGTCGCTCGTCATGCATCTGATATTCATCTCTATATTTATGACCTTTGAGTGTTGGTGTGTTCGCAATTGCGGTATTGCGCGATCTAAACGGCGATAAAGAACAAAGAGGCGAGTTTTTTCTCTTAATGATATTCGTCTGATCAACGATTCATGGAGATAAGTGCGCGATATTTATTGACTCGTAAACAATCGGCGATCGATAGCCGCGAATAGAAAAGAGAGGAAAAAAAACCGATTACGCGGCCTTAGGAAAATTCCTTTCCGGCTCACCAACACAGGCGCACGAAAGCCGGGAATCTACTACCTGTTATTCGTCATCGATGCGTCTCGAAAATATCGTATACAACAGTATCAAGCGAGGCGGAAAGAACGAAGGATCAAAGCAAACGAAAAAGAAACCAAAATACGCGGATTCATCAGGCAATTATCGAGATAAACGCGATAGCGGTTAAGACCAACACAATCAAGCCTCGTAAAAACGGAAATTCCGATAGAAGTGAGGTCGATAAAATGGCGGAATGCGGCATGGACGAAAAATTCGTCGAAGGATCGCGAGGTTCGAATTAGAATCTGTCGAGCGGTTGCTTCGTCGATCGACTCGAAATGTAATTCGTATGTAACGCGAGCCGTGGACACATCTTCGGCAAGGTGTGCCGTAATGATGGCCGGCGCAGCGGGGGGGAAAGGCAAGGAAACGCTGACTCGTCCTCCGCCATTATGAGCATTGTATTAACACGTTTAGCTGATAAATCTCGCGTTGTCTCGCTTGAGCTTGTAATTCCGCGACGCATCGACGCGATTGCACGAATAATCGTAGTTAACTGACCGGCGCGAGCGAATACGAAATTTCTTTACAATTCAAACTATACTTAATCGCTTACCTTACGTTAAATTCAAGTGCGGCCTCACCGGTGGCTAAATATAAAGTGATAGAGGTGGAACTTTCTTTCCGATGTGGTCCCGCAAATTGTTGCTTCGGGGCAAAGTCACCGAACAACGAGCTACGAAGATACGCCAGTCGAACGATCGCGTCTCACGGACTTCCGGCGCTTTTTCGTTAGTGAACGGAACGCGACTATAGAGGCCTCCACGTACTTCCGGCGCGTTCATTGATTGGCCCCGAGATTGCTTTTATTAATTAGTTGTTATTTATTTCCAAAACGGGTCACGCCTCCGACGCCCATTCCGGCAAACGACAACAATGAATCATTTCGCGTTGCTGTCAATTATTTAATCGCGCTGGCGTATGAGAGGCCGAACATCGACCGTGTGTACTCGTTAATCATCGAGCGACGACGGCGACGCGAGGAAATTAATTATGATATCATGGAAAGGAAGATATTCGTCGTAAATAACTCGAGGAAATAAATACATTCGGGAGTATCAAAACTCCGGGCTGAAGCAAACATTGCTTAAAATGACAAACAAGTCTCTTAGCTCCGTTGCGGAAGAATACTTTTACAGTATTAATCCGCTGGCTCAAAGAATCGGCGAGGATGTCACCGCCACCAAGGAGGCTTACGAAGGTCTGTGGAACGCTTTGAGCAGCGCTGAAAAAAATCAAGCTATAGACGAGACGATTATACAGCCGGAAGTCGCTCTCAAGTACACTCTGAAGAATGTCGAAACTTCCAAAGATCTGCCCGAATGGTATCCCAAACTGCGCATTCAGACGGGTCTCAAATATGTCATCGACGAAACGGGCTCCGTAAGTTAAAAATGCACGATTTTTTAAATTAAAAAAAAAAAATTGAAAATATTTTTGAATTTCCAGACTCTACGCTGGAGGGACGAACATTCGGGACCATTTTCATTCATGACGCAGTCGCAGATGAATCTCAATCTCTCCGATACACCGGATAGTCCCAAAGGCAAGACGGGAGGCAATTACGTTGGCGAAGCTTCGAGATTCTCGAGTCCGAGGGTAGAAGGTAGTAGCATGGAAAGTTCCCTGAACGATTACAGTTCGCCGACCAATCAATTGAACTTCTATCAGTCGGACAGTTACTCCGATAGCGTTTTCAAGAATTCCGACGGCGTCAATTTGCTGAACAATTGTATAGGCAACGACAATACCGGCAGTATATTTACAAAGCTCATGAACAAAACGTCGTTGTTGAAAATGCCGAACAGCGACGACGACACGGAGAGTCTGGTGCCGCACAAAAGTATCGTGATCAAAACGTCGCAGAAGAACGGCAACGCGAACAGGAATCAGATGAACATCAATTTGAACGGTTCGCGGCCAAAGTCCGGCGACGTAAACGAGTCTACCGCGTTGCTAGAGACGCCAAGTTCTTACAGTAGCTTCCAGTCATCTCAGACCAATCAGGACGACGGGATTCCAAAGACCGGATTCGAGTTTCTCGACAATTGGTAGTCGCGCCGCGCGCGTTCGTCGATTCACGAATAACGCGAGATCGTTTCGCGATAATTATTCATTGCTTTTCGTAAAGTATCCGTAATACTCGTAATGCTCAGTGAAATTTGCGACTATGAACTCCAAAGACACAATAGACTGAAAGAAACAAAAGCACGCGGTATTATTTGGAATATCCCGACGTTCCTGCAGAATAGCGTGATAAAATTCTTTTTTTTTTTAATACTCAGCGCGATATAATATTTGTAAGTAGCGCGTTGAAAAAATGGTTATTGGATCTCAGGATTTTTCGGCATATCTCTGAAGTACAAACGGGAATTCCTCTCTTACTAAAATAGGTAATTTCGCTCCCTCTCCATCCGCACTGAATCCAATCGATTCCATCGATCTTAACAGGAGAAACGCGGTTTTGCCCCCCACAATGTTTTATACCTTGAAATACATATAGCATCCTCGATATATTTATATTTATACACGTAGTGTGATAAACGATAAACTGCGCTCTCTCTTGTAACGACAAACGAAAAAAAAGTAGAATAGCGATATCTATACAAGTGTATATAATACGCCAAAAGTACACGTTTCTGTCTCACCGCCGTACGATACGTAGAAGGCGGAGTGATGTTTTGATATAAGAATTTTAATAAATCAGCATATCGAACACTTCGGTCGTTTCATTAATTTTAACGCCAAGGATCACCGAGAAATTCAACGACCGTACGATTTATGAAATTGTAAATTTTATTACAAATATGGTAAACAGTGTAGCTAGATCGACCTCACTAATATTCTCATTCGTTCTTCGATATCCTATTATACACAAAGGCTCATTCTCTCGCGTACAATTATTTACAGACGCTTCACATATAATTTACACGATATACACTCAATCGAGTATATTCACATGATGGCGATTATAATTATTTTGAAAAAAAAGGGTCGGAGAAAATCAGTCTCGCAGCTTCGAAATGTCTTTTGTTCTATCCTTTTTTTCTGTTCTTCCGAACTTTTTTCCTTTTTTTTAGAATGCTGCTATGGCTAGGAATGGCAAAAGTAGCTCCGTGAACTTTCGCTAATTGCAGTTGGCGACATATCGAATCGTCGCTCTTGTTTTCTCATTCTTTTATTTACAAAAAAAATCTCTGACAAGCGAAGAGTCCAAGTTGATTTGACGCTCTTTAGTGAGGGACGTGCATATATATTTTCTTTCTTCAAATTCGTTTTCCTCAGTATAAAAATGGCACGGAACTTCGTTTGTGATAATCACCGCACGCTTCGTCAGTCACTTCACCGGACAAAGATAGTAATTTGTTTTCGCTATTAAAAAGTAGAATAAACTGTACAAAGTGAGCAGAGAAGACACCCTGATACAAGGTGTCGGTGCGCTAACAAATCGCCGCTACGAATCACTTATCGATTAGAAACAAAACAAGTAAAATCCTACGTATCTATACATGTAATCTTCAATTGTATATTCTATGTACAGTTAACGATTCTCGTTCGACGCAAGAATGGCTATAATGGCAAGATGATTATTCGACCTTACGGTGCGAAATTATCAAACGTACTCTTCGGAGGGTTTGGGTACACTAGCTGGCAATCGCAGTGTGCTCGGCACGCGATTCGCGCTGTCCGGCAGTTCGGCAATGTCTATGAACACACCGACCAAACTTTCGAAATTGGGTCCCCAATTGAGAAGATAATCCCAACTGAGGGCCGTATTCGTCGACGGCGAGCCGTTGTTGGCCGGCCTGTAGAGGCTGCCCATGTGCGTCGAGAGATCGTCGTCCGACGCGACTAGCGTACTGAGAGATCCGCGAAAGGAGCTATCGAAACCGTCGTAATTAACGTTTGTCGGCATCGATGCCTTCGTGGTCTGTGACGACTCGTTCGTTCTGGTCGGCACTTCCTCGTCGTCGGGTTTGCTGCTGAACATGTTGTCCGATCGTTTGTCACCGACGAGAGAATTGTTGTCGTACTCGATCTCGGAGCAGGTGAAGCTATCGTTGCCGCTCTCGTCGGTGGTCGAGGAGTTTCTTCGATCCAATCTCTCGGGCGGCGGCGTGTGCCGTCTGTGCAGATGGAGAGGGCCGTGAGCGGGTGGTCCGCGAGCTTCGCTCGACGAGCTCACGGCGTCGAGCGTGGAAACGAGACTCGACGTTCTCGGTCTCGAATTCAGTCGCTCGATCTCTTCGGCCGTCAGGCCCATGGGACCGGTCGATACGTTGTTGACGTTCTCGTTGTTGGACTGCGGCGCTTTCCGACTCGCCGTGGATCCCGATAGTTGGCTCATTATCGGCGAATTGAGGCTTCTCTCGCTGTTCGAATTGAGGGCATCCTTGCCGACACCGCCGGACGACGATGTCGTGGCGAGAAGAGCGCTCTGCAATGGCTTTCCACTGATATCGTGAAGCGTCAGTATGCGCGGCTGTTGCGCGGACAATTCGCTGCTGGGCGATAGTCTCGCGAGGGGTGTGCTCTGCAGCAATTTCGGTGCGGGACCGGACGGCTGGCCGACGGTCGGCGGTGGCATTGCACGCGGTGGGAAAGGTCCCGCGTGTCTGTGCTGTTGTCCCGCGTGCTTGTGATGATTAGCATAGGATCCTATCGGCGGTGGTGTCGCCTTGTATTTCCTCATACCGTCGCGATAGCCCTTGTAGTGATAGACTATGTCGATGTCGCTGGGAGCGATTGAGCTCGCGTTCTCGAGATCGTAGTGCTCCGGCATATCGGGCTCCTGATTGTGCTCGTGCGAGTGCAAGGAACTCTGAGTCGGCGGTGGAAGTGGCGGATGCTCGTCGCGAATCGGCGGTGACTTTGCTACCTCTCGCTCGATTATGTCGGGCCTCTGAGGCCTGTGCTCCGACGTATTTATCTCGCGTTCCTTGTACTTTTTCGATATCAATTCCGGACCCATGTGTCCGACCCCGCGCAGATCCGAAGTATCGGATATGTAGGTGTTCTCGTGTCTCGACATCATATTATCGTTTCCCGCACCAACCAACGAATTCCCCGTCATTATCGCGTTGGTGTTCTTGTTCGCGACCGACGGAGCCGATTTTTCTTTGCTCTGACGTCGCAGACGAAAGACGACGTAACTCACCAATATCGCGACGAGAAGAATAACGAAGAAAACGATTATCAGTGTTATACCGATGCTCAACGGATCCGCAGCGGCCGCGGCACTTATGCCGATCGATCCGCGACAGCCCATGCCAACCTTTCCGTGGTAAATCACGTCGCGGAATATCGAACCCGAACCGTTGAACGGCTGTATCTCGTTGTTTATCGTAAAATTGGCCAAGCAACCGTCGAGACTCCGCGGTTCGTCGTTGTGGGCGCGATAGAGATCTCTCCGCGCCCCACCGATGGAAAGTATCGTCAAGTAGGGATCGAGGAAATCGTGAACACCGGCCAAGTCAAGCTCGTCGCCGGTAAGTTCACCATCTACGAGAAGTCGGAGTCCTCGCGAGTATGCGTGAACGGTCAAATTGTGCCAGCGTCCATCGGCTAAGTTTTTATCACCGGATCCGGTCATGTTCACCGGCGAGCCGAGCAACGAGGCGTACGTGAGCTGGCCATTTCGTAACTAAAATTGAAAAAATCATATTGAGTAAATTTATACTCTCTGATTGGTGGATATATCAAGAATATATCACTTGTTTTATGTTATTTACCTCTATGGACGTATAGTGCTTGTTCGTCGCAGCATAGATCAAGATTCCGTCGGGTTTGACAGTGCGAAAAATGAGACCGATAGTTTTAGGTGGAGTTGATCCGAGGCCGAAGAGACTCGACTGTTCCTTGGCTGCTCGAGCGACGCGATTCTTCGTCCAGAGCGTCGACCCACCGTAGATATTTTCAAGCAATTGCATTCTCCTGTGCTTTTCCGTGATCTGCATTGAATCGTCAATGATTAATATATTCGTCGGATAATTTAACGCAGGCGTCGATGTAAAATTTGACAATTGGGATTATCTTTACCTTAAACTCGACAAATCCACCGTCGCTCAGATTCACAGACTCGAGGGCACCGTGACAATTCGGAGCTATCAATCCGTTGCATCGACAAGCAACCTGATGCCATTTGTCGTAACACTTGTCACCGCGACCGCATGCGAAGCTCGAAGCTTCCTTTCCTCCTCCGCTGCAAGGATCCCGATCCATTCGCGGACAGGTCGATTTAACACCTCGAGACGTAAGAGGGTTCGAAAGATTCAGAGCTCGACCGTTCACCGACACGGAATGGACGCAGCCGACGAGATCGTCCGAGTGCACCTGTCCCGGTCGTTCGAGAGCTGGATCGGCGTTCGCCAAACCTCCCAGCAACAGCGGATTGTTATTGAAGTTTAATGTACTGCAAAAAGATTCGATACAAATAATTATTCCGCGCTCTCGTCATCGATGAGACGGTATTAGAGGCGATTTTTTTTTTCAACTAACCCAGTGGGTCCAACGTCGTCGACGTAGCAGGATCCGTCGCCGGGTCTGCAATCGTCACAGACATCGCCGTGTTCACGGCAATTCGAGACGCTCAACGACGCGACTCTGCCATTTCTCGTTGCGGTTACTTTGCGCCACTGACCGTCGGCCAGAGGCGCGCCTGCTTCGACTGTGATGCTTGTTATCGCGCTTCTCGCACCGCCGTAAGAGAACACGATTCTGCCGTTAATGAGTTCCAGAACTATAAAGTCCGAACGACCGCCGCTCTGTGGTCCGTAATTGTAAAGTAGAAGGGCGTCGGATTTCGTTGTCGCGAAAATCATCGATATATCGTTGGTATTAGAGTCCAGAGCCGGGAATGACATGTAGGAGAGCTCGTCGAAGCCGAAAGTCGAACGCTCGCAGTGCCTTCCGTAACGTCCCTCCGGACAACTGCATCTGTACCTGTGCATTCAATGACCGTTGAAACATCTTTGATCGTTTTAAAATGTATACTTTCGCATAATTCGATAAAACACGAATAATTACCCGGGCTTCTGTCCAACGCAGAGACCTCCGTGCAAGCAAGGATTCGGTCTGCACGAATCGGTGACCGCTTCGCAATGATTGCCGCGGTATCCGGCGCGACACAGGCAGAAGAAGCTCGAACCGTCCGGACTCTCTTTGCAGGATCCACCGTTGCTGCAAGGATTGCTGGCGCATGCATCGCCTCGCTCGAGTTCGCACAATTTTCCTTCGCGATTCGCCGGACAACTGCAGACAAAGTCGTAGCCAATACGGCGACACTGCCCACCCTGAGGAATAGAATAAAAAGAAAAAATTAGAAGTCATGTTCCTTTCTTTCCAGAGTCTTCTTTCGATCGATTGACGATGCCTCACCTGTAGGCAGGGACTCGGGGAGCACGGATCTTGTCTCCTCTCGCAGCGGCTACCCGTGAATCCTTCGCGGCACTTGCATATCATCTCGTGAACGACTCTCGGCGATGTAAGGATCAAATTTGGACTGTTGGTAATTCTTGCGTCGTCGTATACGACCAGTTGGTCGTTGCAAAGACCGCCGTTCTCGCATGCTCGATGTTTGCAAGGCGAGAAACCGATGGTGAGCGGTCGATCCTCGAAAAGGCTCTGAATTTGTTCTCTCTTTCTCGTCATCAGCTCCGTGACTTCGTACTTTTGTCTGTAGCCTGTAAGAAATATCATGAAGATGCGATTAAAACTATGACCCATTTATTCCTCGTTGATCGTGTAGTATTAAAAAAAATCAACTTACCCAGTGGCGTCTCGATAGCCAAATAAATATCGAGATTTCCATCGCTTTCGCCGATGCTGTAAATCGTGAATGTGTCCCCGACTTGCACCGCTTCTTGCATAATGTCGAGAAGCGGCCGATAGTGCCGAGTGAGAAAATCGCTCGGATTCAATCTCGCTATCTGAAGATTAACGCTGTTCTCAACTGTTGCATTCGTGAAGGTCAAGAAATTCACGGTGACTTTCGATACCACGTCCGGATGTCGACCGTCGTTTCCAGAGACGCTCAGGGAGTAACCGAGACCTATAGATTACACGAGAAATATTGTAAATTTATGAAGGCGACGGTGAAAAAAAAGGCGGAAAAAAAGAATGTATCGTTAAGTCGTCAGTTTGCATTTATTAGGATGCACCGGGTAATCTTTCGTGTTTCCTCAATAATATTCTTCCCTTCTTCCCCGTCTCTCGCTACATCCGCTTGCAAATAAGATTCGATGCCTCAAATTCACGGCGTTGAACCTGTTTGCAATTACTTTATGTATCGAAAGAGATATTTGGAACGATAGCGCGAGATAATGGCTATCCGAGACCAGATGCCCCCCGTCATCTCGCTATTCTTTGACAGAATTCAGAACTCAATAACCGTTCTCCGATCTCACCGGTATAACGATATTGTTGCGATGGTTCGCATTAACGCAGCATATTTATAGCTTTTTCCCTTTTTTTTAAATTTCATTTATTTCTTTTTTTCGTTTTTTTTTCTTCATTTACCCCCACACAACGATCGACGGAATTGCCAAAGCCGACAACGAAAGAGGGGAAGACGAAAAACCGACGAGAGACCTTTTTCGCGTATATGAATTATTCAGGTTGGGGAGAGAGATCCTATAGTGTGCTTGCGATCCCGCCCGCCACTAATTTATGAACTTTCGAAGCACGTACCTGGGGTAATTTTGCTGGTATGTAAATCGCAACCGATCGGGATGCTGAGTACACCACCGGGATTCGATCCGTGGAGTATTTTGCATGTATAGTCACCGCTCGTATCTGGATCGTTCGGATGAACGTCGGCTATCTTGCCCAAGGGTGTCTGACCGTTCAGAGAGTGGACGATCGCGTGAACTGATCGTGACGTTGAGGGACTGTCGTTCTCGTCTAGCACCATTATCGTCACTGTGTGCTCGCTCTTCATTCTCGGTATTCCCGAATCCTCGACTTCGATCTATTCGCAATAAGTGAAGAAAAAGAAAAAAAAAATCTCGTTACATGATTCGCGACAAAAGAGAGGGGAAATTGCGGTGTCGAAGAAAACTTACCAGGAGATCCAATTGAGGCATGACCTCGCGGTCCAAGCTTCTCGTAGTTCTCAGCACTCCGGAATGTTTGTCGAGCGTCACAACGTCGGCTTGCCTTCCGCCGATGAGTCTGTAGGAGAATGGCGCGCCATTCGGCGGAAGATCGGGATCGGTGGCCGTGAGAGTCATTATGCTCGTTCCGGCCGGTTCATTTTCGCTAACGTAACCGATGACCTCGGTCGGATCGAACGTAGGGCCGTTGTCATTGACGTCGAGAATGTCGATGCGAATGGTGGCGGTGCCGGTTTGTGGTGGCGAGCCGGTGTCGATGGCTCCGACTATCAATTCGTACATCGGCACAGTTTCCCGATCGAGTTGCTTCGCAGTCTCGACGTCGCCCGATTGCGGGTCGACTTTGAAAGCCTGACCGACGTTACCGCCGATTATCGAGTACGAGAATTGATTGTTCTGCGGTCGGACGTCTTTGTCGATCGCTCGTACCGTCAATATTCTCGTGCCCTGCGTCGCGCTCTCCGATACGGTTGCGTCGTAATGAGTTTGCAGGAATTCCGGCGGATCGTTGCCGTCCTGAATGGAAATGATGACCTGCGCCTCGTCGGTGTCGTTGCCGCGAATTCCACCGCCGTTCTTCGCCATCACCGTGAGAATAACGCGATTCTGCGTTTCACGATCGAGCCTACGCGAGACGCTTATTATGCCGGTTTCCGGACCGATGCTGAAACCACGATCGTTCGACGAACCCACGAAGAGATAGTAGACTCTACCGTCCTCGCCGGCGTCCTGATCGGTGGCTTGCACGAGACCGACCGAAGTACCGACCTCGGCGCTCTCCGAGACGTCGAGATGAAATACCGGTTGAATAAATTTCGGATAGAACTCGTTGACACCGGTTATGTGAACGTGAACAGTCGTAACCCCGGCCATTTGAGGATTCGAGTCTGGATTGGCAGCCACGATATCGAGAGTGTACTCGTTCGCTTCTTCGTAATCGAAACTTATGCGTGACGAAATGATACCGGTGTCCTGTTCGATCTGAAAGTATTCTTTTCCGCTTCCGCCGATTATTCTGTACTGCACGATGGCGTATTTGGCCGAATCGATGTCGCGGGCTATTACCTCGTAGACGAAACTCTTTGGTGCCGAATTCTCCGGTAGATACGCTTCGTAGACGCTCTGATTAAAGGTCGGAGGATTGTCGTTGATGTCGGAAACATTGACGGTCAGCGTGGCGATAGCGTGTTTTGGCTCGAACGCGAGATCCGTCGCGGTGATGTTGAAACGGTACTCTTGCACCGTATCGTAATCGAGTGGCTCGAGTATGGTAACAGCGCCGGTTATCGGATTAACCGAAAACTCTTTGCGTTCGTTTTCCGACGAGATCTTGTAACGAACAATACCGTTCGGTCCGTCGTCACCGTCGGCCGCGCTAACGGTCAGTATTGTTGTGTTGACGGGTTCGTTCTCCGGTACTCTGACCTGATAGCTCACCGCGGCGAACGTCGGTGAATGACGATTCTCACCGGTTATCACGAGAGTGAGGGGTACCTCGTCCTTCTGCGGTGGTACACCCTTGTCTATTGCCTTGACTCTCACGGAGAAACCGGTACCGACCGGCAACGACTTGATGCTCTTGCTCACGTAGACCCAACCGGTCTGCTCGTCGATCGCAAAATATTCACTTCCGTTGCCGCTTATCAGCGAATATTCGATCTCCGCGTTGACCCCGTAATCGGCTTCGTCCTTCGCCAATACTTGGACGATCTTCTTGCCGATCGCGTGGCCTTCGGGCACCGGTGACAAGTAGGATCTTTGCTCGAATCTCGGCGCGTTGTTGTTGGCATCGACGACGCTCACGTGAACGACGATTCGCGACGACATCGGTGGTTTTCCGTTGTCAGTGGCGACAATGGTCAAAGAGTAGAGATTCTCCGGTGACGACGGTCGATGAGTGTGCTTGTAACGCAGCGTTCTCTTGCTGAATATATCGCCGGAAGCCGGATCTACAGTAAAAAGATCGGAGGGCTGCAGAAGACTGTACGATATGACGGAATTCGGTCCTTGCTTGTCGCGATCGGTTGCCGACACCTGACCGACGTGAGCCATTCGTCGCTGGAGCTCCGGGAAATGAAAGTCGTAAGAATCACGCTCGAATTCGGGCGCGTTGTCATTCTGATCTTGTATCGTGATCGTTAACGTCGTCTCCGCCGCCCACGCGCCATCAGCGGCGATGACTTTCAGCAGGTACTCGTCCTGCTCTTCTCTGTCCACGTGTCCAACGACTATCACGTTTCCCGTTGTCGGCTCGATGGAAAATTTACCGCCCGGATTCTCTGTGAAGCTATACGTTACGTTCGCGTTCTCTCCTACATCGAGATCGCTGCTCGTTAATCGTATGACGAAAGTACCGATTTCAGCGTTCTCCGTTACGTTGACGCTGAATAGTCTCGTGAAACGCGGTGGATTGTCGTTTTTGTCGAGTACCGATATAAGAACAGTCGCCGTACCAGCGAGCCTCGGTTCGCCCTGATCTCTCGCTTCGACTATCAATTCATAGGAAGATATCTGCAAAAAAAAATATACAATAAATTTATCATCGAATATCGCTTGAAAAATCTTCGATTCTATCATATCAAACAGTTTTCTGATCCTTACCTCCTCGCGGTCGAGCTTCGCGTTAGTGTTTATTTCGCCGCTGTACTCGTCAATTATGAAAGATTCGTCGAAGTCCTTCAGGAGATAATAAGTGATTTGTCCATTAACACCGGAATCGGCGTCTGTAGCACCGACTTTGGTAACGTAAAGCGGTGGATATTCTTCTTCCAGCACCGTAGCGTTGTAGATCGGTGCTTCCATGACCGGCGCATTGTCGTTGGCGTCCGTGACATTGACCAAAAGTTGTACGACGCTTCTCAACGGCGGATTGTCCGAGTCGCGAACCTCGACCCAAGCTTCGTAGAACGGTGCGGTCTCGTAATCGAAACCCGAAGCTACGAGAACTTCACCCGAGTGAGGCTCGATTCTGAGCGCATCGCCGACGTTGCCGCCAGCCATGCCGAACACGAGATTGCTCGCCGTTCCGACTTTCGGTGTCGTAGCGCTGAGGGTCGTTATCACCCGACCCTCCGGCACGTCCTCGGACAGAGTAAAACGCTTGTCTATGCTCGATCTGAAGCTCGGAAAAAGTTGTCTCTCCCAAAGATGAATCACCAGATCGGCGTTGACGTTTTGCGCCTCGACGCCGCAATCCGACGCTACGATCTGAAGCTGGTAAGTCGTTTTTCCGCTCGTCAATTCTTGAGTCGCACGGATTACGCCGTTGTCCTTGTCGATCACGAATCTTTGAGCATCCTCGCCCTGAAGACGATACACGATACGCGAATTTTCACCGTCGTCGTCGTCCACGGCTTTCGCGCCGAATACGAAATCGCCTGGTAAACAACAAAAAAAACCATAATAAATCGTATCAAATTCCCATTCTACGTTTGATTGTCTGTTGTCGCCAATTCATTAACAAAAAAAGAGCATTCACCAGGCTTTGTCGAGTCTGGAACGTACGCCGTGTATCTCGGACTAGAAAATCTCGGCGCATTGTCGTTCAAGTCGCTAACCGATATCGTAAGATTGACCGCCGATGCTCGCGGCTCCGTTGGGCTGGAATCTTGAGCCACCAGGGTAAGATGATAGACGGAAGTTTGTTCACGATCGAGAGGCACGACGGTGACGACTTCACCGCTGTCCGGATTCACAGAGAACCTTTCGGCTCTCTCGCCCAACAGGCTGTATCTGTTAGAATTTAATTGTAAGTATGAATTAATAAAACCATCGACTTCGTCTATCGATGCTGAACACATTGAAGATAAACGTACCGAATTTTTGCGTTTAGTCCTTCGTCCTTGTCGCTCGCGATCGGTTTGGCGACCCAAGCGCCGGCCGGCAAATTTTCCGTCACCGAGGCCCGATACTCGGGTCTTCCGAATTCCGGACTGTGATCGTTAACGTCGAGTACGACGACTTTGAGCATGCCGGATCCGGTCAGCGGTGGGGAACCTGCGAACAAAAGACATAAAAGTGTTTTAATCGCTCGCGTAGATTGAAGCTAACAACGCGGGCTCGTGGGAAGGGTATCCGATAGAGCTGAGAGGGGACGGAGAGCCGAGGCGGGAGAGCGAGACTGTAACCAAGTGGCTGCCTAAATACAAGGGGGCTTACCCCTTCAAAAACCGCGCTCACTTTTATTTATCCCCGAAGTTTTAATAAATCTCTCTCGGAGCTGTTCGCCTTCGAAGCGCACCGAAGGGTTTGTACAAGGGACGTACGCCTTGCGGGACGAGAATAACGCACCTGCGACGCGAATGAGGAGCGAGCGAGAAGAGAGGGACTTTTAGCCCTCCTTCCGCGCCCCCTTCGTCTTCGCAGGGTTATTCTTGCGCGCATATGTGTATACATGCACGAGGCAATAATACCGCACCGGTAAATCATTGGCTGCTTTCCGTCTCGCTCTTCTCGACGCTTTGAAAAAAACAAATTTTAAAATCAACGGGTGGAAAAAAAAAGAGAGGAGGGAAAAACGAAGAAGGGAAGAGAAGAGAGAAGAAAAAGCGACGGCGACGGCAGCAGCGGGAGCACTCTCGTCTTCAACATTGGGTAGGTACAAGGGAAGTGTGTACTCTCGGTTACAACGTCGTGTATGCCGAGAATTACGTATTATACAGCGCGGAAGCGTTTATCAATTTTTCTTCTCTCCTCCCTTGTCTCTCCTACACCGGCGTGTGTGTATCTCTTCTTCCGCCTCGCGAGGTATCTCTTCTTTGACTTCGGCCCTTGCGCATAATAAACTAATAAAACACGTGTATCGCCGGACGAAAACATTTTATTGTACACGTGTTACAGGTGAATTTCTTTCTTTCTTATGCACTGTTAAGAACATTCTTCTCTCGGCAAATAAATAAGAATAAGAGAAATAAAAGGAAGAAGGAAGGGTCCGTAGTCGCGGTACACTTCGGGGTGCTTCATAATGATTTAATAATAATGCAACGAAGAATTTGCGCAATTGTCTGACGCTTTTCGCGCGGTCCAGCGAGAGACGGAGAGAAGGGAGACGAGGAGAAGGATGATGATGAAGAAGAAGAAGAGGAAGAAGAGGAATAAAAAAAAAACGGGGGGGGTATGTGAGAGTATATAATGGCGATCGGAGTTTCGGCTTCGGTCACACAGGCTGTGGCGAACCTTCGGGGCAGAACAAGAGTCGAAGGAGAGACTGACGAACTTGGTGGACCAAAAGGTAACGGAGGAGAAGAGAAGAGCGAGCGAAGCAACAGAGAAGAATGAGACCGGCGGCCCGCTGCGAGTCGCTGAGGCATCTCTCGTCGTTCTTCCCCTTCTCATCTTTCCATATCACTCTCGCTCGCTCTTTATGCAACGTCGGGACTCTCGCGCTCGCGCGCGCACACAACCGCAGTTTTAATTTATTGAACCTTTGTTAATTTGAATATTATGATTTATAGTATTGTTACGACTCGCGGGTGCTCGGGCGGCCTTCTTCGTCGGGTCCGGTCAATTGGGTATATAGCCGGTGCCGTTCGGGCCATAGCTCGCAAAAGTCTCCCTCCACGTGGAGCGCGAGCGGCCGAACGGAGAACGGAAACTACTCTCTCGTTGTAGCGGAACACGCTGCGTTGCCGCGATCGAGGCTCTGGAAAATATTCGCAGACTCGTTCGCGCGACCGAGTCGGAGAGGAAAGAAAAAAACGAGGGCTTGTTCCTTCGTTCCCGATATGCGTTCGGTAAAATTCCTCTCCGGGCCACCCTCGTCCACTCTCTTTGACGACACTGCGTCCCGCGAGTCCGCGTGACGCGCGAGAAAACGAGATGATTATTTCGGGAAATAATGACCCGAGAAGAACCAGCCAGTACGAGGACGTGGACGAAGGTGGAGTTAAATTAAAAGGAGTCGCCCCGGCTCACGCTTGCATGGTCCTTCGGAGTAAATGCGAAGTCGTTAATGCATCAGAGGTGGCGAGGAAGCGTGCAGCCGAGGAATTCGTCGCGCCGAATAACTGCGAGCCGAGGAGGTGGGCATGGGTATAAAGCGGTGCGATATTGCCTTGATGTACAGAGCTATACACGCTTTAAAAGTCCTCCCAACCGGTGTCCCGACTTCTGACGTCGCTCGCGAACGTGTGAGCTTCGTATTTTTCAGGTTTCGTTTCTAATCTCGCGCGCATATAATATGAGCAAACGGCTCGCGTGGCCTCGATATCAGCCCACTATGGAAGTCCCCCGAGAGATAGGAAGTCCGACGGTGGGGAATAGGCGCCGAGACAGTCACCGTTGTAAAGGCGAGCCCGATCGACGGAGAACTGTAGTATAAGAAAGTAAAAGATAAATTGAAAAAAAAAATAAACGGAAATATGTATATAAAAAAAAATATATGAAAAAAAAAAAAATGGTGACTGACACGATTAACGAGCGTTATAGATAAACCTCACGGACGTTAATCGGACAATTGACGTACGACATTGTCTACCATTGAATAATTCCGGACCTCATATATCCCCGCGCGCTATATATTATGTGTATACATATGGCTTTTTTCGTACCCGTCTATAATATGTGTACATGTATGTGTCAACTTGACTCCGCAATGGCGTTGCGCGAGGGAAAAAGAATCTCCAAACAAATTCGAACGATAAATCAGAGGCGCGCTGGTATAGAGGAGAGAGCGATGCCGCCGCCGCCGCCGCCACCGCCTTTGGCCACATACTATGCCGTACTCTACACGAATGCGCGACTGCTCGATTTTTCAGTGGGTCCCCCATAAGCTCGTATTTCTATTTGTAAACATGCAGTAATACTGTGGGACACTCGGCCCTCCTTTTCTTTTTTCTCTCGCTACTTCGAGTTATTTTTCTTTTATTCATATTTATTTAACTCATTCAATTCTCTGGAGCCCAACGCTTCTTCATCTTCTCCTCGATTTCCTACAACGCTCTCATCCGGTTCTCCCGTTTCAGTTGGCCTCTCGTCGTTTCTATGAATATCGCAGATTTGCCAACGCAATCGTATTATGCGGAATTGTTCGGAGCGGCTGGATAGAGAGTTCGAGAGAGCTAGAGCTAGGGTGTAGCCCATTAATAACCATTTATTAATCATCTCAGGCCGACGCACACACCGTGCTCTCTGTCTCTCTCTCCTTCCCCTCCACCCTTCACTTCTATCGCTGGCGTGTTTTCTCTTAGGCTCTCTATCTGTTGGCGCTGTTGCCCCCCCGTTCGGAATCGACCTCGCCGGCGCCACGGGAGGTTCAACCCGTTCACCCGCCCAGCGCATTCTGCTCCGACACTCTCTGTGTACACAGCACGTTGCTCACTCAACTGGCCTTCTCTCACTCTATCTCGGTAATCCTTTCCTTTTCATTCCCTCTGTCTATTTCATCCTTTCCTTTTTTTTTTTTCATCGCCTCTTTCGCGTCCTCATCGTCGTCTTACGCGGCGCACAACACTCGCGGATTTTTTCATTCTTCTCTCTCGTTGTGTCTCTCGCGAGCATCCGAGATTAAACGCGAAATAAATATATATACGTATATACGACTGTGAGGGAGCACGGAAAGAACACACGAAGTTTTTCGAAGAGAACGAGTTATTAACGAGTTGTAATTTCGGTCCGTGGCGGCTCGCCGATGTCCACGACGTGGAAATGAATAACGCTCCGACTCCAAAATCGCTTAAATAATAAATTTATTAAAGAATAAGAGAAAAAGAGAGAGAAAAATATATTTCCTCGCGAGACAAGTTCTCTCCCCAAGGATAATTGCGCAACAATGCCCAGCGCTTCATGGCCGCGTCGGACGTGCCGGAGAAATAACGTCGAATAAAAGATTTGCCGTGGGAGAAATCGCGCACGTCGGCCAAGATAAATTTCCCGACGCCGGAGAGACAGAGAGGATAATCCCTATCTTAATTAATTAATCGTCCTGTCGACTGAGTTTTCTCTCACTCGGATACGCGAGACTGGTCAGAGCCGCCTGACCCGCTTCGACGTTCGCTTGCGAATAATGTACCCTCGCGTTTCTCGTTTCTCTTTCCCTCGCGAGATACGTAGCGCGTGGAACGGCACTACAAAAGGGTACGAGAGGGAAGACTTCCGTGAGGATTAAGAAAAAAAAAAAAAGAAAGAAATCAATAAAAAAAAATATATACGAAACGGAGCAAGGTGAAGGAGTGAATGGGGGAGGCCTAATATAAATATTCGTTGCACCTCTCGCCGGTCCAGCCCCTTCCCGTTGAGAGCCTCCACGGAAATCTCGACTCCGTTGCTTCTGAATGCACGAGCGAACTCGAGTGTGTGCCAAATGCACGAGAGCGAAAGAGACGGAGCGTTCGATGACGGGTTGCGGCGCACATGCACGTGGAAATGCACGGGGGGCGAGGAGAGTACGCGGGAGAGAGGCTGCATCCCTTCGGTGGAAGGACCGAACATCTTCATAGGTATGAATGGAGCGAGGTCTCCGCCGAGATCGCTGGAAGGGAAGGCCCACAGGGAGGAGAGAACTTCTCGGCCTGACGTTTCGTGGCTCTTGCTCGCGCTTTTGGTTCCTCGACTCCGGGCAAAAGCCGGGCTCGCCGATCGTGTGCGAGAAGAGGCAAAAGATCGAGAGGAAAAGGAAGCTGCGAATAGAGTGATGTATACGTATGTGTGTGCGTATAGCGCGAGAAACGAGGCGCGAGAGAAGAATGAGAGGTATAGTATACTATAATAAATAAAAGAATAAAAAGAATGCTGCGTAGAAGAAGAAGAAGAAGACGAAGAGAAAGAAGAATAAGGATAAGCAAAAGCCCTTCTACGTATGAACCCCCGTCCTGTGTTCTCCTCGTCGACTAGCCATACGGCTAGCTCTCGTCGTGAAAGATCCGAGCCGAGTCTTTCGATCGTGTGGATGTTAGTTCGCGATGCGAGGTTCCCCGCTCGCCCCCTCTCGTATATAAAAGACGACCGCTGATGGCGATTCCTCTGTTGCCTATATGCGCCTGCAGAACTCACGGCTCTGCGAACGCGAAGAGGGAGGCTGTGTTCCTCTATAAAGCGCGGAGAGAAAGAGAGAACTCTGTCCGAGCTCTCGGTGATGGGTGCGACCTTGTGCTGTCGAGCTCGTCGCCATTGTCCACCGCCTGTGGCAAACGCCTCCATCAGAAAATCTTCTGTTCACGGCTCTTCTCTCGCACACGTTACCAACCCTCCTTTTGCCTTTTATTCTCTTCTTGCCTCTTGCTCGATTCGCTTCTCGCCTCTCAGCGACGCTCTACGATCTTTTCTATAACTCCGCAGAGTCCTTCCAACTCCTCGGCGACGAAGAGAACGTAAGAAAAGCTGAATAAAATAATAAAATCGAGAAATAAATTAGACATTCAATCGTTTCAGGTAGGTCAGTGAATCTCGGCGGTGAATTACGTATAAATAGAACAGATCGTTTCGGAGTGGCGAGTTTCGCCTCGTCTCGAGAGCGCGAGAACGCTGGAATCGAGGTGTCGAAAGGAGCAAAGCACGTCGACGACAGATCACCGGGAGGAGTATAACAACCGCAGCAACTTCGTTGGCTTCTCGTCCTTGTGGCTGTCGCCTCTCCTCGTTTCTTCTTCTTTATCCTCGCCTTCTTCTTCTTCGGCTCGTGCATTGTCCTTCGAGCATCTATCCCGTCGTGCAACGATCGCGCTATTCGCTGCATACGTCCCGCGATTTCTCCGCATTGCCCGTACTCGGGTACCTTGTGTGGTATAACATTCGCGAAATCCACCGTGTTGCACATAGTCGCGTTGTCCGTCAACCCGTTGACAATTGGACAAGGTCGTATACGGAGCCGGAGAAATAATTCTGTGTATATATATATATGTGTTCTCTCACGCTGAATGATTTTCGTTCATGCATACGCTGCAACGTTGTTGGACGGTTGCAAAGAAGGGAAAAAAGGAAAAAAAAGGAAGGAGGAAAAAGTCAAGAAAGAAAGAAAGAAAGGACAAAAAGCAAGAGAACCGTAATAACCCGCGTCCGCTAATACGTCCCTGTCGAAAACAATTTCTCCGATTGGAGGTGTGTGCCTTCTCTCGGGTCCGGTGAGGCCCCCTCGCGCGTGGTTATAGGGATGCGAGAGGAGATAAATAGAGATGAAGAGAAGCTGTGGTGCCCTCACGCCCGCCTCGGAGCTCGCGGCCTTTCGTACGCCGCGTTCAGGGTCCCCCTCGTCTCTCTCTACCTCCCTCTTCACCATTTATTCATTCGTGGCACACAGAGGCGAGCCTGCATGTAGGAATTGTACCTATACCCTTGTATCCTATCACCTACACATTAAAAAGAAAGAAAAAAAAGAAATCTTTCCCGTGCAAAAAGATTCCTCTGCCCTCTGTACCCCGTGGTGGCGCGAGGTGGACTTCCCATAATAACAATAATAATTCAATGGACCGTAGTGGCGCGCGGTTTAATAAGAGAAATAAGGGAGTGTGACGGCGAGGGGTAACCGAGCCGAGGGAGGGAGCGTAAGGGCGACGCACACGTTCGCTCGGTATGAATAAAGTAGAATATAATATGCGCTTGAGCGAGAGAAAGAAGTAAAGAAATGAGAGAGAATCGCTATAGGACACAGCGAGGCCGCACGCCGTGGTCCTGTGCCCGAAGACAGTGGAGCCAGTCGGAGGAAATCCTTGCGCCGCATTCGCGCTTTGAGAGAAACAGAAAGGGAGAGAGAGAGAGAGAGCGAGCTTCGTATGAAAGCCGAAGATAAGGCCCCAAAAACCCCGGGTGGAGGGTTTCTCTTCGTGGGCCCCGGTACGAGAGAAAGGAATAAAGAGAGATGTAGAGGGAGGAGGAGAAGGCCGGTACCGATTATCATAATCGCGCGTCATAACTCTGCGGGACTCTCGGGGCCCTGCCAAGACGGGCGAAAGAGAGAATTAAGAAGAGATCGAGGAACGCGCGGGTGTACGAAGAGAGTCCCGGGGGGGAAGCTGCGCGCGAGGCTCTCTACCCGGCCGCTCGGTATTCGGCGACTACCGGGGTGTGTCGTCGTCAAAGGAGTTTTAATAAAAATAAATAAAAAGAAGATATATACGAAGAATACAAGTATCGCGAGAGGTACGAATCGAAGATCTATCTTATCTGCCTCCGGGTATCTCGATAATCGAACCACCGTTGCAGCCACCCTTCTCGCCAAATTAATCTGGAAATATATTCATTATTATCGCCGGAAAGGAAAGCTTATGCATACTTCTTCGATTCTCGTCTCTCGTCTCTCTATCGTTCGATGCTTATTTTCTCATCTGCGCGCTATACATAATTTCTTTCTTGTGGCGACTCCGTTATGCGCCTTTCGAAATAATAATACTATTTTGCTCTCGCGGTCTCGCCGAGAATCTTTTCTCGTATTGTCCCGCGCGTTCGAACGCTTCTTATCCTCTCGCCTCTCGCGCTCTGTGGCTTCGCTCCTCCGCCGAGTGCGAACGCTGTTCTCACATTCTACTCGCTCCCGCGGGCTTTACCTCGCGCACTTCTCTCACCTGCCTGGCTGCACACGACGCGCGCTGCACCAACAGCAGCCGCACCACCGGTTTGTTTGCTGAGTAAACAAACCGCGTGGTCAGTAGGAAAGAATCACGAGGAAAAGGCCCTCTCTAGTGGGCAAAGAGCGGAGGCCCAACGAGCGCCTCATCGTCCGCATGGCGCATATACGATGCGGCATAATCATCGCGGGAGAGGGCAAGACGGCGGGGACCAGCCTGACTGAGCAGCGCAGAGGAGTACCTGATGAGTCTCTCGCCCGGTTCTCGCGTCATTAGCATTTGTGTATTTAGCGTGTGATTAAGATAAACGTGCGAGCTCCTCCGTGGCATCCCTCGTATACTTGTATATATACGCGCTTGTATTTACGCACAACGACGACGAGAAAGCTCGATGATTATTATTCATTCGAGTGATGAATTTCTACCTTCGCTCGAGATCCCGTTGATAGAGTGTCTGAGTCGTATTTGTTTGCTTTTTTTCTTCATAAATGTATATTTCAAATTGAAATGGAATTAATGGAAAAATTTAATACAAATTATAGAAATTCTTTCAATATTCTTCTTAAGCTGCATGTCGAGCTCTACCGGCTTTACGCAATTAGTTTCTATGAGACTCGTTTCACGGTACGGTAGAAAAAAGATATTATTTTCTCGGAATAGTACGTGCTAGCACGTATTAGGTACCGCTGCAGAAGAGGCCCCCCCAAAGGATCGTCGTAGAATCGCGCGAGCGGCGCATAGGACGACTCGAATTTCTTCGGTTGTGGCGTATAGTTAACGCTCGCATGGTCCGTTCCTTCGCTCACTCTCGCGAGAGGTCCGCGCGGGCTCTCGTCTCTTCTCGTCCGCGTCGCGAGGGCCTCGAATCGGGTAATAAGATTGCTGAGGGGGTTTGTCGCACGGCCGGCCTATTAGAGACGCCGTGAGAGGCCACGGTGTACGATTACTCTCCTCTGCCACAGGTCTCCTCCTCGCTATATATACGCACACTTCTCTCTTCCCATCGCATCTTCGCGTTGAATCCACCACCGCGCGAGACGGAGAGAACGGGACGAGCCCTCCCGCCCCCCGCGAGATCTACGAGCCGAGAAGACGAGAGCTTTTTCGAGGAAGAAACGAGCCGGAGAGCGATTTGTTCCTCCGTGAAAGTCGTTCCTCGCCATCGCTGCGACGAGAGAGGCCGCGAGACGATAGAGCGCCGAGAATAATATGAGAGAACTCGGTATCGGTTGCCCGCGAGCTTTGATGCACAGATAATCCGCGTGCTTGGATTGCCGAGCTCGCGATCGCTCGCTCTCTGTACCTTTTATATATTTTATATATGTATATATATATAGAAATGTATATATATATATATATACAAACATTATATCTTTTTACTCACCCCTCTCGGCCGTTTTACCTTATACCTACCGCTTTACGTCTTAAACTTTATTATGTCTGCGGTAGTGGCAACGTTTTCGTGTGCGTGCGTTTATTTTTCCCGGGATAAGAGAGAGAAGTAAGCGCAGCAGCCCAGCGAGAGCAAAGACCGCGGTGACTTTATATATGCATGTGCGGTGTGTTCTTATATGCCTCTTACTTTTCACCTCGCGGCGATCTCGCGGGGCCCTTCCACCTTGCACCTTACACCTTGTACCTTGCACTTTGCACCTTGCGTCTTGTATGGCACCGCCTGGTATACGTATTGGCGCTACTACATCAACAGCTTGTTCGGGCTATGCGCGCTCCTCGAGGATTCCTAATAATCTATAACGCGAATCATCGATGTATCTTCGAGCAATGGTGAAAGAAAAAGCGAAGAAGATTCTGGGATCTTCGATTGAGAGGCTACCTGTCGATGGTGTGTACAAAGTTTGTCTATGAAATCAATTTCATGAACAGCTCGCCGCTCGCGTATAATAATCTCGTGACTCACATTCGATCCTCGTGGGTACATTATACCGTAACCGGCAATTTTCCGTCGTATAAGATATCAACGGTTTCGCGCTCGAGGTAGCCGTATTACGATAGAAAATGCCATCCGAATGACTATCCCGAGTCGGGATAGGGTATAACAATTATGTAAGAAAGAAGTTAATGCAACGTTCAGGGTTATGGGATACTACAACTTCGTATAATCGTGTGTCACTCCTTTGCAGCACGGCGAGCGTGGCTTCGTTCGGATTTTCTCTATCCTTTACACGAACTTCTATAATACCTGGATCTCGCGCACAGGCGGCGTGAAGCTGCGAGCGCATAACTTTGCTTTAGAAACGGGTCGAGCTCGATCGTACGACACTGAATAGCCAGAAGCAAGATACGGAGTCGATCGGATCTCGCTCCGCGGTATCCACCGCGTAAATTCCGGAGCTTCGCCTTAACGTACGTACACGGCAGGATAAACATGGTACGTCGCGAGAGAGACGAACAGCGCGAATGTGAAGTAAGGGAGCGGAGGATAAACGAAGAAGAAGACGAAGAGGAAGAAGAAGAAGCAGAAGATGAAGAGGAGAAGGAGAAGAAGGAAGAGGAGAAGGCGAGGAGAGACGAGGAAGAACGAGTGATGCTGCGAGAGCCTAATTCTCCGGGGGGCTCGTGAGATGCTGCTCTCGCCGTTGCGTGCCTCTCTCTCTCAGCGCTCGGCTCTCGAGCCGTCTCGCTCTCTACTGTTGATCCACCGTGCATTCCTATTTCCTCCATTGGTTTATTTTTCTTCGTTCCATAGAGGCAACAGCAGAAGCAGCGGCAGGAACAGCAGCAGCACGGCGTGTGTCTCTATCTCCCATCTATATCTAGGTAGGTATAGGTACAGAGGTAGAAGAACCCGCGGGACTATTCCCGCTGCTACTCTCCGTGAGGCCGCGCTCTCTAGCCTGCTCACTGTATACCTCTACGCAGTACGTTCATGTACCACGGTGCACACATTGCGCGATCCATTGGACCAGTATCCTACCGAGAGTCTTCTCTATCGCTTTATACATGTATATACACATACCGGTATATATATATGTATATACCGTACCTGTCTCACCGCGTGTACTATAAGAGTCCACTGAAAGATAACTATGTAAAGGTATAATAGTGGGGTGTGCGTGTATTGGTATGACGGTCTATACGGCAATACACAGAGGCGGTTACCAGTCGACGCGCTATCGTGGATGCGTGGATCAAGCCGCGTGCACGCACTTCAAGTGCAACTTGGGTCACACTCTCGCACTCGCCGCGCGATCGGAACGAGTGAGCCCGCGAGTTCTCCCGCTGTTGCTGCCGATGCTGGCTGCTGGAGAATTGCCAACGGACATGTACATCGTCAGGGATCCGGAGAGAGCACCGCGAGTAGACGCAATTAAGGGAGAGACGCGCCGCGGTTTCTCCTCTCTCCTCTCCGCTATCGGCTCTTCGCGAGCACATTGTCACGCCGGTGGACGACCTTCGCATCGTCGCGAGATTTTCAACGTGTATAGCCAGGAGCCACGGCGAGTCAAGCTGTTCACTTTGTATAGATATATATATATATATATAAATGTATATATACCATGGATTGTCGAGAGAGAAGAGAGACCTCGAGGCTCTGATTTTCTTAGAGAGCATCGCTCGCCCATAGAGCCGCAGCAAACGAACGTTGAAATCCCTCGGTCTTATTCGCTCGCGTCGATACACAGATTGAGATTATATATTGCGAGGTATTAAAAGATGCAAAGGGAACTCACCGGTATCCATTGCCACGAGGGTCAGCGTGTATTCAGCTACCATCTCTCTGTCCAGCGGTCGAAGCAGAAATATGTCACCGGTACTCGCGTTTATTCGAAACAGATCGGTGTCGCCTTCCTTCAGGAAATATCTGACCTGGTCGTTGTACGGTGGCGTGTCGGCGTCGTAAGCTTTCACCTGTTTATATTGCAGAAGAATGAAAAAAATTAACGTTTTTCGAAGTGCCAATTTTGAAATTCTTTTTTATTGCGCACTCCGAACGCAGTGGCGAAGAAACATTTCGTCGATCGAGAGAATCGGCGCATTGTTATTTTTATATTGTACTTTTCATCGCGGCACTGAGCCAGTTCACTGCCGGTAATTGCCAATTGGCACAGGGGGACGAGAGGACGAAGTTAGAGACGGCGTCAGAGCGAGTAAACAAGTACAAGCGCAAAACCAGCGCTGCGGCAGAAGGCTGATTGAGCCGTTATATACCGTTACAGATAACCCACGGAGGGAGAGCATAAGCAGAAAACGGCTGTCTCGGCGTTTCGCTCGAAGAAAAGATATACCCACCGGGGTGGGTTCAACATCGCTGTGCCCGCAGAGTCGTAAACGTTCGAATCTCGAGAGAGCTCCTCTCGCTCTGCCTCCCGCGATAAAGTGTACGGACAATAGAGCCAGTGTAAATTGTATATACGCTTTGGAGTATAAAACATTATATACAATCACGATAAATATTGGTAACGTTTTCGAGTTTAGAATCTCGTTTGGTATATGTACCTTCGTATCACGAGCTCTCAATACGCGGAGGCACAGCTTTGTGTTACGGCGAGCGCCGTAATAAGTAACGAGATAGAAACAGCGCGAGAGTAGAGTTTCTGGGCACGAGTGCAAAACGGGCCCCCGAGATGCATATGTTCCGTTCACGACGAAACTTTCTCTCGTTGATGTCTAAAGCCGGCATTGAATTCAATAGCGTATAATAATCCTTTTACTATAATGGACATTAGACACGTTCGCGACGTTCAATATAATTGGACATACATGCGAATGTGAGAGCCGACGACTGTATGAAGAGTAAGAGTCTGGGAAGATTCGTACCGTCGAGAAACGTTTTTCAGTTTTTGTATCGAGATATCGAACTGTACGTCGTCTGAGGCAAATTTATCATATGTATAAAGATTGTTCTAAAATGAATATTTGTCAGCTCATCTGACGATGCAGAAGAAACGCAGGAAGAATGGGGACCGTAATCTTTTTTTGAGGCAAGTCACCTCCAATCAGAACTCCGCAAAACATAATTCTTCAATTCAATGTAAGCATTTGAGTCCATTGGTAATTTTATCGGAAAGTATATGTGTTGAAAAATATCGAAAATGGACAATAAACTTGAATGAGTCAGAGTGCTTGTAACGGTTTTTTCTTAAATATCCCATCCATTTTTACTACCGTCCCCAACATTCTCACAATATGCTTGTTTCGCGTTCAATGTTCGGAACGGAAATTTCATGAGAAAGCATGAAAAAACATTGTTTTTGTTGATTAGCAACCGCACATCCGTTGGCGTTACAAGCGAGGAGCTGAATAAACGAGAGCGCGATGCGAGAAACGTTTGATGCGATGCACGCAGCTCAGAGATTTTAACGCCTACCGGCATAATCACAAGCGGGATCGAGTCGAAACGTTTTTTCAATGCCGGACGAGCTTGACGCTATAAGAGATACACAAATTGCACCACATGCAATTATAGTCGAGATACTATCGAGCAATTATATTACCTGAATGACGAATCCACCTCCGGGCGGTACCATATTTTCCATGACATGAGCGAGATACGGTGAGTCGAGAAAAACTGGAGCATTATCGTTTATATCGAGTACGGTGATGGTGACTTCCGCCGTGTCGTCGCGCGGCGCTTCGCCGATCTCTTGGGCGCAATCCTCTCCCCTCACGGTCAAACGGTAACGCGATTTTCTCTCGAAATTCAGATTCTTCGCGACTCGTATTACGCCGCCGTCCTCGGATATCGTGAAGTCGCGATTCTCGTCGCCCATCGCGATGCTGTAACGGACACGACCGTTTGCACCCTCGTCTCGGTCGGTCGCCGAAACCTTCGAAAGGAGCAATTGGATCGACTTTTAGTAAAACCCTAAATTCATTAGCTCTATAAATCTACCGATAGATCAGATAAATCTAAGTTCTTTAAACAAAATCTGTCCTTTCTTGAATAAATCCGTTGAATTAGGCCAAAATAAATTTCATAACAGTAATGTACGTGTAAAGTTAGTACAGAAGTTCCGAGTTGGCTACGGTTAAACGAAAATCGAGAACAATTTTTGGCAAAACGGTTTAACTATTTCGTGAGGGAAAAAATATTTGTGCCTCTCTAAAGCATTTAAAAAAGAATTAAAAAGATAAAAAACGAAGGTAAAGCTATTGTGTTACCTGTAGAACGCTCGCACCGATGCTAGCATTTTCCGCCACGGTAGCGGAATACTGTCGCGGATCGAAGACAGGAGGATTATCGTTCTCATCGAGAACAAGAACGAGTACACTGGTGGACGTTGACTTTGGCGGTCCTCCCCGATCCCGTGCGGTAACGCGAAGACTGTAATTCTGTCGGCGTTCGCGATCGAGCGGGCCGGATACACGAAGAAGACCGTCAACGGCACCGAGACTGAACGGTAGACTAGAATCCTCCAGTGAATACTCGACGTAGCCGTTTCTACCCTCGTCACGATCGATTGCCTTGATCGCCATTACAACGGTGTTGGTCGGTGCATTTTCTATCACGGACGTTTTGTTCGGCGATATGAATTCCGGAGCTACGTCGTTCACGTCCAGCAGTACTATCGTCACCTGCGTTCACATGAATATTTCATTTTTTCAATAATCTCCATTAAAAATTCATAATTTACACACCTCAAAAAACGTTTATTCACAGTCAATAAGTGTATCGCAGAATGTGGCGAAATAAATGTTTAATCACTGTAATTAAATTTCAAATAGATCAAATAAGATTTCTTAAATATTAATAAATATTTCTGAACTGCAATTAGTCGACTTCGATAACATTTAGCTCAATCGATAATTGTTTACGATAGCTAAATATTTGTCCAGCCATATTCAACGATACATTCGTTAATTATAAATAAATTCCTTTCTCGGTGTACGAGCGAATTGACGGATCGTAATTCATCGAGTCTCGACGAACGATATTAATCGTCGAATACCGACCTGTACGGTCGACGACAGAGCTCGTCCAGGAGGCTGCGGGCTGTCACTCGCCGTGAGCACAAGATTGTAGATTGATTTGCTCTCACGATCGAGGAGTTTCCTCGTGTAAACCGTTCCGTTCGGCGCAACATCGAAGTCGTCGTTCTCGTCGCCGCTCGCAACCGCGTACACGACTCTACCGTTATCGCCGGAATCGAGATCCTGGGCGGTCACGGTAAGGACCGGAGTGCCGACAGTCGAGTTCTCCAATACCTCGGCACCGTGGGGTCCCGGCTCGAATATCGGTGCGTTGTCGTTCAGGTCCACGACGTTGCAGTAAACCGTGACCGTCGTGGATAACGCCGGCACTCCGCCGTCGGTCGCCTGAACCACGAGGATGTAGTGCTGGACCTGCGCGCGCGAAAGAGTAAGACGATCGGCAAAACGAACGCGAGATTATAATACATGCATCGTGTAGTTTTTACACATTGGCATCGGTAAAGTTGAAAAAGAAAAAGAGGAGAAGAAAAAAGAAAAAAACACTGAAACCCGCGCCCATGCCTTCGCGCAAACGTTTATCGCGAATATGCGCGCCTATGCGAGTACTACGTACTGTAATTGCAATTCTCCTCTGGGCCTAACAGTCCCGCTTATTCATACAGGCAAGAGCGACTAACCATAAGCTATACGCGTGGGTGCGGGTGATATATTTGTAATTGTTATCGTACCATTGAGCATGAAATGTCCTCCCGTTTATCTCTTTTGTGTTTTAACTGCTCGAAACGCTTTATTGAAACAGAAATAATTTTGTACGCTGCGAACAACGAGCTAAAGTGCTGGAATAACCAACGGCGGTGAAACGCACGAAATTAGTAATTTCGTAATCGCATAAAAATGATATTGCCGGAACGAATTTCGACGATTGTTACGATAACATTTTTCAATGCTCGAAATCCGCGGTTGTGCCGTAGCAAAAAAAAAACTCGCTCGCGGCACGGGGGTACCTCTCATTAATATTCCCTCTCGCAAATGCGTCCGCGTCGCGCGTTACATTTTGAGCACTTCATTACTCCTCTTCTCATATAATGCCCCACTCTCTTTCTTTCTCTCTCCGCTTTGAAACGTTCCGAGAGAGGATATAAAGAGGAATAATAAAGCAAGACTGTGAGCAGACAGAGCCAGAGAATAGCCGAGGCGCGCGACGAGAGTAATGCCGGTGCTCAACCGCGCGCCCCCTCGACTTTTGCTCTGCTCGACTGGTCGCGCGGGGCCTCTCGCGAGGGACGATAACGAGGATGTAGTGTGGCCCAGGCAGCGGCTACAGACGGCAGAGTCTCTCCGAAAGGAGAGCGAGAGAGAGTGCCCTCGCGAGTGTGCAGACCGAGGACGTATGCGTTTCGAGTTCGTAACAATAAAACCCGTTTCTCTTTCTCGCTCATGTACACGGCAATATTAGATCTCGATCTCTATTTTTTTTTTCCCCCTCGGACTCTCACGCGCCCCGTGCGCCTCCGCGTTTATCCACACGGTCCGCATATATACCTACTCGACGTAATTACTCGACTAACGACACCGTTCCATAACGCGTCCGGATTCTCTTCTTCAGTTCTCTGACTCTCCCGAATATGTTCGCATCTCCACGATCTCTTCCACATCCCCCATTAGCCCCCCTCCCTTCCGCCCTTTCGTTCTCGCGTTTTTATGCACTTTGTCCAATGGTTATAACGATTAAACAAATCTTTTCGCGAACATGCCTCAACACAAGGCAAGACGAGCGTAGAGTTCAACTTTTTGAAACTACACATTTTTGGAACTCGGGTCGCATTTCGGTTTTTTTCCCCAAACTCTATTATCGTTTATTAAAAGAAGAAAAAAGTTCTGCAACCTTACAAACGGAAGGTTAACGCTGTATATTTTCGGCTGAATAATGATAGTTGATACGCGCTGCTGTGCGAAAAAAAACGGTCTGGGAAAGAATAAGCGCAGTATGGACACCGATTGGATAGAGTCTAGCTGCGAGCCCATTGAACTCTATACTTGAAACAAATTGGGTGGAAGAAGCACTATAGAATCCTCGCGGTGTATCATTTATTTCATAGTTGTCGAACGCGGTTTCGCCCCTCATATCCCTCGAATTTCGACGATTTCGACAACGGCGAGGAGGGAGCATTCCTTCATCGCAGACACGTAAAATATAAAGCAAAAATGGGGGTTGAATGAGTATGTGAATGCGAGGAGGGAAAAAGGATGCTTGCTTTTATCTTTCTCTCGCTCGCTTCTACGGGTTTGTTTCGGGAGAGTCTCGAGGAGAGGTCCGCGTCGTCGTGAAAGGGCAATAATCTTGGCGTGTATCTGGAAGGGCGTTTAGCTTGATGAAGGGTTCTATAAACGGCCCACCGTTCGTTCGTTTCACAGAGGAGAACTCTACCGAAGAATGTTTTTTTCTCCTCTTCTTCTTTCGACGCGGCAAAAGAACGGTTTCGTTCTGCACACTACCCTACACCCCACCGCCCTCCTCCCTCGTTTACTCTCCTTCGTCTGCAACTTCATTCTGGGTCTCTTCTTTTTCTGCTCTTTTTTTACTCCTCATTTTGTTCTCATTCTTTTCCTCTAGACTCTGCCATATATCTTAGAGGCGAACTGCATAGAATGCACCGGGCTTTGCTTTCTCATCCGGACTTCCCGTGCCCCGAATAACCCGTATTCTTAATAGTTCAGAAATTATATATTTAGCGCCGCAACGGCCAAAATACAGCGATTCCGCACGCGAAGGTCCTATGCGATTTCCTTTCATGAATTATTATTCTTTCAGTTTGTTTTGTACTTTTTCGTTTCGTATGCTTACCTGCTCGTAATCGAGGCTCGCCGTTAGCGTGAACACACCGGTGTTCGGGTTCAGTGAAAAAACGTCGTTCGCCCAATCGGATATGAGGGCATAGCTCAATTGACTGTTGGGGCCGATTGCATCGGCGTCGGTGGCGATCACCTGGCCGACGCGACTTCCTCGCGGTTTGTTCTCCGGCACGTCGAAAGAGTACGCCATCGCTTGGAACATCGGTGCATTGTCGTTCGTGTCAGTCACCTGCCGAGGGGAAAGAGCAGAAAATACAGTAAAATTATTAAATCAAAATCACATTTGCGGCGGAGTTTCCCCCCCGGGAGGCGGGGGGGGGGGGGGGGGGGGGGGCGCTATTACGAGCCGCGCTTGGATGGGAAGAGCCAACATCAGCGAGAGACTCCGTCTTCTCATTGGTCCCGGGACGGAGAAACGCGCAGAACTTTTGGCGTGGAATATATCGAAAGCGGACAGTCGGCAATTTTTGCGAGTCCCTCTCTTTCTCTCAACGCTCGCAAGGCGGAGGGAGAGATATCTGTTGGAGTATTCGGAGTCTCCGTCTCTTTCGTCGCAAGGGATTTTGCGGGCCCTAGACGCGCGCGCGCGCGCAACAGACAGAAGGAGCGTCTTGTGTCCGGGAACACCAGTGGCGAGTTCGATCGAAGCAAAGAGTCCGGAGTCCGGGGAGCCCTGACATAGTGAAAAAGGATCGGGCGAAAGGGCGATCGGCAGTAGAAGGAGCACGGGGTATTGCAAAAACTAGCACGAAGTCAGGACGGATGGTCCGGACGACGGAGAACAGAGCGCGGTGAGCGGGGCCGTCGAGCCGCTGGACGAGAAGCGCCGAAACGCGATGAAGAAAGAAGATGAAGAAGAAGGTGGTTCAAGGAACGGAGACAGTTAGTATGTGAAGGTAGAAGCGCGGAGCACGAGATGAGATGAGTGACAGAGAGTTAGCTCAGAGCACACATGGGTGAAGATGATAGAGAGAGGAAGAGACAGAAAGTTAGAGAGATAGGGAACGAATGGAGATGATGATGAAGAAAGGGGCGGCGGAGGGGGCGAATAAGAGAGAAAGAGGAAGATTCCGCAACTGTCGGCGCGCGATGCCGGTTCTCTTTTACCCGAACCAAAGAGCAAACTATGATCGAGCTGGCATTCCTTTTGCCTTTAAAAGCACCCGAAGAGAAGCCCCCCGGTCCTCCCTCTTCGGCTTCTCGGTTATATCGCGCTCTTTCTTATTTCCACCTTTCGCCCACTCGTCGATTTCATTATTTCTTTCTCTTCGCGAAGCGCCTCGAAGTTTGTTGCGAGTCTGGCACATCGGAGCGCAGAAAAGATCTTGCGGACAATGCGTTCCTTTGGACGCGGGCGCTTTCGCGGGGTTACAGAGCCAACGCGAACGGCGGAGACCGATGCCAGCGCGCGGTCGGGACGCGTGTGGACCCTAAAAGAATTCCAGCCATTAAACGTCATAAAGAAAATTTTTGTGATTGCGAATCGGTCGTCGGTCTTCGCCGCTCGCTTTCTTTCTCGGCTCCGATGTTCTCTCGTTCTCTCGTTCGTCGCCGAAGTATTTCGCCTCTTCGTTGTACGAAACCCCAGGCGGCTCGCGAACTTTTCTGTCGCGTATCGGCTTGTTCCCTCCGTTTACCCTTCCTTCGCATCATCCTCGTTAAACGTTCCACCGGGTAATATGCCCTTTTTATTGTCGAATTGTTACCCGATACTCGTAATGAATTATAATGTCGGACATATACCGGACGATATATACGCGATTTCAAGCATTATTTCTCTTATAGTTTTATCGACTCTCCTTCCCCTCTCCGCGTCTCGGAACGTGGAATCCTCCTCGTGTTCGCGGTCTCTCGGACCGCTCGCGAAGAAAAGGCGGCAGAGGACAGGTTTAATCCCCGCGAGAGCAAAAGACTCTCGCCGCAAGGACTGTTCGACGTCCGCCGAACTCGACGGGCGATCAATCATTTTAGGCATTAATAAATTCGCGGAAGTATAAATTAATATATTTTGCACAATACGACGAGTCATCGGGCGCGCGAGCTTTCATATATGCGGTATATATAATTTTCCATCTTGTCCATTTATACGTTTATACGTTTGATATTCTCTGTCCTTCGCTTCTGCCGATTCCGCATGGATACCGCAGCGGCGCTGTCGATTCGATTCCCGATGAGTTTCCGAGTCGCAGCGTGATTATCCACCGCTGCGAAAGCGCAACGGGTTGGCTCGGAAGGATCGTGCAATTAGAGGAATTCGTATATGGCGAGGATAGAGGAAGATGGAAGGAGCCGACGTACATAAAAGACAAAAGGGTTGATTGTTCGAGCCCTGCGCCTCCTGGCTCTTCTCTGTCGGACTCTCTCACCGCCCGAGCGAGAGGCTCACTCTCGTCGTCGTCTTGGTCGTCCGTGGTTCGTGCTCGATGGCTCCGGGTACTGACGAAGCTTAGAAGATAGAAGTTGGAACGGATAGAGGAGGAATAGGTATATTGCCGCGGCGCGGGGGTCAAGTCGACCCACGCGTCCAGCTCGAGGGACCCCGGAGGCCAGGAAAGGTCACTTGCGAATCCCGTGGCAGGCCTCACTTCCTGCTCGATCCTCGGCTCCTTCGACCAAGGCCCCGGAGTGCTTCGTCGTCCACCACCACCTCGGCCTATCCCTCCGTGTTCGCCGGCGAAGCCTTTTCCTTCGAGCTATCGTTTTCGCTATTGCTCCGTTGTTATTCGCGGTTCGTGCTTGACTCGGCGAAGACCCGCGGCTTGGATATATTCTCTCGCTTATTGCGAACTCTCGTGCTATCGTCGTTCTCGCCGCCGTCGTCGTCGTCGTAGTCGTCGTCGCCGTCCGGCGTCGAAGACTGGGAGTGGACCGAGCGTCATTGCCTCGCCGAGTAATAATTTCCGCGAGTGGCAATAAGGTGAGGGCCCGCGCGCCTCGCCGCACACCATCCAGAAACTATATCTCTCCTCTCGAAACTCAACGATACCGAGATAGAGACTCTATCTTCGCTTTTAACGGTTCACGGAGGGAACTCTCGCGAGAACGAATATAATGAGTGACTCCGAGAGCGCGAGAAACTTCGATTTTCGCTTGGGTATTTAGTTCGCTGGAATAAAAGCTCGGCGATACTCGGCGTCTTTACGTTCGCGAGATGCCTTCCTCTTCCTTTATTTCTGCCTCGTGTCCAACTAAAGAGAGATAATGATTCAGAGTAGATATCTATATATATATACAGATATATATATATATCTGTCTATAAACATATATATGTATAGATATATAAATACTGCTTCTAGAAGCGCATTCTTCGAGCAAACTGCGAGAGCGCATCGATATCTCTCGGAAGTTATGGAAAAACTCGCGAGTATTTAGTAGGGTTTGCCCTGAGATTATAGTAGTGTCTGGTCTACTTAATGACGCTCTTCCGCGACTCGCTGCGAGAGCAAGCAGGCGTCCCCCCTACACTCTCGAGGCATAAAATCGGTATAAAAAAAATGATCCGCAGATTAGATAGACATTATTCCCTTGGCCTATAGTAGGAGAATTCTTTAGACGAGCGATAAAACAATTCTCGTATTTACCTGTATTATCAAGTTAATGTCGGTGTGCTGGAGTCCATCATCGGCGCGAACTCTAAGAACGTATTTCTCTCGGGTTTCCCTGTCGAGAGCCTCGGCGAGACTGAGCTGTCCGGTGAATGGGTCGAGCTTGAAGTGACTCGCTATGCCGTCGTCGACGCTCTCCGTCGAATTCTCGTCGTAGGCCGGATAATTCGTCGACGTGTCCTTGGTAACGAGGCTGTATTTGATAGTGCCAATCGTATCGGGATCGTAAGCCTTCAGAACTGTTACGACTGTGTTGGGCGGAGATTCCTCGGATACGTCGTAACGCCATGGACCAGCTCCCCACGACGGTGCAACGTCGTTTTTGTCGAGGACCGTTACGCGAACCTGTAATCAAATTTAACGTGTGCTTTTTATACTTTACGACGTAATCCGAAAATGAATTAAGTACGGGTTACACTGATGCGCGAGTATAGCGCAGTCGGGACCGCGCGAGCGCGGCTCTCTTCGGGGTCCTCTTCCCCTTCTCCCCTTCCCTCAAAGTGCATCCTGCCGCGGTTGCACCGGGCGAACCCGTGGAGAAACGCGAAATCGAGGGGGATGAGAAAAGAGGAGAATGAGCTCCGTGGAGACTCCCGCGCGCGCGAGATGAGAGAAGAGTGTGAACCTCTCGGAGAATTGCGGGAGCACAACCACGCGCGGTTCATCCCGGCATCATCAGTATCAGCACACTTCTACCTCCGTCTCCTTTTTTCTCATATCCCTTTGTATATCTATATCCAGCTTTCTCCTCTACTGGATCTCCCGAGCGAGATGCACTTGCACGCGACCGGATCGGCTACCGTGCAACGCTCTCTCGTGATGCCCCCACGTAGTAAGTCCCCTCCCCCTCGCCCCATCCACCCCGTTTTTTTTTCGATTAAAATCTCCTCTCGGGGTGTGAATATCGCACGGAGCTCCAATGGTTTCAGTTAAAATTTAATAAATCCCCAGTTATGCGGTATTGATTTTAACGATCGATGTCCTGTCGAATATGCTTATCGATAATCATTTTCAATTTAGTAGGCGAACGTAATTCAATGGTCCCACTTCTTATTCTCTTACGCTGAGTCGGTAGAACTGATAATTGGTTGGCACAAATAATCTTTTTTCTTGTATTTTTTTAACTAACTATTTGTTTTTCCAAATCATCATTTTTTTAGCTTCAAATACAGGGTATTAATTTTTACTAATTAGCATTGAAAATTACGATTTCAGAGGAATAAAAATGTGTTGACGAAAGTAACTACAAATTAGTAACTATGTCGCACACCCTTTTTTTCCATTTCAATGAATCCCAACTAATAATAAATTCGCTCAGCTCATAGTTATTTTCGATAAATAAGTTTGCATTGTTTTTTCGTATACGCCTCTATTAATAATCATTACGGATTACGGAACTTCTCGTCGGTACGATTGCATTTGAATGACTCTTAGATCGCTGTAACAATGCATACCGCGACGAAGCTGGAGTACATAACCGGTATTCACGATTCTAGAGTATACATATATACACGTATATGCCTTCTCCCCTCGGCATACAATCGTGATGCAGTACAACACGATGTTCAAGGTGACGCGACTAACGAATTCGCAATTGGATTTGCCTCCGACGGGCGCGTAGATATCTCACACGCGTCGGGGAGAGAGGAGCGAGAGGGGGAGAGGGTTACGGGGAGCTTCTCTATGGCCGGTGAAAAAAGAAGGCGACGAGAGGGGACGTTGGAGATCGCGAACCCGCGATAGCTGAAGAGTTCTCCTATGCGAAGAGAGTACACTCGTACCATCGGCAAACCCTGACTATTTTTCCTCTCTCGTTTTCTCCCGTTCCGTCTATGCCTTGCCTCGCTGACGTTGAGGCGCCGACGCGATTCTACTCACGTAAATCCTATCCCGAGAAAGATACGTGCGACTTCCGAACCCCGCGAGAGTCAACGCAGATCGAAGGAGCCCCCCCAAGCCCGTACCTGTCGTCTTCGCGGATTTCTCCGCGGAATACGAGATTCCCGAGCTACCTACACGAATGTGTATTTTTTCTTTCCATTCCTTTTCTCTTCTCTTTTTCCTGATTTATCCGTACTCGTAGCATTCGAATGCTTATTGATTCGTGAAATGGACGAGCAAGGCCGCCGTCGGATTCGCTGCGTATATGCGGATGCGAGGGTGCAATGCGTAGCACAATATAATTTCTCGTTCTCATGAGCCGGGGGGGAGAGTTAGGAGGGAGGATCTTCCCTCTCCTCTCGCCGGTAACATATCGTTTCGCGAATCTCGAATAAATTTCCCCCTCGTGGCCGCGTCCGCGGCACACACCAGAAGTGAGAGAGGAGTGAGGCTTTAAGATAAAGCGTCGAGATACCGAGAGAGCTACGGGAGTTTTGCGGGGGCATCTCGTTATTTCGTTGGGGTCCTGCGCGTCGTCTACCGGTTGAAAAAAAGGACTCGCGCCGGCACGTGAAGATTCACGAGAGCGAGCGAAGCGCCGCCCGGGAGAGAGCGAGAGCGCGGCGCGCGAGCGCGCGCGCGCCGTAATGGAACGAGAAATCATCGGAATCGGGCTCTCGCGTGTCTCGGTAATCGCGTTCGTCCCTCGTTGGGTAATTATATTAACGTTATATACCGTCCTTTGGTATATAATGCATACACGCCTGTATGCGCCTTTATAAACGAATGCGAAATAAAAATGAGATACGCGCATCGTTAATCGATTGCACTTTCTCGCCGGTTTTAATGAAAATTGAAAAAGAATGAAAATAAAAATGAAAAAAAAAAAAAGAAAAAAAAAAGTAAAACCATATATTAAAGTGTATGCACGAGGATTAAGGTTGTCAGCGTGTATTTTTAACGTTATTTTAAGTATGTCGAGTAACGAGAACGTTGGAGTAACAGAGTCGAAACAGGAAACGCGCGGCCGTAGTATATGAAAGGCGACGACGTCATATTGGAGCCTCTGTGTCGTCGACATAGGAGTGAAATAGACGAGATGAAATAAGAGTTATAGAAAACACGGCGTTCCATCGACGCTGAGGATAGGAGAGAAAATGAAAAAAAAAAAAAAAAAAAAAAAAAAAAAAAAAAAAAAAAAAAAAAAAAAAACAATAAAATAAGAGTTTCAAGTGGTCGAGACGCATCTGTGCCTGGGGCCCGCAGGGCACCCGTTATCCTTCTAGGAACTACGGTAAGTTACGAACAACCCCGAAGGCACCTGTTGCTACGCCTGGCGCACAAGCGCGAGGAATCTCTTGACAAGAGGTGGCCCTCTCCTGCGGTATTCCGTTATAGGTGGTAGTGGTGTATAGAAATGAATAGAGGCCCCTATATAGATTTGAGTGAGTTGCCCCGTCTAGGCCACGTTGAGCCGGCGGAGATCCAGCAGCGCGCTCTTTAAAGGAACGCCCAACGATTGATCGAGGTTTAGTCAAAGGCGCAGTTTGGACACGCGGAGGATAAAGAGAACGAGAAAGTTTTTGTAGATTGGTAGAGGGAGGAGGAAGATATGTCGAACGACGGGATAGGAGCGAGGTAGCGCGATGCATTCGTGTTGTTGTAGCGTGTATACTCTACGGAGTCGGAGAGGGGGAGACCCTTATCTCTCGGCGATCAAACGAAATATTATTATAAGGTATTCGGTGGACCATGGGTTCATCGGTTTGTCACCCCTTTCTCATTCCTTCGTGACATATGTACGAGAAAAAGAAGAAAAAAAAAAAAAAAAAAAGAAGAAAACATAAATTCGAACGGGTCTACGCATAGATCGATTAATTATGAAATATAGAAAATTCGAAAAATACCGTGACGATTCCGCGATGATCGATGCCGAGAATGGTGGAAGTTTCGCTAAAGGCTAATTAAATTTCGTTCGATAGACCATTAGTCAATTGAATTATTCGCGACTATGTCCGGCCGCGGGGCTGACGCGAGGAAGCGGACGGGCGAAAGAGGAGCGCGAGAGAGACCTCTCGGCGACGTCGACGGTCGCGCGAGGACGATGGACCGGCGATACTTTTCGGTTTCATTTTCGTATACATAATTGAACATAATTTATACGACGCGAGTTTCGAAGGCGATTGGGATCTTTGATATTTCGAACGAGCATCGCGAGTTCTTTTCGCCGTCGACGTTTCTTCCCCTCCCTCTCCACCCCATCGTGCGCCCATCGATATTTGATTCTCGTTAATGATTCGATCTTCTGGTGTATAAAACCAACACACATCGCGCACGAATACACGGCGTTAAGAAGAAGAAGAAGAAGACGACGACGACGAGAAGAAGGAGAAGAAGAAGCCGATAGAAAAGAAGAAGAAGATACGTCGAACCGCGAGAGAAATAGAGAGAGTGCGAGCAAGACGGGCTTACGGCGGAGGGGACCATAAGGAGATGAGGCGCGCACTGCCTACTCGCGTCGTTGAACAAGAGAAAACCGGTTGGTCCTTGTCAGTGCTCTCTACTTCTTTGCCGGAGCAATACGTATTATTCTTGCACGTAATATTGCAGTAGTCGTGGTAGTACCCGGTAAGAGCAAAGCACAGAAGTTCACACAGACAAACATCGGCGATCGCGAGAGAGGCGCGCGCTCAACACGCTGAAAGATCTTCGGAATCGCCTCTCGCCGGTGCTGCGCGTGCGAGAGGGAAGCCTCGCGCAGATTGCGGAAGTGCGATACTCGCCACGATGCTTAGCGCAGGAGTCGAGAGTGCGAGACAGCGGGAGGGAAAAAAAAAACGAGCAAAATAAACACCGACGAATTAAAAATAAACGCACACACGGACACACACACGAGCCGCGCACACACGCACGGCTGACGAGGCATGATAAATCTCAATGAACTTGCTTGATCGGCTTTCCTTATATTATCGAATATCCCTGAATTTATGAAAGCCGCCTTCATCCGTGGCTATTCGCGATTACGCGTACAGCGGACAAACGAGATCCCATAAATTATGCAGCTACGCGCATTCTCCCTCGCGCGGACACTGCACCGCACAACGCGGACGAGAGAGAGTAGTCCGAGGGATCGCGTAATTCCGGTTTCTCTGGTCAGTCCCAAGGAATTTCCGGTTTGTAGGCCAACTGGTAGCAATCTTGCTCAGACCGGCCATCTCTTTTCATCGTCTCGCACGAAAGAGAACTACGAAGATATCGTCGACGAGTTTCTCGTATCGGCGAGATCGTCGCTCTGATCTTTGTCTATGGCCGCACCTCCTCGGACCTCCTAATGGACGGGAATGCAATTGCGAAGTGAAGCGTCGAGGAGAAAAAAAATCGTTAACTAGACGTCCAGTCGAGTGTGACGATTATCGTTGAAAAAAATTAATGTCTCTTTCTCTCTCTCCTTAATTTCGCTTCTACAAGACTTCGGAACTCGTAAAGAAAATTTAATTTTCATGTTAGGTCATTCATGAATTGAGTGAATCAATGATAATTTATTATTTATATTATTTACTCTATAAATAAAAAAATCGCGTTCATTCCATCTACGAATGTTACCTTAAACGTTAGTTCTATATTTAAAAAAATGTATCAAACCTGTTTTGTTGTAATTTTTTTTCACCACAAATCTTCCTTCGTATAGAAGGAAAAAGGAGAAGCGTCGGAATGGTACATCAGAAGGATTATCATTGCACCGGTACAATATAGATTCGACAAGTGTTATTATCATTCTGATATGCGATATAGAACATTATACCGACTGATACGTTGCGATGAAGAACCGAGCGAGAAAGCCAAGGGACTCCCGACGAGAGTAAACCGTCCGGGGTGCTTGTAGTATATCCGCGTAATTCCGGTTTCCACGGCGGCGTTTCATCATCGCGGCTGATTTGCGGCCCGGCACATCGGGGTGGGCATATTAACGGTGGTTGCACGTCCGAGCTGAATTAACGTCCGTTAAGCGTAGGAGCACCCAGGCTAAAGCCAACGAAGCTCCACTAACAGTGTGCTCGCTTATTCTCTCGCACACTCGACGCTCTCCCCTTCGTGCTCTTTTTCTTCTTTACCATATATCTCCCTTTTCTCTCTCGCTTTCTCTCTCCTCCCTTTCTTACTCCGCCTCTTTCTCCCTTCGCTTATATCCTTACCTTCGGGTTGGTACACTGTAGTACTATAATGCCGCTGTGTGCGCCCGGCTACTTTATCGAAGGATACACACGCGCCACGAATTTATACTCCACTACTGTGCAACATTCTGCCGTGTTGTAAATATCTTAACGCGCAGAGTTTCCAACGAGCGGGGATTGTAAAGATTGTCGCGCGCCTATGTACCGCGCGCGATTCAATGTGCGCCGGTTAGATACAGCGAGCTATAAAAGCAACGATAGTTACTATCATCCTATCACTTACTATCGGGCTATCAAACCGTCAATTTCTCCGTTTCGCGGAGAAGAAGGTCGCAGAGATCAAGGCTTTTCTCTTGCCCGTTATAGTAATCGAATCAATTGATTCTAAATCCCCCGGCCCAACTCCGCTAAGAACCTTCCGCTCTCCGTCGCGGGGTCTCTCCGTCTGCATAAGTATTAGGTATAAGACGAAGGATCGAGAGCCCGATTGCATCGGGGTCTCTTCGGGCAACGGGGCACGCACTTCGGACTTCGCGCACACATTGATACACGCGGTACTACCGCGAACGACCGTACGAGAATTCATCCAGAGTGGGAGGGTATCGTGAGAAAGTTCATATTTCGATGCCGCAGGCGCATCGGTATACGCAGCTATGCACTTGTCCGACGAGAGTTGCATCCCACCCTTTCTGTATAGCTGTAGCTTCATTGACTTGACGGTCACGTTATCGGGCGAGCAGCCTGTGTGTGCCCGCGTCTCTCTATCCATCGGTACCCTCTCTCTCTCTCTCTCTCTGTCTTGGTGGAAACCGCACTCCATACCCGCGGCATTAAAACTACCGACGCAAGGTTGCGAAGAGGACGAACGACGAAACGGTACAATGAAGAAGCGAACACGCTCAACTTCCACCGAGAGCATCGGCAGCTTATTTAGCATCCTTTATATGTATTTTATTCACGGTTGGCCGACGGTTGCCGAGAAGAGAATCGATAATCGCGCGCACGACGAGGATCGGCGAAACAATTTGCGTTGAAAAAAATATATTTGCGACGGTTGAAATCGGTTGCGATCGAAAAACGAGCGGCGGGGGAGGCAGGAGGTGGGTGAGACGCTCGTGTTGCTTGATGGACCGCGCGCCATGAGTCTGACGCATCCCCCGAGCACTCGGGCAGCTCTTCTCTGCCAGTCTGACAATTCCGTTCATCTCTATCTATCTCCCTGGTGAAGTAGACGAGGAGAACGGTGAGGACTCGGAAGGCTTCTTCGATCTCTCCTCTCGCACAAGCGGAGAGAAATCCCACCGCGTCGGGGCGGACTCAAGGGAAGCCGAAACGCTTATCCGATCAAACATGATCGTACAAATAGAGAAGCTCTCGTGTCTCGAGCTAGCACGCAGATGCGAGAGAGAGGAGATTAGAGCGAAGACAGAGAAGGAGACAGGATCACGGGAATCTTGCGTTCTTTATTTCTGACTCGAAAACCTAGACCCGTCTTTATCGGGCCCACGGGGCCCTCATCGACGTTGCACTCTTTTTTCCTTCTTCTTTTTAGTTCGCTCTCTCTTTCACTCATTTCTCTCTAGCTCGAGCCGCAAGAGTAGCACGGGGGGGCCGCGGTAGTAGGTTCGTCCTTCGAAGTCGAAGAGCCGTCCGGGTAATTCCTCGAGACGATCTCAGGGTTCCTCTCCGTTAGCATCCATTCCGTTCGAATTTTACGTTCTACGCGAAGACCTCTTACACGTAAGGATAGACCCAAATGGGTCGTTCATCGTTTCGGATGGGCCCCCATCTACGATCGGGAGCTCCTGATTTCTCGTTTCTTTTCAGACCCAACCGAAGGGATAAACGCTGCATTCTTTTTTTGTCTCCTTCCTTTGTTTCTATCTCGCAGGAATGTACTTAATTTTCTTTGCATACAAATATATTAAATATACATAATATTCTTCGGCTCGGAGAATCAAAGAATTTGTCGGATGATTGAGAGTGCGAGATACGAGAAGTGGACAACGGCGACCGATGATCGATTTCGAAGAATTCGACTGACAGTAAAGAAAGAACACGGATTTTCTATTGACCCTTCGCATTATCGATTGGCCGGTCAACCCCCGTCGGGATGAGAAAATCCCCGGGATCACTTTCCTCTTCTTCTATTTCTTCTTCTTCGCATCTTCGGATCTGGCTCGTTCCTTATCTTTTACATTTCACGTTACAACCGGACATTTGTCAACCTCGTCTGAGATCCTATCGCTCCGTGGAAAACAAACGGTGCTTGTTGTATGGGCCGGGAGGGGGGGGAGAGAAAGAGAGAAATCGGGACTTCGGTTCTCTCTTCGTGCGCCGCGGTCGCCGGAATGACCGAGCGGGTGGAGCTCTTTTGTCGTCCCTCGACAATCAAGTCCCAACGGGACACCGACTGCAGCGAGCTCGTTTCAAAGTCCACTTCGGAACGACCGCGAATAATACAATATTTAATATCAACCGCGCTTCGAAACTTATCACCGATGGTTATCGTCGAAAGGTATTTTTTAAACCTCCTCAGACGCCAAACTTGGTATGAAATATTGATCGTGGATTCAAGAGGCCGCGCGGAGAGATTCAAGGAAATCGATGTTCTTCGCACTTTTTGAAAAATCAGTCATTTTTATCTGATAATTCATGATTAAAATACATTTGACCTTCGGCTCTCTATTCGAGGTGGCAGGTAGATGCGGTACTTTAAAAAATTCGCGGTTTCGGGATCGGCGGAAGAACATACATATTCAGGAAACGATGAGTCAGAAAAAAACATTCTTGATTCACTCATTCCGCGAATATTCAACGATTATTGGCGTTTTAAAAGCAATATCTTCGCGCCCGATGATATCACGAGATATCCGGCGTGCCTACCGTGGTCAGCGTGAAAGAATCCGCGCGATAGAATTCTCTAAGATACAGAAGCATTTTTCTTCAAGTTGCTAAAAGCCCATAAAAAACACGAGAAAATTGCGTTATCGAACAATCAAAACCTCCGACGAATAATCTGCGCGCTTTTACTTCTTTTTCCGTCACGAGTCTGCGCGACAAAGCAAAAAGAAGAAACGATTCTTTATCGCGTGCGTCGCGATTAAATTAATACGAGGTTGCTCGCGGTCCGTAATAATAAAGAATAATCTCATAAATCGCTGCGTACGCGCTGCTCGCAATTCACGAATTTTCGTCGATGACTCGACGCCCTTAATCGCAAATCAGACTTTGCCCAGAAGAATGATCGGGTAAGGGGAGGCCGTCGGAGGGGATGGGAGGGGTTTACCACCGCCGGTGTCTATACGCCGAACAATAACGATGACAAGAATAACGTTGATACGGTAACGAGGGACCGGGTCCGAGTTCCCCCGTTCCTTTTCATCTCTTCGCCCGGTCGTGTCCATAAGTATCGCGAAGAATATGAAGGCCTCCTCTGTCTCTTTCCTCGATGTCTCTCGGGCTCCGCGGCCAGGAGCTTCGTATGTAACAACAACAGCAGTTGGCTGAAAAGACGCTATATGAGCGGCGAGCGAAGAGAATAAAAGAGAGAGAGAGAAAGAGCGCGAAAAGCCACAGGCGACTTTGAGCACGGAATACGAACTGTATGGCGGTCGGAGAGTTTGGAGTTAATGTTTATCTGTGTATGTATGTATGCATGTGTGCATGTATATGGGCCTCGGTATGTGTGTGGCCGCAAGAGGAAAGAGAGATGGTATCTCAGTCAGAGCTGCTCGGTCGGGGATCAGCGGATCGGATCGAGTCGCTCAGCGGGGGTTTCTTTGGGTCATGCACGAAGTGAGTCCCATTCTTCGGCGCGCCTGGTTTCTCCTCTTCTTCTTCTTCCTCTCCATCCTCGACTCGCGCTAGAGTGTTCGCTCTCTTCTCTACCCTTAACCGGGGTCCCAGGGCTTCTCTATGAGGGGTCGAACCACTGACATCGAACGATACATAACATCGGCATCGGGCCGCCGGTACGCGGCGAGGTTCCTCCCATACGGCAGAAGCGCACGAGAAAACGAGAGAATCGTCGATGCTGCTTATGGCGGATGGCTGCGACTCCCATAGGCCACACGGAATATAGTACCGCACGATAATTCCGTCGCATAGCTCTAGGCCTCCAGGACAATAAGATACATCTTTCCACGCTTACGAGACTAATAGCCCCCCTTTGCTCTCTTACGCTCTCGCTATATCTATACGTACATATATAAATATATACATGTATATCGAATAGAATAATATTTCGTGGTCGTTCTTTACGGCCGATCGTCGGAGTCGCGTTTATTGTCGCTTCGTCTTTTACCTTTGGCCCCCGGTGCCTTTTCTTTTGTTTTCTTCCTGTACCTGTGTGTGTGTGTTTCGCCGTATCCCGGACTCTTTGTCTTTGGAGTCGAAGTTTTCCCATCTTCGACTGTCACTGTGCCAATCTCGTCCCGAGGCGAGAAACGATTTACCGATTCGACAAGCGATAGATACGTTAACGAAAAAGAAGAAGGAACGATTCTTGCGCCGGGGCAAAAGGTACCGTGTGTATACCTCTTCTTTTCTCGGTCGGAGAGAAGACAGAAGGGCACACGGCGTAGAGAAGATCGGACCCTCGTTTCGATTGGCAGGTGCCCGCCGGGTCCCAACTGGATCGGTATGCGTCCATAAGTCCCGGCAGATCTTTTCACACACACACACAGGCACCAACCGAGTCGACAAGTGCATACAAAGCCAGACATGTACGGCACACACACGTAACGAGGGACGCCATCCCTCGCATACCATACGGTCGATCTCTTTCCGTTCGAGGCCTCCGTTGCAGGGATTACGTATGTACGGTTTGCCTCGATGCTTCTGACTGCTTCGGTACCGATCGGTGTAGAATCTTTCTCGCGAGAGCTATGCATGATGATGCCAGGTCACGATAAGCCGAAGAGCAGTTCGATAAATTGATCGACTACTCTTGCACATCTTCTCTGCTCTCCGGCCTTCTTCGTTACGACTCCTGTGCGCTCTGCATTAAGGTTCTCTCTCGCTCTCTCTCGTGTTCGCGTAGAAAAGGGTTCCTACGTGCAAAATGCTGACCGATTGTAAGAGAACAAACACGCGCGCAGCGCTCACCGGTGCGTTTACCGCAGGATCCGAGCTACCACACCGATGACTAATTGTCAGTAGCAATTAATCCACGGTGGATTTAACATCGACGAGCGGTCGAGTGACGCGAGAGCGAAGAAAGTTACATGCGATCGCGTGGGGATCATTGACAAGAATCGAAACCGATGTAACGGTATATCTGCACGGGGGGATACGATCCGCCTGTGCCTCGTCTCAATCTATCTCCTCCGAGTAAACGAGGACGGCGAGGAAAGGAAGAGCGAAAAAAGCGAGAAAGAAAGGAAAAAAAGTGAAACAAAACAGAGAGCCAACGGAGAGAAGAGAGCTTGCCGATATACCGCGACACGAGAGGGGTGGATGAAGCCCCCGAAGTTCTCATCGCGGTTTAATATTGCAGCGTTGCAACGATTCTCTCCCGTGCGCGGGCACTCTCTCGGGCGGTGCATGCTCTCCATACCCGCCGACGAGAGAGGCGACCCTTTTTCCTTCCTTCTTCTCGCAATGGACAGGGGGACCCCATGACGCTGCGACCACTTTGTACCGCTCGCGTATACCCTGCGCCGCCGATGTCTCGGCGCACCGATTTTTCATTTTTTTTTTAACTCGAATTTATGGAAGAGAAGGCGAGACGGAATATTGGGTTTTGTTGCGACGATAGAGGATCCGTAGACCGCAACGTCGGGTCAAATGTCCTCGACGGTATCTCGCGACCGGTATTATAATTACACCTCGCCGGTGCGCGAGAATATCACGAGAAATGTTCCATATAAAAGAAAAACGAATAACGATCGGACCTCGTTGCGTTTCTCGATCGATATGTGTTAATAATACGATCATTTGGGGTGTCTCGGCAATTAAAACGAAATTCCAACGACCGCATGGACCGCAGGTATTTCGCATGAGAATTCGCAATCGTCCGGTGACTCGGAATAAAATGTTGTATTATCGTTGAACTAATTGCAACGCTAATGAAAAGGAAAGTACCGGGCACGGCGGTGACCGAAGGCGACGGCGACGAGTATCGACCATATAAGGTCGATTGCCTGAATCCCCGAACGGACACACACCCGCTGGTAGCGCTGAGTGATCTCGCCGAGCGGAGATCGATGAGATCGCAACGCAAAGAGAGGATACTGAGAGAGAGAGCGAGAACGAGAGATCAGTCAGAAACTCTCACGCTCCTCGTCGATTGAATCGTCAACAGCTTTCCAAGCTCACCGATCACAGTTAATGTACTCTGTGTTCCAGATACACTGTATTCGAGAATATATAGTTGAGAGAATCGAGAAACTCGTTTTTCAGTAATATATCAATGTAATTCCGTGCCGAATGGCGAACGAACGAGGGCGCGTCGTTGCTCTGACACTCGGAGAATTCTGATCCACAACTCCGGCCGAGATGGAGTATTATTCCCTCGGTTCTTTCGATTATAATGATGCCATTTATATTTATATACTGCACATTCGTGTGTGCGCGGCTACATGTGCGCGCGTAAAGCCATGAGAAAAAAATGTTTCATCCGAAAGACATAAGCCACACGTATAGAAACGTTTTTCATCGCTGATCGGCGAGCGTTTATACCTCATCAGAATTCCGTAGGAATAATTTTCTGCCGCGACCTTGGACGCGCGACGACTATTGCCAGTAATCAGTGGAGTAACTCGATACCGGGGATAAGAGAGTCGTGTTTATGCCAGAAAAGCAAGAGATTAAAAAAGAAAAGGGGAGAAAAACCGACGGAAGGAAAGAATCGCGCGTCCTATCCAGAGTTACATTCCTCTGCCGATATAACAGCGTCAAAATATGGCGCTATATCAACACTATAATCGCTATATTACGAGCTAGCTCGGTCATAAGCGACGGCGAACGAGACGGTACTAGGAGTCTCTCCCTCGTTCGGCTCTTTTCCTTCCTGTGTAACAACGTTCGTTGCCGGGATAGTGTGTCGGGACTTTTGCATGGCTGTGCCTTTCGCGAGAGGCTTCAAACGTCCCCCGATGCTCACGAGGCGCCCATACGACAAACGAATTAATGGGTTCTCCACGGGAGTAACTTGAAAACGTAAGGGACCCCCGATTACAACGCAATTAATGGCCCCTCGGGAGATCTCGTAATAGTAGCGATTCGCATTCCGCGAGAGACGACGAGCCTCGCGAAGTAGCTCGCGATCCGAGGCAAAACGCGCGGCGAGCGAGCGAGAAGAACCGCCTTTTGCTCTCGGAGACTTCCATGTCTCGCTTCTTTTTCCACGCATTCTTTTTTGTATGTATGCATTTCTTTTTTTCTTTTTTTTTTTTCCAAGTCTCTCGCGGATTCTCGATGCCGCCAGTTTCAACGTGGAGTCCCTCGTTCGTTGACGAGAAATCCAGCAGTTCTCTTCTCAAACTACGATACAGCGTAGTGCACCGAGTTGACAAGTCCTTCGATGCCTACACCGCGGAAAGAGTTCCCTCCGCCCCGCCGGCCCGTGAGGATATCGTCTCGCGCGGTCTTCTTCGAGTCGAGCAGTCGTTTCACCGGGACATATCCATGAAATAATCCCCCACGGAATCCACGGTTGCCTCTCGCACGTTTACTAATTAGCCTGCCGGCTACTTTTCTCATCGAATATCATAAACTGTACAACAATATTTCCATACGTTTCTTCCTGCCTTTTTTTCTTTTTTTTTTTTTTTTTTAAGAAAAGGCTCACGATGAGCATCTCGAATTTCAATGTGAACGCTCAACGGAGTCTTCCTTGTACAAACACTCGCGCACACGCGCATTCGTGCGTACGGAAACTGACACGCGCATTACTCTCGTAACTGTTTCGCAACACAATTGTGGGAATATGAGGAATGGGCGGCGCGAGCTGAGAACAAGAGGACGAGGAAAATAATAAAATGAAATATGAAAATAAAATATAACGTTGTGTAAAGTAGAGTCGAAGGAGCGAGCGAAGAGGAGAGCCAGAGGATGCGCGAGATATATGTATAGCGGGGCTGAGGGCACATTCTCATCTGTGCCCGCTCGGTTAGGTTCTTTCCTTCTGCTTCTTTTCCTCGTGTTTCGCTTCTGGCTCTGCGGTACCCCCTAACAACCTATGATCACGTTATTAATTGAAAGAGGGCCGCCGATGCTACCGACTACGCCAGAATTGACTTCTATCGAGGGAAAAAAAAAACGTTCATCCAAAATGTATCGTATTAATCGAAAGCGTGGTTATCGATTTACCTTCGAATTTTTGGCCGATTACTCGCCATTCGTCGAGTCGCGAAAAAAAGCGTACTTTTTCTATACCCAATGTCCAGTTCGTTCTTCGCCTTTTTCATCGTCTTCCACCGATTTAAAAAAACGTTCTTAATCTCCAAATCAATTTTGCTCTCCTAATTCAATTTTATTAATCATCACTCCATATTTGATGGGTAAAAATCCGTCAGATGGTGGAGTTTTTTTATTTCCTGCGTTTACGGACATCGATGCTGCCCACGTGAGGAATCGCGGCGGTCCAGAAAAATGCTTGCAAGTTCATCGACGACAGGAGGACAATTGTGTTATAACCGTGGGACGACACAGTTAAGATAGAAGTGTTGTTGAACAGAGCCGAGGAGAATTAACTAAGCCGCGAGGTGTCATAATTGCTTCTCGTAGAAGTGTTACCCGATTCCTTCGTCGTTCTGGTCCTTTGGCGTCGTTCTCGTTCTCGTTTCTCCTCATCGTGAAGGAGTCATTAAAAACCGGGCGCCGCAATCGAGCGTGTGTATGTATGCGCGCGCCCGCGCGCGCGAGCTCGGAGTGTCGACATACCGATTAGTCGACCCGTTACGATCTCGATTCCTTGATATCCCCGGCAGTAGTTTTTCCCCCTTCCTCTCTTTCTTTCTCTCAATCACAATCTTGTTTTCCGAGCCATTCTCTATTATGTTTATCTCGAACAGTTTATAAGCTGGTATACGATCGGATCGGATCGCCCGCCTTTGACCGTCGCGTATACCGATAAATGATGAATTTTCATCGGTGATTTCCAATACCGAATAACGGCACCGTACCACGAGTACCGAAGTGGAGAGAAGAACGCCAAGCAAGAAGAGATACGGAACGGAAAAAAATATATGTATAGAAAAAAAAGTGCTCCTTCGCGCAAGTAAATATAATATTGCTCGATGGTCGTAAAGACGACGAGAACCAGCTCCGCTGTGCATCAACTCGTAACGAGAATACGTATTTCCAATGTTACCCGGAGCTCTCCTCTCTATTCCTACGTACGAGTACTTGACGGTATTAGATGTGCGCACAAGACACGCCAATTCGTATTACCGCCGGTCCGCGAGCGCGATTTATACTGCCAAGCGAGAGACACGCGCGCGCGTGTGTGTATATGTACTCTGCGGTCGATTTCCCTATCGATTAATCTCACCGCGGAATTCCGAATAGCAAATACGGTCGCGCCGTGTATGCCGATTTTACGAGTAACGCATAAGCGTATCTGTAATCCGACCGCAAAAGCCGTACGAAATAAAAGGATTGATATATCGAAAGGAGGGAAGAATAAAAAGGCAAAATTAACGCGAAGGAGAGAAAAGCGAGACCGCCGTGGAGGATTCTCGGTAGGATTGCTTTGCGGTTTTTTCGGGATTCGTCGCAGCGCAGCGATTCCCATCGTTTGTCGCGGCGATGCGGTCATATTCCCGATGCGGAATTCTCATCGATGACCGAACGGGCATTATACCGATCGTTGGGATCGTTCGCGAGTTTCGTCATATCTCTCGAGGATCAACCAATGTGGGATCGGCGAGATGGAGATCTACTTATAATCGCCGAGTTATGCGCCTCTCTCGCGCAACGTTTAAGACCCGCGCGCGCGCGCGTTCGTCTTCTCCTTCGGCGATCGGGTTTATAATAAATCTTATAAGTCTCCGAAGGGGTCGCGAGTCAAGAGGAGCGAAGATACGACGAGTGGGACAGACAGAGAGCGAGGGAGAGAAAGAGAGCAGATACCTGAGAAACTCGAGTACGAAATCACGAAGCCGGGCTGACTTGCAGACTCGCGACTGCATTGCAAGTCGATCGCTCGCTGACTTGCAAGTCTTCCGTCGGTACTCACGCGGCTGATCCGGTCTATCTCTCTCTTGTCCTTCGACGGGATCGCCCCGAGAAGTTGACGCTGTTTCTGTCGCTTGAATATATAGATATACGGATCTGGATGTAGGCAGTCGACGAGACAGAAGACGATAGTCTCTCTGTTTGTTTTCTTGTGTGGGCCGAGAAGTACGCGAATGTACATAGACAGGAATATACAACAATCGTGTTCCGGGCTTCCGAGAGAAAGTTGCATGAAAGAATAACTGGCGAGATACTAACCTCGTGCTATACGAGAACGCGTCGAATACTATATTCGATACCTCGGCGAGCAGACCCATACGCCGATCTCGCTTGCCTCGTTCGAGCTTGTGTGCATAATACACATATATATATGTACAAAATCAAACGTGTCGACGCTGAGATATTTCTCCGTGAGTAAAACCGCCACGCGAAACGAGCATACGCGTGCCCGCCTTACATTATTATCACGTGGGATATAAAGGTATATAACTACTGCTGGTAGTATGACACGCGTTCCTCGGTTAACAGTGAGCGAGAGGGTAGTCAACAACGAGCGCGCATATCGAGATAATAAAAGTATTATCCCGCCTGGTCAAGCAACTCTCTCGAGCGTATAGTTCCGTCGCGCCAGTCCGTCCGCGGTCTATCGCGGGCGTATCCAACATATATATACACGCACACATAAAGTTCTATATAATATACTATGCATTGTGTGTTTTTCTCGCGAGACATCGTGAGGGATAGAATGCAGCAATTCGCTCGTATATAGCGAGCCGAAGTAGAAGTTACAAAGGTGGATAGACGGGCGCGAGAGCCCGAAGTCTACATATCCGTCGAGAAGGTAGACTTGTGGGCCGTGGGCAATAATGGCTACATTCTCCGATTTTCTGCGTCTCTCCGCGGAGAGCGTTCCTCGTCGCAATACGCTATATAACACAACGTGGGCAGAGGTGGCGGCGGGCTCTGTGCCTTATCGGAAGTCGCCCGAGCTCTGGAAACCCGCGCCCGATCCTTCTCTCGTTCTTCTCTCGTTGGGCCTTGTTCTCTCTCTCTCTCTCTCTCTCTCTTTCGCTCTCTTCAACTCCGTACTCCGGCATAACCACCGGAGAGTACATTCCCGTTAGATCGGTCGCGAGATTCTACCTTCTTTTCTCTTCGGTTTCAGTGTCTATAAGAATACTTGAAGGCAATATGACCGTATTGTAAACTCGAAACTGCGAGTTTTTAGTGAGTGAACGATTCGCGGAACTCGCCAATAGAGGATTCAAATAACGGAGTTCGGTTTCGATTGGAAATATAGAAAATGGAAAATTGCGAATATACAAATTGGGTGGTTTTCATCCCGCTTCCTCATCAAATTACGATATAGTCGCCGTCTCGAGAATCCGTAAATCGGCTACATCCTCCAGTTCCTTCTCATTTTTTTTTCCTTCAGTTTTTTTTATATATATAAATCGCCGTTGCGGTGGTGATGTTCGCGCGAATACGGCTCTTGGCTCGCGATATTGCGCCGCGGAGTGCGTGAAAAGAGAAAAATGCGAGTGCGAGTAAGCGATAGAAGGGGCGCGAAGGAGCATCAGTGATTAACGGACGCGCGAAGAGACGTGTCTGTGATAACCGAGGACAAAGGTTCTCACTGAGAGAAGAGATTCGCTCGGTGTTTTTGTTTTACCCTCTTTTTTTCTCTCCTCGGTTGGACGTCTCGTTCATTTTTTTTCGGTTTTTTTTTTTCTTTTTCGTTGACTCCGATGTACCGCGCTTGTTTCCTGGACGAAATATCTCGACAAAAAAAAGAGGAAGAGCTTAGGAAGGAGGGGAGGGGGTCTCGTTTTCGCGCACACGCGAAATGATATCGGGAGATTAAGGATCGGCGGAGAGAGGAGCGAATAAGTCGACGAGAGAAGGCTCGCGAAGGAACGAACGCGGGAGTTCGCGGATAGTGTAGCCGACGGGAACCGCGAGGGTTCAACATTCTCTCGAGACAAAGTTTCTCGGCATCTTTTTTCCATCACACTTTACTCCCTCCGTATCTTTCTCATTCACGCCGTCGATGTATACATATAGATTTTTTTGTGTAGATACACATATATATATAGATGGACAATAAAGTAGTATATTATCATTATTATCGTCACTGTTTTCTCTCGAGTGACTCCGGTGCCTCCGATATAACCCCTTCGTTCCCGATCGGCCGGTTATTAATAAAGGAAAGATATGTATATCGGTATTTCGATAAATTTTTTTCTCGAACGAGAGGCCACGAGAGAAAGGGGCTTTTTAGGAAGAGAGGGACAAGGAGGGGGAGGGAGAGGAGGGTGGATCATAATGTGAACTATATGCATCCAATGGGGAACCGGTCCTCTCTCGCGGGCAGCAAAGTGGACGTAAAAAATTGGTCAAAAAAAGGGTGGATCCTACCGAAAGACGCGCGAGGGAGAGGAAGCCGTCTTGCGCGCGTATATGAGCCGCGGCGATGCGTGTGTCGGTGCGCGGAACGCGAGTAAACTTTCATTTTTTCGTCTCCCTCTCCCTCGCCGGTTCCTCGCAGTCGCGCACACGCGGCGGGGAGACCGGGACAGGAATCTATGAGAGTCGCGGAGACGAGACGAGGAAGGGAGAAAACCGAGAGAATATTCTCGAGGCTCGAACGAAGGTGGAAAGAGAGAGAGAGAGAGAGAGGGAGAGCGACGGAAAGGGGAGAGGACGGAGGATGAAGCACCGAAGAAGAGCTTCACTGGACAAGGATGTAAATCATAATATGTAAATCTGTGTGACTTCGTCTGGGGGCCTCGTCTTATGGCTGTACGAGGATGAGGCTCACCAAACTGCCGGTTACACGGCGAGAAGAGTGAACCTCGAGCTGGCCTCCCAGCTAGAAGTCTTTTCGGACACTCGGGCGGATTCGCGCTCCTAAACTATTTCAGTCCCCCAATTCGTCTTCTCCGCCTTGTCGAACTTCGAAATGCTTTCCATATTCGTTGCAAATGACAATGTTGCGAATGCAACCGCGCAAGATATTGCGGAATGAGAAAAAGAATCGCAGGAGGTGTTGAAATCGTTACGGAGAAAAGCTCTCGGGCAGAGTCGAGCAGCGAGAGTCAAGGGTAAGGTTTAGAGAAAGGCAGCCAGCCAGGCGAGAAACGTCGAGTGTGATAGTCGAAGGTCAAGAACCTTAGCCCCCGGAGACCTCAACCGGCGGAGGAAGACTGTCAAGTGGTCGGAACGGGGCAGCGCGGCCGCGGTATTCATCTCTCGGCCTTCTCTACTCTCTTCCCAGCCGAGAGATGTGTTGCCCGCGCGGGCGCGTACGGTTGGCTACAAGGCGAAGAGACTATAACGAAAAGGAGGTGGATAGTGGAAGCGGGAGAGATATACCGGCGAGGCCCGCGGTCGAGACCCGTCCGTCCGCACCTTCTCCGTCATCATTACCACCAGAGATCTCTTCGAACTCTAATTAAAAACCTCTCGTAACGAGTCCGCCTGTGTTGCTCGAGCGCGCGCGCGCGCAACCGCAGTTCATCCGACTGATCCGTGGAGGCTTTGGAGTTTGAATTAATGGACTCTCTCTCTGCGCGACCGTGTGCGTATGCGAGCTTCACTCAGCTGGAACTTGCTTGTTCAACGAGAAATAAACATTTTCATTCCGCAACGAGAAACAAACGATAGATGATACTTTCGACAATATATATATATATATATATATATATATGTACATTTATAATTCTCGGTGAAAAATAATTCATCGCCTTATGTATTGCGACTTTGGTCTCGGGCGAGGATAAATTTGCATACGAAGAATGAGAAGACGAGACCTTTTGCTCTCTTCTTCCCAGAGAAAGAAGTCCTTTGACTAACGTCGTTACGGCGCTCCTTTGTCTACGGAAATATGTTCGTCAATTTTTTTTCGTATCTTTTTTTTCCTTTCTTCGAGTAGACAATTCTCGTTAGAGAAACGTAAAGTGCCCACCCTTCGCGCTTCGCGCAATTTCTTCGTTGCCTGATTACTTCTTCCATGTACGACACAGTCGCCTCGAGGACGATGGCTCATCTCGCGCAAAGATAACTTATTCGCAACTTGTAATACGTAATTCTTCGGGATAAGCGGAATGGCGTACGGAGAGTCTGCAGTTATCCTCGCACGCACGGATACTCTCAGAGGCGGGACACCTGTTCAAATACTTTTTCGCAGTCGAGGTCTTCAAAACGACCCCCTACCTCTTCGTGTCTTACCGATAATTCGCTCGTTTATCCAACTCGTTACGAAAAGTGATCGTACTCCGTCGCGCGACACGCGAAAACGCGCGACGCACAAGTATCGTATAGACTTGCTGTCCCACGAGAATTGTACGAATTCCCAGGACGCTGGTCCTCCGTGTTCCGCCATAACTCTTCCAACGTTTGTCCCATCTGGCGAAACGACGCGAAACACACTGCCCAGACGCGCGCGCGATTGATACAAGCGATCCTAGAACGTTTCGATAGATTCCGAGAACGGAGGAACTATACGAGCCTGTGCGAGATATTTGGCGGGTGAGTCGTTCGTCTGGAATAAAACGAACACGAGATGATCGTTCGAGCGTGCTATGTAACATAGTTTTACCTGTGTCGCGGCTGTTGTAGAAGTCGATATCGATAGCGTGTGTTATAAAGCAACAGGTACCATCGGGAGCCCGGGGGTTCCGTAACGGAAACCTCCTCGAAGGATTTTTTGGGGAAGAGCCCCGGGCATTCGGGACTCTCATCTTTGAAAACCAGTTTTTTATTTTGTGTACATATATACAATTTTTTTTCTCGTTTTCGTGAAAGCCTTCCGCGCACAGGGGGGCCTACCGTACTACCCGCTGTATATGAGTCGATCGAACGATTTCGAATTAAAGTGTACATCGAGTATTAAATACGCCGCAAATAAAAAACGTTCGAACTGACGAAGCTCGTGGGGCCTCCCTCGCAAAGACCGGAGGGGGGGGCCTCATTCCTTTGGCAGACACGAGACGTGTATTTTCTCATTCCTACTGACTGCAAGATTACACATATAGGTATATACGCTAGTTAGAGGTATAGAAGGAGGATTCCTACGGTGTTGCGGGATCGAGTAAGAATCTATCTATGGTCCGATCACTTCGCCTTTTGCGAAGGGGGGCCCCCGTTTTCCAACGTCGGGGAATACGTGATCCGGGCAAAATCGTAATCGAAGTCTCACGAACGGCACGAAATATCCGTAACCGTGAGCGCGTTCGATCTGCGCTCCCCCCTGGTGATTTATTTCTTTGCGCGAGAGAACTATACGCTTCTCGTACACTCTACTGTTATACCGGTTAACGTATACGCCCGGCAAACATCGGGTCAGCCTCTTCTCCGTGGCGAGGAGTGTAACACACACACGCTGCATCGAAGATCGGCAGAAAATATCGAGAGACTTGTCTTCCACCGTGTCGATAATCATCTGGCGAAGAGCCAACAGAAGTTATCCGGTTATCCCCGCCGTCGGCTCGCCGAGGTTGCGGAAACAATTCGGCCGCGGACTCTAACGAATGTCTAATTAGTCAAACGTTCGCGGAGAAAGTTTCGCAACGAATTCGCCAACATTTCGCGGGCCGACACAAACGAGCGACAAATGAGCGATTTTTCGTTCGAATAATCAACTAATAATAATGCCTCCGAAAAGAACGAGCTCGAGCGAAAAAAAAAACATACTCAGAGACAAAAAAAATCCATTCACAAATGGAGAAATACGTTTTGTCGGACAGGAACAAGAGAGCTATGAAAAATAAAAAATAATAGAGGGGATGGGAGGAGGCAGAGGGCATTATTAGTTTGAAAAGAAGAAGGCGGTTGCGTCGTGTGAGAATTCGAGCCAGCGTAGAAGCTCAACGAGGGATACCTGTACGAGAGCGGAGCAGAGAGTGAAGATTCTAATGAATGGCCCATTAGCGAGTTACGCAAGGTGTGTATAGTGTAAACGGGGGAGGGTAAGAGAGGCACCGCAAACGATTTTCGGCTGGTTGTTATATTCCATAAGAGCGAGATATGTATATATATAATATATATATTCCCTCTCGTGTAAGGTAGGCTCTTCGTCGTTGGCGAATTCAGCCCGAACGTTTTGCACCGAACGAGCTGCCGTTGGTGCTTCGGCTCGTCTCATAATCTCCGTCTCGCTTGCTCTCGATCGTCACTCGGCACGTTTTTTTTCCTCCCTTTGCGCCGTTACTCTCTCGCTCGGCTCGTATCTCGGCGCCGAGGAGAGAGCCGAAGCTCTCGACGCGATGGAAACTCTCTCGCTTGAGGGACTCCGAGAGCGAGCTCGCATCTTTCGTCCCGATAGCGCGCTCGCGCGCTAGCCCGGTCGTGCTTGGCATTAGGCGCGTAACAACAATATCATCGTTATTATAATCCGGTAATAACACGGCGTGGCCGTTTTATGGCTAGCCGGTCCGAGGGACGAGAGAGCGGGTATATTCTCAAGCTCATCGCCCCCCCCCCCCCCCCCCCCCCCTTGCAGCACCATCGCCATGGCTTCGGTGTACGAAGAGCCCTTTGCCTCTTATCCATCTCTCGCCCGTTTTCTTCGGGCTTTCTCTCTCACACCGATCTACCGTCGTCTCGTCGTCGTGTCCAAACTCTTACGCTGACGCTGCGAGGCGCACGACCGTTCCCTTCTCGATATTCACTGAATTTACGGAAATTATTCAAATACAGTATATCGATTAATGTTCGATCACGCGACAACAGCTGTTTTTTAATCGATGAGTTCTTATTGCAGATCAAAGTACCTACGGATATACGCATATGTATGTGAGTATAGATGGGTGTGTGCGCACGGGAATCATCGGCTACTGGCAGCAAAAGCAGAAGCTACCCGCCGATCGAATCGAATTCCTCTCGAGCCTGCCGACAGCGAATACTAACGCGCGTTGGAATTTTGTTTGCATTTAATTCTTTTACCCCCGCGTCTTTCGTACACGCACTTCTCCTCTCTCCATCCCTTTCATATGTACATATATTTATATATATATATATATATGTATATATCACAACTCTCTCTCTCTCTCTCGTGTTCTACCGGTCTTCTTAATACTCTGCCGTTTTACCAGTCTCGATCGTGTGTGCAGCAAGCTTTGCCGGATCCGAACCCGATGCGCACACCACCGGTGTAAATGTGGCGCGGTGCAACGTGGCGGCTCATTAATTGTCGCTAACGCGCGGAGGGCCTCGCCTTCTCGCTCTCTTCTCCTCTTGTGTGTGCCGCCGAGAGAAAACCTCCCCCTCCCTCCCCCCCATCTTTCTCCTCCTCCTCTTCGTTCAATACGATAAATGAGTGTTATGAAGTTGTAATCAACTCACCGGGCGATCGGGTTCTCCATTCATCCTTAGCTCGCGGGCGATAAAAAACAAAAACAAAAACAACGTGAATAATATAAACTCGAGTTTGCGCCACGACCGATTGTACGCGTGTGTGAGTCTGGTACGTGCGGAGGCGATTCGGCCCAGAGCAAAAAAAAAAGGTCATAACGGAAACTTTCAATGACTGCGTGTTATCTGAAATTCGTTCGGTCGATTTTTATCCTCGATTTTTCGCGAATACGAAGAAAACATCGGGTTCGATATCAATCGATATGTTTTTGTGATTTGGAATAGGAGTCGTTAATTCGTTGTGGCAACGACGATCCCTCCCCCTTGCCGTAGGTCACGGTTCATGCGTTCGGGTTTCGATTCAATGGCCAGAGCGAAGAAAGCGAAAGAAAAAGAAAAGAGAAATGAGAAGAGAGAACGGCGAGGAGGAGCAGAGTTGCAGAGCGAAGAAAAGGGTTCCTCCGAGCGAGGCGGAACCCCTTCGCCTTCGCTCCGTCTGTCCTTGCGAGGGTCCGGCAAGGCCCTTTAAAGTTAAAACCCTTCTTAATGTTCGCCGATTTAAATCCTACATCCTCGCGCAAAGGCAGAAGACGAACGGAGCAGAAAAAGATCGAATACGTATCCGTGCATCAGAATTCGAGAGGAACGTTGTCGCGTATCCGAAGATTCGGCGAGAAGATCAGGGGAGGGGAGGAGAGGATTTTCGAAGATCTTCGATTTATCGCGCTCGCGCGAATAACCCTTTCTCTCCTTCCGCGCACGCCGAAGCGTCGCGCATCGGACGAACTCTCGTTGGGCTCTCGTGCGTTCGTTCGCACTTCGGGACACGATTAATCTTTGGCTCATTATTATTTTTTTTCCATCGCCACGGTGGGCATTACGCGCGTTGGTCCAGTTTTTTCGAACGCGGTAAATTATTATTAAAACGACATCGTTCCGAAACTTCGCGTACATTGATGCGAGGCGTGTACCGTCGAAAGGTAACATTACTTTTTCTTTTCTTTTTCGCTCAACGTGTATGCACGCCGCGATTATTTATAAATCAAATCCGTATATTTTAGTATTACGCCTCTCCTCTCCCGGCGTTACAGTCAATGATTTCTCGCGCGATTTTATTTTTTCCATCTACCGCGAAATAAATTCCACGCTCCATTGAAAATTCCAGTAGTGCCGCGGGGGTCAAGCGTCGGCATTACCGTTACGCGACTCTTGCATTCTTCTCGCATGGAGACGAAAAAAGAAAGAAAGAAACGTAAAATTGAAAAAAAAAAAAAAGTAAAAAACGTTTCACATACAAATATCCGCATCTATAATAAGTTCTCTCGGCTATGTTCGACGTCGAGGGAACAAAGTGTCCGCTCGGCGATGGCCCAGACACACCGAGACAGAGGAGAAAGAGCTCATTTCATTACAAGAGCCCCAAAGCCAGACGAAAAATTCGTCGGGGTACATAAAATTTAAGTTGCTGACCGGGGAGAGGGTTGGGCCGAAGTTCTCTCTCTCTCTCCCTCTCTTCGGAGGAGAGCGAGCGGTGTTGAAGCATTATAGATGCATCAGCAACGAGATCGGTTCGTGGTAATATCAGGAAGAGCGCAAGAGGGAAGGGGGGTCCGGAGTGCACGCTCTTCTCGCATGTGCTCTGTACTTGTGGATAACCCGGGCGAGATGGGTGAGTTGCGAGGCGAGCAGAAGCCTCGGTTCTCGTCGTTTCTCGCGCATATACATACACCTTTTGCCATACGCATCAACGAGTAATATAGCGCGTATTCGCAAGGGCACAACAACACCGAGGGGATGGTAAAGACAGTGAGAAAGAGAGAGGAGGGATCAACGGCGTTGCTGCATATTCAAGTAACGTGTGGGCCGCGCGGCGCACTGGCCGATGAGGTGCTCTCCTCGCGATCGTTCCCCCCTCGCCGTTCCTTTGCACAGCGCTCTCTCGCCCCGGTGAGCGGCGCGCATCCCCTTAGGCGACTCTCTCGCTGGGAGAAAACTGCGCCGGAGCTTCTTCGCCAAAACTCCACCGAGGCTTGCACCGCGACGCCGAGCGAGCAGTGAGAGCCTTCCTTTAACGTTCAATAATGCGCTCCGTAGTCGTGCGAGTGGAGAGAGGGCGGGGAGGGCACTTTCTTGGGCATATCGTTGTGTATATGAGCCTGAATTCGTATGTAGCACATAGTCTCGGGGAACGGTCTCAGAAGTGGCAAGGAGCAGCGGCAGCAGCAACGAGAGAGTCAGAGAGAATTCCCTGCGGGGCCCAATCGTTATCGCCGGAGTCTTATCTCCGGTCCCGATGTACGGCTATACTATAAAGAATGTGCATGTGCAGATAATACGTATAGATATATACATATTGGAGTGCGTATAGAGTAAGAGGAGGAGAGGTACTACTTTTGTGCTCAGAAGCGACCGAGACCCGTCGGGACTCTCGGCACTTCTGCAATTATCCCCACTCGGCTCTCGTTTGTACGTCGCGGACGCGCAGGGTGCGGTGCAGTTTGCATCGCGCATCGCTCGAATAGTTGGGTGAATTAATCGTATTCAATGGCGAGAAAACCGAACGAAATTCGAATCTATTTGCGGAGATTGGAAACAAGGCAACTAAAAATAAATAGTCGAAACCGGTAATTATCGGTAAATCGAATATCGAACACGGCAAAAAAAAATTATATGATCCAAAAAGAACGCAGATCAGAGAAACTTGCACGCGTGGGAAAACGTCGGTTTTTATTTCCGCAAATAAAAAAACTCTGTATCATAAAATTTTAATGTTCCGATCAACGCTCATCGAATTTTATATCAAGCATCGTGTCGGAATATATCATTGGTGTGAATATCAACACGATTTTTAATGGTGATGCCCAAACGCTTTTAACCCGATATCTCAAAAATTACAAGAGTTATCGCGTTAACAGACATTTTTGATAAATTTAAGCACCGCGTAAAATCTTAACGACTTAACGACTTTGACGAAAATTGAAATGAACATTCGGAGAATTGAATGAACATTCCACTTGACGACATCCGGACATTTTTTCACACACAATTTGTTGATTTTTATGAACATCCTGAATAAGTTTCCACCGAAATCTCGAAGTAAAAATTGTTCACGACAACAATACGCATAGTGAAAGGATTGGCGCGGCCGAAAAATCCTACGCACTTCCAGTGCGTTTCGGCACGCGGTCGAAATAAGAAAGTGAAGAAGGTGTTGTATATATATATAAAAGAAGGAAACCTCATAGCCGTCTACCCTCCTCTCTCGATCTTGCGGTCGTCGCGTGTATCGCGATCACACGGTGTATCGCCTTTATCTTTATAGTCGCGATACTCGCGAATCGTTAAGATAAAAAAACCGCGGGGGGGAAGCGAGAGGGGGCGGCGAGGAGAGGAGGGGAGGGGGGGGGGTAGCCGAAAGAGGAGACGAGACAAGGCAAAAGAGAGGAGGAAAGAATGACGATGAAGCAAAAGAGAGTCCCGCACGCGGTGTGTCCGGTATGGCATTTGTGAGAGTGAAAATGTATACACATAAAGAGACGGTAGAATCACGAATGAGATACCAGTTGAAAATACACGAACGCCAAGGGAGTTTGGAGGGACCGAGACAGAGAGACGGAACGGGGCAACGGCAGCCCAGGATATAGCGGAGAGGAGCCCTCACACTTTTGGCCACGCACGTACGCGTCGTCGTAAATTTAGCGAATGCATCGAGGCAGAGTCGTAAAGTTGTGAAAAAAGAATAGGCCGAGAGATGGGTCTTTCGCGCAGCAGCAGCAGCAGCAGCAGCAGCAACAGCAACAGCAACAGCAGCAAGCAGCAGCGGGAGCATCAGGCACCGGAGAGCCTCGGGAGAGTGAAGAAGCCTCTCCTCGGCGTATCGAGAATACGGAGGTGAGAGAACTGGGAGAGCGCGAGAGAGAGAGAGAGAGAAAGGAGAAAGAGAGACTGCGGGAGGTATATCGTAAAAGGTACAACCCGTGAAAATACGTACAGAGTATATATACACGACGAAAACAGAAAAAAAAAAACGATATACGACAAAATTGCGATACCAAAAAGATCCGCGAGCCCCTCCGTGCGCGAGAGACAAATCTGAATCGTGATAGCAGTCGCGAAATTCGTACCTCCCGGCTATTAATCGATTATTTGTATTAAAATAATATTATAATAATCGACATCTCGCGAAAGTTGCGCCGCTCTTCGTATATCGATTCCGTATATCTCCGATGCGCCAAGCTTTTAAAGGGATTTTTATCAATTTTTTTTTTTGTTCACACATGCATTTTCGCGCACGTACACATAAAGTTGGACACACTCGAAAGTTCCTTGGCTGTTTTTTTCTTGTCGTTTCTTTTTTTTATCTGCGTGCTCTGCTTGGCTCTTGTCTCGTCTCGCTTTTGCCCCTTGGCGACTCTTTCGCCGAAAATTCGAAGCGATTAAAGTATATACTATAGCTGCGTATGTATATATTCGGGGTAAGTTCGGCGTAAGTGGTACTTTGGCCGAGGCTCTTATCGCGCTCCCGAGGCCTTGCCCGGTCTCGAAAGATAGCGAGTGACGATTTGCTGGTTGGAAACGGAAAAAAAACCCCTCCTCTCCCTTTCGCCGCGCGGCTGTGCCCCGCGCGTGTATGCGTTGCGAGCTCAAACGGGGGGTCTTTAGTTTCTTTCATGAGCGTTTTATCCTATCCGCATTGCTGCGTCGCGGCTCATCGTTTTCTTCTCTTTCGCACTGGTAAATATATAATCGAACAACCGCAACGTCCGATACGCGCCTCACCGCGGCGCTGACAATGAGTAGCCATCACTTGGACCGAGCAGATACGGGTCCGGCTGCGCCGGAGAGCGGTTTAAGTTCTTGCCGTGACTTTCACGACCTACTGCCGTGCGTCGTACCGAGTTGAGCGGCCGCGGCGACTGAAACTCACCGTTGAACCGCAAGTTCCTGGTTAGATCCTAGATCTGACGAGTGCCGAATGCCGAGGCGCGAAACACAAAGCCTACCGAGGCAAATTCTCCGCATGAAACCAAAGCCTTTTGCACTTGTTTAATATTGAAATATTCAAGATTCTGTCGGCTATTTCACTCGTACTGTCCGCCTCTCTCTCTCCTCGGCGAGCCGTTTTGTTTTTTGTTCCGTACTTTTTTTCGTACGCAAATTCGTCGCTTTGGTTATAGCTCGTTCGAATTCCTTCTTAACTACTCGCCGACTGAGACACTTCTCTCGCTCGATTATTCCGATGCTGCAGGAGGGGGGGCATATGAGAGGTTCGGTAATTTTTCATGACACCCTGTATACATCGGGATGCGTAGAGAAGGAGAGTGCAGCGTTCGCGGTGTATGTGCAGGCGCAAGGGAACGAGACGGATAGAGATTTCGCAAAGGCAAGAGAGAACGAAGGGTGCGCCGAGGCACCGCCGAGTCGAGTCGTATGCCCAGCAGGGCCCGGGTCCTCTGCTCTCTTGCGCTCTCCGCGAGCGCGCGCGCGCGCGAGAGACCGACCGTACACCAAGTGCCTGGCAGTCACTCAATGAATTATTGGCCATAATAGCAGTGGCAGGGCAGCAGCGAGCGAGCGTGCGAGTCTCGGGCCCCGCCGATCTTTCCTTCTCTTTTCATCCTCTCCTCTGGCCAGAATTCTCTTGCACCCGGACCCCGATACACAACGAAAACTGACTCCGTATACGCGGCCGAGGCGCGCTGCGATATTTTCGCGCGCGCGGTTGTACGAGAGCGCGAAAGCCACAAATTCTTGTGCTCCCGCAGCTCCGACGGGGGGAGAAGAACTTCTCGGGTTGAGACTAACCGAGCAACGGAAAAATTGCCCGAGAATCCTGCAGTTCGATTCATTTCGTAACAGTTATTCGTTCGTTGTCGACCTTCGCAACAATCTGCACGGTGTCGACCGGACCAGCTAATATTGCAAAGAATGAGGAAATACGCGCAAACATTTACCACATTCATAAATATTCTTCAACAAAAAGTGTGTGAAAGATTCTTAAAAGTTTTCTTTTTAATTAAAAAAAATTAAAATACGACTCAGGCATTTTTTCCCAGACAAAATTAATGACAATTTCTCTTTTTTTTCTTGGCCGCGGGCTAGATGTGCCCTAAGTGTGAAATATCCCTTATGATTTTCGAAACAAAGGTTCCTACAATGAGAAAGACAACCAGCGGGACGATTGTTGGGAATTCGAGCGAACAAAAATATTTCAGTAGGTCACAACGTGGCTCTTCCACTTCCCACAATATTCGAGAGAGTTATTCTCCCGGGCGCATAACTTTCATCGAACTCCGGGCGCGAAAGAGGTCTTCAACTGTCGGGAATCAGCGGCGCGAGGATTTATATTTTCTCGCTTTGTAGTCAAGAAGCTCCGCTACCGAGTTCAACTTCTATCCGGAGTTATATACAAGGCAGGCATCGGCCGCGGCCTCTCGCCTTTAAAGAGGTGGGGGAGAGATATTCCCACGGATAATTTGCACTTTCCTGCGTGACTTCCTCCGCCGGTAGTCGAGAGCGAGAGACGGAGAGCCCTCCGAGAGAGTCAACCTTCGCTCTCGCGGCCCTTCGCGGGCGCGTTACCTGGCGCCTCTCGCTCTCCCTCTATGCGAGTGCGAATAACATATTTTCCTCCCAGCCGCAAATTCGTACCGAGCGGAATTATTAGACGTGAATCTCGAGCAGAGAGCACTTACATCCCGTCTATTACATCTCATTCCGGCTGTCGTGATAAATCGAAAAAGAATAAAAATAAAGAAAAGAGAGAACAAAAAAGGAGAAAAGAAACAAACGACTAGAATAAAGACGGTGAGAAAGAGTGTGCGAGCCGCGTCGTCTTTGTCGTCGTGATGGACTCACGGCGCGGTGTGCGCGGCATCGTGAAAAAGAGAAACCGCGTGCCGGCCGGAGACGAAGAAGGATCGAGAAAAGTGCAACAGCGTGCAGGATCGCCTAGGGGCTTTCCTTCCCTTTATTATTAACCGTTATTGTTATTATTATTATATTATCATCACGGAATAGTCCCCCTCCCTCTCCTCCCTCATCGTCGGAGTATCTACACGGGCGAGAGCGAGTTCGAGAGAGAAGAAAATGAAGAGGAGGAAGGAGGACGGCGAGAGACGAATGAAAAGAGAAGGACGAAAAGTGATGGAGGAACGCGATGGTGCTGAGGACTCCTGGCGCTGAACCTGACGACGACGATGCACCGTGCATCACGGCGGCGATGCACTTCTGCTGACGATGGTATGCGCCTTCGCTTTTATATACCGCACATATTGCATATACAAATCCGCCATAGCAGGGCCTCCCTCCGTCTATGCGCGCCTGTGGTTGTGACCAAGAGCCACGGTGATGAGCCGATGGTGGTGAATGTCGGACGCGCGACGAAGACTACGCGGGAAGAAGATGAAGAATAAGAGGAGCCAGTAGTGAAACCCCGCGAGTGGGGACCAGAAAAGGGAACGGGAGGAAAAGAGAGAAAGGAAGGGTGTACCTACGCACTGCTGCGGCAGACATTATGCTAATCTGCGAGCGGGGATGTACGCCCGATAAGCCGCGCGCCGCCCGGTGCCTCTCCTCTCTTTTTCATTCTTTTGCTCTTCTTCCTCCTATCCGTCCCAGCTCTCGTTGTCTCTCACTCTCGCTTCATGTTCTACCCGAGTACAGGATCCCCACCCATTATGCCAGGAGTGAGGCCCACGGGCTCCACGCCCTCAATCTCCCTTATATATATATGGGGATATATATATATATGTGCGTTATATATAGTCTATATAGGTAGCTCCTTACATGCGTCGTGCTTTACATTCGCAATCGTCCAATGGCTTCACCGCAAAGTCTCGATAATACACCCTTTGGCCAGAACGATATCGGCTCGAGTGGTACCACGAGCTAAGATTGCGGTCCCATACTGAATCACACAAGCGTGAGAAGTCACGAAACGGATCGAAGACATTTTGGCTTTTTCCATTTGGAATTGATATCACTTCCGCCAAGATTGCGCACTGAAGAAGTGAATGTTACTTCATGCTGTCTAGATATTTCGTAACCGAGTCGGACTATTATAAATCAATGACCGGTGCCGAACTTGGGGGAAATCTTTGCAGCCGTTCAGATTGTGGACGATTTTGAATTTTTTTTTTGAAGAGTTTAACCGCGCTTTTCGAGATTTCGATCTGAAAGCCAAACATAGCTTTTCATTGAACGAGGTTCGGGAGTGAATCGGGCGTAATTCCGTTGATTGAGAAGAATCGGGGCTTTTCCATTTGGAAATTTATTGTGTTTACGAATACCTGCTATCAGACGAGGTTTGACGCAAGCAGAGCTGAATGGACTGTCATGAAATTAAGAGAGGAAGCAATATGCCAATATTGGCAGGTATTTTCTCTTTAGCTCCAGACATTCCGATAAACCAGCACGAAAACATTTCTACATTTCCTCGCAGCAATTGAAACGATTCATCCAACCGATCGAGGAGTTGGAAAGCCGTACGGCGGATATGGCGTAGGATTTTTTTGTTTACTCTTCTGTTTTTCGTTTCGTAACGACGAAGCGATCGAGCTTTGCATCGCTCGGCCGGATATCTAATATCTCTCGAAAGATCCTTCGCTCGTTCTCCATCGTACGCCGCATTCTCGCGGAAACTACACTTAATACCAGCAGCCTCTGGTCTTGTGATCTTCTCGTTACATGCGGTAATAGGCATCCTCCTAATGTCTTTCATAAACGTTCATAAGCATCGTCGTTTGCGTTTTATTATACACATGCGCGTATCGCCGTCGTGTTCTCTCGTGTCCACGCGAATACGCAGAAATATGGCGCCAGTATCAGGGCGCGTGTAGCTACGCGTCGAAATGGGACATTGAGTAGGGACATGAAGAGATAATGGGATTGATACGGCAAGGTTTCTTAAGAACCAAACGCAAAGATCTCAATTAAACCAACTGTCTATTAATTCACGTACGGCCAGCAAGTCGTTTATCCGATGGACGCTTCTTCGTTTTTCATTATGATTTTTTTCATCCAAACGACACTCGCGGCGATGAATTATTGGCCAACGCGAGGAGTTGAGTGACTATCGCGTGTGCGTTCTTTTTCTTTTTTCTCGGCTTTTTCTTAATACTCTTTTTCCATAAATCGTCGGTTACTCTCGCGCTCGGACAGTGCTCCTCGGCGCTCAACGAGAGAAACAAGGTGGGTCGCCTCTCCTTTCGGTGGAACGTTTCTATGGGTATATATCCCTCGTGCGGGTAACTGGTCCCGCATTGTCGAAGGGGGCCTTAACTAACGACCTAGTAACACTATTTCATATGCTCCCACTCTTCGGCGTAACAACTGGTATTTCCGTCTCTCTTCGACTTCCACGCGCGGCCACGAGAACGGAGCCGGGATTCTTCGAGTGCGAAAGGATCCTCACGAAACGCCCCCACAGGACAGGAACCCAACGAAGAGGAATATAACCGAGAGTGCGCGGGGCACACTCTCAACACGCGGGAGAATGGAACGCGCGCGCCGTTGCTCCTCTATCTCTCTTCAACCTTTTTATTATTATGTCTTTCATCATGCTGCAACAGCAGCCTGGCCTCGTGCACTCTGTGTCTGCGCACTTTTTCTTTCTTCATCTTTTTCTTTTTTTCATTTTTTTCTCAGCGTAGGTGTATTGTGTTCGTACGAGATGAGCGAGAGTGCCGGCGAAAGAGAGAACGGGAGAAAGAGAGATCCCGAAGAACAGGGTGTGTGCGCAAACATACGCCGTATCAAGGGGACACACCCGCGGGACTTGCATGCTTTTGCTGCCTCGCTTTCCGAGATGACGAGAGAAGGCAGAAGAGGAGGGAGAGAAAGAAGCGGTCCAAATAATATTTCAAAATTAATGTCAAGCGGAGCTCACCAAAGGGGTCCGCGGCGATTCCTCTCGGCCCTTCGAACACCGCGGTGCGCCTCGAATCACATACACGAGTCGCGACTATCGTCGCGCATACGAATACATACACATGTATACACGTCTATGTATAAGCGAGCGGTATGAAGCTTCGGAATGACGAAGACGAGAAGAAGAAGCGAACGAGCGCGGTGCTTGTGAGAAACCCGAAGAATGATCTTTACCATGGCATTTTTCCTGTTTCTCTCTTGCCAGCTTGCCAAAAAATATCCGTCCCCGAGATTCCGTTGCGGAGGCAAACAAAAGGGCGCTCTCGTGTATTTCATTCTTTCTAATGGACTGCCCGCGAATCATTCTTCTGTATATATATATATACATATATATAATACATACATATGCATGGATACACGTATTCTTCTATCGTCTTGCCCGCCACCGACTCTAATTCACGTTGACACGTCTCCGACTCTCTTGCGAGGGACGAAACGAAAGCGCACGGGTGATGGGTCACCGCGAGGCAGAGAGTCGAGAGTTCTGTAATGGTGTTTATTGTTTTCGTTTTTTTTTCTTCCCGCTGTTTTTTTTATTCTCGTGCAAAAAAATATCTCCAGCACCGAGGGCGTTCCTACAATGTTTAACTTTAATTCATTCGGAGTTTCTGGCTCTCTACCCTTTAATTTGGCAAAAGAGTGTTTTGCCATATTCGAAACGACTCGCGCGGTGGGAGAGAAGTTGCTACATTTGAGATCGCGAGCGGACTCCTCTGGGCTCGTACGAGCGCAACCCGAACAGGTTTCGAAAAAAGCCCTCGAGCTTCGCGGCTGTATATACCGACCACGCGACATCGCGGTATCGGTTTGCGCGCTTTACTCTCACGCCGTTTGCGCTCCGGGCGCACATCCACTCGACATTATTGCATATATCATCGCGACGCCGCGGTGGTGCAACTCGTACATTGGGTGTATCTTGGCACCGCGCAGCGATTCACTCGGGAAAACAACATAAACGAACGAAACCGAGCCAGCGAAAGGGAGCGCGCGAGACCGGCGAGTTAGAGGCTCAAACACGAAATCGTCCGGACACGGAACGTTTCGTTGATTAATCAAATCCGATGCAATATACACACATACACAGGTGGCAAAAGATCGACGAAAAATTCCGAGAATCGTCCACGTCGCGAAGACACGGAAAAGATCGGTAGGAATGTGTCGAGGATGCATGTGGGTTCGATCCTGTTCGAGCAGGTACTCCTCTTTATCCGCGGCTATGAGTGAAATTCGTGGTAGATTTACGTTCGTAAGGTCCGAGTCCTAAATAAATCTAATCCAAAAGCACAATATAATCGTTCGCTCGTGGATAGGGGGGAGGAAGGGAGGAGGAAAGAAATACAACTGCTATAGAAAGAGCGGTACCACGCGTGTCTCTCGAGGCGGGAAGCCCGTCGCAGCGTCTGGCGCGACACAGGAAGGCCAGAAACCCCCCGCATAGTTTAATTTATGCTGACCAAGCGAGGAGCTCTCGTTCTCTCGCTCGATCGTGGATCCTTCTGTTGGATCCGGATCCGACGAGAGACAAAGAGCGAGAGCGGATAAGTCGGACGAACGAAGCACAGAAACGAGATACCTCTTCGGACGAGATGATGACGAGCATCGCGGTGGGCCACCGCCGCGGAGAGTCCTTTCTGTTTACAGAAGCCACCGGTTACAATGATACGGTGAAAAAAAGAAAAGGAAAAAGAAGAAGAAAAATGTTCGAGAAATTTTTCGGGCCTCGGAAACGATGACTCGATGGAAATTCTGACTGGAAAACGTTGCGGCCGTCGGGACTTATCATCGTGTAGACCACTCGAAGGCGCGACCGTATGCGCAACGAGGAAAGAGCACACGTAGACGGAAAAAATATGTATAAATGAGAAAAGGTGCGCGCGAGAGAGGCCCAGAAGAGGGAAGGATTTCATGGGAACGCACACGAAACACACGGGGGCATACGTGCGCGTTGTGTGCATTCGCTTCTGGTTTAATGTTGCCAACACGGAAACCCCTTCGAGCTCGTAGTATCTGGTGCTCGATAGAGTATTGGTGTTTTCGAACGGGTGGTAGTAGCCGAGGAGATATAACGACTCCGTTAACGAAGTCGTAGGAATTCTTTTGGAATCTCTCTCGCTCTCTCTCTTCATTCTCCTCTCCTCCGCGCCTTGACTATGTTTCCTCTTTCTAGGCTCTCCACCACACTCCTCGGTCGTCGGTATACAAACACGATAAATCTTATTCGCTCCACGTGTGTCCGAGATTTATATCTCATTGTTGAAACACTTTTTCATTCGGTCGCGGGTATATCGTCGAGGGTTCCTCTCGGAGATATAGTCCTCCGCGCGCCAACTCATAGAATTTACGGAATACACTCCCTTCGGGTGTATGCACAGCGTGTATGTGTACATGTGTTACGGGCATATGGGTAAACCGGCATACGTAATACAAAGTATAGAGGAAGCGTCCGGAGCGAGAAGATGCCAATTCTTCGTGAAAGAATTCGTTTCGTTTCTACCGCTACGATTTCATTTCATTTTTTTCCTCGCTCGCTCTTTCTCTCGAGGCGAAGAAAAGATATACTGTATGGAAGCTCGAGGGTTCAATGGACCCTATCATTAAGTGCCATAGGCATCTGGTCTAGACTCTGCCTCTCTCTCGTGCTCCAAAACGGGATCAGAGAGTTGACACGTTTTAATTTGTCCGAGTTGAAGAAAAAAAAAAAAAAAAAAAAAAACGAAAAGAAAGAAAAGGTTCCGAGTATCGTACGAAGCGGGTTATGTATCCTAGAACCCGCCTCCATCGACCTCTCGTTTCTGTTACATCGGTTCCTCTTCTTTTCCGACTCTCGCGCTACCACCGCGCCGGCGTTGTTTCTTCCTCCTTCTTTATTTTCTCCGCGCCCATCCACAAGAGCGAAAGATAATCGCGCGTCTAGACACGTATACGCGATGCCGAGGCCTTAAAGTGACCGCGTTTGGCCGCGGGCATGGGACACAACGCACACATCCGCGCGTACACACCGTCGGAGTGAAGTAGATTCTCCACTGTGGCTTTGCCAGTAAGAGTATTATAGAGTACCAGTGTCCGCTTCTGCGTATGTGCCCGAGCGTGCACTGCGCCCGCGATCTTCGCACGCACGCGAGAAAAAAGGTTGCGCGAGATTCTGCTGCTGGTGGTGCTGTTGCTGGTTGGGTGCTGTAACTCGCGAGAGAACTTGTCCGCGCGCGGCGCGTTCTCCTCGCCTTTTTCACGACCATATGCGGTTATATCCTTCTGGTCTGGTCGCGCGCGAACCGCGAGCCGCCTTTGTAAAAAGATAGATGAGTTCGCGGTGTGTGTGTCACCTGCGGGTGATGCCATTCGAGGGAAAGTAGCGGGCGAAGTAAACGCACTTAACGTCTATGGTCCGCCTATCACTTGAAGTCTCACCCTCCCCCCCGCGGAGCGAACGTAATGGTTATACCCGTCGGTATTCCCGGATACCATACGCTATCCACGTCCGCGTAAAAGTCTCTCCTTGAGGGATCTTCTCTGCATGGTAGTATTTTTTTCTCAATTCTTTTAACGCTTATATCAATCAAAGACCGCGAACTTCTCACTCGGCGGAGATAAACTCTTTAGTTTTATTGACGAGAGAAGCCCGGAGAGGTTCGTTCGCTATCGGAAAGTATCAGCGAATAAAAAATTTCTCGTTTGCTACCACCGTGGCTAAGGCCGGGGAATGGCAGGCAATGAAATTATAACGCTGCCACCGGGGGCGACAACGCGTGTTCCATTCTCGCCCACCGGTCTCTGAGACTCGAGAGACCCGCACCCGATGAACTCTTCTCCTCGACTCGCCATCGTTCAACTCTTTTCTGCCCTTCTCTCGGTCAAGACGGAACTTTTTACCCTCTCGGCCTTTACCACGACGATCCAACCTCCTTCGCTCTCTGTCTCGCTGTGGTACGAATACTCTTCCCGTTAACTTCCCGCGTTACGCTTCTCTCATCGCTCCCAGGTACACCGCGTATACACGTATACATGATCTGCTTCTTCTTCGCTGAACGAGGAAGCTTTATGCAGCTTCTCTTGTTCCTTCATCGCGGAATCCGTGAGAAAAGGGCATCGGCAACGCTCGTAGCCGGATAATAGACCGTGTCCTGTTTCCCCCCCTCTCGCTCCTTAGCCCGGTCGACCCGTTCGCAAACTTTTGCCACAAATCGTTTATACATCAGCGTGTTTGCACCGTTACAGAATTCAGATTAACGAGAAGACAAAAACAAATAAATAACAAAAAGGAATCTCTCGAATTCGTTCTATCCTTATCGCTTGACGAAGGTTCAACGCTCGTCGGGAACCCATGAGTATTTTCATTTTGTATTTCTTTCCCCCTTTTTTTTCTTCGTTCGTTCTTGCTTTCTCCGCTCGTTCCTCTCGTCGACCCTTTCGCTCTCTTTATCTCACCGGTCGAGTTGAGCTTCATCGTGCCCGAGCGAGCTTCATCGTTATTCGAATCGTGGATAAAACTCGAGTAAGTTTCGTCGTTTGGCCGGTCGCCGTGGATCGGCGACGATGCACGTAAGCGAAGGCTCGGTAAGAGACGCGCCCAGGGAGATGTCCTCGTGAGCCGATGCTGCCGCTGCTCCCGCTGCCGTTCGGCGGTTCAGCATCCGTGCAACCGAGAGTCCGGGGGCCCTTCGAACTGGATATCTTTTTCGGTACATTCGTGTTTATAAATCTGGGCGTGGAATGCAGACTCGAAATTCGTTTGTATAGATGTGCCACATTATGTATACGTACACGGGGGTTTTATACATACGAGATTTTGTATATGCTGTATAAGTTTCGCCTAAAGAGATGACAGTATAAAACGCTCCAGGCATCCCTCGCCCGGCATATATTCGCGGTGTGTATCGGACGGAGGGGGAGGGATACCGAACGAGAATGCGTGAGTGCATGCGTGCGGAGGACTAATGAGTGCAGACGTGCGTGAGCGCACACTCGTGAATTCGTCCAGGATCCAGAAGCGAAGAAGTCTCTGGAGCAGCGAAAAGAGAACGGGGAACCATGCCGCTCGCCGTTACCAATACGCACTGGCGTATAAATGCATACACGAGAAATACATATATATGCATCTATATATTTACACAAGAGACTCGAATGCACGCACGCATCCAGCCGCACTGTTCGATGGCGAAGCGCGCGCGCTCTGCATCTTCGCCCCGTTGCCGTTGCAAGAAGAGAGAAGGGACCCCGTAGTCGTCCTGGCCTGTGCGTGGGCGCTCGCACAAGCTCGCACCCAGAACTCTCAGGCTCGGGCGCGTAATTGCGTGCTCGAATATGTTGAAGAAGAAACCGAGAGAATGAGAGGGAAGACGAGGGGGTCGCCACGGCGAAGCACGCATTTGTGTTCCATGGTACATTTTTATATGAGCAATAGAAGTATATATTTATGCGAGGCGAAACCAGCCAATGACACTGAGGGGGGCCTCCCTCGGTCTCATGCATGATTCATTGTGGTGAGTATAGACGAGAAAACAGAGGAGAAAGGTGGAAGGCGCGCGCGCGCGCCCGCGCGCAAACTATAAGCAAAGAATAAAGGAGAAAGATCGAGTGGTCCCACGGACCCAACTACCGTTCTCTCGGTCCGCCGTTTGAAAACGTCTCCCATACCCTCGAGGAATCCATGAATTACCGAATTCATTGAATTCCCCAAACGGCACGAGAAAACTCGTATATTTCACGAAATATTCTCGAGGGCCCTCCACGAGATCCCTGTTTCCATTATGCCGCTTATGCGTCGTCAAAATTCTAAAGATTCATCGGTGACACACAATACTCCTCGTCTCCGAGATCGCGAACGCCAAAAGATTCACGATAAAGGAAATTTTAGAGACCAGACGAGAAAATTCGATTGTGCCGCAGCATGACAGATCGATGTCACCTAAAGTCTCGGGTAGACGGCTGCAGATTCCGAGCGGCAAAGAGGCGACATGTGAAAATCGTGAAATGCTGGAGTGGTAAATTTCGCTGCTTTGTGAAATTTTCTTTGGATCGCGGGTATGTCTCTCGAGAGTCTCCATTGTTGCGGATGACCTGACGGTAATTATATGCCGTTGACGGATTTTCGGACGTTCGGCGGGCGAACTCGCCGCGCCGAAACCGTCGTTCGGATGAGGTTCCTTTTTAGTGGTAATCCAAATATTTCGGCCGCAATGGGTGAAAATATACATTTTTTTCAAAATCTATAATATTTATATGTGAATACTTCATATTATATTATTTTTTTAAACTTTCGGTATCCGAACATTCAATTTTCAGTAAACTTCTGTTACGGGTCGTGTAGATTCTATCGGGTAAAACAATTAAACGGTTTTAAAAAAACTCCCAGAAATGCTCAATTATCTATAATTGAATATAAAATGAGAAAATGAAAGAATAAATATAAGTAATTATTTTGATTAATGACCACCGATGTAAACGCCAGTGTAACTGAAGAATTCCGGCGGACCATTTTGAATCTTAAAATGATTGCTGGAGCCTTGCGGAAAATTGTTGTTCGCCCTTTCCCCGAAAATTCTTATAATCGTCAATCCTAGCGTCAATCGAACAATGTCGTAGAGAAAAGAAAAGACTTCGCCGATCTTACAGTAGTATTGCGACACTTCCGCCGTGATTTCGCCGTATGCCAATCCCTTTTCTTTTCGATCTCGCGTCGTTCTCGCTCGCGGTGTTATACACATACGAGTTTGGGAATAAGAAAAGTGCCTCTCAATGCCTACTCCCGCATTTGTCGGAACGCCGCGTACGCGAGGGCCCGGTGAAGAGTCACGAGAACCAAAACGGTGGGACCGTATCGGAGGGTCATTAGCGAGAGGGAGCGCGCAGTCCCCGCGGTCTTCGTGGAGCCTCCCGAAGTTCGAGATAAAAACCGGGACGAACCACCCTCTACTTCGGTCCCCAATGGCTCTCGGTGCATCGCGACGACTTATACCCTTCCCCCAGCATCCTCTTCTCCCTCCTTGGCCTCTCGTTTCACCATTCGTTCGCGACGCGCCCAAGAATGGTCACTATGCGAAGGTCGCCCGATTATGAGGAGATATGCGTTTTCGGAGAAGCTATTCACCCTCTCGTCCTCCCTCTCTCGCTCGCGCGGAGTCCTTTATTCTCGTCTCGCTGTTGTTTCTCTCTTCTATACGCGTATAAGCTGATTCACGCAGAAAATTGGCTTTCACTTTAACTTCGCCGCGAAAGAGGGACGGTGGTATGGAAGAGCGAAGAGACTCGCGACGACGACGACGACAACGGCGACGTGAGGTTTTTTGGTAAATGGTTCGAGGTAAGATACCGCGCTCTTTGGTATGCCGTGGTATGATTCGGTCCGATTGGACGAGCGCAAAAGGGGATAGTTACTCGAGCCTCTTTCCTCGAAATCATTTATCGATCTTTGCGCGGCGATCATTCATTGTACTGCCGACGAGGCGAAAGCGAGAGAGGAAGTTTAATTTTTGTAATTACGTCGAGGAATAGGGTCGTTGCACCGGTAATCGAGGTTTCGTCGTCGATTGTTACAAAGTAAAGAAATAATCGTTTAATCCCTCAACGACGCTCCCATCGATGCTTCGCTTTAACGAGCGAATGATTCGAGCTTGAACGAAAGAATTCGTTCGAGACGAGGGAAGACGTCGTGATTTCTTTGCGGAGTATAATGTTGCGCAAAGGTGATTAATTATCCGGGCTAGGCGAGAAACTCCGCCGAATCGATTAATGACTCGGTTCAATAAAGAATCTGTGCGTCGGACGAGACTCGCGATTCACCACGAAAGGAATATATTAAATATTATTATTTTTTTCTGTTTTATTCGATTTTTTTTCTCCTCCTTTACAAATTGGTCGGAGGCTCGTAAATTCGGTGGATAAGAGACACGGAGAAAGTTTTTTTTCTTCTCCGGAGCCCGCACACGAATAACGCTGTATTTATATTGGGGTGGGGCTATTCTGCAATGATATACTCCGAGTATACGACATAATTTTTAATATTCGCGCGAAAACTCGTCAACGCGCTTCCCCGATCGAACGATTTAATTTCCGAGCTCGCGAGCGTATCACTGTGTGCGTCGCTTGAAAAGAACCCGTGAGAAGGATACGATAACCGCGACCCTCCGCCACTTGTCACTCCCACCCGACCGAATGATTTGTCACTTCACGACGAGGCAGCCTCTCGTAGAGTAGAAGCCACGCTCGGGATAGTATAAACTTTTCGATGTCTCGAGTATATTTCTCGCCGAGAGAGAAAGAGAGAGGTAGAGGCCGAGAGCGATTGCCTTGTCCGGGGATCGAAGGCATAAAGGATGCCAAAGATCGTGGCTGAACGAGCGACAAAGTGAGAAAGAATATATAAGCGAAGAGTTTGATTACCACCCGGTCCAACACGTGTCGATTCCTTGTTCGACACGCTCTACACCCGCTCCCTGTTTTCTTTTTCCTCGAGGGGGCAACAGCATCGTCAGAAGATTCGCTTGGTTTTATATACCACTTTTTGGCTCGAAAAGAATCGTAAACGAGCGTGGCCGCGCGCAGGAGACGAGGGAGAGAGCGAGATCACTGAGAATTGCGGCATAATAAGCAAACGCGAGAACTCAAATATTTCTCAAGGCAATATTTTACTGTTATAATCCAAACGCGAGAGATTTTATTTTATTCGTTTATTATTATTATTTTTCGATTTTTTAACTCTTTTTCACTGTTCCTTCACGAAACGTTCTTGCTGCGTTGTAAAAAAAAAAGACGCACATCGGAGGATAATTTATGAAACTACTATTATAGCGCACGCGGCTTCAGTTTTTTGTCTTCCTTCTTAATAGTGTCTATTCTTGCGCGTCGTTCGAATAAAAGAGAAAGATTGACGAAGAATAGATACAAAAAAAAAGGGAAATTTTGATGATCGCACGCTTTTCTGGGTGTATCAACGACGTTGGATAGATGTAGGGAATAAAACGTAAGGATGTAGGAGGAAGGCTTCGCGCGTCGTGTTGCCAGGGAACGAGTATTCTCGGGTCGCGAGAGAGAATAATCCAACTCGATCAGCCACGATTCTAGGATTATATTCTCCGGCGACGAGGAGGACGACGGCGACGACCGAAGGAGTCGACTCGTCTCGAAGTGAGAGAACGGTGAAGAACCTCTCTTCGCGCGCGAGAGAAGAGAGGGCTCCGGGTGTTTCTAGGCGAAAACGACGTGCCGACACGACGTTAGACGACGAGTAAACGCGAGGAGTAAGAAACGGCGAAGAACCGGGTGAGAAAGGAGGATAAGAGGAGAAACAGCTCATCGGCTACGAAGAACGAGTGGCGAAGAGGTGACGCCGGGCGAAGTTATTCTCTATCCCCGTCGAGAGGCCCCGACTCTCTCGTCTCTCGTCAAGTCGGAGAAGAGAGTAGAAGTGTATACCTGCCAAGCAACAGCGGTCTTCCGAGTCTTTTCAGGCTCTCGAGACGCGGGGCATTTCAACTATGTACACGTGGGACAGACGGTATATACATATATATATACCCATCGAACTGTACGCGGAAAAATCGAAATTCTTGAATCAATTGAAATTTAATTGATTCAATTGAACCTCCCGAGTGCGCGGTATCAATATATTTCGTTGTATCGAAATCATATGCAATTATTTTGAATTTCATTGACGCAAACACATATATTGTTGATTGAAAAAAAAAATCAAAGGAATAGATTAATTGAGATAAATCATGGCTTGAAAAATATTTTATGACAATCATTAGGTTACAACTCGTCAATAACAATATTCGATGAAATCAACTATCGCTTCGGTTGAGGAAGAAATATCGTTGCTTTACCAGAAGCCGTAAATGTTGGATCGACCTCAATCTCGGATTGGGCCCCGTACTTTTACTTCGAGCATTTCTACTTATTAACGGCACTTTTTATTATTAATTGTTATCACCGCTATGGCTATTAATCGGTAGGAAACAATTCGTGGGACTTTAAATTCTAGAGATGCTGGCGAAGCTCGAAACTCAGAGGTAAAACATGTTAACCTAATTTCTTAGCCCTACAGCAATGCGGCTCATAGATGTGTGCAAATTCTTATCCCGATGAATAAGTTACCCCATTACTTCACCCTAATTAGAACATGTGATGGAGTCGAATGAGAAAAAAAATCGAAGTAACTCTTACGAATCATTTTCGCCATATACACGTGACTAATTTTCAACCGCTAGGTCGTAAAGACTCGGGAGATTAAAATTCAGTAGATATACATTTCCATCGATGACATAAATATCTAACGTGAAAAAATTCCGTGAATAATGTATGTGAATATGATAGCTCATTATCCGAACGAAAACTATATTCGGATACCATATATTCAAAGCACGCGATTCAATATTATGAAAACGTTATTTAATGTTTATTGCTATTTGATACCGTAGAATTTTCCTTGGTATATTTATTGAAATATATGTTATTGGATTGTGAATATGTAATCGATTCATTTCAAAGTTCCTTCAATTATTTATTGATTTGTACACATTATTACGCGGTATCGTCCGTCTTCTAAGATATGCAATGAGAGAAGTTAATGAATCAATCCCAATGCATAACTTACAATAATAATCTGCTGACTGAACCAATCACATGACAATCAGAATTCTTTTTTTCACCTGCAGTTTTTCCACACCAGCGTATCGATCTCTCGACTACGACATCGGTACGAGAGTATCAACACGCAATCGCACATTTTTTTCCATGCTTCACAATAATTTTTCGTGATCTATGGTGCGGTGCAATAAAAAAGAATCCGTACGAGAATGCCGAGGGGGAGAACTCACGAAATCAAAGACAAAATAGGCCCAGCGAGATTTGCTTTGGCGCTCGAAAGCAGACAAGAGGAGAGGAGAGAGAGAGCCTAGGCGGTCGGCGCGAGGAGCTCGCGAGCCATTATGAAGGCATGTCCTTTAGGACCCCCGCTGTGTCGCGCCGCGGAATGCTTCAGCTATTATAAATATCTTCACCCAAAGGCTTGAGGCGTGGGACCAGTGGAAGAGAAGCTTTGAGCGAACGAAACGAACGCGAGTCGGCTCAACAACCTAACAGAGAAGGAACCTCTTTCGCTTCTTCTTCCTCCTCCTCTTCTTCTTCTTCTTCGTCTTCTTTTTTTTTCCTTTCTCTATAGTTGTTTGCGTCTATACCAATACCCGTGCAACTTCGCAGTCCCGCGTGTGCACAACATTCTGGAGGGAGGGAAGAGAAAGAGGAGGGCCACTCTATCTCTTCTCATTCTCGCTCATCTCTGGCGCTCGGTTCCAATCGTCCCTCCGCCACGTCTGTTATTCTCTTCCTCGTTCATTCTCCATTTGGTCGCTCGGCTCATTCGCCTTCGCGGACTGGTATAACGACACGCTCCAGCGATCCCGCAATATCGCTCAACTTAATTTGCTACGTTTTTTTCTTCTTCTTTTTTTCTTCATTTTTTTTCTACACTAACCGAAGAGTCTTCTCTCACTCGAGTGAGTCAAGAGACGGAAAGGATTCTGAAAACGAGAATCTACGAAATTGAGGATCTTTCCGAGAGAGAAAGATCCTTTTCATCGTCGAACTTTTTCTTTTTTTTTTCGTCTTCTTCTTAAGTCCACAGAGTCTCGTTTTCGTTCGTCGTCGATCTCTATCTCGTAGATTTCTATTCTAATACACTCGCCATCTCGACTGTGGAACGTCGAAGCCAGAAAGGCAAGAAAAGACGGCGGGTCCCTGGAGCACGCTCGAAGAAAAATAGATATCGAGGGACGATTCTCCCGCTCTCGGCATCTCGGATTTGCAGGACCCACCGCGCACGCTCCTTTACGACGGCAAAAAGACGGACGCTTACGATACATATATATAGTATATACATATATATATCTGTATACAAGCGAAAAGGGAACGTAGGGCCCAACAGTAAACGAGATGAAGGGAGGAGCGATAGATTCCGAAGGGAACAATATTCCGTTCCGGAATTTCATTCGTTTTGTGGAATCCTCAATGGGATCCGCCTTTTGTACCAATATAAACTTTCGTCCACGTTTATTCACTGTCCAATTTTTCTCGAATCACTCGCTCAAAGGTAAACGCCATTTCGGCCCCTTACGAGCTTCTATTTCGACAGCGCGTAGCCAGAATCGAGGAGGGGATTTCTCTTGGTTTGATGATTCGATTTGTACCGGCGACGTTGTACGGACCAGCCGCGTGTCTCGGTATAATGTATTTTCTTTTAAGCGATCATCAAACGTCAATCGATGACTTGAATTTTTCATGAAACGCTCCCGTGCCGCTTTAGAGCGGTAGAAGACCGCGCGCTACCGATTAGAAGGTGTGTCTCGGTACGCGTCTTTGTACCCGACTGTTGGAGTGCCCGTCGCTCGTAACATCTCGAAACGCTAAATTGATTTCCCATTCCTTTTATCTCAACTGACTACTTGTTACATTCGCACGGAGGATAAATAATAATAAAAAAAAAAAAATTGGACCGAACGAAAGAAGGCGGGCCGGCCGTTGCCGTCAAGTGAATTACAATATTGACGTTAGATCGGTTATCGTTAGGATTTTGACAAATGGCACCTTTCGACAGTGTGTCTCTAGTTCGGATGTTTGCGATCCGTCTCTCGCGCCGGGGCCCCCTCCGACCCGATGACGATGATTGAGCACACCGAGCCGAACGATGCTTTCGAGACTCGCTAATTACAAATCGTCGAGTGTGCGATACGATTTCTCGCGCGAGAACCCGAGAGACATAGTAGTCCCTCGCGGAGAGAGCGGTTCTCTAAGACGCGCGCGAAGGAAAGAAGAAGAAGAAGCAGCGGCGGCAGCCACGGGGTTGAGAAGGGAGGAAGTGAAAAAAGAAGAATGAGAGAAGGAAGAAACGAGCCGAGGCAACGCGGCCGGCGTGCCACGAATTCTTTTGCCTCAACGCGGAGACTTGTGTCGCTAGGCCTCGGCTCGGGACTGTTTCTTCGCTTCTCGGCTCTCTCATCGCGCACCGTTTTCTCTATATCGCTCGCCCACTTTTGTGAAGCGAGAGATCAACGTTACCGTTGTTGCTGTCTTGAGCCTCTTATGCTTCTGGGCTTCGAACTCGCTCGAGATACACTTATACACGGTAGTTGCGTCGATGCTCAGTTTCTACCGTGGAAGCTCCCTTTCCTCTTGCCGAGATACGATCTATGAATCTCTCGAAGAGAGGCCCGAGCATCTTCGAACACGCGTAGTTCAAAATGCGTACATCAATATACAGAGGGGTAGGCGGGAACCTCTCTCGTGTCTCCCCAATACAGCTGAGAGCATATATTCTCGAACACACATGTGCGTATGTATACACACTTTAATGCGGGAATGAATTGACGAATTGGAAGCTCGTGAAACGATCCCGAGATCTCTCATTCCCAAGATGAACGAGGCTAACTGCTCGTATTCTCATAGAGAGACAGATTATAAGTATTATACATATGCATGAAACTAGAGAACTATCTGTGTTTAGGATTTAAGATACGCGTACATATATATTTTTTTCCTTTCAATCCTCACCGTCGTCTCTTCAATCATTTCTTCTGTATAATCGTGAACGGGAGACGAAATATCGAAGCTTCGAGTGACCACGAAACTTATGCAAATCGAGTTCGCTCACAGTTCAGCCGATCCGAAACTGTTAAATGATGAATAAAAAAAGAATCTCGTTTGCTCTCGAAGGCTCGTCAATCAAATGAGACTTCTGTGTAGGTTTTTTGTTTTATATGCTATAATCATCCCGGGTACGCGCGCGCGTGTGCGCGCGTATTGGAGGCGAGTATAAAGTCACCCGAGAATCGGAGCACGATGTATAATAGATCCTTGTCCAAGGATGTGTTCCATTCACCCGGACACGGTGTTTCGACCGCACGGCTAAGCGTCGGTAGCAGCGAAACAGCCGGAGGCACTGTTTAAAACTCCAAAACGATTGAATAATCATGTTTCGCGAGATAGGAAATTTAATATTATTTCCAATGCGCCGAGTGTGCTCGGCCGACGATCGTGAATTGTTTTGAAGGGAACGGATAGGCGAGAGACAAGTTGCGCCAGAGGTTGGAGGTGATTCGCACAAAGCCGGTTGGAAAGCAAAACGCGAGTGCAAGAGAGGAGACTGTACCGACGTTCCGACGCGGCTCTCCGGCTGCCGTTTCTCCGGCGAGGAGCCGAGATCAAGTTTTTCTCGAGTACCGAAGAGCGCGAGCACAGTCCGCGGAGAGGGCAATCGCGAGGCAGCTATCTCGCGAGAGACGGAGATGCAACGCGCGACGAAGTTCCCGAAGCAACTCGAATCCAAACTCGACTTCCTGGCACGCGGGCTTTCGTCTCGTCGCGTTTCATTCCCCCCCCCTTCCTCGCTTCTTACGATTCTTCCTTTCCCTACTGCCAATCCACAAGCCGGGCATCACCGTTTCTCGTTCGTCCTTTACAGCCCTCTTTCTCGATCTCTTTTCAGACTCTCGAGTCATCCGGGTCTGTGTGCAACCAAACTTGCAGCTTCATCGAGCGCGAGCCCGGTGCGCCGCGCACGTTGTACGAGGTTATTATACTTTCTGTCATTGCCTTTAATTACATCGGGGTGGGGAGTTTATTGTTATGCAACTACCAGTGCATACCGCGGCTATGTATCTTTCTCATTCGTTCGCCTTTCTCTGAACTCTGTCATTGGTTTTAATTGTCGTTGAGCGAGAGAACGATACGTCCGGAGAGCCTTCCATGCTCTCTCGACGTCCACATTGCGCGTCGTTTTGTATCTTGGCCAACGCGAATATTGTGCTCACCGGGTACGAAAGAGACCGAGAGAGAAGAGCGATTACGAAAAATCGTTTGGCGAATCGAGCGACAGAGGGTAAGGAACTCCGCGGCGATTATTATCTAGATTATGATGGTTCATTTTGTAGGGAAGCGTGAGCTGTGATTCGCGTGCCAAAAATACTTTAACTCGAGAGTCGAAGAAGGGCCCGACAAACGACGCAGCAAGAAAAAGGAACGAAAGAATTATCAAGAGAGCGGGCATCACATCGGATTTTCGTACGAAATATTAATGAAGAAGAAGAAAAAAAATAGATCGAGCTCAACCGACGTTCGATGGATTTTGTCGAAAAGTCGAGAAGAAAAATAAAATCCCGCTGACGAATTACAGAATTTTTTTTCCGTCCCATTAGAGACCGACGAAAAAACGCGAACAAAAAACCAAAATAAAGTGGCATCCTCAGAGGTTTTGCCTAATTCAGAGTCGGAACATTCGTGATTGTGAAAAAAAAAAAAGAACTTGTTTTTGCCGCGACCGCGAATTCTAACAGAAAAATGCCAGCGTCGTTAACACGATTTTTTCTTTATTTACATAGGAACGAAAGTGAATGCCGGATGCGCTTTTTTTGTCTCGCAGAAATTGTTTCTTTGGGTCTATTTTTCTTAGTCTATCTGCGCCGCGCGTAATAACGGTCTCGGGCTCGTTTTCTCTCGCGGCGTCGGGCACGGTAAATACATACACGTGTACTCGAATTCCCAGGTGTTATAGTAGTAGAGGGTGTTTGCAAGTCGTTCGATGATGGCAGTCATAAAACTGCCTTCGAGAGGCCGGGTGGTGGGCGCCTCTCTCGTCCGGCACTTTCCTTCTCACCTCGGCATTTCTTTATTTCTCTCTCGTTCTCGTGCCCTCTCTCCACCCGGGGACCTTTCGTTATTTCGTGTGATCACGCCGACCACGCCCGGAGGTGCGAACCACCCAAACTCTAATCGATATTAGCCCCGAGTCGGCATTCGCCGCGTCCGTACTCTCGGGGCTCTCTCTCGTCGGCGAACAAAGTCATTAAAAACGAGAGCGTTGCCACGACTCGGGCGTCGTCGGGGGCTCGCTGGCAAATAAAATTGTCAGCTCGCCGAATGGATTACGGAGGTTGAGTTGAGAAGTGAGAAGGAAGAAAGACGACAACGACGATTACACACCGATGCAACGGAGAAAGTCCGTTCGCCGAAGTTCCGAGGGAAAGGGAGACATATAATAACGAAGTCTAACAAAAAAAAAAAATGGCAAATAATCGCTCGAGAGAAATGTGTCCGAGTGAAGAATAATGCTATATACTTGCGTCGGGCATAACGCATGTGCCGATGAGGACAACACGTGTGTGGGTACCGCCGGTACCGCGCGCGGTATACATTAACCCTCGCTAAGGAGACCTTGAGAGAACCATCGAGCGCCGCGCCGGCGAGAACTCTCGCGGCTGTATAGAGAAGCGATGCAAAGACTTCGAGCATGCTAGATCAGTTCTAAAGTGTAAGTACACCGCGTACGACGAGCGGATGATATATCGACGCCCGGATGTATTACGATCCTGAATTTGCATGCGATTTACATGGTCTCGATGGGTCTCTCGACGCTCTCCCCCGCCTCTCACTGCTGCACACGACGAACCACTTATAATATCTATCTATCTGAACGCCGCGCATATACGTACGAACACGTGTGTTCGTGAGCCTACTATACAACTAACGTAATGGTTAACGTGACGGAGTGAGCAGGTCGAGAGCACTCTACGAGTTCGTCAAACTTTCACCGTACGTAAACGCGGTATCCCGACGAGCCATTACCCTGTTCCCGTGCGGTGCTCACGACCTTTACCGATGCCTTGGAAACGATCATAAGAAGGAGTTACACGATTCTCAACGTCTCATCGACGTCTCATTAAGCCCATTGACGTGTTATTAATTATTTTCGTTATTTATTATTTTATATCGGCAATCGCGTTTCTGTATACGCATATATATGCGGTATTATTATGAAATAAAACGAGTTTATTTTTCTCATTATTGTGTATATTTCTTACCTTGGTGGATGCTGTGCTGGGTCTTCCGGGGCTGACGGTGATGGCGTATATCTCGACCTCGTACCAATCGACACCTGCCTCCCGGTCGAGGGGTCCGGCGGTCATCAGTACACCGCTCTTCGTGTCAACGTCGAAGAGTCTGTCGACCTGTGCACCGCCACTCGTCGCGGTCACGTTTGTCACGTAATACTCGATCTCGGTTACCGAAGCCGCGCCGCCGACACCGACGCTGCGTCTCGATCGAGCGCTGACTCTCATTATGCTCGCACCTGCAGCCTCGTTCTCGTACACGCTACCCTCGAGCTGACCCTGATGCTCCCACATCGGTCGATCCTCGTCGTCCTCGCCGGGCACAATGAGCGTCAGATAAGTCTCCGACGATCGTCTCTCGGCCTGTACAGCCTCGTCGGTCGCTCTCGCCCCGATCTGATATCTCGACGAGCGTTCCAATATCTTCGCGCTTTTCGGCAATCTCATCGTCAACACGCCGGTGCTGCGATGCACGCGAAACATGTCCGAATAGTTCACACCCGAGCGCAACAATTCGTAAGTCACGAGACCGTTCGTACTCGAGTCGAGATCGCGAGCCAACAATTTCGATACCGCGATCTCCTTGCCCAATTGTCGATTCAACATACTGCGCGGCGGTAAAACAGCCGCTGACATACTGACGAATATCGGGGCGTTGTCGTTGAGGTCGTTCACGATGACGATCACGAGCTTTTCCGCCGATAAACGGGCGGACGGCGGTTGAGCGCGGTCCGTGGCGACAACGACGAGCTTGAACGTATCCACCTCTTCCCGATCGATCGGCAGAAGTGTGTAAATCACGCCGGTCGATGGATTTATACCGAAGTGCCGTCTCTGATCCTCCGGATCTTGACTAGCTATCGCGTACGTAACCGCACCGTTTTCGCCCGAATCCGGATCCTCGGCCGTCACCGTGTGAACCGGCGAGTGCACGGCTATTCCCTCGCGAATCTGTCGAACGATAGCGGTATTCGGAAACGCCGGTGGATTGTCATTCGCGTCTATAACGTCGACCCGAAGCGTCGTTACGGTGCTCAGTTTCGGGTGACCACCGTCGCTGCACGTAACGTTGAGCGTATAGCTCTCGAGTTCCTCGTAATCGAGAGGTTTACGCAGATACAACGCTCCGGTGAGGGGATCGATGTGAAACGCGTCCTTGCGATTGCCCGCGGTAATGGCGAACGCGAGATCGCTGTTCGCCCCGAGATCATCGTCGGTCGCGCGAAATCTCAACAATTCCGTGTTTATCGGCGTCGTCTCGAGAACGGAAATTTGACTCGATTCGTTTTCGATGAATATCGGGGAATTGTCGTTCTCGTCGAGTACCTCGACGTTGACAATGGCGGACGACGAGAGACGAGTCTCGAGGCCGGCATCGTGAGCGACAACGGTCAGCACGTAATTGTCCAATGTTTCACGATCGAGGTCACGCGCGAGACTTATCTGTCCCGTTGCTTCGTCGATCATAAAGTGTCCTTGCTGATTGCCCTCCTCGAGGGAATAAAACACATCGCCGTTGAGCCCGTCGTCTGCATCGCTCGTGTAGACTCTGAGCAACTGCGTGCCCGTGGCAGCGCCCTCGCTCACTTGCACTCTGTAAGGCAGACGCTGAAACTGCGGCGTATTGTCGTTTACGTCCGTAACGTATATCGTTATCTTGACTTTGTCGCGCAAACGATTGACGCCGTTGTCCGTGACCGTGGCCTCGAGTGTCACGCTATTAGTGCCGGTATTCTCCACGAGTTCCTCGCGATCGTAAACGTGAAGGGACTTGATGAAACCGTTTCGCGGATCGACGACGAAGTCCTGCTGGGTCGACGGCAGCGAGAACGTGAGATCGGCGTTGCGACCGACATCGCGATCGGTCGCCAAAAGTTTGCCGACGAACGTATCGGGCGGTTCGTTTTCGCGTATGTGAAAGGTAAAACTCGAATTCGTGAATTGCGGCGCATTGTCGTTAACGTCGATGATGTGCACTACCACGGGTACTACGGAACTCCGCCGGGGTTCGCCCTGATCGCTGGCGGTCACCTCGAGCGCGTAGTAATCCTGTTCCTCCCGATCGAGCACGTGTTTAACGTACAACTGCCCATCGGGAAATATTCCAAAACGATCTTCCGCGTTGCCGTCGGTCACGCTGTAAAGAACACGACCGTTCGCGCCGAGATCGGTGTCGGTTGCGCGGAGTGCGAAGAAACGCTCGTTCACCGGCGTCGATTCGGGCAGCGAACTTTCGTAACTCGTTAACTTGAATACCGGCGTGTGATCGTTCACATCCTCGATCGTAACTCTTACGAGATGCTGAGCGGATAACGGCTGATTTCCGGAATCCACGGCGGTCACCTCGAGATGCAAAACCGTCCCCGGTGGCGCGCGTATCGGTTTGTCGAGATAGATTATGCCGGTCGTCTCGGCCACGCGAAACTGTCCGCCGGGATTGTGCGTCAGCGAGTACGTTATCCTCGCGTTTGCGCCGACGTCGCGATCCCGCGCACGCGCGAGACATACCTCCTGACCAACGGCGGCATTTTCGCGCAAGAAAACTTCGTCGCCTCGCTCGCCTTTCGGAAACTTCGGCGGATTGTCGTTGATATCGATAACCGTCACGTTCACGGAGGTCTGTCCGTGCGCGAGCCCCGCTCTCGCCGCTATCTGAAGACTGTAGTCCGAGACTTGTTCGCGGTCGAGACAACCGGCGGTACTTATTATTCCCGTGCTCTCGTCGATCTTGAAATCTCCGCTCGGATCACCGAGAACGATCGAGTAGGTGACCTTGGCATTGCCGAATTGAGTCACGCGTACGCTGCCGACTTCGCGGCCGTAACCCGACGGTATTTCGGCGCATTCGCCGCGATCCTCGGCTATTCTAAACTCGTAACCGTTGTACGTATCGAATTCCAGATGTTCCAGATCCTCCTCTCGCAATATCTCGACCAGCGCATTCTTCGCGGCAACCTTGTCGCCGGTGTCCCTCGCCGAGATCGTCAATTCGTAGAGCGTCTTCTGCGCCGTTCTCAACGAGCCGCGAAGCGTCAATTCACCCGTTCTCTCGTCAACAGCGAAGAGGCCTTCACCGCCGGATTCCAAAGTGTATCTGACCTGTGCGTTTTCTCTCGCATCCGCGTCGCTGGCTGTAACACGTCCGATCCAACTGCCTCTCTCTGTGTCCTCAGGTATGGGCATGAGATATCGACTCGGATAGAAAACCGGCGCATTGTCATTGACGTCCTCAAGGCTAAGAACAACCGTCGCCGTCGACGACTGAGGCGGAGTTCCCTGATCCTTCGCCACGACCAGAACGCGGTATTCAGCTATGGTCTCGCGATCGAGAGAAATTTTTGTCGTCAACTGTCCCGTCAGAGCGTCAAGAGCGAAGGTCTTTGGATAATCCCGTAGAACGCTCGGATGCAGAGTATAAGCGACGCTACCGTTGGTTCCCTGATCGTTGTCGACCGCCGTCAAAGCTGCGACTAGACTGTGTGCCGGCGTATTCTCGGACAAGGTAACATGAAGGTTTGTTTGAGCAAATTTTGGCGCTTCGTCGTTCTCGTCTAGTACAGTTACTCTCAGGTGAGTAGAGGCGTATTTTGGATTTGGCCCGCCATCCCTTGCTATGACGCGCAACTCCACGCTGCCCTGAATTTCGCGATCGAGCGTGGCAATCGTGGTAACGAGGCCTGTATCCTGATCGATGGAGAACCATGATTGCTCGTTGCCGGAATCAAAGTCGTAATAGATTCGCGCATTCAGACCCGAATCGGCGTCGGTCGCCGATATGCTCGCGACGAAACTGCCGATTGGCGCCAATTCCGAAAGTACGGATGAATATTCGCTCTGTTGGAAAACCGGCTCGTGATCGTTAACGTCGTTTACGTGAATGACGAGATAAGCTATTGCCGATCTCGGTGGTGTACCCTTGTCCGTAGCTACAACGGTCAAATTGTACATCGGTATTTCCTCGCGATCGAGACGTCCGTTGACCTTGACGATGTCGAAACTCTGGGTATTGTCGAGCCTGAAGTGGCCGAGCTCGTTTCCCGAGCGTATTTCCACGCTGGTCTCGCCGTTGAGGCCCTCGTCGTTGTCGATCACCGCGACCGCGGCGACGATCGAATCTTTCGCCGCGTTCTCGTCCACCGTCGCGAAGCCCACGGTCGGTGGAAAATAATTGAATTTAATTTCCGGATCGTGATCGTTCGCGTCGAGAAGATTCACCGTCACGTACGTACGTCCGTCCTGTCTCGGCGAGCCGTGATCGCGGGCGAATACCGTGATAACGCAACTCTTCGGGCAAGCACCGCCGGGTCTCGTTATCGTGCAACTTTGTTGGGGACAGTCGAGCTGCTCGGCGGTTCTAAGCGTACCAGTTTCCGGATCTATCGTGAACTGTACCTCGCTGTCGGGCAAGTAATAAGTTAGTTTCGAGTTGTCCTCGATGTCCTTATCGGTCGCGTGTACGGTCAGTACCGTGGTACCAACTGGCGCGCTCTCGTTCAGCGCTACCACGTAATCGCTCTGCGCGAATACCGGTGGATTGTCATTGACATCGAGAACGGTGACGTTAACGAGAAGATAACCGAGCCTCGGCGGACGTCCGCGATCTCTCGCGCATACGTTCAACGAATAAAATTCTACCTGTTCGCGATCGAGTTTGCCCGTCGTCTCGAGATGAAGATACGACGCCTCGCCGCTCGGATTTCCCGTAACGTCAAGACGAAATTTTCCATCGGTATTGCCGTCGACGATGAAGTAATCGTCGACGACACCGTTCTCCGGCGTATCGCGATCGGTCGCCGCGTCGAGGAGCAGCTTCGTTCCCGCAGCCGCCGATTCGGAAAAACTCACGGCTATGCTTGTCTCGGGAAATTCGGGATCGTTGTCGTTTATGTCGATAACGTGAATCCTCACTTCGATCGGATACGTCGGCTGACTCGACAGAACAACGAGATCGAATTTGTCGCTCGGCAATGATTCACGATCGAGAACCTTGGCTGTTCTTATTGTACCGGTCTTGGGATCGAGGGTAAACTCCCGCGGTGGCTCGTTGAATCTATACGTGAATTCCGGCTTCACCGGTATCGTGCCAACGAGTGTACCCTCGGGCTCGCCTTCCCTGACCCCGAGTTGTGCCCTCGTATCAACTGCTCTGCTCTGCATAGCCAGTCCGAGCATGCTACTGCCTCCGCCGGTGATGCCGCCGCTGCCGCTCGATGATCCCATCGCGTCCTGATGGCTCGGCAGCATTGCCGATCTTCTCGGTACCAATCTTCGAACTTTTTCATTCGCGTATCTTCCTCCACCGTCATCGTCTTCTATGTCATCAAAATTATACGTGAGTCCATAACGCGGAAATAACGATTCCTCGTTACCGCGGTATAATGCCGTATTACCGGCGCTGCTTCTCGTCTCGTAAACAACGAGAACCAAGAGCAGGCCGAATGTCCTCAATCTGTTCAACGGCATCTCTTCGTTCCCCACCCCCCCCAATTCGAAATATTATTTCTTCCTATCTTCCTGTCGTTTCTCTCTCTCTCTCGCGAGACAATTTTTTTCTTCTAATACGATTCTCCCGCACTTTCATTCGCGCCACTTCCACTACCTGTCGCACTTCTTCGTCATCGTCAATCGAACTCTCATCGTTGATGATTTCACGCGCGAGGCGTTCTCTTCTCAACGTTCTGTCATTTCGCATCGGCGAAATAAGTTATGTGTATCGGCGCGACGCACGTACGTGAGGTCGAATCTTCTATCATCTTTGCGTCATGTCCTCTCGACCGAAATGGTTTGAATAAGAAAATTACGATTGGCGTTTCGTCGATCGTAAAGTCGAGTAAACACACATACGCAGACCGGACGAGAGTAAAAATTCTCAGGGACCGGAGGTGAGTAGCGCGGAGGGGGCAGTGACCGGCAACGTGCCGCGCCTCGCCGGGAGACGCTTCTTCTTCTTCTTCTTCTTCTTCTTCGTTCTCTCGGCACCGTCTTCTGCTTCGCCGATTGATCGTGAGATCTTTCCGATTAATATCAAATCCAACAAACACCCGGCGCCTCCTACCGTTTTTCTTCTCTCACCGCGGAAAATCGTTGTTTTTATGTTTCTAGCTGATCGACGCTGAATGTCGCGACTTATCGACGGTCTTTCTCGTGCTTCGAGGCAGTCGAATTCGCGAGACAAGAAGCAATATGTGTGTATCGGAGAACAAGCCTCCAGCATCCATTCCTGATGACACTCGTCACAGTCGATCGGCGATCGGACAAGCGGTCGAACGGTACATCACGGAATCACTCGAGTGAGTACACGAGTGTACGTACACAGAGCTTATAACTCTGCAGAAGGCAGAAGCAGCTCGCAGGCATCTTCTTTTCCTTCATAATAATCATCATCATCATCATCGCCTTCTTCTTTCTTCTTATCCTTTGAGACTTCCGCGTGCCTAAGCCCTCTTGTCCCTCGCCAGCGCGCGCGCGCGCCCAGAGGCTCTCGATTTCTCGCGTCTCACTCCGATAACGACGGATCGGCGGTCAGGGATCTTATCTGTTAAATATGAAGTGCTATAACGTGACGAGTTAAACGCTTTGGCTCCTCTACCGTTAACGTCTCGTCTTCTTCGCGTCGCACGACTGTCGATGTTTGTCCCCTTGTTCGGCGAAGAATCCCTCGGAACTTCCCGTGGCTAACTGGAACAACCCGCGAGTGTATTGAACCCGCGGAGATCGCGCACGGTGCTTTATGCCGTATACACCAGACTGCACCAGTTATATACGTACGTATACAACAAACTCTCGTTGAGTTGTACGACGGAAGAGATAAAAACAAAATCAACTGCACGATCTTTGTAACACGCTCGCTTCGTCTCACAATCTTACGAAGTCAAAACTTCACTCGTACAACGATCCCCGTCCTTCGGCTGGGTCGTCTCGTCGTCGTCGTCGTTTCGTATCCGCGGACACACGCGAGGAACGCAGTCTCGAGAGTATACAACAACGAAGATATACCGGCGGCGGGAGGGAGGATGAGGGGAGGGTTCGGGTTGCTGATGCTGCTCGTGAAAGAGGCAGAAGAAGAACCACACGTACGTGTAGCACTCTGACGCGTATGGGGAAGAGATGAGAAGAGAAGAAGTTGAACACAGGTGGAGAACACGAGGGCCCGGTGCGCGCCCCGCGTGTACATATATTGGCTATAACGCGAACGACTCTCTCACTCTCTTTCTCGCTTCTTCGACGACTACTCCGTTCTTATGCTATAATACACATAGGCCTACATGAGAAGGTATCGTGTATCGAACGTGTTTCCTGTGTGCAACGGAGTAAAATCATTTCATATCGTGCACATACACTCCGTGCAACGGACGGGCCAGAGAATCTTGTGTGTCACTGGCACGAGAGAAAAATTCTGTACAGACTGGCCGCTGTGCGATATCGTCGAAATATCATCGTTCGATCGTCCGCGGAGTTATAAATCCCATGCTTTGAGAAGTGCACGAACTCGATACCGATCACGCTCGCGTACACAAACTTATCGCTCCGAAGCGAAGAAGAAATAACAACAAGAAAATTCACGATTGAGCCAACGTTGCGTATGTCAACTTGATCGATTGGTCCCGATTGCGGATCACACTCGCGCACATCGGCATCTGCGTATAGATGCGAATATATTTATCAAAGAAAAAAGAAGAAAATAACAAAAAGAAACAACGCGGAAAAAACGTGCGTATCTCGATTTCGTTGAGGAGCGAACGAGCGAAACGCCGTACGATCGAGAACAGTCTTTACCCGAGGACTGATTCGACTCGACTGAACCGGTGAGTCCCCGTGAAGCCCCACACCGCTGCCGCACGATCGAGCTCTCCGCGCACCGTCGAGGGAGAGCATTCTTCGGCCTGGCTGACGCCGTCCCTCTCCGATCCATCGGGCCCAACGGGCATCGTTTCTTCTCCTTCTTCTTTTCTTTCGTCTCGCTTCAACCTCAAACCGCCGGGGCCCCCGATGATTCTCTCGGTCGCTCTCGTCCCTCTCCTTTCACCCCGCCGCAATCGACTAGTCTCCGTGTCCTTTTCCTCTACTCATGCTTCGCGTCTGTCCGAAGCCCCGCTAAACCCTCTCCCGGGGACTCTCCCTCTTTCCTTCGTTCTGACTCTCTTCGACGCGCTTTCTCGTCGCTCGTTCGTTCTCTCACGCATTAACTTCGTCTCGCTCGCTCTCTCGCACTCTCGGAGGGGCCTTCTCTGCTCGCCAACATCCCGCAAAGACCGGGGCCCCCCGAGTCCCCGCCGTCTTGTGCTGCTCGCCGAGATATTCTACCTTTTGCCCTCGAGGAACGAGCAATGCGGAGGCTCAGGTATGCAAGATGGCCGACACACGAAGAGGCCCGCTGCCGCCACCGAGTTCTCTTCGGTCGGGGCCCTGCATGCCCGGCCGCGAGAGCGAGACGGCGCATACAACGGGAGAGATGAATAATGCGTGGAGGAGGTTGGAGGAGGAGGTGGACGACGTCGACGACGAAGGAAGAAGGTGGCGAAGGAGGCAGTAGGACGAAATAGCGAGAGGAAAAGAGAGACGGGTCACCAACATCGCGGACGAGGGATGGGGCGAGGACGAGGGGGGAGGAACCCCATAGCACGATCGCCTCTTTTTTTTTCGTCTCATCTCGCTTTACTTGCGGGATACCGATGCGGTAAGAAAGTCAGACGAGGAAACTATCGAGAGCGAAGGAGTTTCGCCTCGTTCTAAAGCGGTGTACCGATAGACCCGAGGACGGAGATGGACAACGTTACCACGCGGACATCATAGCTACGGCGATATGAGAAGAAAACGGCCGCGCGAGAGAGTTCGGGACCCTGCCGTGAAGCTGATGCCGATGCTGCCCCGGGACTTGGGAGCCCCGTGCGCGCGGATTCCCGATCCACCGGAGCATCGGCAAAGGTGGGGTTCGCGATTCTCGCTCTCTCTATCCTCCCTCCCCCTCTTGTCTCCTTGTTTCTTTCTTCATTCCTCTTCTTCTCTTCTCGCAAACGTCGTCCTGCAGCGGCGCAGATCCAGGACTCTCTCTTTCTAGCTGGACCTCTGGAGTATGCTGGACTCTCTTCTTCTCCGATCTCTCGCCTGGGTTACTCTCTGTGCCAGGCGCGCTCTTTCGCGGACGGCGCGCGTTCCTCTAGCCTACGTCGGAGACTTAGCCACACTCTCGTAACTAATCCGTTACCACGATCGAAGCTTCTTCGACTCTTCTTCTTATTCTTCGTATTCTTCTTCGGCTCTTTTCTCTGTATATACATATATTGCATGTATATATGTATGCACGTTGCGGAATCATTGACTCCTAGCTTACTCTACCAATGCGATCCTCTTCCGCTGTTACTGGCTCATTTTCATTTTCTCCTTTTGTTTTAATTTTTCTTTTTTTTTTTTAATACATTTATCCCATTTCTAGTTTACTGGGTATCTGTTATAACGTAACAGTGCAACTGGTAATTCCGCGTCTTGGAATGCGATACCAGACACTGCGCGCCTCGACGTCGATGAAATCCCTCGTAGCTTTTTCGTTGAGCGATAAAACTTCCCTTCTCGTATAGCTTTTGCAACGGGTGAAGAACCGGATTCCGGTCTCAAGTCGCGGCATTTCCATAAGTTCAAACGCCCGAGTGTGTGCCAAAGAAGAGCACGGGTTCTCGGGGGGTCTCGTCTCTCGTTCCATGCCGGACGCGGGTACACGTGCCCGATTATCGTTACACATTTTTCGTATATGGAATATTCGTCATTTCATCGTGAGGAGCGGCGGTGGGGCGATCGGAGGAACGAGCCAAAGGTTACGAAAACGGTATCGCGAGTGGAAGATACAATGCGCGAGAGATAATCTACGAGAGATCTTTGGATGTAATCCCCTCGGTTGATCCGCATCCAAGCCGATCGATCGTTCTCTCACCGCTCTTTGATTTATCATTACAAATTGGTGAAAGTTTTCATTGGCCTCACGAACGACGACGACAACAACGATCGGCTCCGTCGATTCTCTTCCTGTGCACTTAGAGAGACCGTGCACAGAGAGGCCTGTGTTATACTCCGTCACGACTGATCTTCGGATCGCTCGCGCTTGTGGACTCTACAAAGATCTTTTTTTTTGCTTCGCTATTTCCTTATTTCATGTTTCGCCATCGGAACTGTGTACGATTTCCATCCGCTTATTAATCTTCGGGAGGGAGAGACGTATTCTCTTTCTCTTTTTCTCGCGTTCAATTGCAGAAAAAAAAATGGTTATCGACGCCTCTTTCGCTTTGTTCAACGGGGCGAATTCCTCGAATGGCCAACACGCGGGATTTGTTGAGCTTTGCGCGGATATCTCGCTTCGTTCTGCGGCTTAGACTCCAAGGTAGACGGAGAGAATATAACATACACCGCTGTTATACGTCTCGGCTCTTCTTATATGTCTGGCTGGTTATACTCTCGTGGAACTCGCGCGGAGGAAGGGGGCGAGAATATTTTCTCTCAGAATTACCGTATGATGGATGATCGAGGCTTCCTCTTTCTGTACCGCTTCTGGTTATGCCTCAGCTGGTGCTTGGATTTACTACGCGGTATGTCGAGGGTGTTGCGAACTTTCGTGGCCCTTCAAACTTTTATCCTTTTCGCGAATGGATCTTTGAAAGGAAATTTCAAATGAAACGAAATCCTCGATAATGTGATGGACGCAAAGCGAGAAATAAGCACTGAATAATTCGATCCGAAGACTCACCGAGAAAACGACGCGCCTAACAAATCGAATTCAAGTGCCAATAACCGAATGAAAACAGAATAAAATGACTCCAAGCTGTATCTTTATCGGGAACTATAAATTTACCTTTCAGCTGAATCTTATAAGATTATCTAATTGAATAAAACAGTTGAAGAGCCGACGAGGCGAATTAACTGACTTGAACTGGTCAATATAATGATACACACGATTTAAATTGCCGTTTTTCAACAGCAGTATCGAGGGACGATCTGACGCTGGAGCGGATGAACCATCGAGGATCGAGACCAACGCGGTATTTCCCTGCGTATCTCCATACGGCAATTTTTTTCACCGAAGCTGATAGTCGAAGAAACATTTTTATTCTCCGAAAAGATTGAAGGATGCGGCTACACCCATGAAGATACGCACAGCGAAGGCACTGATATCGCAGAGGTAGTCATTTGTTTTTGCGAAGAGTTGTACATTCAGCGTATATTTTCTGCGTAGGTAATGCCTACTATACTCGGGCGAAGAGCGGGGGGTGTATACTCGTTCTCTCCGTAGAATCATGGATAACATGCACATGGATCGAGGCGAACGACGAAGGAATATAGTACATAGTATGCAACGGAGTAGTACCTCTCGGGCAGCGAAGCGGTTTGATTAATGTCCGCATCGGTACCGAGACCGAGAAAGAGAGGCCAGAAAACAGTGGAGGCCCTCGGTGAGTTTCATTCGTGTATGCGTGCGTAGTGTTTGGTATACATATATACATACATATATATATGCAATCTCCATGTATGGCAATTGTGAGATAGTAGTAAAATACGGAGCTCCGAAGGATAGCAAGAGAGAAGCCCGCGCTCGCGTTGTTCCGCGATATTAGAAAGAGCGTGACCTCCCTCGGGGGCGGCTGCTTCACCGTCGACATTACATTCGGTCAAGAGGTCTCTCCTCGCCCGGAGATCTTTCGCCCGCAGGGTATAACTATACGACCGATGGAATTCAAGAGAGATCTATAGTCGCGATATTATTCAATATCCATCTACCGGTAATTCTTCGGGAAAGCGCTCATATACCGATCTCTTATACGTCTTTCGCGAAGATACTTTCGGTACTCTGTAACAATCTTTACGCGAGTGCTTACGATTGTATTATATTGTATATGTAAAAGCATCCACTCCGGCCCGATATCGTCGTCGGGTTGGAAAAAAAGAAAAAATTGAAAAAAAGAACCGATGAACGCGGCGAAACTCTCGCGATATCGTGCGTGATGAGTCGAAGATGCAGCGAGGGCCCGCGAGCCGACTATCCAGTCGTTCGACTATGTCGAACTGCGGTCAGCCTTACGAGAAAGAGGTCCTCGAACACATACACGCGAGATAGAGAGCCCCGAGAGATGAGAGCCGAGAGCCGATCAACTAAAATCGTCCACCCAATCAGCGTGCTTTTGTGTTTTCCGAGAATCAGCGCGAGCGTGTCCGCCGACGATCCAGGTCAGTCTGGCCGCAGCTTGACCGGACTCGTCGAACACTTGGCGGGTTCTACGCCGCGATATTCGTCTACTAACCACGCTCCCATAGATTCGCGCACGCTCTCTATCCGTAAGCTCTTTCATGGCTCATTCTCGCCACGGCTATTCTCTCCGATTGGATATGCCATATAGATACGAGCCGGACTCCGAAATGGAGAAACCAGTCAACCCCCTCCTTCGATGAATCTTTTGACGTGGGACAGAAAGAGCGGCGAATGCGTTCTGCAATTTTTTTTTATCCATTTTTTTTTTCTTACATCTCACACTTTTTTAATGTATCAAACGAAAGGCCATTCTCACTCGCTACCTTCGTCTCCCACATATATTTTCGGCTAGAAAAGAAAGATCAAAAAATTGCGCATAGATCTTTCCGCGATTGTTCGCAATGCGAACTCTCCAAGACTCTTTTGAGAAGTACATTTATAGTTATGCTGTTATAGGAAAAAACGAGAAGAACAAAAGGCGCGGAACGATTAATTAATTGCGATGCTGCGTCGATGAATTTTGCGGAACGACTGTATGAGAAATTGCATTCAACTATCCCCGGGAGCGTGGCTATCTTTATAGTGTATTGTATATTGCAAGAAGGCGAGAGCAGACCGGGAGGGGGGGGGGGGCAGATAGATACGACTGTGAAGCTTTGAGGAATGGAACGATCCTTGGTACGGAGAGGTGGACCCGCGAGTGCCCAGAGGTCCATTGTTGCAAACCTCCTGGACACTCTTTCTCTATATCGTTGCATCGTATCATTTGCCTCGCTCTTTCGTGCCTGACAGCCGATATCTTCGTCCTCTGTTTCTCCATTCGTTCGATCCTCCTCTTTCTCTCTCGGGCTCGGCTTCTTTGCGTGCTGCTGATGCGGCTGCCGATGCCTAGAAGAGAATTCGTATCGTATACGCTGTTCCTCTTCCTCTGGTCGGGTCTGCGCGGAGAGACGGGAGGGAGCCCCCGAGAGCCAAACGATGATCATAGACGGAATAGGTATCGGGCATGTTTCACCGTCGTCGTAGTCGGTCCCGGGTGTTGGAAATGCGATGTCGCCCGCGGGGTCAGCAACAGATAATATGCTGCTTTCAAGGGTCACGCTCGTGGGCTTCGGTGTAGTATATAATAATTGTACGACTAGGCGGGACTTGCATATACATAGTCGAAGAATGTTGCAGGCAGTTATATGCGCACACGCACACTTTGTAACGCGCGCGGTATGTACCATGTAGAATCGGGAACTCGGTACTCAAGATAGCGAGGGATCCAGATGGATAACTAGAGCTTGTCACTTCGTTATCGTTCCTACGAGACGACAAGAGTCCGGAGTTACTACCTCCTCCAGTTATTATATATTATATTACGTGTGCATTTATTATCATCGCTCTTTGTGCGTCCGTGTTCGCGTGGAAACTCGAAACTCTGAGCAGGTATATAATTCACGCGTTGATAAAAGCCTTGATTGTGGGAAATTGAGTTAATTTAATTAACGAGCTCGCCGACGATTAGATTAGTCGCTGCGCCAACGCGCGGGACTGTATAATGCAAAAGACGAGCGGGAGAAACTTCGCCGCGGCGTAGGCAGGCAGCTCCTCGACTACTCCGACGATTCGCTATGGGTTTATTTCGTTATCCCCCTTTTTTTCTTCCTTCTTTTTCTTTACCTCGTACGCCACGGTGATTTGTTACTGGGGTAGATTAAACGGCGACCCTCTCGCCCGCAGAAATGCTCGTACGCAATTTAATCGCGGATTAGGTTCCACGTAATTATTCCGCCGCCGGGCTGTGGATAGATACGAGCGAGTGGATGGACGGAATGTGTATCCGAGAGAAATAAATAATAGTTCGATTTGTTCTTTTTTTTTGTATATATATTCTTGTTTTTTTTTCTAGAAATAGGCTTAGTTATTTATTAACGATCGGTGCTTAATCATAGAAAAGTGGCGGATAAGCCGTTTGAGGAAAATTATGTTTTCGGAGCACCGTACGCGTCCGGCATTCTCTCGATCGTGTACCGATGCTGCGACACGTACATTATCGGTACACCAGCGATTTTTCGTATTCTTCTCTTCAAATCCTTGTCGTTCGTTGCTACGATGTAGCACTTGTGCTGGAAGACAACATTCATCGATTACAATCAGTTTTTTTCGTCTATAGTACATGCAATTGTCTTTTTTGCAATTTTTTTTTACCTGTGTGACCCGGTTTACGAGACAATCGTCCGCGTACGTTCCTTTGTGCATGCAATGTATCCTTTCGAATCGCGGGTCCTTGATTATCTTCAACGCTATTTTGTACTTTTGGCCGAGCTTCTCCATCTCGCCCATTACGCAGTCGGTTATATACGGTATGCACTTTGCGTACAGACACTCCATCATGTTCTGGATTATGTCCAATTTGTTCTTTATCGAGAAATTTATGAAATTCGTGTCTATGAGGATGTGGTACGGTGGCCCAAGCTGGGTATTGTACTGGAAGAACAGAGCGGACGATTGTTGGGGCACCTCTTTGACTTTGAGCTCCGTTGGATCTTCGGGTTTTTTCTTTCTCGGCGCCGCGCGTTTCTCTTCCTTTCTGTAAAAAACGGATCGGAACGTGAGTTATTGCCCGTGCTCGGGAATCGAACGAGACGACTTACATTCTCGAATCGCTGGGACTGATCATTTTCTTCATCTGCGCGAATCTCTGCATAACAACCTTCCGGGTTTTTTTGTTTTTACCCTAAAAAAACAAAATCGATTAGCACAGAACGCACTTTCATAGGCTTGTTGACACAATAACTGCAATTACCATTGTGAAGCTTTTTTCGTAAACAATTAACAACAATGAGATCGAAAGGTAAATACACGACCCTCCACCATGTGAAGACGGCGGCCCACTGAAGGTAGGTTATGTACGTTTCCACATGTTGTTCTGAGAGAGTGTCGTCGCGAACGATTGTGAGCCTTCGATTAATCGAATGGAAGTATCGACCTGAAGTCGCCGACGACGACACGTTGGCGGCCTCTTTTTATTATGGCAGATTGATTGTTAAAGGTGTATTGTTTGATCCGGTAGTGTATAGTGCAAGTTCATTTTTGTTTATTGCAATATAGTGTTACGTTCGTCGAAGTTTCGTCGCCGTGCGACGTTTTTTTTTTCGGGTCGTCGGTCGTTCGCACGATCGAATAATTCGTTCGACGTGTTAATCGATACATACAAAACTATTGGCATCCCAAATAAAAGTGGGTTACGCATCTTCTAGCTTGAGAAAAAACCACAACCAATGTATTCGATTGCGTTGCATTATTTTTTCCGAGAAATCCCAGTTACTGAGGAAATTTTTTATTTTCTGACGACAGGTAATAGGAGAGATCGTCAAGATGAGACTCGTTCAGCTGAGGAGGATTCGTGTGCATCGGCTCGTCGTAGCGGCTTTGGCGGTGCTCGTTCTTTATGCCTTGTACACGTTCACCGCCGATGACCATACGACGAAAATAAAGGTACACTCTTTTTATATACTTATATATACGAGGAAAAGTTTGGAACAAAAAGTATCGCAGTATTCCCAAGTTTGCGTATCTGCCGATCAGCTTGAATAATATTGACACTGTTGCACCGTAGGCTCCAGTGTTTGTCGAAGATCTAGGCAACTTCGAGCCGAGAAATTTACCGGTGAGAACGGGCCCGGGAGAGGGCGGCAAAGCTCACATTCTCAGAGACGATCAACAGAATGACATACAACAAGCGGAGTCCGATTATGGAATGAACATGGTCTGCTCCGATGAGATATCGTTGGATAGATCGGTGCCGGACACGAGGCCGGATGAGTTAGTCATTTTACTTTGAATCTGCTTCCTTTTTTTGTTGTTAATGTCATTTTTATCACTATTTATTGATTTATTCATGTTTTTTGAAATGTAAATTTTCTGATTACTTTTCTTGTGTTTTTTCAATATTTTTCGATTGTCTTTTTTTTTTTATCTGCCGTTTATGTTGAAGTTACTTTTGTTTAATTATAGTCCTCAGCACGTTTCCATTATGCATGCTTTTTGAACAATAATCTTGGAAGTATTATTTCCAGAGCACGAGAAAAACAATTATTTGGCATTATTTCTCGCTCTCTCGCTCATTCAACTAATTTTATTGATTTACGAATTGCAGATGCAAACACTGGAACTACCCGGAGGAGTTACCGCGCACAAGCGTTATCATAGTTTTCCACAACGAGGGCTGGTCGGTCCTGATGCGAACGGTGCACAGCGTCATAAACAGAACTCCGCCCCAGTATCTGGAAGAAGTGCTTCTGGTCGATGATTTTTCGGACAAAGGTTCGTTGAGTTCGGGAAACCGGCGGCAAAGACAAACCTTTCATAGTCGTATGCGATGTAAAATGGTTTTTTTTTGCAGAGAATCTCAAATCGGAATTGGAGACCTACATTGAAAAATGGGACGGAAAGGTAAGACTCTTGAGAAATCAAGAAAGACAGGGACTGATAAGAACGAGATCTCGTGGTGCCAGGGAAGCCAAGGGAGAAGTAATCGTATTCTTGGACGCTCACTGCGAGGTCAACATCAATTGGTTGCCACCTCTTCTAGCGCCGATCGCACTGAACAGGTGAATCACAAGACAATTTACTTTCAACATGTATACAGCGGGAAATAGAAGTATCAATTATTTTTTAATTTCAGCAACGTAATGACGGTACCGGTTATCGATGGGATTGATTACAAGACCTTCGACTACCGTCCGGTTTATCAGGGAGGACGTTTGTACCGAGGAATATTCGAATGGGGCATGCTGTACAAAGAGAACGAATTGCCGGCACGAGAGTCCAAGACGCGACCGTACCACAGTATGCCCTACAAGTAATCGAGATTGAATTAATATAACTACACTCTTGATAAGAATGCGCAACTATAACGATAACTTGGAATATTCAGATCTCCGACCCACGCCGGTGGTCTGTTCGCGATCAATCGCAAATATTTCTTGTCCCTGGGCGGTTACGACGAGGGATTGCTCGTGTGGGGTGGAGAAAACTTTGAGCTGTCCTTCAAGATCTGGCAATGCGGCGGCAGCATCCTGTGGGTGCCGTGTTCTCACGTCGGCCACGTTTACAGAGGATTCATGCCATACACGTTCGGAAAATTGGGCGAAAAAAAGAAGGGGCCTTTGATTACGATTGTAAGTCTAGGATCGAGAATATCCTCTTGCAAACGAAAAAGAATTATTGAATTGGTTATTGTTTCTCCAGAACTACAAGAGAGTTATAGAGACGTGGTTCGACGAGAAACACAAGGAATTCTTCTACACGAGGGAGCCTCTCGCTAGATTACTTGACCACGGTGACATTACGGAGCAGTTGCTATTCAAAGAGCGCATGAGGTGTAAAAATTTCCAATGGTACATGGACAATGTCGCTTACGACGTGCTAGACAAATTTCCTGAGCTTCCACCGAATATTCATTGGGGCGAGGTAATTATTCGTTGTTCGATTCTCAATACGCAGTCCAATGCGCGCTAAACGTTCATTCTCCTTCAGATGAGAAGCGTCGCAACGTCCGCGTGTCTCGATACGATGAGTCAAGCACCTCCGAATCTAATGGCCACCTCTCAGTGCCACGGTGCCGGAAATAATCAGGTAATTACAGATAAACCAGTTTTCCATTAGTAAAAAACACGGGCTATTGCTACATTCATCGATCTCCCACTAGCTTATGAGACTCAACGCAAAGGGTCAGCTCGGAGTCGGCGAGCGGTGCATCGAGGGCGACAATCAAGGAATAAAGTTAGCGTTCTGCCGATTGGGTACCGTCGACGGGCCCTGGCAATACGACGAAGTAATTCTCAAATTCTCCACAATTCCTCAGACTCCGATCAGTGCAAAAAATTAATTCAAATTCATCTCGTTTATTTCAGAAAACGAAGACTCTGCTGCACAGAGTGTACAAAAAGTGCATGGCTCTTCATCCTCAAACTCGCCAACTCTCGTTGATGCCGTGCGACGTCAACAACACATATCAGAAGTGGACATTCCATCAGATCCATCCACGCTGGTGAGGAGTCCGTGGGTTAATTTTTTCTAACGATAGACAGGCGGTACTTAACGTAGCTAGGAATAAGTCTTTCGGGCTGTTGTTATATTGTTAAAAAATCAAAGAATTGGCTGAGCGGTCTCGTTATCGGCGTTTCGCCGTTCGATATTTTCCATGTAACGCAGTCTTCCTCTTTTTTTTTTGCTTTGAATCTCCCGTTCGTTGAAAAAACCGGGCGCGGTATAATCGGCACTTCAACACGCCGCACAAGAACTCGAACGAGCGTCGAACAATGATGCAGTATTTTCTGGAGATAGTTGGGTCTTGATTTCCCGAGTGTTCATGCTGTTTTCAGATACGCAACGACTGTTTATGCATTTCTATTTACACTTCTAGCCCTAATAGCATTTCGAGAAACATTCCTATGCAATCGACAATGGGCGACCGACCGCGCTTTTTAGATTTTTTCTACCTTTACTATTGTCGGTCGATCGGCCGTGGTCACTTTCCGAAGCGAGGAATTGACGAGATTGGAAAGATTATTATTATTATTATTATTATTATTATTATATGGATGAGAAGATAGCGGCAACGAGACGAGATTATCGATAACAGAGAGATAACTTAAAATATGAAAATCAGGTGATAGAAGGAGAAAACTTCGCTCTGGCAACTGAAACTCTGAACGTTCGTATCTACGTACGAATTTATTGTATTTATTAATCTCAAGCACACGTAAGAATGGCATGGGCGACTTTACGAGGATACTCTTGCGCCGAAACGGGTTTTGAATTTCAATCGACGTTTTATGATTATTGTAAGAGAATGAATATTTTATTACGAATAAATTACCGTTTATATTGACTCGCTTGAGTTATTGATTGACAATACGGTGCAGGTGGTGTGAATGAAATAACAAGATGGGAGAGGCTCAATCGTTATGTTAAATACGCTTTATTATGGAATCTTATGAAATATAACGAACGAGACATTTCTCACATGCTTTCACATTTCCATTCGCACGCTCTAGCGGTACAGTATAAAAAAAAAAAGTCACCGGCGGAACGTATCGCTACGTGAAAAATTAGGTTTTTTTCTTATCGATGCTGCTGCTGTTATTCTTAACAATCGTAGAAAATCTCTCGTGTGAATGGTTAGTACAGTCGAGCGGCGCGTCTCGAACTTGTGTGAACGGTATAAACGAATGCGCAAATGAGTGTTGGAAGCGGCTTTCTCGATTTATTCGTCATGACGAGTCGTCTGTGCATCAACGGTGAGGGCAAAAATTTAATGAAACGACGAGTCGAGAGAGAGATTTAACGGTAAATCCGCCGCTTATTGCATCGTGTTGACGATATCGTCGATTTTCAATATACTGCGAACGGTCTCGGACGCGAGTGTGATCGCGCTTATCGAAACGAGCAACGGCTGAACGACGTTCTCCTCCATTATGTCGGTGATCATACCTTTGCGCACGTTTATACCAGCGGTGGTGTCGCCTTGAGCATGACGATTTCGCAGCTCGGTCACGGTGGCGATCGGATTGAGACCCGCGTTTTCAGCCAATGTCGAGGGAATCACCTCGAGCGCATCGGCGAAAGCTTTCACGCAATAAGCGTCGACGCCGGTCAGCGTTTGAGCGTGAGCAGCGAGTTTTATCGACAACTCGATCTCCGGCGCCCCACCGCCGGCGATCAGTGCCGTTTGTTTCACCAAACAGCGGATAACGCACAGCGCGTCGTGAAGAGATCGCTCGGCTTCTTCCAGGACGAGCTTGTTGCTTCCGCGTACCAGCACGGTTATCGTGCGTCCGGGATTTTGAATGCCTGTGATCTGTGAAAAAACGAACCTTGTATCATCCGCAACCCCATAGTGATTTCGAGAACACATCGCGAATGACCATAAATTCAATAAAACTTTCTCTATACCTTAACGAATTTCGAGCTTCCGGTCTGTACTTCCTCGCAGAGCTCGGCGTTCACGAGATTCTCCGGCAGGAAATGATCAAGCGAGGCGATCGGACGGCAACCGAGAGTCTTGCAGACCCACGGGATATCCTCGCGCTCGATGTCCTTCACGACCATAACTTTGATCTTGTCGAGGAAGTGAATGGCCAGATCGCTAATGGCATCGCGAAGTATCGATTTTTGCACGAGCAGAACGTTGCATCCGGATTTCTTGATTTGCTTCACGATGTTTAGAATGTAGGCGCGTTCCTCTTTGAGCACGCGATCCATGGCCGAATAATCCGACACGATGACGTTGTGATCCATCTGAAAATCGAAAAATTATCTCAATGCGTGACGAAAAAAATCGTAATTTTTTTTTTTTAATGCCGATACTCACGTCAGTCTTGGGCGGCGATATGCAGAACTGAATGAGACCGATCTTCGCCTTCTCGATTCTCTTGGGACCGTTGACGTTGCACGATTTTTCGGTGAAAACGATACCATCGATCAGCTCGGTGTCTTCGACGGTACCGCCGAGTTTCTTGATCACTTTGATGTCCTTCAGATCCGTCGCGTTCTCCTTGCCGGGTTCCGTGATTTTGAGAACCGCGTTCACGGCCAAAGGAGCCAAAAGACTCGAGTGTTGCGAAACGACTTTGGAGTTCAACGACGTAGCTGCCGCTTTTATCAGAGACGTCTTGTCCGCGAGATCAATGGGAATCGCCATTCCCCAGCTGAGAATTTCCACAGCCTTTGTGGCGGCCCTCTGAAAAGCGTCGCTTATCAACGTCGGATGAATTCCCTTCTGCAACAATCTCTCGGCTGCCTCGAGAAGCGCTCCGGCGATCACGACGACGCTGGTGGTTCCATCACCGGCTTCGATGTCCTGAGCTTTCGAAAGCTCCACAAGCTAAAACGAGAGAATGTAATTTTCAAGATATTCGCATTGATTTTATGAGTAGAAAAAAGGAAAAAATCGTTATGTACCATTTTAGCTGCGGGATGAATGACATTCATCTCTTTGAGAATCGTGGCTCCGTCATTAGTGATAGTGACTTCGCCATTGCCGGCTTGAATCATCTTGTCCATTCCACGAGGACCCAGACTAGTGCGAATAGCATCGCTTACGGCTAAAATTGTGCAGGGTATTAATGACTATTTTATCGTAACCTATATATAGTTGGCTATATATAGATGATTGTTTTTTTTTGTGCGAGGCAAACGTTTGGTCTGTCGTGCGACATTTTCTTTTTCACGGACAAAAGTCGCGTGGGCACGTGGTAAGTTCGTCGCCGGTCATTCCGGGTTATGCCCATAAATGGTAACATTTATCGGTCACGCCGTACGAACCGGCGGAGCGATGGGTGTGCTCCGAAATATTGTGAATCAGACATTTTTTTTCTTCGAGTCACTCAAAAAACGTTTGGCATTCGTGACGTCGGATTTACCTTTGGCAGCGTTGATATTGCTGCTACGAATATCCGCGGGTTTGCTTTTATCCTTGTAGGCCTGTCCGTGTCCCTGGGCGCGTCTTCCATCGCCGCTCGCCGCAAGTGCCGTCATTATCACGCTGATTCACTTATTTCTGTCGAACAGAATCGAAAATCTTCCTCCAACGCTTCGTCGATATCGGCAAATGGCTATTTGCGGATATTGCGCTCGTTCTTTTGTTTCCTCGAGTTGATCGTTACCACGACGAGGATCGTAAAACAGGAGCGAAAGGATGAAGCACGAGGTATGCGCCGTTCGTTTTCGAGAAAACTGGATCCACCATTTTGGTCGTGGAAATGCGGCGAGACGCGAGCGCGCCCTGTCCACCTCGAGCGGCGAACGAACGAACTACGAAGAGCGTAAAAGGCGCCGCTTTCAAGTAATTTTATCTATAAATTTCTAATATGCAATTACACAACTGACTCTTCTCAAATGTCAAGAGTTTACTTCCTGCTATCACAAGCAGGCATAAGAACGGTTACAGGAATTCCGAATGATCCCAAAACGGATCAGTTTCAATAACTTTGTCCGGTAATTTATTGCGTGGACGATTGAAACGTTGATAAAATCGTTATAGACAATTGTGTGCCCGATAAGAAACGCAGCAATACAATGAAAGATTCTCCGCATTCCCCGCACCCTTTTGTCTCGCTTCGAGCTTCATTCCAAGCTCTTAAGGTCACGCATAGTGCAGATTCACACCACATTTGCGGCCGAGTTAAAAAAAAGTAATCATAGAACAGCGAATTCAACCGGTCTATCCGTTTGTCAGTACAAGAGCGATCGAGAGAAGCAATAGGATGAACAAGCGAGCGCGAAGAGGATGATCCGTCGTTCACGGGCCACGTTCCCTTTTCCATACCTGCGCGGGTGCCGGAGTTGCTGACATTCTGTCGTGACGTCAGGCAGATAATGCCAGGCTCTCGATGGCCCCTGGCCGCACGCTGCTGCTGCTGCTCCTCGGTATTCCAGTATAGCTTCACCGCGTACAGTGTATACCACACCGATACTTCTCAACTCGGGCTCGCTGGCTAACCTGGTCCCTCTGTCCCCTCGGCTTACAACCGCCTGGCGTTGGTCACGTGTTGGCTCGCTCCCTCCATCGCTCGGCGATTCACACAGGTACAGAAACATCGCGCAGGTATACGCGGGCTAGTGTAATATACGATGGAGACTTGCTCGGGCATGGAACGATACGCCCTCGTCATTGTAACTGGCGAAAACGTACGAGAGACATCACTACCGTTTGTACAGCTGTCGAAAACTCGTTTTTTCGTAACAACATCGCCGAAGCTGTGAGAACGCCGAACAACTTTTTTTCGTTTCATCCTCGTGAACTTCGGCGCTCACGCGAGAAAGAAGAGGAGAGGATCTTCGAGATCCAAAGCGACGTGAGAATAAGAGGAACGGGCAAGGAGCATCGTTGTCGCGGGCTGGCCTCGTTGATACTCCTGACCCGTATCGCGCGTTTGCTGCTTCATTGCCAGTCCCCAGTGCGCGCCCGTGCTCGACTTCAGTTTGTTTTATCGCGTACGCACACTCGGTTTCGGATTCGCACCTGTGTTCGCGCACCGTTCGGACTCGTCGCGATGTACGTCGTGGTGCGGTGAATAATTGTTTCCGAGGATCTTTGATAATTCTCTCGATGCAACGATACGCGACACAGTTTCGTAAATAACAATCGAGAACGCGCGTGCAACGACGAATATAATTTGTATACAAGAATGTGCAGTTTTTTTTACATCGGTGTGATACCAACAGTGATGAAATGAGGATACAATGAACGTCCCGATAGTGTCAGGTGATATCCTGGATGACGACGGTTACAAGCAACGCTTCGTACGGGTGAGTCTGCTATATCTGTATAATCGTCACTCGATCGCATTCGCCGAAAGAATTTCCTCGGTTGACTAGCACACTTCGTGCTGGCGAGAAATTTTTTCCACCGTTGTTTTTCTTCTTTTTCGTTCGTTCTCTCAATTACCGGGTATTATTATTGGATGACTTGACGCTACGTACGACGCATTACCAGGTGATGAAAAAACGATTCTCGAAACATTGCTCCACAGTCGGATAATTCCAGCGAAAGAAAAGTGGGGAAGATTTCTGTTCTTTTTTTTTTTTTTTTTTTTTCCTCTTTTCCGACTACGCGCGACTGCATGCATCCCGATGATTATTCCATGACGTCAACGAAAGTGAATTTTATCTGTAGGTAGTTGCGCGGAACTAGGTTGGATTTATCTCTTCGGGGGAGCTACCGGATTGACCGTGTCCCTCCCGTTGTGTGTTACGCGGACTTTTTTCTCGCCTTGCCGGCGACAAAGTCGTAAAACGCAGTAACGCCCCGGCGTGCCATTACTTTCCGGTTCACCGGATTTATCTCGGTCGTTTGTTACGAGTGGCGAGTTTGTTTCAGCCCTTTTTTCGTTCTTTGTCGTTGGAAACAACGGCCAAGAGCCGTCCCGGCGCCGATATAGCGCCGTCGTTAAGTTTACTATGCCTCTGTGGTTTGCACCTCGAGTGGACACTCTTCGTCGATCCGCCACGCTCCGGGCCGGCGCGTAAAACAAGAAGGCTTTCGATGAATAAAATTCAAGTGCCGAAGAGCAATTTATTGGTTATGTTTTTTCCCTGCTTCGGCGAGTGAGAAAAAACCATTTTGAAACTAATTGAAAAGATCCACGGGCAAGGCGTTAATTTGCCTCGTTAGATGACAGAAGAAAAGAAAAAAAAGTGTACGACTGTCTCGAGAGTGGCTCGTGCTCGTTTGCGATGAAAGGAAAGACGAAAGTTTTGCCCGTGGCGGGAAGCAACGCTCGGCCGTCTTTTGGAAGACGAATATGTGCTCCCTCCTCGGCGACGTCGAGACGGAGGAAACCTCCGTAGCCCGCTGCGCTGCTCTCCGCGCTCGCACACCTCGCCGAGACAATACAATATATCTTCGGTGAAACGTGTGTAGAGGCGCTTACTCGCGGATCCGTGGAAACTGTACCGCCGAGATAGAGGCATTGTTTTAAACGCGCGAATCAACACGCACGCACACCCGTGCGCGAAAAATCCAACGCGAAACGGGCTACGTGTGCGTAAATACCACGCGAGTTCTCGGCAATTATTCGCATGAACCAGGAAAAAAAAACACGAGCTCTCCATTGTTGTCACTTGATTTCACGTAGCGAGCGGGACGAGACTCGAGAGGGGAGGAATCATCGCCGAGACGGCGTTTGCCCAATGCGTTCGGTCTCTCCCGGGTGATTGTTGAAATATTGAAAAATTGCAGATCGCGGGCGTAGGGTTACGCAACGAGACGATCAAGACGAAGCAATTAGATCGTAGAAAACGGTGCGTTCGAGATGCGTGAGAATATTTATAGATACAAATGCAGGAAGAATCGTATATTTTCTCTCCCACTCGGTTGCATCCCAGACCTACATGACCATAACGATATCGCCGAGTTGCGTTGTTGGCCTCCTTCGAAAGTGGAGTAATAGGAAGAACGTTGTATCGTATCCCGGAGCGAGGAAGCGGAGCCAACGCCTATATTGGCTCTGTTTAAACAAATGCGGTTTTTTTTCTTTCATTAAAAGATAAACAGTCGCAGCTGCACGTGGCCTGCTATTGAATCGAAATCGAGGCGCTTCCATCGGAATAATTCAAGGCAAAGGGTCGACGCGTTTTGTCCGCGTCAGCGGTAGACTCAGCTCGATGAGTAATCCAAGTATCGAACGCTCTTGCGGACGGTACGTGACGTCACGATTGGACAGGTGTTGTCCAGACGAGGAACTTCCGGTAGTCGTCTACGTACCTAACCATGCCCATCGAGAAACAAGCCAACCCTCTTCTCTTTTCAATTTTATTTTTTCACATTCTCTCCTGGCGCGTCTCTATTGAGCGAGCATCGGACGATCGCGCGTAGCGAAACATCGAGCGTCGATCGTTCAGCGTCGAGTAGCAACAGCAGGCTTGATGAGCCGTGAACTCTTTCGTGCGCACGGGGGACAAAAAATCGCGTGTTCATTATTATTTTACACTTTTGTGTATCGTCAACCGCGAAGCATGGCGGCAAATCGATTGTTTATATCTCGTTGCGACCTCACACTCGTCGCTCGTTACAGTCGTGTTTATATTATCGATAATCGTGCTCGCTCGGTTATTGCGCAACGAGGAGAGAATTCAAGGTCGCCGAGGCAGGCAACGGCGGACCAGCTAGACGAGTTATAGACTGAATCGTGAAATGAATAAAAGAAATCGCGGAGAACAAGTACGGTGCCATCGGTGAGGTCGTTATACGAATCCTATTAACGCGTCGCGGTTAACGATTGTGAGGAATCGAAAGGTAATCGAATGACGAGAATTTCCAATAGCTCATTAATGAGACCTTGAAAATAACTTTGGGACAAAACTTAGTTTTCCGAAAAAAAAAAAAATAATAATATATATATTTCGAGTTTTTCTGGATGCTTGTTCATTATACATTGAGAAGCGTGGATAAAGGAACAGGAAATGTTTAATCGCTATCTGCTTAAAACGCGACTAGAAGTCGAGGTACGGAAGCCGAGATGCATGGTTTAACACGCCGAGTTCAAGGCACTTGTCTAACCTCGAGACTCCGAGGATTTTCTTTCGTTTTTTTTTCTTCTTAATACTCGACTACGAGGAGGAGGTCATCGCGTGTCTGCATACTTTATTCTGCTTCGGGGCTAGAAGAGCCAGTAAGGAAGAGAGAGGAGATTGTTCACCAAAACGTTCCCATGAGACGCTCGTCGACGGGGACTCGACGCGACACGAGACGCTCTCCTAGCTCGAGGCATCGTTTTACTTTTCATTGTCATTTATCTCGCGAACGTGCCGCTCGCATATTAATTCTCGGGATAGCATCGAAGTAAAAATGGAATGGAAAATAAAAAAATTTAGTGGTAATTAATAACGTCACTGCGTACTATGCTGGACAGCGGTGTCAGTAACCCGAGTGATGCATCGGTGACGCATCAACGATCGAGGTACACACCGGGGACGTTATAATAGTTATAAGTTGCACAGCTCTCGCGACGCAGGAAAGAAGCGAGGAAAGAATTACTGATCAGGAGTCATTGAGATGCCTCTCGGCGTACACGAACTGTCGTTGCAACGCTATGGATTACCTCGAACGATTCCTTCCTCTCTCGAGCTATTCTAATCTATTAATAGTCTATACTACGAGCGTACGGGCGGGAATTCACGCTATTAATTCCCGTGCGGAGACGGGAGAAACGAGTTTCAGGAAGATTGATAAAAAAATAACGGGTTTTTCGAACCGTTATCTACCAAAAGAGAGCGTGGGCGCTCTCTAATACAAAATACGCAGCTTCGAATTGGAATGCGTTTCAAATGGGCAAAACCACTTCGTTTTATTGCTTAAATCGAGTAACTATCCGGAGAAATATAAAAAGTGCCGGGAGCTTAACTAATTCTACGATATGCATGGATGAAGGTTTTATTTGTATTCTACTGAGGGATATATTTGATTTTGGAAATCCGTATACCGATTCTCGAAATAACATACTGATAAAAGCGATTTCTCTGTTGAGAGTAGTTGCCAATGGTTCGACACGCCGATCGCGAAGTAGATCATGTTTTTATCGAAATACCGCGATGGATGATAGCGTCGCGACTCGCTTCAAATTTATCCAAAATATCTTTTTAAAAATTCGAAATTTAAGTGGTCCTTCGAAAAACGTAAAGAAAATGCAAAAAATCGTATATCGAGCATCGAAAGAAATCTTGATAGAATTTCATGCCGTAAGTAGATGATACAGCGATTACTTCGGTGGGAGTGGTCGCCAATGATTCGACGCGCCGATAGCAAAGAAGACCATGTTTTTCTCTGAATGGCGCGTATCATGAAATCGCGAGTGTTGCCACCGCGCGCTGAAAAACAGACCGAAAAAGATAGAGCCGCAAATTGTAAAACCGAGTTGGGAATATTTCCATGTCTAATCTGCCACCGCGGGGAGTCATGATTGCTTAGAAGTCGACAGATTCCACGAGCGATGCAAACTCGCCATTAAATTTCTCGTCGTTCATAACACCAGCGTGTGCGCGGTCGCTCTCGTGGTTAAAGGAGAGGATCGTTGAGTAGAGAAACAAGCTCGCCGGGTTCCCCGTTCACCGCCGCGACGGGAACGTCGCCGACGACGAGTAGAGTACTACCGGGGTATGCCCCATCCTCACTCCCTATCCAGCACCTTATTCCCCCCATCTCGATTCCAGCGATCCCCACTTTCCACGCGCCTCGGCTTGGGTAAACCTACCTCTTTTCATTTTTCTTCCTTTTTTTTCCTTTTCTCCTCTTTCTCCTGCTGGCGAAACGTAGCGCTGCTACCAACGACTACGAGGACGAGACGAGAGAGTACGACTCCGTAGCGTACCTCCGTCGAAGGTGCTGGAGAATCGCAACCGCTCTCGTCTTATCCGAGAACATTCTGCATTCAGCGAGTGTGCAAATCGGCAAGCTCGAAGTATCGCGTGCTGTTTGATCGATGGATCGAGGCTCATGGGAAATATTATAGAAATTTATTGAATTCTCGCGACGACGGTGATTCGTTGGTGCGTCGTTTTTCTTTGCGGAGTGATCAGTTCGGCGTGCAATATTCGTGATTCATTCTGGATTTAATAAAAGTCTATCGCCGTAGGTGAAAAAAGATAAATATATCTTCGCTGTTGTGTACAAAGATCGTCAGGTACGACAGCAGGTTCATTCGACGATCCTTTGTTGGCCGCAACTCGGGCGTAAAAGAATCGGTTGCTATATACCCTGTGCTCAGTGTATACCTGAAGTCACGAGCGCGCTTCCGGTTAGGGAGTTCCATCGTGCGTGAGCGCCGGACTGGGTGCAGCACTCGAGAAGTGCGTCGAGTTCGAATCGCCTACAGGTGCATCCGTACGACCAACGAAGAAGTTTGATCTCTTCGCACCGCAGCAACGAGAGCGGTCACGGAACGTCCGACAGGACACTCGATAGCCGACCAACTTGATCTCTTGTTTCTTCATTCGGATAGCGCGATGCTGATACTTCCCGACATAAAGCTACAGGTAGATCGATATCATCGACTCCTTTATTTATCTTTCAGCGTTGTCGTCCACCAACGAATCATGATCTGGCCACGATTTCCGGCTTGTAAGATATTCTATGCACAGTCAATGACCACACGGAAGTGGTCACTGATATATTTTATGAAGAAAAATATACCCTAAGAAATTATGGAAGGAAACAGTCCGGTGGTTGGGAGTTACGAGACGCTGAGGCTGAGAACTGAAAAAATGCATTCGCGTAAAACAACTTTTTTCGATTATCCTGCATCATTTTATTTTATTCCTTATTTTCAAAGTACATAGAATTATAAACCAAATTTCTTTTGAAATTTCAAACTCCACACAAATAATTGCAAGTTATTGAATTTTCTTAATGATATTAATTTATCTGTGAGACACGAAAAGGTGGTTTCGGAACGTCGTTAAATACCTTGTGTATTTTTCTCGGTCGAATACGATAGAGATCTGGGATTCCTCGAGACGCCATCGAGAAGCGAAGATATCGCTGCTTAAAAAACAGCGGCAATCGCCAATTTTTGCATAATGAGTAGGAAAAAAATTTCACTTCTTTTTGTTTTCCTCCTGGGTTAATACTTGATATGGAAATCCGCGTCAGAAGGTGATTCTGCGAGTTTTCAGAAAATTGACCTGGTACCGATGTTAAAGGCCAATATGACTGCGAATTGGATCTTTTTAATTAATAGCCTTGATGCCACGAAACACCTTGGTTTCGATTCGTTCCGTACGCTTACGTGTAACTATGCAATACATAAAAAGCAGTTTCATAAGAGCCGCGACTCTAAATGGTATCGCGGAATATGCCGAGGTTTAATTAACGGTCATTCGTACGTAACGCTCGTACTTAACACACTGTGCACTATCGATACTCCTTCGCCGACGTCGATACGTCGCGTACGTCACAGCGGGCTCTCGTTACATAAAGCAAAATCATTTTACGGATTGGACTTTTTGTTTGCGAAATCTTTGGCCGAGGAGGAAATTAGCAAAGTCAGCGAAACAAATCGGTCGTCAGTGACAACGACGGAAATTCAGACAATCCTTTCCCCTCATTAAAATAGAAGCAGATTTCGCAGTATCGAACAATCGCACGGCTCGATGGGCTAACGTTGAATTATTTACAACGTCGAATTACTCCCAATCACGGGAACACTATACGATATATATATATTTTTTAATTCAGCAGCTCGTCGAGAAGTGGCATAAGAATCGTCGGTTTCATTAACGAGCGATGAGTATTAATATTCTCATGAATTTACAATAAGACGAGCGCAGTGGTTGCATGACGAATTATTCAAGGTCGAGGAACTCGAACGTGGGCTTGCGTTGCGCGATAGAGATCGCCTCGGTTCACTCCTCCATGCGAATTCTCGCGAAACATCCATAGAAAGGAGATGCGCATCCAGGTACACGTTCTACAATAGTTTCTCGGTAAAGCCCTCCATCAAGCGGTTAGAAGCAATACCAGTAGCCGCGGAGGCAGATAGGCATGCGCAGAGGATTACGATTACGCCTTTACCGTTTGTGTACCAACGTCCCAAGCTAATTATTATGATTGCACTTCCGTTAAACCGGCGAAGGGAAGTTTGCGTGAAATATACGAGGCAATGAAACGACGCCGCTGTCTCTGAACCGCTGCAACACCGTTGTAGAACGTGGAACTGCGAGAGACTTAATTAAACCTGTGCAAAACACATGAAGCACCGCGAGCGCCATTGCAGCAGCATCGCCAGTAGCACTTACAATCGCGAGAAGCAACAAACTGAGATAGCCTGTTCTCACAGATTGGTCGATGATAATTTAGCTTCGCAACATCTTCCCTATTTCTTTTTTGAAGTTCGTTACACAAAAGTTCGCGAGACTCGCGGGAACGCTCGATTGGCTCCATTTTACGCAGATCATTGATTATCTTAGCAGAAAAACAGATCGGCGGATCGTCGAGCGGCAATGAAATTTTATCTGCTCCGCGCCATCGTAACAACCACCTAAAATTTTTGCGCTATAACGATTTCACTCTCTATCCCGTCTCGATCTCGTCTTGGCCATTTATTTCCCGTGCCGGAATAGTTATAAAACGCGGGAATAACCGATGATGCGAGACGGCAGAAGTTTCCTCCTTTCGTTATACATGAAAGATCTCTTGACGAGGTACACGCCCTCAGCGAAGAGAAAGAAAAAGAGAAAGACACTCTCTCGCCGAGTCGATCGCGTATGTTCGCCGGTGGCATCCCGAAATTCGCGAAAAAGTAATAAAAATAAAGCCATAACGACGAGACACATATATTATTATACGATGCCGGCGCACTCGATTTCCTCGACCGGAAGAGATCTCCGCGTGTCTCGACACTGCACACGCAAGAGAGAATTTCGTCCCGCGCCAGACTAACCGAATTATGTTAATAATGGGAAAGAAAGTACCCGTGCCTCCGAGCGCGGGGCAGGTAAAAGTTTGAGAGCTAATGATTTCGCGAAAGTTTCTTTCCCCGTGGTAATCGGCCGATGCTGCGGTTAACGCGAATAGTAACCGCCGAACTGGACGATCGACACGGCGAAAGGTTCTGGGGCTTTGCGCCGCTTATCGATTGGGACATTGTCACTTTCGATCGACAATCGCGCGCCGCACGTCCGAGGGGTTGGCGGGGAGGCTCGTTGGATCTTTGATAATGTAATGTGTTCCGCCGGGCAGTGATCAGGTGAGACGAGACCTCGGCTGGTATGAGGTGAAATCGGAAATTGGCATTGGCGAAACTTCTTATGCAGAAGAGAGAAGCCCGCGGAAGGAGACGGGCGATCGTCCGCATTGCGCGCACATACACGAGCGGGGCATCATCGTAATTGCGGAAGCGTTCACGTGGTAGATTGCTGTTACAGAAGTCCCGCTCGTCTTCCTTGGCCTTCTCTCTTTCGCGTACAAATTGCTCGAAGCCACACGATCGGAGAGCGCCTTCGAGACGTGTGATGCGACGTTGCGGATATGCAACGCGCGCGTCCGCTCGTATGGACGGATAATCGAGATCGAAAAATCAACTTGCACAAGTTCTTCATCGGCTAGAGCCCATGAACGAGATAAACACGAGAGCTCGCCAGACTCGTTTTCTTAATCCCCTCGATATATGCTCCGTTCTAACGAATTTTTCCACTCACTTGTGCTCAAGCCTGGAAAACAGGACGATATCTTTCTATTTCACTTTAAGGTAATCTGAGCTGTACAGTGCAAGGAAATGTGAGATTCAGAGCGAATTCCGGAAATTCTGAAAAAATTCATCCAATTGTTCGATAATATGTTAAGCTAGTTTTTTTTCATCAGTTTGTTAATAACTTTTTGGAATTATTATTACGCGCAATGAATCTTTTGAACACCTCCCGTATGCTCGATTTTATTCAAATTTTTGTCCCATTAAGAAACGTTCGAAATTCTCTCAGTTCTCTCAGAATCTCACATTTCCTCGGACTACCTTAATTGCGGCGTTTCTTTCAAACGAAATTTGTCTCACAGTCTTAGAGTTCCCGTGGTTCCTGTTCAACTCGATTCTTACGTAATTTATGCGTCGATTCAACGAAACAATGTGAAACATTCAAAGGGTTTTTTTTTCTGACTCTCACACTATTGGTATAGTTGTTCTCTGGATTGTATGGCGTTTCTAATGATCCGGCGCTCTCCCGATTTCCCAACAGTCGCATTAACTCATTTTGATTCCTAGAGGAGAAAGGTTCGTTTTCATTTTTAAAAAAATTGGTTTCGACATTTTTATGTCGGAACACTCGAAAACGTTCTAATCTTCGAGGAACGGGGTTCGGATTAAAAAAATTGTATACGTTCGTGTGTATAGTTAAACTTTTTATGACACTGTATCGACCGCAGTTTTGGATATAGGATTAAATTATCGAATGTTGAAAGTTCGAAAGTGCGAAAACTCGAACCGAAATATTTCACCCGATGCGTTTTACGACGTGTGACTTAATCGTAAGTTAAAACAAGCAATCGCAATGAATGTACCATGTAGGAAATTTATAGCTACTATGAAAGAATCATATGGAATTAAATTCCCAGAAAACGCCCAGTTTCCAAATGTATGCGGGAACTCCACATTTATTTTCCGATAGGCCGTAATTACGATATTAGGGACCAAATAGGTTTGAAGGTCAGAAAAATGTACAGATTCGAAATTTAATTTATGGAATAGGGAACATTTTGAAAGTGAGAATTCCCGAATCTTAATTAAAGGCATGGTCATATTAACGAGATCGGGACTCTGAAAAAAGTTAATCTTGAACTTTCAAAGTGCCGAATGTAAGTTCTATGAAAGATACAATCTCCGTAAATGAATTCCTACTGAAAATCCATTCTGTTTATCGATTTGTCCCTTTCAAATTTTTACTTTTCAGAGTTCTGAGATACCGATCTTTTGACTTCACGAACTTTCAGTTCGTTCATTAACTTTCCCGTATTTTTACCCTTTCGGATTCACTTTGAAATATCCACAATCGTTGCGTACTGTTTGGAGTCTTGAGCTTTCTGATCATAGAAATTCGGCTTCTGTTGCCGTAATCACTTTCATTGTCGGTAGCATTCGGTCGGTGAATTTGGCGCGAATCTGCCGAGGCCCTCAAAATGTATGGCATAAAAAATTTTTGGAAACATTTGCGCTTCAACTACGGCAAGAAAATCGGTCTTAAATCTAAGCTGCAATAGACTGTAAATTGCACTTACGTTACAGATAGATTTTGTCGGCAATCCGTCGACGAATTCAGAAATAACCGAACTCACTGCAAATATTTGAAGCACTATGAAAGCCTTTACTTCGCAATTTTTTTCGTATTGCACTTGCTCCGCCGTGATATATTCAGAGATAGATCGTTTCTCCAACTCCTTCACGGGGTCATTATAATCAACGATTCTCAACGGTTGACGTTACGGAATGCTAGCGTGCTGAAATGCCCCGGTCGCCTCGAGACACACATACACAAGGGAGAAGACGGACAGCCGCATGCGTTCTACGGACGGTGCGGTGACTGCACTTTCGATCGTCGATTTTTCATGCGTCCTTCTCGCCGCAGGGGATCTCGCAGTCCCGAGGGGCACGCGTCTCCACGTTTCTTCGGGGAATGACAAGCGACTTGTTCCTTCGAGAACTGACTCAACGCTTGGGTTGCACAATGAATTTCAATCTATCTCGTTACGTCCAACGAGAGATGCGTCGCCGATAGAAACGCCGCGACCCGGGCTCTTCGATGGCTCCGTCGACGGAGTCTTTGGCGACTTTCCAAGTGGACAAAGCTTCGCGAGCCTCGAGTTGCATATTAGCTTCCAGGCAAACTACTGTGACCCAGTGCTGTCGTGTATCGAATCGTCTATCGCAAAGGAGCGTCCGAGCTCGGCCTCGCGCGAATCATCTACGCGTCGCGAGAGATTTCGCGGAGAACGGGAGAATCGCCAGCCTCTTTGCTTTTCCATCTTGTTGGCCGCATTCCTGGACGACGCAGGCTACACGTTGTTCGCGCACGTGCCCTCCCTCCGGCTATTCCGTGGAAACGCAAAAGGCCCGTACACCCGGCTCACGTCCATTTGCTTCGAATCTTTATCGCTCGTTCGTAGAGATCAGCGTCGCGCACGGCGATTTTCGCGCGCCTCGAGACGATACTTTTTTCGAGCCGTTGCAATACGCGCGAGATGAGAAATTTCGTTAATTTGCATACGGCAAATTTGTCGGAGTTTCTCACCGAACACTTCGCGCCAATTGTATTGGACGCTCGTGTGTAAACTGCTCTCACGTTGCAAATCAATCTATCCGCGCTCAAACACGACCTCGATGCCCACTTTTTGCGTTTGAATAGGAAATTTACACATCCTCGATCCGACGCAGCGCTGCGTGGCATTCTACGACTTCTCCGGGTTTCTTCAATGAGTCGAAGCTTTGCCGGTTACGATTGAATTTTCTCTCTGTACGAGCAAACCGGGAGAAAGCGTCTTCTAATCGCGAGGTTTTTCTTCTTTAATCGTAAAATATTGGGCTTCGTAGAAGAAGCCGCATTAGCGTGGATCGATGAAAAATCGAACAAACCAGTTATCTTTGATAGAGATAAGGCGCAAGGACGTCCGAGGATTTCTCCGGTTGAATTCAATGTACAAATCGGAGCTCCGTATCTTTGTACGCTAGAAACATTCATGACGATTCCGCTTGAATATTCGCAGCTCGGCTTATCACGCTTATCGAACCAATCCTTTATCCGCTCGACTGACAACGAACCTTTAACTACAAACGGTTTCTCCTCGAAGTCTATTTGTTTTTTTTTTTTTTCCATTCTTACAAGAGCAAAATACTGATATCTCTGAGTCACGACTGCAAGAAAATTAGCAAGTCAATGTAATCAAGGTAACGAGTGTGGGTTTGTATAGATATCGCGACGGAGTAGTGTCCTCGACATCGCGAGACTCAACCTTGCATCGCTTTCGAATTTTAATTAGCTTTTTTTTATAACAACCTTCACACGTCACGGCGCGGCAGGCAAGTGAGACATATATTTTTTTTTCTCTTTTTATCGTTTTTTCTTTCTTTCCTATCATCGCAAACCATAGAGCACAAGAGTAAGAATGGTATTTACAATGCCGAGAGTAACCCCGCCGTGTCCGACACTATTGAGCTGCCTTTCTCCGAAATTAGAATAAACATCAACGAAGGTTCATCAATTGTCTCGAGAATTACGGAAGTAAATTTTGCACGCGCTACATAATTTGACCTGGGCGTAACGGGTACGATAATGATACGCGAGATGAGTGGCATCAAGTTCTTTTGTCGAAGAAAAATAGTAATTAAGGCAGCAGGTCCGGTACGGATCGGCCAAACGTGAGATTCTACGGGAATTTCTGGAAAAAATTGGAAATGTATTGTTAATTTTTCTGAATGCTTATGATTTTTTCAAATATTTTCTAATTTTTTCTAAATCCGTTTTTATAGAAAAAATCTGAAAAAAATTGAACGCATTTAGAAAAATTAATGAATCTTTTTCAATTAAAAAAAAGTTAGGGTGCCGGGTAATTTGTTAAGCAATTCATTTTTTTATTGACTTGTCGATAACATTTTGGTATTATTATGCAGATTTTCATCCCATTGGGGAGTATTTGAAATTCTCCTTAAATCCCACATTTTGTTGGACTGTATCGGACCCACTACCTTGAAATTGAAAAAAAAAAATATGTATATATTCCTCATCCGGAAACGGTAGGAATCCTTATCTGCGTTTATCGCTCCTCTGACCGATATATTATGCATCGCGTAGCGAATATAAGAAAATAATGTTGTGAGACGTACGAAGACGCGTTACGTGCCGACGGGTACCCGAACCGTTAGTGGCCCTCTTCTTCCTACGTGTACACTTGTACGCTCGTTCTCATCGTCACTCGGTCAGCTGTGATGCTGCGTGCCATTTGTTTGCCACTTGACTCTCCCGGCAGTTCCACCTGTTCCCGATTTGCCGAAAGCTCTCGTGTAATCTCACGCGCGTACGTTCGAAAAAAAAAGCTGCTTCGAGCTCGCGGTCGTTCGATATGACTCGCCTCGAGAGTGGAACGCGTCAAGGCGAAAGCCGAGCCGAGAGAGAAATGTCCCAGACAAAAGAGACACGCGTTCTGTTTCTATTCTTCGCGCGTTTATTCTACAAGCGAGACATTGCGCCGTACCCGTGTCTCTCAAAACCCAAACACGGAGCAATGCAAAACGTCTTGGCAAAAAAAACCCGTAATTAATTTCTTATTTATGATCAATTATTATTGCCTTATGCCAAAGTGCGCGCGTGTGCACGTACTTTGACGAATGCAAAACACTATAAAAAAAGATTCCCACAATTTAATGTATATTTATCGTCTATCATTATTCCCCTTTTCCGAAGTGGGCGCGTGCGTGCGCTTTTGTTACACCGGAGATTGGTGCTTTGGAGGGTACAAAACGCTTTGACAATAGGATTCCCGCAATTTATTGCGCGTACATTTATCATCAATTATTATTGCCCTTCGGAGGTTTATTACAAACTATCATAATCGTGGGACTGGCGACTGTGCTTAACGAACTCATCTTTAACGCGGGCGAATTAATACCGTTACTTCTTGAAGGAGGGGACTGAACTCCGACGATCGGCTAATAGATATACCGCCTCGCTAGCACAGTTCGTACCTTAAGATCCTATAATAATTGCTCGCTCGTATAGTGTTGCGGCTATTACAAGATATCTCTCGCGGTTTGTGGGATTTATATCTCTATCTTGCTCTTGTCTAATTGCATCGATTATGGAACATCGCCGGTTCGCCTTGGACCGTGCGTACGTATGGCGAGGGCTTCTTTTATTTTCGTTTTTTTTTTCGCAAAGAAGAGTGGAATCCTCGAGAGTCGCCAATCACGAGTATAGTATACAGAGTGAGTAATCGAGAAACCGAGAGAGGGGAAGCCCATTACACGCTGTTACCAATAATTACACGTTGTAGAGATCCAAGGGAGAAAAAAAAAGAAATAGTAATCCGACCCGGAGCGGCACGACCTACGCGAGTAATCATAATCTCGTTAAGAGCGAGATTTTTGCTCTCCTTATAGCCTCTCGTCGATCCATCAGGGATCAAAGTAGCGTGTGTTTGCGATTCGATTTTTTTTCCTTCGATTTTTATGAGATGAAAAAATGTATGAAATACGTTAATCTATCATCATGGGATTTCGATGCTTCGAGTTTTTTCTCGTGCTCGCACCTCGTTCGATTTATCGATTGGAGGGAAAACACATCGATGAATAAGGATCGTTTAATTCTCATAACATTGTTTGTGCGAGTACAAGGCAATAAGATATTATGCCTTCGGATAGTAGTACTATATCCCCCACCACGAGCTCTGATTCCGAAGTTCTCCTCTCCTTTCACCGGGGGTATACCGTGAGGGCCCAGCAAGCGTGCAACGGACCCGTCGAAGCGCGGTCCCCGGTGAGTTTGCCGGGCCTCCTCGTGCTGCTGACCGCTACCAGCACGACCAGTACCAGGAGCAAGAAGCTTCAGTCAGCTCGGTACCACTCAGTTGCCACTGCGGTCCAGCAGCCGTCGGGTCACACGAGTTGCGTTACATTTTATCGACACGCACTTTTCGATCGAACGACAAATTAACCATAGTACGATTATGAAACGGGCATCGAGGAAAATCGTGTTGTTGTTGTACGAGTTGAAAAAATGATGAAACGTTGCGAATGAAACGCGCGAAGTGCCAAACGACTAAAGTGATCGTCGTTATCCTGTGATCAGTGACGTTTTCATGGGTACGAAAAGATACAAACCCCAACTCGCTCCAATTCGTTGATTATTATCGTTTCGCCCGCCGGACATGCGTCAATTTTTTTTTTTCGACAATTCCGTATTTTGCAAAATTAACTTTAGAGAGATCATTGATCGATTCATTGATCACAGTAGGTCACTAGTCACATGAAAAAAAAAAGTATAAACAAAGTAATATATTATAAACAAGCATAAATATAGAAATACTTTTTTTTCATAAAAATAAATATTTATAATTATATAATTTTTTGACAAGAATATATTATATCATATATATTTTGCGATGTACTTGTCGTCCGTTGGGGCTTCGATCGATGTATCGGAGCGACCGTAATTGTCATAAAAACGATTCGTCATCGTTGATTGCGAGACCGTCCTTGATCGGGACGGTCGCGCTCGAATAGCTTTCTTCTTTTAGCCGGAAATGCATTCCCCTTTAAGTTACTCATATCGTTCTTCCATAAGGCGAAGACGAGAGATATTTCCCAGTACTTGGCATACCTACTTGCGAGTAGCTCACGTTGGCTCATATGTGACTCCGAAGTGCCTACTTTCTTGCCCCGGCGGTGTGTACTCATCGAAACCGGAAGTCGCTCTCTCGCTCTCTCTCTCTCTCTCTCTCTCTCTCGGTCGCGCGAGCTCGTGCAGCTGTCAACCGTGAGCCGCCGCTGCTTCTTGTCTGCTGGGAACTTCTCCTCAGAACTTCTTCCACGAGCTGTGGCAAGAAGCCAGCGAGCATCACGACGAAACAGTTAGGCGATAGCCGAGTCCTCGCCGTCGTTGTCGTCGTCGTCGTGCGTGTATCTTTTCGTTCGTGCTCGGCTGCCTTACAGTTCGGCAGCGGGTTGATACATTGTTTTTCGTTAACGCTCCCGTGAGGAGCGTTCCATTTCCACCGGCAGATGCGCCTTTCCCAATCCAATTATTCAATACCGATCAAAACAAATGGAAATTCTGGGTTCACTTTTGGCGCGATTCTTTCAAGGCGAGTATCGGCTCTCGCAACGAAACAAGCTATACCGTCCGATAAAAAAAAGCTGGTTGATCTTACTAATTGTTAGCTGAATCGACTATTTCTGTATCTATGATGCTAATTTTCTCGTTCAAACTACCGACTTGTTTCGACTCTCGAAAGCGCTCATTTCGTTGATTGAACCGATTTTTCTCAGTCTAGCTAAAAATGTTCGATTTGTTGATAGAAATGTAGTATCTGCGTATCGATACGTTACTCCATTATCAAGGATAATACGAGCCGCTGTATTCTAAGGTAATGCAAGTTCATGACTCACGCTCTGCCGAGTCTCACGATAGAGTCTTTGTGGAAGGCCGATAAAAGTTTCGACGTCTGGGATCGCGATCAGCTCGAGCGAAGGAATAATCGGACGACGACGCGCTCGAGATTCGTATACATATAGAGAGAATACCGTGACCGATGGCGAGGAACGCTCCGAGCTGTAAAATTCAACCGGGGCTTCGCTGATGGGATCAAGTACGAGGTCCGCGTGTTCGCGGGTCGATACGACGCGAGACCATCGAGGCTGTGAATCCCAGACACGCTGGTCTATAATCGTGAAAATGAGACTAGGAGCCCGCCAATCGTCGGCCGCGAGTATTACAAATTCATGTTGTCCAGCTTCGAGCAATTCAATTACACCGGCATTGCGCGCCGCACGAAAGTAGCCGTGAGAAAAAAGAAACTAATTCGAACACCGGGCAAACGAGACGACTAGACAGTCATTGGCCTCATCTAATTTTCCCGATTATTCTGCTCGTAGAGCCCGCTCCCGCGCCTCGACTCCTCGACCGAACGTTCTCGTGTCTGCGTACAAATGCATTATGCAACACGAGCCCGCGAGGATGCACTGAGCTCTGCATTCGAGAACTCTCGTGAGTATGGGCCGGCGGATCTTCGTGATAACGAACGCTTTGCGAGTCGAGTCGCGGGTTTTGAAAAGAAGAAAAAAAAATCGACAAACGAGAGGACGATTTGATAGTCAATCGATTGTAAATTGAGTCGCGCATGGCTAATACGTGGGAGTTTCATTGAATTGCTCGACGCTGCGTAATCATCGAAGAACGAGATAATTCTAGGCTCGGTGCTACACACCGTGATCGAATTGATATTTAAATCGAGCATGGCCCACCGCGAGCCATTGACGATTGTCGGGACCTCGTCCAGAAATTGCCCAATCGTAATTCCGAATGAAAAAAAAAAAAAAAAAAAAAAAGGAGGATGAGATCGAATTGTTGTTTGGTATTATGTCTGTTGCGGGGCGCGACTGAATCGCATCATTGTCGTACGGGATATTTTAATCGAGTCAGGAGAAGTCCCCCCCGTCGTTTCAGAGGCGAGGCTTTGCTTCCTGTGTGTAGAAAGCGTGTAGGAAACACAACGCAGCAATGCTCCTGCACCGCCGTTAACGTTGTCCACGAGTGCGAAGAGTTACATTACGCGCGTGAGAGAGGCTCGAGCGATAATCGATTCGCTTGCCGATGCAACAATTACGGTACGCATTCGCGGCAATCGGTACTCGCGAGATTACCGAATGAAAATTCGTTTTCGCTGGCGCAACAGCAACGCCACACCGCCACTGTACGTTTTTCTTCGAAGCCCGCACCCGCAACGCGCGGACCACTGTCCGACGAGCGGGCAAAGTAGCTCGGAGACATTTAAATTTTTTTGAGCGCGCTACGTCAACGGGAAAGCGGTTTTGTCGGGAGTCTTTGACCTCGCCGGACCACAAGAATTCACGCAACTCATTAACGCTCGTAGGTTCGCCGCGAAACTTTGTTGTTCTCTCGTTTCCTTACTTTCGCGGCTGTAGAACGAAGTAATCAACACTTTCTTGCATTATAGAAAAGATTGAAAATCATAAAAAAAAAAAATTTAAATACAACATTTGTAATTATTAATCATTTCTTTTCCAAATCCTTCGCAGCTAATAATTACTGCGTAACTAATTACTGCATAAAACCTTTCAATAGCGTTGTATTAAAAGTTGACATGGTAATTTGTAATTTTTACAAATGTTGAGCCAACGTTTTGCGTACACGCGAATGTCAGAAATTTTTAGATGTTCTCCGAACGATTTGCGTACGAAGTGCACTTTGTGCGTCTCGATTGAATATTCGTTTCACGAATGGCTATGAATAATTCGCGGTGTCACTGACTAACGTTCCGTAATTTAATAAATCGGCCGTGTCTCCTTATCGCGAGTTGATAAAAACAAAAAAAAAAAAGAGAATGGAAAAAAGTTATCGATGGTGTACGCGTATAAGGCGAGTCACGGGGGAGGGGAGGGGGTTATGAGATATAAGATATAACTAGCAGCGGGTCGATAATCGATAGGGTTTAATATTGCATGAGTCATTATATTTATGCGACGTTATTTCTTCGCGTTTGAAATTAGCGATTCGCATCGCGGTTTATTTCATGACGCAGCGGTATTACTCGTTCACGCGATATTTAATATTATAATAATCGTACTATCTCGCTCCGTTGCATTTGCGCTCGCGGGTCCTGCGCGGCTTCGTTAGTTTTTAATGTAATTGCCGCGAACCCGCGGTCTGGATAGCCCAGTGGTACTAATAATAACGCCCCGCAACGACGCTGCCACATACAAAACCCTGATGAGGTAAAACCCTCTATTGGATAATTGCCGTTTGAGGAATGATGATGATACAGTTGTGCCTTGGCTGGCGGCGAATCCCGATCGTCATAGTGCGTTGGACCGGTTACCCGAGCGATATTCGCGCTCTATTTATCGCGCCTCGTATATCCGACTGTGCTCTCCATTCAGCCCCTCCGGACATTGATAAGATTCCCTTAGCGATGGTACACAGAGATAGGGCATACGATGATAAACGAACTGGAGCGGGTCGGGTGAATCAACAGCACATCTTCGAATTAGTTCTCAGATACGTAAGTGAATTTGGGCCGTGACCTCGCCGACGATCGAGATGATACGCGAGTGATAGTGGCCTGTTTGCTTATCTCGAACAATAATTGCGGCGATAGACGGTCAATGATGTAGCCGCAATGTTGAAGTGGGTACATCACTCGCCTCTGCCGAAGAATCACGTCAACGTAGCGGTGACAAACGAAACGACCATCACTAAGGACGAGAAAATCGAGAGTCGCGAGAAGGATACGGATGATAAAAAGTGCGATAACGACACGATCGAGAAGGAGGATACAGTGCGACAAACGGAACAGTCGGAGGAAAACGAAATCCTGGATACGTGCATGAGAAGGCGTATCGGGGTAAGAGAGCCCGAAAGATTCGAGTTACGGACGGTTTGTCGATATATTCCCGGGGAAAATAAAATTGCCATAGATTTACAAGCACATTTTCACAAAAAGACTACGCCTTACGTTAAACTAAGCTCATTTTTCGGATCATCTGTAAAACAATTCTATTTTCAATTAATCTCTTAATAACTTTTTGTGAAGTACTCGAAATTCTCCTTCGAGTCACACTTCTTTCAGAGAAATTTGTTTTAAGTCCGATGCATCGTTTTCAACTCGCTTGCTTCGAGAGTCGTCGCAATCAACACTAAGCTCGCAAGGCGAGAAGCCTTGAACGACGAGTTTTGTCGTCGAACGTAAAAACATAATAACTTTTCCCTTCACTTCACTTGTTGCGTTATAGCGAGGCTAAAATATTGTAGTTAGGTGTCATGCACCTGCGAACGGAATGATAACACGTTCCGTGCAATAGTGAGTGTACACTGTAGTTAAGGTCTCTGTATAAGCCCTCCCCTGGTTGGTTGCTTATTAAAAGATTCGTTACTTTTTCGCAACGCAACGAGCTACGGGCAAAGTTGCGTGGCTGTGCGCGTAGCTCAAAGTACAGCTCGCACGGGAGAGCGTTCCGTTGCCCTCGTCTTCCTCTCGACTCTCGTCTTCTCATCCTTTTCAACGTTTTTTCCTACCTTTACGCAACACTGTGTGTGCGTATTACGGCCGAGATAGTTTCCGTTCGCTCGGGCAAGACAGGGCAAAAATAATCGGTAGCGAACGAGAACGCGAGAGTCCCGAGCATATCGGCTATTTGTGCGTTCGTTCCAGCGTAACGAGAAGGAGAGAAAGAACGAGACTTCTCGAAAAATATTCCGGAAATTGCCGGGCTAAAAAGTTGTCGAGCTCAGGAACAGGCGGCACTCGTGTTTTCACCTCTTTCAATTTTTTTTTTTCTTTTCTTTAACTCGTCATAGCTTCGAGGCAATCTCTATCCGTTGATAGAGACGCATTCTGATGGATCTCCAGTTGAAGCCAACTATTTTTCTCCGTAAGAATGACTCGAGTGGAAGAGAAGAAAATAGAGAGACACAGGAAAAATCTCGAAACGGATAAACGTCCGCGGGTCGTTCAACGAACCCGTTTAACTTCTCTACACGCTCCAGCGATTGCGCCATTATATTGCGAGTAACTTTCACTAATATTTAGAGTTGAATTATCGTAGAACTAGCGACGACCGAAGCTAAGTGACGAAGTGAGAATAAAAAATGTATATTAAGCTAGTTCGACAACCGAACGCGATCGGTGAACCGGATTTCGTCGACGCTGACTAAACCGCGCTCGTTTCGTTATTGAAACACTCACCGGGTTTTCGACGAAGTCCCGAACGATTAATATCGAAGCGATTTGCATTTTTTAAATCCAAGAACCGTCGCGTTCGTCGCCAATTACGTTAACAGGCGAACTCAGACCGCTTTTGAGCCGGCATTATGAAATCATTGCTATTAATAAAGCATTGAAAATATCGGATTAATTACGTGTCTCGCGAAGACACGAAGGATAGAAGGCAGATATTAAAAAAAAAAAGTCTCTCAAACTTGGAGCTCGGATCTGTCGCCGGAGTCCGGAGAACACCCCGAGCCTCGGTTCTCGGGTCAATCGGCTTCCGGCGTTTAAATAATATTATCCATATCATACGCACGCGAGAATATGATATTCGCACGAATTCGTGAGAGAAAACAATCTGGAAAGTAACCATCGGTGTGTACGATCCGCCTGCCGTTATATTAATCATAATCGTGCCGCAAAACAATCACAAATCGTTGTATATTGATCGATAATGACCAAATCCAATCGAATTTTCATCAGTTGTAAAAACATAATTTTCCATCGTTGTTAAATGTTCTTATCCGTCGATAATAAAAGATTTCAACATTCGAATCTTATCGTCAATTACGGTGAATTTTATTGCATTCGCATTGAGTTGGGCACGTCCGTTTCAATTAGCATTAGAGCCGGGCCGCGGGTGAACGCGCGCAAATCTCGTTGCCAGCTGCATACAAACGCCGATTGTCCATGGGGCTCGCTTGCGTGTCCATTGGTCAAACCAATGGACATACAACTTTCGAACGTGTCGTTCGGTGAATGGCACGAATCGACTTTCTACGGGCAACGGTGTATATCGGGAATCGATCGATTTCCGATAGTTCCTCGATACTTCCCTTTCCCGATGCGAACGATTGCGTAGGTACCCGCGTTATGCGTTAACTGCACTTCCTGAATGCACGGTGGAGTCTCTCCAGTGTACATCCGTCGAAGTCCGCAATATTCGCGGTGAATTATTCCCGAGTGGCTATTCCACGAGCAAAGCCCATTAGGATACATCATATACACAGTTACGTTAAAGACTATTACAGGCCCCGTACCACCTTATCTCAAATTATTACCTAAGATTACAACTAGATTTTCTAACCGTGCGTTATAAGGAGTTCATGCATAGAGCCGAACGCGCGGGCACACACACGTGGGTGAACGCACACGCGAGTCTGTTATTATATTGCTTTTACAAACGAGTGGCGTCGGCTACGCTCGCGCGATTTCCACACCGTTCGGCACGAGCACACGTTGATCTCCGAGGAGCCAGTCGAGCAATTCACCTTCATACTCCGTGTGCCTGCTACCGTTAATGTTTATGCCGCGCATTAAATTCTTCAGCGGCGAGATAGGATCTTCGAGGATCCGGGGCACGTCCTCTTCCTCGCCCCGTTTGTAACACACGCGGTAGCACCGGAGGTCCTCGTCGTCTCCGCAGCCATTGGCCGGGCCGCGTGCTAAAACGGTATTATACAAGATCCGAGAAAAGTAGGAGCTCACGAGTGGGACCCCTTTTCGTTCCTCGCCACCCTTCTCTTTCGATGGTTATTTATGCAACAATAAACACACGTACGAGAGTTCTCGAGCACAGCTTATTCGCGTCGAATGCTTCGAAGGCGATTACGCGCAATTTACAGCTGCAATTAACCGACTGCTCCGTACCCTCCATCGAGCCCGGAGCCGTCCAGTGTGCTGGATATGAGGTTCCTGGTAAAATCGCTCGATCAATGTTTTCGTCCTGGTTATCGCTAATCGACTTTTTTTTTTTCTTATCGATGTGTTACAGGGCTCGGACCCCAGAGTCGCGACGTGCAGAGGCAAATTGCAAAACAAACGTAGCAAGCTCAATCAGGAAATCAACAAGGAATTGAGATTGCGCGCCGGCGCGGAAAATCTCTTCAAGTAAGTAAAGAAAAATTGTGTACGTGGAGAGGAAAGCGGTTGGGAGGACGCGTCGTTAGTGGCTCAATCGACAGTGGGATTCGAAGAGAATTTCGAATACTTTTCAACGGGTTGGATATCGTTTCTTCGCAAGAACATGTCGCTTAATAATAATTCAGAAAAGATGTTAACGCAAAGAGTTTTCAATTAATTGTTTCACGTATCATTCGTTAACCTCTGATTATTTGAGAAACTTTTATCGTGCATGAAAAGTCATAAATTTTGGACATTACTTGGAGAATTTAAAAAAATCAGATTTTTTTTTTAAGAAGCCATTGTTCAGAGAAATGTACGAATCAACTTCTGATAAACGAAAGTTAAGTTATTGAATGGTTTGTTACTTTCTTTAAAACTCATTTGTTTACACTTTTGAACATTTTTACTACACACCATTAATGTACTTAACCCCTTCTATATGATTATTTTTTTTGTCTTCAGTTTTTCATTTCGTTGGGAGGTTACCGATATTCTCTCTCTGAATCTCAATTTTGTTTGGTTTTGTTACAATATACCCCCCTTGAACCCACTGCGCTAAGCCTTCGATTTATAGCCTTTTTAGCCTTGTCCCGTATTCCAATAAGCCCGATTACAAATGAATAAATCTCATTTGAATTTTTCGTTTGTTACGGCAGAGCCACGACAAACCGGAAGCTCAAGGAGACCGTGGCCCTGGAGTTGAGTTTCGTGAATTCAAATCTGCAGCTGCTCAAGGAACAACTGGCCGAGTTGAACAGTTCCGTGGAACTATATCAAAATGTGGACGGGTAAGAAACGTCTTGTTTTTGGTTTTATTTTCACTAATGTATTCCACATTCTGGATAGAGTGGTTCGAGCGCGAGCCCAACACACGGCTATTACAAGCGTGGAATATTGTACGAGGTCTCGTTTGCCTCGCCGTCCCCCGGTCGCAACTTTTCAACCGCCGCGGCTAGCACAGATATTCAGACACGATAATAAACTATGGCGCGTACGCATGGTATTCGTACGCGTGCGGTGGCCCCCGCAGAGTTATGCGGTAATTGTTATTCGTATGGAAAGAACGTTGTACGCGCGGCTTACGCCACGGCGTTGCGGGGGCAACGAAGCGTCGCGGAGCTCCTTATTGCTTGCTCCGTGGAGTCTATAGCCTCGGTCCGCGATCGAGGAACGGCTGACATCATCGATACCCCTGAATAGGATGCATTCTACGTTCATTAACCGGATCGTTTCATTAACGAGATAGCCTCGGCGATCCGATCGAGCGACGCGATGATCGCAGGTCGATCGTAATCCACTCCGGAGTTCCGAGCGCAGTGGATAGAGTCGGCACGAGATCAGACAAATATCTTGGGAACTCCGAGCCACCCATTTCTCAAGGCTTCGGCTCGCAACAACGAACGATAAGAGTGCCGTTGCGATTTAATAAACTGTATCGCGTACGGTGTTCCCGCGTTACATATCCACATATTGCCTCGGCAACAATGTGCATAGCGGTTAATCGCGAATACCGAGGAAAATCGAGGATCCGTTCTGTTGCATGTATCGCCGGTAACTGGGCTGCTGGCCTGCGTCTGCGTCTCGCGAACTCCACCGAAGAAAATTCTTCACTTCCTGGTTCGGAACTTCCACGCGGACGGTGAGCCATGGCTCTTGCAATAGAAAATAGGAACTCGTAGTCACCGTGTCCGCATTGCAATCGAGAGGCCTCTCTCTCTCTCGCGACTTCGCGAGTTTGCAAAGGAAATAGTTATAGTGGTCAGCTGCGCGCACGAGTTCCTTTTTTTCTTCTCTCGATGCCTCGATGGCGCGGTACGTATATCAGCGACTCGGCTCTTTCCACTTCGCGGCATCGATCACGATCCACTGATCTATGTCCAGAAGAAACTTTCTTCTACTCGAGTAACAAACGATATCGTGCCGTTGGATCTCACATATCCTCATCGCATTGTCAATGATTCCCTTCGCTCGAGGACTGAAAGAAAAAACGAGTAAATACATGACTCACTGAATACCCAGAAGAATTTTCTTATCTACAGATTGCCGGAGTGAGAATCCTTCGTACTCGCAACCCGAGATCTTTATACGACTTCCTGTAAGCCCGGCGTGCCCGGAACGTATCGGGGATGCCGAGTCGAGGAATTCCAAACGGCGAATTCTCGACCAACGCCTCGCCGTCCATTACTACTTCTGTACTTCTTGCACGCAACCGCGGGAAAACCTTCTACGGCCTCGCGAGGCCCCGGAACACGCACCGGCTTAACGCTCACATGTATTACAACATTGCATATAGATACACACACGATATGATAGGTACGGCTCGACACAGGGATGCGCGAGAGACCGTGTGCGAAGAATAGAGACGCGAATACTCACTCGAGTTTATATGCCTTGGTGAGTTCGTGAACGGACACTTCGGCTTGCCGCGTTACGTTGTGTCCCAGTCGCTGTAGAGGTGAATATATATCTACACACACATATATATATATAGGTAGTGGTATTCTACAGTTCTACACGTTTGCCGGTCCATCTTCCGCCATGCTTCGGTTCCTGGGTCACTGTCCGCCTACTCCACGGATACGGCCGATTCTTCGTGCTGCTTGTTCCTCGCCAGCACTACTAACTCTATTGCTCCCCGCGTGCATCGTAGTTCGCCTCGGCATGGACGGGCCTCTCCGGCCGTATGCGCTACCGATACGCCGAGTCCGTAGAGCCAAGACTGCGTATCGGCCCGATCTTCACGGCCATATCTACTCCCACTGTGTCGCTTATGTTCGCGCTGCATTGTATCGATCCCCGATAAACACACTGCATCGAAAAAGAGCGGAAAATATCGTACCCCACGATCGCAGCATTCTCACGATTCTCACGGAGATTATAATCGACGATCGATGAGCTGGGATAAACGAGTTGCTCGTAGAACATCCGAGACGATAAGAACACCGAGATCTTATTTATTTGCTTGATACATTAATTGTTTGGATTATATGAATTTATCTCGATTATCGAGATTATTTGGACGTGAACTGATCAGTAACTTCTTTGGCTGAAACGTGGCTAAAATAATATCATCACGAGCCTGAAAACGTTCGATGGTTTTTCTTTCTTTTTTTCATCGAGTTCGCAAAGTACTCGGCTCGAAGTTTGTTTCACGGAGTAAATTCGACTCGGTATACAATATTATTATCACAGTTATTACACGTCAGCGGTACGAAACGGGCTCCGGTGTATAACCGTAGATCGTGCCAAGTGTTCGCATAAGGGAAGAGCGTAAGAACCGTAGCAAGAACCGACGAGACGACGGTTGTCTCGACGACGATAGTCGAGAGCGCGCGAGAAAAAGATATAGCAAGAAGAGAAGAAAGATGGTGAGAGCCAGGAGAGAGGTGGAGAAATAAGGTTGAGTGTTTGAAGCCTCCCTCTCTGTCTCTCGCTCGTTGCATCTCTCGCTCCCGCGGACTTAGTGCGTAAGCCGGGCGCAGCATCCTCCAACGGTTCAACCACTTTTTTTCTTCATTTCTTCTTTTCGCTTCTTCGGCAAGTTCTCGCGGTTCTTCAAGTCCGAGAGACGGAGTGGACAGCGAGTACGCAGCTTTCCGTGCGTAAGCGTTGGCTTGCATTCTCTCTCATCTCTTCTCACTACGAGCGGCGCGGAGCGTCGTCGCCCGAGACGTGCGTATTTTGTAACGGGAAGTCGGACGTACACAGAGCAAACGAGCCGGAGCATCGCGAAGCTACCAATGATTTATCGGTCGTATAACACGTGCCCGTGAAAAAGTGGGTCACTGGTCGTCGTTTCGGAAGAAAGAAGAAAAAAAAAAAACGAAGAAGCTGCGTCTCCCCGAAGAGTATGGAAACTCACGGAGACCGGGCATGCGTTTTCGTACCGGGGAGACGGGCGAATCATCGAGAGATACCGGTAGACCGGCAGACCGGTAGACGGTTCAGCAAGCGCGATGACGAGGACTGACGATTGGGCGGATAGAGGTTCTTTACTCATTTATTGCTCGGTTAAACACTAACGCATTTACGAGCGTGAACGTTCCGCGGGGCATACAGCAGCCTCCTTAATTCCGTTATAATTAGATAGTCGCGAGTTCCGAGCCTTCGTACGCGAGGTATTTTTCTTTCTTTTTTTTTCTCTCGAAGCTTTGAACAAGTGTTCGCACGGGATACCGCATATAACTTGGCGCATGTCCCGTCGTGTACCGCTTAGTCGTTTTGAATTTCTGATCTCTCAATTCGTTTTTCAAGAATTCGATACTGATGAGGCCACACTTTATATATGTATAATATATTTTTTTCATTTTTTTTGCAGAGAGGAACCTGTTATGCCGATGATACCGTTGGGCCTCAAGGAGACCAAAGACATTGATTTTCGAGATCCTTTCAAGGTGAATTAACGATATTGTTGACCGACGATACTCGCGAATCACTCGAGCGGCGGAACTTCGGGATCGTCCACGAAGTTCTCGGATACGATTTTTTCAACACTCCTTCGAGCTTCCTTTCTCAACGTATCTTTGTCTCTGTAGATACGCGAGAAATCCATATCATCGGCGTCCTTGCCGCGCGGCCCGATCTCGAGTAATTCCCGCTTCGTCATAATCGGGCCAGACTGTCGGCGAACGACCTTGTTCTCTGCTCGTCGATTTTTCATCGCCGTGCACCTCGACGCTGGCTGACCGCGACGTTGATTCTCCGCTATACCGATCGTAGTCAGTGAATTCAGGCGTGGCATCGTTATTACCAGGTTGCCCGTCGTCACGTTCCGTTTCGCGCTGCTTCCCGCTATCGAGATCTCGCACGGCAGGCTCAACTGCAATATTTTGCCTTTTATCGTGACGCGAACGTAACGCGGCTGCACGTCGACCTCCAGATGAGCCGTGTCCAGGTGTCTGTAGGCGGACACTTCGAGAATCACGTTGTCGCGATCGTCCTCGTCGTTGAGTACGAAGGAAACTCGGGCTTGATTGATATTGTAAGGTCTTCCTTCGGGACTGAACAATTTTGGGACGTGCTTCGTTTTCTCCTTATCCACGTTCCCCGATCTCTCGGATTTTTCCGCGCGTCTTTGGCTTCTCTCGGCTATCATGATTCGATCTTCCGGCGTGTGATAACTCTTCTCGTTCCAAAACTTCGAATTCTCCTCGTCGTCGCTCGGCTGAAACAATCAACGAACCTAGGAAAATCGATGTTTGCTCGAGCTCGCGATTTCTCGCTCAATGAATGAATTGATTGTACGTTACGTTTGGCGAACGTTCCAGGCCCCGTTCGTCCACTTCGGTGATTCTCAACTTCTCTCTCGCTCTGTGACGATCGATCTGAATCTCTCTTAGCTTCGCGTATTTCCTGTATGCACGGATAACATCGCCCTCGGTTTCTGCGTAATTCTGCAGGGCAACGATTCGCTCGGATCTCTCGATTTGCGTCATGTCGAGCTCGCGCAGCTGAGGAAGTGTCGCCACAACGTATTTCCGGTAGCCTGGATAGTCGGTGCAGGGATTACCGGTCAGGAACAATTCTTCCAAATTTACGTTGGATCTGAAAGCCGCGAGAAAAAAAATTATACAGATGTAAAAAAGATATTCTGTCTATTAACTTCTTACCGCAAGCATTTGATTCCTCTCAAGTCTCCGATGAAATTCACGGTGAGATCGAGCTTCTTCAGACTCTCCAATCCTTCCAAATTCTCGATCACCTCGATGTTGTTCAACGCGAGATTGAGATACTCCAATCTCTTGAGCATATTCAGATTCTCTATTTTTCCAATGAGATTGTTCTGCATCAACAGAATCCTGAGATTCCTGCATAGCTGATTCAGCGATTCGATCTTCTCGATGTTCTCCTGATGAAGCGCGATCTCCTCGAGGGTCGATATCTCTCCCTCGTTGTGCTCCGCGCGCTTTCTTATCAGCTCCAACGTTAGCCTCACCATATTCCGTCACTTTCACTGCGAATGATTCTGTCGATTTGGCGTTGAGTGGTTAGGAGACCGAAGCTTCCGTCGCTCGACGAGAAAGTATCGATTTAATAGCGCATGGCAACGACGGCCCTGAATGCCCTAAACAAACTATGATAAGGACAATAATCTTGATTTCGTCACTTTGATACATTTTTCTGCGTTTCTTCAGGACTTTATCCTCGAGCACTACAGCGAGGATGGAGAAAATTACGAGGAGGCGATCGCCGATCTCATGGAAACGAGACAGGTACGAATATCCGCTAACGTAAGATTAGACCAACCGTTTGAGATTTTTCTTCGGATAAATAATAGCATTTGTTGATTCTTTGCAGGCGACGAGAACACCGACAAGAGACGCAGCGGGAATTGCTCTTCTGTTGCGCTACTACAACCAACTGTACTTCATCGAGAGACGCTTCTTTCCACCGGACAGAAGTTTAGGTATCTACTTCGAGTGGTTCGATTCCCTGACGGGCGTGCCGAGTTGCCAGAGAACGGTGGCTTTCGAGAAAGCTTCGATTCTCTTCAACGCTGGTGCGCTTCACACGCAATTGGGTGCGCGACAGGATCGTCGAAGTCCGCGAGGTCTCGATCAAGCGGTCGATGCTTTTCTCCGAGCCGCCGGTACATTCAGATACATTCACGAGAATTTCACGAATGCACCGAGCATGGATCTCGGGCCGGATATGCTAGATATGCTGGTTCAGCTTATGCTGGTGAGTTTCTCTAATGAAAGATCTCTTATTTTCGCTACAATACTCGTAAATTTTTCTTTAGGACGAACAAAATTTATTGATGGTATTTCAACCAAATTTCAGGCCCAAGCGCGAGAGTGTCTCTTCGAGAAACTGGAACTTCAGTCGAGGGATGCGAGAAACATGGACGTCTCGTTGGATCTAGCTCAGGAAGCCGCACAAGTCGCTGCGGTCTACAACGACGTTCACGCCTTGATATCTCGCGAGCCCGTTCGCGATTACGTGCCAGAATCTTGGATATCTCTGATACTCGTCAAACGAGAACATCACATGGCTCTAGCCCACAAACACTGCGCCGCGGGTTTGCTCGAGCGCCCGGTTGCCGATTTTCGTATGGAAAGCAAACTAACGTTGCAGCACATACAGGAGAGCGATGGAAAAACTCAGATCGACGTTACCGTGCCGAAGGACGATAACGAGAGACAATTATTGGGCAAAGCTCATCTGCGGGAGGCTCTCGTGTTGCACGAGGAGAGTCAACGACTTCAGAGAATGTGTCGAGAGCTCAAGGGAAAACAGGCTCTCGCGAAAGTACTGAAGAGAGGTCACGATTTGACTCTGCAACAATACAACGCAACGGGCGACGAGGATGACTTCCGGGAGCTTTTGGATCCACCGCACATTATCGGTAAAACTTTCTTCTACGTAAACTCAAGAATATAATACGTATTTACATAATAATAAAAATACCACCACCTAAATCTTTTTTGTCGTTTTTTTTTGCAGCATCTACGAAGTTTCAATTGAGTCTCACGCATCCAGATTTTGGTCAGCATTGCGTGGACGATCTGTTCAGATCGCTCGGACCTGTGGCTATTTTTTCGGCCAAGAGACACTGGACGGCGCCGCGTTTGATTCAACTTCAGAGAGGACCCGGAGGTGAAGGATTTGGCTTCAGCGTTCGCGGCGATGCGCCCGTTATCGTTGCTGCCGTGGATCACAACTCTCTGGCCGATGTAATTAATGGATTGCGAAAATGTACTATTGGTATATTTTCCAAAGAAATGTTGGCTAATTCGATATGTTCGTTTGTCTCGCAGCTCGGTGGAATGAAGGAAGGTGACTTCATCGTGAGCATCGGTGACAAAGACGTCAAATGGGCCTCCCACGAGCAAGTTGTACGCTTGATCAAGCAGTGCGGAGATTCCATAAGCCTGAAACTCGTTACGCCGATGGATAGGAATTATTTAAAGGTAAAGTCTCGCTGTAAGGCAATTGTTCGCAATTCCGCAATGCAATAATTCCGAACGGTTCGTTGACGATCGTTTCGTTGCAGAAGCCGATAAAGACGAGTCACCACGACAAGGGGAGCGTTTCCGCGAGCAGTTCCTCGGGCGTTTCGTCCGGTCAGCCGAGTCCCGCGGGCTCCGTAACGACGGCCCACGTCGCCCGAAGAATCCCTTGGAATCCATTCAAGAAATCGAACGGTCATCGGGACAGCAGAGATCTTCGGGACAGCGAGGCTTTCGACAATGTAATTCTGAGATGATCGCCGTTGGGTCAAACAGCACGATTCGTGTCGTAAAAAAAGAAGAAAGGAAAAAAAAATTGTATATACTTAACTGTCAAACATATTCTTTGCTAATCTTATCGTCACGTCGGAATATGTTTATCGGCCATTTTAGCGAGATTAGAGGATGAAAAATATCGCGCGACAGTTTGCGGGAGGTTGCGGCTATTCGTTTGAATATAGTTCATTCCGATAGATGGCGCACCACGATCGTCGTGTTTCGTGGTGTAAATTTACGATTCGAGTCTCATTATCGATAGATAGAGTACGTCGTTGCCAAATTGTTATGTTATAAATTATTATTCAGATCCGTTTAAACTTTACCCGTTTAATCGATCTTTCGCGCGTGTTGGCACGTCGAGCAGAAACCGCTTGTTGCGCGCTCGTTTCCATGTCGAGACGATCGATATATACAGGTAATGAATAAGAACGTAAGAGATAAGGATAGATTAAGAGAAGTGTTAATATTAAGCAATTGTGTGTGACATATGATGAGCTCAACGGAATAATGCGCGCGAGTATGGAAATAAAAAGGAAACGATTTTACCTATCGGCTCGTCTACGTTAATTCTTCGTTCGCCGAAAAATTATAATCGCCCGATGTATCCAATTGTTTTCCACACGAAAGATTTTCATCAGATTTCCTTTCATTATATAATTTTACTTCGTACAATTCAGTAATTCGTGATAGTGATAATTGATCCTGGGTATTTTTTTTTTCACTTATTATCCGATGAACAGAATCGTTTTAGATGGAAATTCAACGCACACTACGATTGTAAGTATTACAACATTTCGGTATTATTTAAGTTTGTCTTCTCAAAGTCTAGTCGACTCTGCGTTCCGTCCGATCCTCGTAGTTATCGTACCGAAAGAGCCTTCACCTCGGGGGAGCCATAAGTGCAGGGCGATGCACTTTCTTTCCGGTGTTCCTCTCGTACCGGTTTTTAAGGTCAGCGGCGGAGAAAGTTCGGCCGGCGATTGTGACGGCCCAATGCATGTTACACGTTGCTGGCACAGGACGCTCCGACAATGAGTCCAGCCTGTCTTCGGGCTTCTGGTCCACGAAAATTCTAACAGCGATAAGTAATATTCGACAAGGAACGGATATACTGCTTAAACATGCTTTTCTAGGTCGTTGACGTATGGGTCATTGTATGATAACATTTTTAAGGAAAAAACCATGACACGCTTAATAAATTATAGAGCCATTTTTTTTATTGACTAAAATTTTGATGAGTTCTTGCGTGCAGCACGCGGTCATTTAAGCTTTCGAAATAATTTTCAAAAGCCGCGGCGATTCCGCAGGTGTTCGCTAATTTGCCGGCACGCGCTGCACCATTGCATAAATCGCAAGAATCGGATACGTCAAAACTGCTTGTGGAAGAAGCGGTTTTCTGAGGACTCTCGGCGGCGTTCGGCGAGGAGGATTGATTGTGCAATCGATTGAGTGGAGCGAGGACGTCTATCCTGTTCGGTGAAAGTTGCGCCGCGCGCGAGTCATCGGAGACTCCGTCTCGTATATCTCCGTCTGTTTTGGCTCGCTCGGCTCATCTCGCAGCGTACAGATTCGTTCGTACGAACGTCGCGTCGAGAGCTGGAAGGAAAGCTCTTCGGGTTCGATCGATGAGGAAAGAAAAGTACTGCAACGGAACAAAAAAGCAATAAAGAATAAAGCAAAAGATGTATGCATCGTAGGAAATAAGAGCGCGGCCGGATGGTCCCTTCCGTCTGAGTCGAGCGAGCGCTCTCGTGACTGCCGTATATGCGGCATGCGCGAAACCTTTCACTGGGGGGCCCGAACACACGGCGAGAGTTTTCGCGATAGCACGGTACACGCGGCGCGCAATGAAACGAGTACATGGGCAACGTCGAAGGAAGGGATATTTCGCACAAAATATTGCAAGAGTCCGGAGAAGGCGGTATTAACCCATAGTGGGGAAAAGGCAAAAGTGGTGGCGCATGCGTTAGTTCGGTTTGCTTGTCAACAATGTTCGTCGGTGCATTGTCGATTGCGGCGCGTTACATTTCGGTCGTGTGACCGCGAGGAGATCGCACGAGTCCCTGGTATCCTCGGGAACTTCGTCACGGGGTGATATATATATATACTTCGCGTTATTCAGGCGAGGATCAGTGTCGTCCGAAGAGAAATTACATCGGGCTGCACCTGCCACGATTCGGAGAGTTAATCGCCGCGAACGACAATCTTTGCGGGCAGCGCGGTCTCACTTAGGTACGACAATTCATTTAATTTTCTGTTTTTCTTTTTCTCTAATTCACGATCTTTCGCAAGGTTTCTTGACACACAAGCACGCAATTATGAGCGTGCATAACCGGTTGTTTCTAGGTTCATTGCTGTAATCAATCATTATTACGCGTTGCACCAGACATCGCATTAAATTGCCTGCGAGATTGCCGGACCTTTTATTATTACCAACGCTCTCTCGTCGAACGATCTAGATTGGTCCCATATTGATCGCGGATCACTGCCCCGCTAATCGTACAGTACCGATTGAATAATAATACAAATAGTACGAACCAACTCGAGAAGTATACGGTGCGCGGTCGCACATGAAGGAGAATCGGAAAAGAGAAAGCGTGTATTATTGGTACATATAGTTTAACTATGAACGCCGTCGTTGCTCATAACTTCTTATAGGAATGTCGGCTATTCTGGATTCTGGGCATACGTTCTCGTGAAATATTGCAGTTCAAACGGTATATATATAAATTTTCTTTTAAATATGAAGGCGTCCGTAAAAATCGAATGAAATATCGAACTATGACCTGCATTTCTATAATTCTGGGCGGGTGTTCTCGTGGAATACGATACAAAAAAATTAGAAAAACAAAGAAACGAAATTTCGAGGATTCGATAAAATTCGATTGAACTGGGACAATTCAACGACCGTGAAACGTATTTCCTATCGCGTTTATTGAGACACGATTTTCCCCTTTTATTGTTTTTCGTCGGACGACTATCCGGCGATATGAATACTACTCGGTTCTAACAGAGGGTGCGAGTATTTTCATAATTTTTTTCCTCACTTCTCGCGTTGAACGCGCCGCTGCAGTTGCAGCGAGCCGAGAGCCGCGCGCTCATCGGAGAGAGAAGTGGGACACCGAGGTTTTATCACGCTGGCGCGCGCGCTCGGTCGAGTCGCAACGACAGAAACCAGCTCTGTAAAGGCTTTTAAGGACATCTCACACCGGAGGCTTACGCAACGACAGAACTTATCCTCGTCGCTCGTTGAATTACAATATTCCCGAGACGGTTTTATCATTTTGAATAACGATGTTAATGACTCCTTACACATTTATTCTCTTCCCTCCGTCATTACAACGTTCCTCGCGATCGCGCGGCTATCTCGCGATCTTGAATAACGACGTTAATAAAATGTTGCGATTTTAGACTCTGACGCGATCTGTAAATATATTTCATGGTCGTTTCCCTCGAATTGTTCGGATGTTCGCGCAAAAGCGAAAGTAGAAATCATCGAGAGCTCTCCCCCCCCTCTCCCAAGTCTCAGGTGTATCGTTATTTTCCCCTAATTGCTCGTTGTATCGTGAAAATGAAAGCTGAAATGTACTTTCGGAATGAGTCGTCAAACAATGAATAAACGAAACGCTTCTAATCCCAAAGTTTCTTCGAAACGCCGTATCTCGACCTTGTCGGTTTGTCTACCTTTCGCCGTCGATCGCGAAGACTCGCTTTCGTTGTTACCGGACGACCTTACTCGCAATAGACGAGAAGCGCCGATTTTCGTGTTTAGTATTCCATACGAGGTACCGAGAGGCCGGTGGCCCAATGACACGCGAGCATCAGAATTTTTTGTTTCTTCCTTCCACGAGCTCACGATTAGCCGCGCGCTTTAACGACATAACAGCTCCGAATGGCGAATACGATGAATAATGGAATTATTTTCCTGGAAGCTCGGGCTTCGACCAACCGGCGAAAATATTGTCGGGCGTCTCCGTGTCGTTTACAAATGTATTTACATCGCCACTTCGAGACTGAGCACGAGAAAACACATCCGACGATTATTACTCAAGTTCACGACACAAAGAATGTCTTCGAATGAGTTACCTGCTCAAAGAATCGCCGACGAATGATTTATCGTCGTTTTCTATTTTTACGCTAACGCGCGCATCTGCATACCAAATTGCGCTCGAAATTGAGAAATGCTGTGATAAAGAGTGTTCAGGATATTCGGTGTACTTCTGAAGATGCCTTTTGTGTCGTCGTCGTTGCTCGATTTGTCAATCGCGGAGTTTAAACGAAGACGTAATAGTTCGCGTGGACAAAATAGTACATCGGGAAATATAGTCGTAATCTATTTCATACATTTTCCACATATTTTAGAATATTTTCCGGTACATATACAAGTACTTAAAAAATAATCTTTGACTTGCTAAACTAAATTATTTTTTATAATATATAATTATTATTATGTATAATATGATTAAATATTAATATCAATATTATTATATAATATAATTAAAGTCTAATATCAAGGGAAAAGGATTTTTATGGTTTTGACATAGCGTACATTACTTTTTTATCAAACACAATTAAGTGCCCTAAATTTCTTTTTTTTTGTAGTATTTTTTTGGATATACTTTTTTCCATTGGAAAACGAGACCCGAAATTCGTTCCATCGTTTGAAACGCCGAAAGAAAGGATTAGGGGGAAGTTTTTATCGAGGTTTCACTCGGGGAACCATGAAAACGAAGCAAAAGAGTGTCCCGGTTGTTCAACGGAGCCGCGAACACCGCGGAGAAAGCAAAAAGAAATGCCGCTTGTGCGCGAGCGAAGAAAGTCAATCTTTCCGTCCGATAGACTGTTAAAAAAAATCGACAAAAAACGAATCTTTTTCTTTTTGCGGTTGAACGGTTTTTGTCGAACGAAAAATTTGGGCCAAGAGTACACGCAAAGATACGGTAGTCTCGCGAGCGGGATTCGGTGCCCACGCGACGGAGGGTCTCCTTTCCGGAAGTGCTTTCTCCGCCGCTCGGCTCAGGTAGAAACGGCCTGTTCGAGAAATTCGCAATAGCCAGCGCGTATCCTCCGTACTCGCGAGCAATGAGAATCCTCGGTGCTTTATTTTTCTCCCCGAGAAATCCATAAAGATCAATCTCGCGAATTTCAAGATCGTCTAATTGATCGTGCTCCGGTAATTCCATTTGATTTTCAACAGTCGAAAGTCTATAAAGACGCGTGAGTTAATTAGAACGGTACGAGCAACAATGTATAAAATTTTAAAAAACTAAAGAAAAAAATTGGATTCTCCAATCGCGAAAGAAACAACATTGTGGCTGTGTTTTAGTGCACCGCACTATTTATCGTTTGTATTCGTAGCGCGAGAGGTGTAGGCGTGCATGTTACTCGAACGGATCCCCCTCGAGAGCCGAACCGAAGAGGAGTGACCGCGCGCGGTCTCGGAGTCCCCGCCACTTAAATTGATCAGCCGTCTAAGCAACCGGGTTACTTCGACTCGGTTAACTCGACGGTCAACATCGTGCTTCTTTGACTTTCGAGCATTCTTCACTGAAGCTTTCATTATCGGTGTGTATCCGTTATTCGAATCGCTCCGTATAGTGCGCTGTACCTTTACAAGACTTGATCGTGTTCATCGTTTCTCTCACGGCATTTTATCGTTTGTTTTTTCATTCTTCATCTTTTTTTTTTATAACGAAAGTGATAGTGAATCGAGAGTCAACGCCCCGCATCGACACTGCGTAGTTGCAATTATTTTAATCAGTGATTATCTCGATCGCGGAAAGAAAGTGCGCAATGAGAAAGGAACGGGCGCTTCTTCCAGAGAGCGTAGAGAATCTCCTCGAGCTCGCTGCAGAGGCGATCTCGCATCAGTTCTTTTTTCTCTATTTTTTTCTCTATATACAGTATAGCCGGTTTCTACTCTCAAAGCTTGTATTCCCGAGTGTTATACAATACGAGAAAGCAATTTGCATTTTGCTAATTTGGAAAAAACGACGATTTTCGCGAGCCATCCATCGGCAGACGGTTCCGCGAGCGCTTCACGGGTCTCTCGCGCTACTCGAAATAGAAAGTCGATGTGGCCGACTGGCGAATCGTTCACCAAATCGATTATGTTTTCCAGTCCCGTGGCGCGTCGCACTTTCGTTTTCGTTTCGGACAGACCCGGCGGGCATCGTAATAATCGTGGCTCATTATTCGATTGTGTAATCCAAACGCGAAATTGTCAAACTCGCGAAACGCGAACGCGTCGAGCGGGATCGCGCGGACGCAAGACTTTCACACTTCGGCTTTCGATTCGCTCGACGATCGTTCTTCCGAATGCGTTTCCGTGTTCGATCGAATGGAGCGTTCCGGATGTGCCGGTCAACGCTTTACTTCACCGATTTGTTAATCATTTCATCCGTCAATGCAGGCGCACGCTTTAATAATTGGTCTCGTTTAATCAACGCCGCTTGCCCAATGGCGCGAACGAGCCGAGTTTCACTTCCACAGGAAGCGATTATTTCGCGCCTGTTCTCGGATATCGCTGTAATAAAATAATTACAGACTCCGCGGAACGTTCATGCAATATTATAATTATCTAATCGTCACTATATTAATATAGGCGTGTGTACACGCTTGTCGAAGCAATTTCGCGTGTACCGCGAGACTTTCTAAAAGAAGATATCGAGTCCGCGGTGGCCGAACGGCGCGAGTTATGTCACTTCTTCCTTGTTCCCGGATGATCTTTGCGATATCGATGCAGGCGAGAACCCGCCTCCTTAATTCGTCTGACCCGCCGGCCCTAAAAAAAGAAAATTTCTTTAATCCCGTCCTCGTTGCGCAACGATAAGAGAAAGCTTTGTGTCCGTTCTCTGATTGTGTTTCTCGTTGAATTCGCAGACCATGGGAATGGGAGGACATCAAGAATTCGATTACAAGTGCGGCTTGGGACCGGATGCCCAGACAGCGGCGAGAGCGGAACTTCGCGAGGACGAGAGCACGAGGGAACAGGCACTCGTACAATTCCGCGACTGGATCCTTAAGCATCCGACCATCAAGAGATGCCGCACCGACCCGGTCTTTCTTCTGCGATTCCTCAGAACGAAGAAATTCAGCGTGCCCATGGCGCAGGATATGCTCGAGCGTTATCTCACGATAAGGCAACTCTATCCCGATTGGTTCCAAAACCTCGACATCGACGATCCCGATATCGAGGCGATCATCGATTCCGGCTATCTCGTTCCGCTTCCGCAGAAAGACGAGCACGGTCGTCAAGTTATCCTGTCCTGTGCCGGTGAGTTTCGGGACTTCTGAAAAGACAACAAAATTAGTTAAACGTTTGCTCAATCTTCGATAATGTTTTTAGGACGTTTCGATCCGTACAAGTATACGTCGGCCCAAATGGCGCGAGCTCATAGCCTCGTCGTCGAGGCGCTTATGGACGAGGAAGAGAATCAAGTTCACGGCTACACTCACGTTAACGACGAGTCCGGACTAACGATGGGACATCTGAGCGCGTGGTCCTTGACGGACATCCGGAATGTACTGAGATGCATACAGAACAGCACACCGATGCGCCACAAGGAGACTCACTTCATTAACATACCGGGATGCGCGACCAAGATAATCGAATTTGCGATATCTCTGCTCAATGATAAACTCAAAGCACGCATACTGGTGAGTACATTGATATGTAATAGAATTTAACATACGTTTTTGAGCTTGATTGGCACGTTGACCCTTTTTTAATGTTATTCGAAGGTACACAAAAATTTGGATGATCTCAAAGAGGCGATAAATCCGAAAATATTGCCCAAGGAATACGGTGGCGAGGTTCCACTTGCCGATATGATCGGTAAGTCGACGACTGTTTTTTTTTGTGTCAATTGATATTCAGAAAAAGATATTAAAAAATCGGAAACAAGTGAATGAAAAAAAAAATCAAAAAAACTATTATTCACTTTGCAGCGTCATTCAAGAAGGTACTGCGAGCGAAGAGGGACCAGTTGAAGGCCTTGGACGACATGTACATCGACATATCGCCCAAGGACAGCTGCGCCGCTTCGACGGAAGGCCTCTGCGGCATATCCGGCTCCTTCCGCAAGCTCGAAATCGACTAACTCCAATTTCCGACACTGCTTAGCAATAAGATCTCTTGTTGTGTTTTGTTTACAATTTACAAAGTCATTATTAGTGAAAATCCCGACGAATTTATCTACCGTTTAGCGACATGTAATTTTCACACATCTTCATTGTCTGTTTAGTTCGTATTTAGAATAACACAAGCTGTTCCGTCGGTGGTATCAGTTACCGAACAAAATACGCCACGTCAGATCGTCGTTCTCAACGCGATCGAACGTTCGTTACTAGCTCGTAAGTGTTGATGATAATTGAAATAAAAAAGTGGCGAACGCCGCGTCGGTTTAGGCATTTTTCGAATTCCTCAGCTTCGACTTCGAAGTTTCATTGCACGCTCCAGATATTTTCGTGTTCATCAATACATATATCTTCTTAATTTCAACGCGAAGTCGAAACTTTGAAATTGGAAAAAACACGAAGTTGATAATTGTTATTCTTTACATGGTGTTGATTGTCATATTTTTGAAATATTTTACAAACCGTTGTTGGCCTGGATGACTGTAATTTTATACGATAAAGAATAATCTTAAGCATCGTAATTCATACTCCGTACATGCGATGCGCACCCTCGCGATATTTCTTCTATTCCGTACAATTAAAATAGTCGTATTTTATACTCCATGGTCTCTGTACTTCCATTTTTGTATCCATAAATCTTGTTACAATTAAATCGCAATGAATTTAATTTTGAATTCACGTTCGCATTGTTTCGAGATTGTATTTTGCACCGGTAAGATTCTCTTCGTTACCTACGGTCTCGATCGGTCCGATCGCTAACGCGAGTTTCTACTTCGCAGCAATCGCGGTTGCTTCGCGCTTCGAGCGCGACAGTCGACGGCTCCGCATCTCACGGGCTGAGCGAGTGACGTAAATAAAACCTGCATGACATTAGACAACCTCTGCAATCTCGAGAATATTTGTTTATTTTCAAACATCGGATCTAAATCCAGTATGTGAAGTGGCAAATTCAATGGTAACTATTCGAGCGTAAGAAATTCGAACGAACGCGACGCAATTGGTATCGATAATCGAGCGCAACGCGCGCTTCTCGCGTTTCGATGTCAGACGGAATGTAACCTCAAAATAAAAGTTACTGTTTTTCAGATGCATTGCGTTAAGTTACTTCAGAGAAATTACATCACACCCGTCAGCTTAGTGTTGAAGGCGAAATATTCGCGACGCAGTACGAAAAACACGAATTCTTACAAGCTCATCAAATCCGACGATGCGCTGCGAGGTAAACGAATCTGCGCCTCTCACAGTTTTCTTGCTCAAGCGACACAGGACTAATAATTATCTTGCAATGTAAAAATTGCAGATATCGAAAACACGGAGTTCGGAGTTAATCCCAATTGGGAACTCCTCGCTCCAAGAGGATTCAGATTTTACATGCCGGGCAGCGTAGGTCCCGCATGGCTCGACGAAACAACAACGGCTCAGGTGGAAACTCGCTCGATGTTGATTCCGAACGACGACGAGATGATTCCCAGCGAGTTTCTCAACGACCAGCATAGCTTGGAATTCAAGAGAAGTACTCACAATCTATCGCAGCCCACTCTGCATTGCGTAGCGCAGGAATGTCCCACCTTGCTACGAAAAAGTCTCCTAGAATTGTTTCCCGGCTGCGTCGAGGTCGCCTCTCCTCAACTCACCATAGTGAGCATCAGCCAGAAATTAAATCCTAGAATTAACCGATGGAGCAAGGAAATCGAAACGGAGAAGCTTGCCAAGTTTGTACGTTGACTCTAAATACGTCGCGAAATTAACATGACATAGCTTTTCAATTAAGAAACTTTTGGGTTTTAATTCCTTTCCGTTTTCTTCGATCGTTCAGTTCCTACTCGCGGCCTCGGACATTTGTGCGCAATTGAAGATGGTCGGCTACTGGGCTGATTTTATAAATCCATTCAGCGGCCAGCCGTATCTGAATCCTCACAAGAACAGCAGTTTGTACAAAACTGACGAGCGCTTCAGATGCTTGGGCTTCAAAATCGAGCAAAAGAACAATTGCAAAGTCATATCGTACGATAGTAACTCAAAGGAATTCGTCGGTACGTTAATCCAGTTTCGTAACAAATCCTTATTCGCTTTATTGCCAATATTTTTTATATGCTTTTCATCAATATTGTTTAATTGTTGATATTTTTTAATACTCAATTTCACCAATATTATTGAATTTCAAATGTTTCTCGACATTCTATTTTTTTTCAATATAATTCAATATTTGAAATGTTTAATACGTTTTTTTGTATTACAGGAAGTCTGTACACCACAGCTCCTTCCAGCACGGATTTCCTGAAGGAGATAATGACCAGCCTGAACGATCATTGACGTCTATTTTGCAAAATCGCCCGGCGGTTATTTGATTTCCCCGATAATAGTTACGCATTACCAAGCAAATGTAAAGAGTTTATTGTAAAGTACTGCCGATGAATAAAACGAAAGAATAAAAGTAAAGCCGCAATTGGAACCGCAAGATCGCAGAACGCGTATTCTTCGAGGAATTACCGAGAGGCAGGAGCGAAACAGGTGAAAAAAAATAAAACTGGGCGTTTTTGAGTTGTAAATCATGCGTGTGTTTTTTAAAAAGCGACGAACGAAAACTATGCCTTGCCCTCTTTCGCGCTGCATTTGATGTATGCAAAAACCCCACCGACAAACAATTCGCCTTTTTCCCCCCATCAACCCGCGATGCTTAATGACTCATAAAAAGAAGATATGTTGCGGTGCGTGTATTGTTCGCGGTGCGATCGCACACTGTAGGATCCATAAAAAAAAATGATCTCGACGTAACGACCTCCATGAATCAGGAGGCCGCAGTCGTGTCCCGCGTCTTGCTGCTTTTATGGGTCGTAAAGCTTTTTTTCAACACCGGTGCGCGACCATTTTTTTTGCTTACATCTGCAATGCTTCTTCCGCATCCAGCGTGTATACCGTCGGAGAGCCAACTTGCGAAAGGTTTCTTTCGTGTCTAATGCGCTAATGAGTAAATATTACGTACTCGTATCGAATCGCCGGAGAAATGGGTTCGTTGCGACGAAAGCCTGAACGTCGGAAATCATACGGAAAGTGATCACGTTGACAACAATGTGCTCGATAAAAAACTGCACATGGCCCAAGTTTCTCGAGCAACTGGCGAACTGACGATTGCAACGAGATTCAGTTGAAAGGGAGGAAGTAGGGGATGCTGCCCCCACCACCTCCATTCTCCAATAGGAGAGTTTTTGTTTTTTGCTCGCAGTTGACAACGAAGTCCGCACCCGATCGCGTCTACGCTCTCTTTTTCGCCGGTCGTCGTTGCTGTCGATCTAATTTCGCGAAACGCTGGAACTACGGTATGTAACAACAATGACGTTGGATATTCGAGAAGCGATAAATAATGCTTCGAAATGAGTAAATTTTGTGAATTCGTCACGGTGAGCGGCGCGCGCTCTCCGCGACGAATTTCGTTGACAATCGAAGCGCGTGACGCTTAGCCAGCGAGCCCCGAGCGGTCTATTGGCCAGAATTCGAAGTGATTCACCGTTTGCGCCGCTGGCTCACCGTTCGCCCGACACTCTCATCCTTTGAGAACCGCATCAGGTGTACTATACAGAGTTTAGATATATATCCTCGCGATTACACGCTTGTCAGGAGAATATATGTGTATAGACGATTCAACACAAAGCTGAGTCATTCGATAAGCCCTCCGACGCGTCACTGAAATTGCGGAGAGGAAACGACAATAATTTATCTTCCCCGAGGTGTCTCCGTCAATTTCCGATAAATTATAGATGAAAGATATACGAAAGGGAACGAGTGGATGCGAAACGTCTACGGCGGACAGTTTCGTGCAATTAAGAGTAATTTCAGACGACGTGCATTACGGTGGGAATGGTCTGCGCACGTATTTCTCGTTTCCAGCAAAAAATTTCAGCGGAGAACTCACGCTCTCATTTTATCAGTTACTTCGGCGTCCGATAATTGAACTCCGAGAGGCTCGGGCGGCTTGCTCGTCGGCTTGATTCGTTTAGCCCACACCGGACCATGCACTGCCGCCCGATTCACGATAGTGGCGTATATTATTGTTAAAAACTCGTTAAGGTAGTTTCGCGAGGAGGGCTTAACGATCTCGGGGGGCGCGACGGGCCGGGGAAGCGGCACGAGGGTCTCTACTGAGTGCTACTGCCGTTCAGAGAAAGGAGCCAATTTTCTGTATAAAGACCGGATTAACGGAGTTACAGCGGTAACGGCACATTAACGGAGTTCGAAACAATTAAAAGTAGTTTTCCCAGAGATACGGTATAGACGAGAGAAGGCTGTGTAGCATGGAGGGCGATACTCGGGGGGTAAGGGTTTCCTCGTCTCGCCCACGCGGAACTCATTCGTGAACGGGAAAACTTTTCTTACACAACGAGACCGATTGTCCGTAACGCTCTCTCTCTCCCCATCTCGCGTCTATACGCTTTCTCGGACGTCAATGTGATTCATTTCCGGAAAGTAATCGCTGCGCCAACTCTACTCTCCAACGACGTTTTTCAGAGTTCGAAATTGAGTAGTTGAATTACCGGTTCGCGCAGAAGCGTATTGGAACTAGCATTGTTCCCGCAGTTAGGAAATACAAAAGCGCACGGCGAATATTGGAATATTTGGCTATAAGAATGACATTTGATTCAAGAATGGTGCATAGTTACATGTCCGGCGAAACGTTAGATTCGGAGAGAATTTTGAATACTTTCACCGGTGGGACAAAGAATTGGAAAAAAATGACGCAGACCGAAGGTGCTCAGAAAATTAATTTTACATGATAATAATGCCAAAAAATCTTTACGAAAAGTAAATGTTTTTTTAATCCTAGCACGTATTCAAAACATTCAAACGGAAAATTTCAGTTAAAAACACGTTTGATCGCCAGTTTTGTTAAACAAATTTTTTTCAAATCATCTGCGTGGTTGGATTTTTTCATATTTCCATGTCACTGAGAATTATTCGAAATTTTATTTAAATTTTGACCGGGAATGTAATGATGAATAGAACTACACGACGAGGCAGATTTTATTTAATATTCGACTAAACTGTACAAGCCCTTATGATTATACGATCGTTTCCTCTTGATCGTCGAGTGCAGCCCCGGTACTTTTTACCTTTTTTTTACACATCCAAAGGGACGAACGAGAATTCAGGTTGACGACCGGCATTCGACATTTATCAGAGCACGAGCGCTCAGAATTTATGAATCGAAACGTTCCGTCGAAGCACCTCGAGTTACGGAAGGGTGTGCATATAGTGACGTCCATGAAAAGACTATTTACTGTATCACCGCTCATTCAGCATCAGCGGTTCAAAAGTCCTTCGCGCTTTTCCGGTCTTAGAGGAGAATATGAATTCCAGCGATGAGCAGCGCTAAGCCATTGTGGAAAAATCGCATGTGACTTTTTCAAAAAGCCACGCGATTCCTACCATCGCGTTGAAACTCTTCACATTGCGATATTCTCTTTTTTCCGCGGTATAATAGTTGCTCACCTCGTCGAAAAGCGTTACGAACAATACGTAGAATTATAGTAACTTGGAAAAAAAATGATGAAACGAAAAGTTATAACCAGTCGATTTGGAGGGAAGGAGAGCCATTTGCCGAAACGATTAGGACGTAACTTCGTTTTATTATAAAACAATGAATTTGTTAATTACCCAACATAGAATACTCCAAACTACAAAAAATCGAGCCTCGATCATCGAGACTGCCAATTACAATATATAGTTCCTTAATTGTTTAGCTAACGAAGAATCGCTTGTTTATTATATATCGTACAATATAATCTGTGGCCATTTTTTTTGATAGTGCAAACATCGTCATATTTAATTTCATATATGTAATTTTTTTATATATATATTTTTTTGTTTTTTTCCATTACATAATTTACTTGATCTCTCTTCGTTAGTGCGTTAATTCCTGTATCTGAATAAATGAGAACGATATTTGCCGGTATGCGAACGAGAAGGCTCCTTTAGCGTTCAGTTTTGCCTTTCATGTGTGCGTCGCTCTCGCGATTTTCGCATGTTTTTCTCTTTTTTGTTGGTTTTGACGAGGAAAAAAAAACTGTGCGCTTGTATAGGATGTTGAAGAATTATTTATATATTCGACGTTTCGCGCGCACATGGACGAGAAGCGGCAATAAAAAAAAAACGCGAAAAAAGATAAATTGCCCGCCGCAGCGTCCATCCTATCAATATCGAATATAATGAATAAATCGTTTGGGCAGCTACGTGGTCGCGCGAAATTCATTCTTCTTCACAGCGCATCGAGGAAGCTCCAATCGATCTGAGTTATCAAAGCGTCACTCAGTGGAATGCATTAACAATCGATCGGAAACAATCGACATATCGTATAATGAACAATTTCCTTTTTTTTTTTCATCATCTCTTAATCGAGTCTCGAAACTTATATCATCTACTTGATCCGCTCACCATTTCCTTACGGAGAATGTAATTTTTTTGTTGTTGTTTCTTTTAGTTTTTTTTCTCTTTTTTGCTTTTTTTATTTTTCGTTTATTTAGCTTAATCAATTGTGATTCGTCCAGACTGTCGTTTTAGTCCGCGCATAGGACTAATCGATATTCAATCAATTACACGATACGTATGAGCTATTATTGTTTCAACTATAAGACTATCAATTAATATTGGTCAAAGCTTGCTTGGCGCGTCGGCGTCCGTTGGTCATCACCATTGCGAGGAATGATTTTCTTCTTTTCTCGATCGCAAATCGCTTACACTGTTATCCATTCTCTATGCGTCATTCCTGCGATTCTTCCGCGAAATTTGGAATAAGTCTGCCTCTCGCGAGGAGGAAACGCGCTCTATCGGGGTGCCGCTCATCGCGGCACAAATTCTCATTTGTTTATCCACATCGTATCGCAATCTCTTCGTTAATATATTATAGGAACACAACAACGAGTCTCGAGTTATTGGAGCAATTGATTAGCTATTAATTTTCGCGTCTCTCTGTCCGCTCGTATAGTCATTACGTTTTTTTCTTGGAACGAATTCTCGATTAAAATCACGAGATCTAATTTCTTACATTCAATCCGTAATTGTCTTTACAATTAAATTCGCAGACTATGAGGGAGTGCCGGGACGAAGGTAATTTTCTTTTTTAGAAATCTCTTTATCAATCTGACATTTAATTATTAACACACGACAATATCATCGGACACCGATCAGAAAAACTTGGGCTAAATACATTTATCGACGAGAAGAATCGTTCTTAACTCTGCACGAGATTCTGTGTGGTATCAACGAATATGACGATAGACGATCATTACTCCGCGCGCAATAATAAAATTCACCGCGGCTGTGTGTCTGTGTATGTGTGTGTCAGTGTCCTACGTGTGAAATAATAATCCCGGACTCGCGGACGGAAGGAGCGTAAAAACTATTTTCCACACAGACTCCGTTTTTTTTTAATTTATTTTCAGTTTTAAATGCAGCAATGACAATATAAGAAATACGATCGACGAGTCCATCGCGGGACATTGAACGCGTTTTTAATTGAATTTTAATCCGCTCGAAAATTCAACTATACTTCTGGGCTATCAATCTAAATATGCTAACGAGTAGTATCGTCCAAGTTACGGGGCAGAACGCGGTCAAAGTTGGAAGGACAAAAAAATATTCATTTATATACAATACGCACATGCTATATAGTACGCGAATACAGTGTTTCATGCTATATTTTTCATAACGGATTAATTGAAACTCGACGAATTATTTCTGATGTCAAATTGACGAGAGATCGTCGTATCGTTATTTATTCATCTTCGCGGAATTATTTTGTGTTTCTCTCGTTGCGAGACCAGCGAGGGTAAGCGCGATTTAATTCGGTCATAATCGAGAGGGAAGGAACACCGTTGGGATCCATTTCGAATAGCGTGCGCGTTATAGTCGAGGAACGAATGCTCGATGATATTCATAGCTTGTACGCGATACATCGAGACACAAGAGATTTTTCTTTTTCTTACACTTGGAGGATTAAACGCCATTCACGAGAGTCGTCGAAACATCGATATACAAAGCGTTTCGTATTGTTCGCGCGGTACGTTATTTTACAATTCGTACGCTGCGCATCGTAAGCGTCGCAGATTCCGTGACTTTCGAATTCCGAACCTACGTGGACCAATGAAAAAAAGGCTTTACTATTCTTCGGCTCATGGCGGTTTGCGTATGCGTCGCTACTTAAAACACTAATGGACCTTGTGCAAGCATCGAATGTAACTATCGATTATAGATTCGTTACATCTTACGCATATACTCGCGCTATACGAATCTCCGGCGTGCCTTCACTGTTCTTCGTTTGTTCGGTAATTACCGTTCGACATTCCTCTAAAACTGCTCGTTATCGGCTTTCGTAAATTTTCTTCGATTCGACGAGACTCCGATGATGCCGGCGTCGTTACTTATTCTCCGTTCGCTCGCGTCGCCGCACAGTATCGCTCACTGGTAGCAGATTGTATTCGTTTAATACGTTATTTTAAACTCGTTCGACGTACAAAATCGTAATTGTAAAAAATCGTGTAAATTCATTAATACGCTCGTTCAACGCTGGACAGTAAAATTCATCTAAGGAATTACAATTAATGAGTGTATAAGTTTGTTTGTTGTTTTTCTTCTTTTTTTCTTCATCTTCGTCGCGTTCGTTTATCGTGTTATCATCATCTCAATGGGTTATACATATGTTAATAATGATGCTCGCGGTGGAGAAGCTGCGAGCGAGATTCGTCATTTTTCCACGAGCGATTTACTTATTACGGGTAATCTCGATATAATACAAAGGTCATAGATTCGAACGATCATCACATCGAGTTTCACTTACAACGTAGGATCACCTATAATCGAAGCGTATTCGAAGTTGGGTAGTTTTTTTTGGAGGGATTAAAAAATACAGCGGGTCGATTGTTTGTTTTGTTTTTTGTGCACCGTTTGTGGGCTGGAATATCGGTTGTCGTTAGTCAACTCTGTCTGTAGTCTCGTATCTTACTTGCTCTCCTCTCAGCATTTTTATATACTTATAAGCTCACCAGTGGTGACAGGATTTGCGTTCGTCGGAGAATAAAAAGGAGTAAAAGATCACGTGGGAGGGGGGGAATCGTGGAAATATACAGAAAAATATTGAATCCAATTCTCAGCGTTCCCTCGAGCCGATTGCTATTTCGTTTTCCTTTTCTTGTCAAGGTTGCACTTTTCTTTATAGCCATCCAACTGTGCCGCGAGTGGCGCGGCTCGCGCTGCAGCTTCCAGTGTATTTCTCCTTGACTTCTATTCTCGCACAGGACGGACGTTTGCCCTTTCGTTCGCAATTCCATTCTCATTTTGCAATCGCTAGTCGTAATACCTTTGCTGCGTTCGCCCGCACTCCCATACCGTGGATTCTTGCATTCGATTTCGATCTACCGAAAGTATCCCTCAGAAGAGAGAGCAGGTACATCGGAATAGCGATCGAATGAACGGGACAAAATTGGATTTGTCGATACGTTCGTAGCGACTGAATGCTTCTTCGCGATAAGTCTAGTTCCCTCTCTGTCTGTCATCTCCCTTTCGTTCCAATCGCTCCTGTTCGACCGCCTCGTCGTTTTCGCCTCAGTCTCATTCGAAACCGATTCCCTTCGTAGAGATGGAAATCGAGCCTTCTCTCTCCCAAGCCGCCTTGATCTTCTTCTCCGCTACTTGCTCGACAACGTAAATTGGCCCGATCAATTGAAGAAAATTTCCCGTAGCCGCCGCTGACTTCTTTGCCATTAGCGACTTCCCCTTTCGTCTCTCGATCAGCCAAGGAAACCTCCTTCTCCGTCTCCGCGCTAATGCATTACATGTATATACATCGAATGGATAATCCTGAGAAACAAAAGGCCAGGAAAGTTCGGAAGTTCGCCGCGGACGATGTTTCCTCCGGGATGTTCACGAGAACTGGATGTCCGTAACGAAATTACTAGGAGCTTCGTGTTACCAGACTCTCGAGAGTGTCCTCTCGCTCCCCGGAGGGTGGGTGGCAGGGCGGTTTTTTTATCGTATCTATCCCAGCATGGACGCTGGAGCTTCCGGACGGCGAGAAGAAAAGTCTTCCGTTTAGCCGGAGACCCGGCGAGACTGAGAACGAGCGCGAGGATATTTTTTCTCAGGACATGCAGTCGCGGATAGCAACGTTGGACCCCGAGAGAATAACCAGAAGCCTGCTCTGTATTTATTCAACACGGGTCCACGAAAAAATTTCGGAAGACTACGGAGAAACGGATATACGATATATAACGAGTCTTCGCTGTGAAACGCGAGAACGCGCGTTAGAACTGAAATGCGGATTTCGAAGAAATGTATACATTCTTTTGTAATGGGGTATATTCCGAGATTGTAAAAGTTCGAGTTCGTGTCCGGACGAAAGTACACGCGAGGGGAAGACCGACGATACGAGAAGGAGGACCTCTCGGCTGACCGAACGAGCGAGCGGTGGATCGAAAAATCCATTGTTCCCCTCTGCAGTTCATCTCTCGTATTACTCACCCCATTCGCTTTCAGTCTTCTCGTTTGCTTATTTCTTTTTGTTAATTACTCGCAAATATTCAATGCATTTCGCAGCTTTCGAGCCTGGACAACCGGTCGACACGATGAATTATTCGTTTTGTATTTTTTTGTATATCGTATTTTTTCTTTATCACTGGCTTATCAGAATTCTTCGCCGTCTACCAGCGGAGCCCGCTGGCGCGGCGTCTCGTGGCTCTCAAGATTTTTTCATTCGCCACGAGCCCCTTTGATTCTATAGAACATGAAGGTTCTCACAACTCTTGGACTTGCTGTCGCGGGCCCATACCTTGTCCAACAAGTGTCGCACCTTCAGACTCGCGCTTGTGCGACTGCCGCGATACTTCTTCGGCGAATTGTTCTCGGAGCACGAACCCAGCGGCGATTTGCTCCGATTCTTGCGCGATCTCTTGCGGAAGAGATCGCGATTTCTCTCGGGATTTTCGAGCTTGAGGCGTATCTGCTTGAGAAGACCGACGAGAAGCTCGTCGACGTTGTGATTCAATCCTACCGACGTCTCGATGAACTTGCAGTCGTACGAGGTCGCCATCGATTTGCCTTCTGTAACAAATTAACGATCACCGTGTATCGCGACTTCTTCGCACGGCCGATTGGATGGAAGCTCGAAAAATTGACGCTTCGTCTCGCGAACGCTAATTCAAACGTTTCGAATGTCTCGACGAAAGGATACTACGGTAATTCAAGGTTCGCGACAGAAAATAAATCCGCGAGTTTGGGTAGATTGTGAAAAAGAAAAGTTACGCAGAAGTCGCGGAGTGCTCGAGCCGATTTCGTTGTTCGACCTTTGAATCGGCATTTATTTTTAATTAACCGACCTAATTTCGAGGTTGGCCAAAGTTTCAGCGACGAGGGGGCGCGCGGCGATAAAGCGAGAGAAGTTCCTCAGCGCGAATAATTGGAATCCCGACGAGCAACGGCGGGCCTCGGAGTTTAGCGCTTTATCTCTCAAGGGTACACTCGATAAAATCGCGTTACATCTCTTTCCTTGAATTTACTTTGAAAAAACTGCGCGATACCCGAAGGATAAGAGAGATTTAATGTGTATTTTTCAACGTTCTTAGGAATTATATCGTGCCAAAGCGTTCGGTGAAAGTTTGCTTCGCGTCGGAGGCGAATAAGTTCGATTTGTCTGTGTGCATTAGCGTGATCTATGATTCTCTCGTTTACCTTCTGTGCTGACGAGCCGACTTCGAACTAGGTCGACCTTGTTTCCGACAAGTATAACAGCCCTTGCCGACACGTGATCGCTTCGCCAAAGTGTCTGGAGAACGTCTTCGGCAACCCTCACCGAAGTTCGGTCGGTTGTCGAGTAAACGACGCAGTAGGCGTGAGGCTCGTAGGTTGCTATACAATTTTCCGGCTGTAAGCATATTATGATATCCAAATGACAAACAGATCATAGCCAATTCGGTGTATAGACGATCGGAAATTTCGCCTCCGTCGTATTGCCGTGTGTACACACGGTGGCGTCGCGCCACTTTGGACAAATATTTTTTTAAGTACTCGGCGTCGAGACGCTGCGCCGTCTCTTTGCATTTTACGTCGGATGAGTTTGTTCTCAAATCTTTGGCCGGTAGAAAATAGAAATTAAATACGCAAAATAAATTAAGAATAATTAATTATTAATCAATAATACACATAACTTTATCTTAGTTAATTAAGATAAAGTTAAATAATAAATTCTCATTAACATTAACATAGTAAAATCGCACATAAGTACTGGGATTTTTTATAGAAAAACGAAATATATGCATGCAATGTGTCATAACTATTCGAAGGAAGGAAGTTGGGATAACAGTTCAGCAGTCCGCAATGGTTCCTGTTATTGGATCAATGAGTTTCTTTTCAGTGGGGCATTGGCGCGCGAAGCGTTACGCGAGCCCCGAAAGTTAATGAAGAAACTGCCATTCGTTTGATAGGACTACTTGGAATCAATAGTCGCAGCACGAACGTACAAAAACCATTCATTGCCGGTGCCGCGTTATACGCTCATTATACTCTTCTTTTCGTCTTAATTCGAAGCTTTTCTTTTCCATCTTGCTTCTCACGGTGTGTTTAACGATTCTCTTCTGTGCATTCCCTTTTTCACTCTCGCGACGCTCGTTCGAGGGATGTTTTTCGCTAGTGCTCCTACGGAATATAAAGAACCGTGGCAAAGCTCAACACGGACGGTTGCAGCTGGTGCTATTTCGCTATGGCGCTATTTTTGCGCCGGAGCTTTTACGAGAAGGGCTAACAACGTTTGGCTTAGCGCGGTGCTATATGACGGCGAAGAGACCTCGAGGGAGGATAGATGAGAGAGTTGAGGAAAAAAAATATAGAAGGAAGGAGAGCCAGGCTGTCCTGTAATACGTATAGACATTAACCCGGCTCGTACATCAGAGTTTATGTCTCGGGTGCAGCAGGCTCTGACATTACATTCGCACGATCTAAAACTGGTCTGAAGAATGCTTCTCTTTTCTCGTTACGTCACGTTATATTCGCCGGGTGATTGCCTATTACGAGGATGAATCTCAAAGTTGTTTACGAGTTTTCCTATTTATTACTGTCCCGTTCGTGCTCGGAGAAAAATTGCTTTCTAATTACAGGTCTGCGGGAAAAAATGTATGAAAGCTCGTGAACAAATTCTTTTTCAAATTTCGATTTGACAAAAAAAAATCCATTTTTGTATTGAAAAACTCAGTCACCGCGCTTGTTTTTCGGAAAATCGTAGCGAGCAGCCAGCGATAAAAAATTACGATTTCCACGCGTTTATTTTGTTAATCCAATGACTATCAATAGTTCACCACCAAAGGTGAACCATTCACCATTCACCATTCAGGTGGTTCATGGTTCAAAGTTCACTTTGATCAATTTGAGTATGAAAAAGCTCTTTCGAGTCCCAATATTTTGGGGCACATTTTCAGACTTTCCATTAAGTAAACATGCCGAAATCGAATACTTGTGCAGAGCACTAAAATTATTAAGTATTCATTTTAAACTCGTTAAATGTAGGCTTTCATGCCTGTAACGCACTTTCGTTCGAAACTGTAATTGAACATATGGTCGGAAAACGTTTGAAAGTGTATTTCAGAGACCGGTTATAAACATGATGAAATTATTGAAAAAACTGGTAAATATTTTGATAAAAAAAATTCTTTGATAAGAAAAGAAACTTAAGAATGGCAGTATTTAATTAGATGTTGAATCGACATTGTGTACTAGCTGTATGTACGTCCAACTGGTATACTGTTACAAAGCGTGAAAATTGGCACGTGCCATGCGTGGCACGTGCCAATTCAATAGATTGTCTCTTCATAACTGCTCGAAAAAGCGATTGCAAAATCCCATCAAGTTGCTCTATTCTATTTTTTTCCAGTTATTTCATTGCGAAACGAAGATATTGTTTTTAGTGAATAGTTGGAAATCGTTATACCTCTGCAAAAAAAAAATTCGAAAAAAAAATACTACCAGCAGTTAAAGTCTTTATCTTTTTTATTTTTATATTTTCATGCGTTCTTTTCATCATTCTGTTTATATTCTTTACAAATAAAAAAATATTATATGTTTATTATCTTTTTTTTTAATGCTGAAGGTTACGACAAATTTGTTTTTAAATGACTATCTTGTTCACAATCATTACGGTAATTTCACTATTAGTCAGCTGTTCAAGGTTTCTCGCATTATATAGTTCGTTCCGGCATCTTCCGAAACCCACTCGCTGCTTCGTTTGACACGACATTTATTATAACGTTAAGGTATCACGGTCGAACGTTGTTAAGCCGCGCCGAGCCACGCATCAGTTTCGACTGAGCGACTTGATAGTTCGCCGGAATTGAGAGATCGATCTTCCAAAGTGTGGCCGTAGTGGCTGTAGAGGAAAACTTCTCTCTTGCATCGGTATTCACCTGAGGATACGTCGAGCAAAGCGTCGAGGATTCGTTTTGCCTCAAACCCTTGTCTTCTTCTCGTCGTCCCCCTATCTCTTCTCTTTCGAGCACACGAGATTTATTATAAAGCGTGAGTGGGTTGTTCAATAATGTAGTTGGTTCACTCGTCTCGTGTTTCTAACGCAATCTAACGCTCCCGAGAGAGAATCGTGGGATACCGGAGTACAGAACTCGAGACGTGATACGCCACAACGAAGGCTCGCTTTGTCGCGATACTCAAGAATTTATACACATCTCCAGAGACGAATCCTCTTTCCATTTCGCCGCGCCAACACTCTGAATTGCCTTATAGGCCGCGCTACACCACCGATCTCGAAGCTTTCGATATAATGGACTCCGATGATCGGGTGGATTAAGCCGCTGGTTCAAGGGATAATACTTTCGAGGGTCTTATTTATGCGGCATTTGAGGACCCCGGCTTTCCGGTATTCGGAGAGGAATCCGACTATATCGTCATTTTTATATACAATCGAAAACACGACGTAGCGGGGATGATCTACTGTGGGAAAAGCTCTTCGGAGCGAATCTCTTAGGCGTTTTACCCGTTACGCCCGCGATGTTCTTGAGTCCGTTAATGTTTTGACATTCAGGAAAATAGAATTTGACCGTCGATTAAGCCTTTGAGCCTGTTTTCATCGAAGCGGATTTAACGCGCTTGCTCCCACGTAGTCTCTCCAAACCTCCGCGGGCGGTGTTGGCAAACCGTAACACTTATAACATCGGACTTAAACCGTCCCTTCGTCCGAGCAAGCACGAAATATTGCGAACTTTACACTGTAAGAATTGTTATGAATAAGCAATACATGAGCTTTTTAGAATCTTCAATATACTTCCACCCATTCATTGATTTTTCGATTTCCTTTGAAATTTCGCTCATTGCGATCCGAATTCAATACGGTCATTTACATACAAAATTTAGTTCTTGAAAATTGGTTCAACAGTTTTTAGTATACTTGTAAAGTTATTTTATACCACAATTGCCTATAAAAGTTTATGCAGCTGTGTTCTCGAAACTTAATATACTTTTTAGGAATTTTCAGACCTTTTCTTTTAAAGTGTATATACCGCAGGTAGAGCGGCCTTAGACGTATAGCCATAATGTTGACGTGGCAAGGCGAACGATGGGACGTCGTTGGCCCGGGCTGATTAGACGAAACTTGGCGAACGCCTATACCTGCCGACAATGCATACACGAGAGGCGCCTCTCCCGCCGTCTAAGTCCGTGTAAACGATGACACCGCCTGTAAACTCTGCGGGCAACGCAGAGACGCGCGTATACACAGAGCCGTTTCTCGCACGCGTGGGAGTAACGAAGCGTGGACACGTTGCCAAAGTCGGGACACAGCGGGTAGAGGCCGAACGAGACCGAGGCGACCGGTGAACCGAGAATCTGTTCCACGACACATCCTGTTTATCGGATTAGGGAGCACACATTGTACCCCGCTTGTATACACATTGCGGACCAAAACTTATCGCTGCGAAGTAACCACCCCCCGAGCATCGCTCCCGCGGCCCCTTCGCCGATGTACGAGCAAATATTTCCCAGTGATGTGTCGCGCGATGAAATTGAAATGTTTTTGTTGCGGATTATCGGGCCGTTGTTCTCAGCGATTTTTATCAGAATTTTTTCGCAGCGCCGGTTAAGGGTTCGTTCTGCGGGACCGACACGCCATTGGGAAACTGATACGCGGTGCGGCGAATTTTTTTCCCCAAAAAAAAAGATGTAGCACACAGGGAGTAGAAGAGTACAGTTGAGCAGTCGGGCGCAGCAGAAAAAGGGTTTTTTGCCTTGGACAGAAAGTGAAAAAAAAAGAAAAAAAAAAACGCGCCCGGTGCGGGGTTATATAAACGGAAACCTTTGGCAAATTCGACGCTGTGCTATTCACATGGACGAACGTGTCGGCATTCAGCGTCCATGACCACCCACGTTCGACGTTATTACACGCCTGAAAGCGTCGATGCGTTTGACGTGGAAAGTGGAGAGAGTGAAAGGGTAAAAGAGAGCGGTCGGACAGCCAAGGGGGGAGAGAGAGCGAGTTCGGCGGGAGGCTTGTCCGTTGATTATACTTCGGGTACTCGTCATTCACCGCTAACGTCGAACAAACAATTTCCGAGCTTCGTCACATCGACCCGAGCTCCGGAACGGGCTTTTAATCGTTAAACAAATTTCGTACGCCTCGATTATTTGACCTACCCGTCGGTTCTTAATTACATAATCTCCGGCGAGTGCTGAATAAACGTTTCATCGCCGAAATAATACGAATTTTCCACTGGAACATTGATATAATTGTGATTTATTTTTTTCAAACGCAATCCGCCGACTTTTTCGAAGCTTTTATTATTTTAATTTCTATTGTGTTCCGTACACTTGATTACACTTCAATCAAACCTTTCGCCGAATTGGAACCTTTCGCACTTGGGTACCTATAACGAGGGTCGCGAGGGCCGAGCTCAAGGTTAGCCGAGTCGCTTTGACTACAGTTATACCTCTTCATCGGGGTGTTCGCACTCGGCACGACCTTGGCGATTTGGCGCCTGCGAAGGGAATAAAAACGGCGAATACTCTCGAGGCCTGACGATGGGAGAAATATAGGACGCCTCGCGACCTCCTCACCTCACCCCCCGGGAACCCCCCCTCCCAGCGTTCAGGATTTACTTCGAGGTCAATAGGGTCTTCGAGTATCCAAAGGGCTAAGCGAGCTCTCGAGATCCTTACGGCTCACTCTAAGGGTCTCAATGCCGAGACAACTTTTCAAGCTCAACCGTGCGATCTCGCACGAAGAAGAGGAATGAGAGTCGGTAAAAGTGAGGATAAGCCGTCGTTCGTGTATCGAGGCTCGGCGAAATATATTGTTGAATATAACGGATGCGGTGCGAGATCGTAGGACGTGGAGTGTATAGGTACGAAGGAGTGGGGTGGGATTGATCGTTTTACAGTCGATGTGAGCTTCTTCCGGTTCGTCGAACGTCGTCCCTGCTCGACAGATATGCCTCGATGAACTCGGTACCCCGGCTCAGAGAAGATCCGCGCGCGATCCAGCGAGCTAACCAACGCCTCGCTACCCTCGGCAAGAGGCGGCTCACTCTCGCCGGACCCAGCATCTCTTCGGGTTCTATCATCCGCTCGCGAACACACAACGCGAGAGAATCGGTAGCAAGGTTGGGCTTGTGCTATCGCCTATAATCGATGTACGCCGTGTGCTGCCCTCGGACACTATCGCGTTTCGCTGACCTCACGCGATTCTCGCGTGTACTCTCTGATACCTCTGTACTCTTATTTTCTCTATGCTCCTCCGTGTGTGCGTGTGTGTGTGTGTGTGTGTGTGCGTGTGTTTGTTTGTTAACGAGAACCCTCTGTCCCGTCGAAAGACTTTCAAATTCAACACGTCAGGGGGGGTCTTGAAATAAACTGCTCAGGTACGTCGAGCATAATTTTATTCGCGACCTCGATCAAGGATATTATGTTATACATAAAAGAAGAGTTGAAAGAGGGTAGGAGTGGATCAAAAGAGAGAAATCCGTCAGGTGATACTCGATAGTCGTTCGAACCTTCGTAATCCGTATTTACCAGCGAAATTCTACTAACGATCGGCTATTGGAAAAATATAGTTCGGACGGGAGACCGGCTGTTTCACTATTGTACGAGTGGAGCGGCCGGAAAAATCCATTTCCATTTGTCTTCCAGCACCGCCGAGCCACTGAAGTAAGCCCGGAGTGTATAGAATGTACAGTGCATGTGAGCGAGCCGAACTATCGCACACCTCACTTCCATTAAGATCTATTGATACCAGCCAAAGAGTTCAGCTGTATGGTTTTTTTTCTCTCTCCGCTTTCTGTATATTATCGCCAGTCGTGCGTTGCCATTGGCGACTTCTATCGCTTCTATCCAAACACCTGCTGTAGAGCAAAGCTCTTTTATTCGCGATTGTACGGAAAGAGATTTCGTCCAGATTATATCGGGATGAGTCGCAATTTCGAAGGAAAGTATGATTGAAGCCTCGTGTCGCTTCGCTCGGAAATCTCGGAAATGATTCTTTTTTGTGCTTTCGTTTATTTCTTTTTAAGCCCCAGGCAGGCCGTGCGACAAAAAAGAACGGCACTCATGGCGTCCGTGTCCATTATGAAATCACGCGGAAAGTTCTTTATTCTAATGTTTTTCAAAACGAAAAAACGCTTTTTGTTAAATCCGGAGGATAGATTTCAGTACAGAGACAAAAGAATTAACAATTGAGATTCAAAATAACAGAGAAAATTTATATTCATAAAATAAATGAATTCTATTCTATTAATCTATTCCATTTTGTTACGGATTAATTCTTTTTTCCATTGAAGTCTGCGCATTCAATGACGAATAAATGCCTCGATTGTGAGCAAATAATTTTCGTGTTTTCACTCTTTTTTCTCGATGCTATTTTTTTTTTTGGAATTCTATTCAGTCGGTAATTTGTTTATTTTCATAAAATTGATTTCGTATATTCAGCCCTCTGCACTCAGCGTGAATTCGATGATATGTCGACGTGTACGCATTCCACTCTAATTCCCAGCTGAGCGTATTGATCGTATCGATCGCACAAAAGCATTCTCGCCTGTGGAGGTATGACTTTCCGTGAGATAGAAAATAGAGAGAAAAAAAGCGCGATCCATCGTCGGCGCGTGCGATCAACTTATCGCCGGGACGAGAAAGAATTCACGATACAAGTGCATGTGTCTGGCTTTGAGTATGGGTACCTACGGCGGTGCGGATTAATGGTAGTGGTTTGCGCCACTACGAAGACTTAGGATGTGAATGAGAGTTCTTCTCTGCGGGTAGGGCTCTTCGTTCTCTACTAGCTCACTCGAAGAGGCGAGTGAAAGACTCGAAGGAAAAGGTCGACAGGCCGAAACGTTCGTCCCCCCGCGCATCGACCATCGCTGCTCCTTCCTTTCACTCCTCGACAGAGTCGTTCGAGGAAATTCCCCTTTACTGACCCCACGTATATTTCCTACTCATTGGCTCTCTCGACCAATCGTGTTAATCAATGTAACGGTCGTTACCTCGGATGTGATACGAAGTAATTGACGCTATGAATATCGAACAAATTCGCTCTTTTTCCATCCTTTTTTCGCAATCCCTTCGTGAAATCCAATGTAACCGGAAAAATGGTCAATTCAACGAAAGCGTTGAGTCGATGACAATTGTTCGAATAGTTCCGCCAGTTTTGACTTTTGCCATTTTCTCCGTTCGGCTTTATTCAATTCAATGTCTTTTCGCCATCGACGAATTCCGCGCACTCGGTACGTACGGCACGTCGGCAATCCCGCGTCGAAATTTTCATCGAAAAAGCTCTCTCCCGCCTCTATCGGGAGCAGGGATGCGAGCGCGTTGGTCAAATAAACAGAATTAACGAAGGCCCGAAGAGGCAATCGGCTGTTTTTTTTTTTTTTTGTTTTTTTCGTTTCTCCTCCAAGTTGACCAATCTCTTCTCTTTCTTTTTTCTTTTGTTTTTAATTTTCGTTCGTTTTAGCCTCCACCGCTTCGCGTTTCTCGCTGCATTCACCGTGAGATTTAAGCGCGCGCAAGTACGTAGGTTTGAGTTTCGCGATGTACATGCGCCAGCGTGGATTTAATAAGCTCGCCCGTTGGAGCGGCAATTATCAGAATAGCCACCGGTTTTCCTGAGCCAACGTCATCGGGCCGATATACCGCCGGCGGATTCCGCCGTTTCGCAGAAATTGCCGTCCCGAGTCGCCGGCCGGTTCGCCCGCATAGCTACGACGCCCCCGGCGCTCCCACGTAACTTTTATCGTACAAAGATAAATTTTCGTAGAAAACCCCGAGTCCACGAGCTGTCAACAGTAGTTGTCCAACTCTCGCGGTGGATGAAAAAAAGAGCAACTAGCCGGCGAGCGAGAGAGAGACAGAAAGGGCGTGATGGGAGAGGGAAAAAGCTCTCGGAGTACGGAAGGCTAACGCACTTAGGTTGAATTGTACGGGATGGCAATTAGGAGGAAAGACGATATAAAATTTCTAGAGTGCTCGTCACGGATGAAAAGGGTGGGGACGAGAAGACGGAGGGAGAGCTTTCACGGTTGTACGAGCGAAGTGGAACTTAATTATAAATAAAGGAAAATTGAGTTACGCAAAATCGCGCGCGGTAGTTCGGCCACCAAATCTAATTGAGCACCCCGTTAATTAACCAATTAATCTCTGTGCCTTGACATCAGTACGCGTGACGATGTAATCGTCCTGCGCACTGGTAGCTCGACAATCGAGAGAGAGAGAGAGAGAGAGTGAGAGAGCGACAGAGCTTCGCGTTATTTAATGTCGCTAGACACTCAAAGCGCCAAAGTTCGGTCACGAGGCGAAATTTATAAAAGGATTCTTCGTTCAACCAGCGGCGTCGTGATGTTGGGTAGGCGATGGAGAGCGTCGAAAAACGAAGAAAAATCTTCGTCTCCGTCGTATATCACACGATAGGAGCGGAGAGCGCGAAAGAATGAGAATGACCGAGAGGAGAGCACGCTCCTCGAAGCGATGGGGAGGGAGCGAGAGCTCGTAAACTTCAACGTAATGGAATTTGTTGAACGGGATAATTAAAGTTTGGCGCGTGGATTTCATCCCGTTTGCCCTTTCCAACGGCCGTCGTCCCGGCACCGGAGTTATGAGGCGTCGATGTTATAGTTAAAATTCCATTCAATAATAATTCAATTCGCGTGGCAGGCGAGTTATAATACCGCGACGAAGAATTAAATCCCTCTCTAGTATTCTCTCTCATTCGGCTGCGGATGCTTCTCTTCCGATTTCGCGGGCTCTCCACGGCCCAATGGCGCCAATAAGTAAGCGCTGCCGAGCTACTTTATACCCGGAACGGGCACAGTCAAAATGAGAGAAGAAGCTTCTATGGCTCGGTTGTTATAAGCGAGAAGGGGAAGGGCAAGGTGTGGAAAAAAAATTATTACGTGGCGTCGACAAAGATCCTTCGGCAATACAGCCGGCCTTTGCTCGCGAGGGTGAGTGAGCCTTTGCCGGCAGAGCTTTGCTTCTGAGATTATGTTCAACGAGGTAGCCGTTAGCGATGAAACACCTCAAGGCTTTTCGGTCGCGTTAGCGCGCACGGGAGCAAGGTACAACGCCGGAATTTCTTGACTCGACTCACCTTGTACTAACGGAGCTCACGTCGAGTTCTTTGAGCTTTCGGCATACCTCTCTCACGAATACATTGCCTGAAACACTGTCTCAAGTCCTTATCGTTTGAGTGCCTAAATTTTCCCGTGGATTTTGGAAAGATCGCAACACTTGCGATACAAAGCTTCATGAAAGCAGAAACGATGCAAAGCTTCATGAATATTCGCCAACGGGTACGAAAGGGCTTTTGTAAAACTGCAATATTCGCAAACAAAAAACAAAAAGACGAAAAGACAAAATAAGTATAAAATGTATGATCGTGATAGACTGAAAGGTAAAATCCCTATAAAGATTTTCGTGATGGTCATTAACGTAAAGACCGTAAATACAGAGCGTTCTAGAATAAATTCTAGAGAGGCAAGGGAAGAAGCAAACAAATGGACGTTGAATGTAAACAAAATTAACAGAGTAATTCGATTGAGTTCGGTGGTCAGAATCAACAAATTTTCTCTACATCGTTACTCTTCTACGAAGTACTCTAACTACTAGGTAGAGAAACTACTAATAAGACGGTCAAGCTTCTTATTGACTAAATCGCGTAAAACGAGGTATTAAGTTTTCGGAATATAGCTCCACGAATCCCGTTAACAAGTTTGCTGCCAGAATTATCGAAGTCATTAGGAGTCTTTTTGCAAGCCCGAAACCGGCAAGTGGGACGAGTCGAGGGTCGACTTGTAGGTTGCTTTTAGTCATGCGCTCGTTATTATAAGTTTTTTCCGACAAAACCTGTAATTCCGGAAGGTGCACGAAGAGCATCGAGGTTCGCTGCATCGTTCGCGGTCAGTCGAGGGACAATTAACGTTCGGATCTTGTTATCAGCAGTTCGGATCTTGTTAACGAGGTTTAATTAACGCGGAGAATACAAAGGCGTCGGGACAGCGAGGTGGCCGTTTCTCCACGCTGACGATGCAACCTATTTGTTACATCGACCAGAATTAACTCGCAGTTCTACACGTATCGGAAGCGAATCTCGGGTCCGATTAAATGTGAATAAAGGAAAGGTCATTTCGTCGTGGAAAATAAATTTCGCCATGTATCAAACCGCGATGCATGTCGCATGGCGTGCTCGACATTCCGAAAAAGAATAATCGTAGTCTATGGTCGAGCGGCGCGAAATTCAACGCGAGTTAATGAAAACTGGCATTTTTCACACGTGCCTGACAGGTCCGAGGGACCAAAGCTCGCAGCGAGAATGCGGGGTGAAGGAACCCTATCGAGAAAAGGGAGACGCGCAGCAGACGCGTCGTTCGAAAACTGTGGCGCGGAATCCCGGGTGACGATGATGCCAGTATGGAGAGAAGAAGAGCGTCCAACTCACTTTGTCCGACGCTCGAGTGAGAGTCTCGAACGAAAGGGAAAGGAACACGTATCGGAGGGGTTGAGGGCGAGCTTGCGAGCTGAAAAAAAAAGAACTAATCGACACGGAGTCAAGGGTTTGCTCCTTTTCATTCTATCACTCTCGTTCTCGCGACGCCCTTCCCTTCGTCACGGCGAGCAGCTGTTAGTTTCGCAAAAAGCGAAATACAGTGGGTGAAAACAATCTGTTACTCGCGCATTCACAATGTGGAAAAAAAAGGATTTTTTTTCGCTGTCAACGGGCGCGACACCGAAGATGTGGCGCAGTAAGGCGAGGGACGAATCGACAGTGGTCGTCGCCAGTGGGGGAGCATTGTAACAACTGTCTGGATGGAGCGATGGTGTCTTCATCTCGTTCGGCGATAACGTCACGAAGACTCGTGGATATTCGTTTTCGTGAATATGTTATCGCATAAATATAAACGACTTATATACAGAAGGCGCAAGGGTGGGATGACAGAAGAACCGAAGGGAGCGCGTCATCTGGATGATATTAAATTTCGATATTTTATTGGCAGCTGAATAAGCGCTGATACACGGGATCTGTTTTCATCTTATTGATTATGTCGTCGGTGACGAGTTCCCGTTGTAAGGATTGTTCAAGGTGACATTATGGTTGCGGGGAATTGAGTGAGAGAAGCGCGAGAAATCCGCATCGAAGGGGAAGAAATACGAAACGATCGGAGTTCCGACGCAGTCGATATCTCGGAGCCACAAATACCGAAGAGGAAAGCACGCTTTGAATCCACGTTTTATTGCATAACGGCACGATGCACAACCCAGTAAGAAAGTTTCAAAGGAAAGCCCTGCCCGACCCGATTGCTTGCTTGTCCCACGTAAAGCATTACACGCTGCACTTGGGCTTGCAGTTCTACTTGTACGTGCTTCATTCGGTTCAATAGTTTCGGAGCATTGTACAAAGTAAATCTCCAGCATTTGCCAGTCGATATTTCAAAGTTTGTACGCATTTAAGATTCTTCTGGTATGCAACGCCGCGCCGCAAACGCAATACCATGGTTTGAGAAGCTTCAGCTCAAAAATAAAAAATCAAAACGTTTCCTTACGTGGATCTCGCATCCCTTTTCAGTAACTTTTATAAATAGAATATCAAGATTTTTGCTTAGGTTGTCAACACATATCTCTGCTGATTTACGCGAGACAAGAATTTCATAGAATGTATTTTAATTCAAGCCCCTCGGCAATATAAATAGAAATGTTTGCCTGGCGCTGCTCTAATTCTCCCGGAATGCTTTCCAAATATGAACAGAAAAATTGCCATCGTTCACTGCCGCTCGCCCCTATCTTCTCCAATGAAGCTTCCGAGCCCGAGTCAGCCTGATATCAATGAAAAAAAAGTTCATAATACGTGGATGTCCGATAACGTTTCGAATTCCAATAGAGCGGAATCAACGGATGTATGAATATAATGCAGAAGGAATAGTTCATAATCCATGGAGTTATTTCCGATATAATGAGCCTTATGAAACCTGGATTTCTGCGGTTTACCGTGTCAGTTAGTTGTTTTCGCCCTGCACCTTTAAAGTCCCGCGTGCATGTTATCCGTTTCAGAGGTGACCACAGCTACACGAAACGGTTTTCAACCTACCCCGTGGCAATCCTCATCTCGTTGTTGATGCATGCAAGGCTTGGTTCGTACACAGTACGTGCGGACACGCGATATCCGCGCCCCAAGCTTGTTAAACTCCCGTGGAAAATTGATAATTTAATTTAATCCCTGACCAGGGCCAAAGCCTCGAATAATGCATAAGCTTTGAGGCGACGTATGCTTCGTGTCTTAACACGGGATGCGCGTGATTTTCGATTGAACCGAAGATTGATTGATATATCGATTTCGCGTGACCTTCAATATCTCGATCCCCGTTGCCCTATTAGATCGCCCTTGCACGTAACAGTAATCTCCGTGGAATTGTTATTCACGTAGTTAATGGACTTAAGCCAGTGGAGCCGAGCCCGCGAGCGATTCAGTCAGCCATAGAGAATGAACCCACCGGAACGGCGGCAGCTTACACGAAACGTGTTACTGGCTAGTTAACGTTCCTTGTTGCAGCCAAGTATTGTCCTCCTTATTCGGGGGAAAACAAGCCCGACCCGCCGACAGCGCCTCGGAAGCACATTTTACTTTTCAGTCGCTGTTTGCATGGAGAAACCAACATGCGTTACGTACGATATTGCCCTGCGTGGGAATTGTTCTTCGGGTCGTAGCTGCGCGGCCACGCAAGCGGCAACAGCTGCACGACACGTTTTCATTCTCATTCTACTCGCAGCTTTTATCGCTTGAATGCATACTTATTTGTTCCTATTTGGTACTATGATTATAACATCTCAGGCGGGAACAACAAGTCTTGATATACTAATAAATTAGGAGGGAAACGGTAAGAGCGGTATTGCGGCTCTATGAATATGAAGACAATGTGATATTCAGTCAAACGATAACAGACCTGAAATGTGGTAGATTCAAAGCTAGCAGAAAGTATTTAGATTGAGGAACATTTTCGCGTCTCACATTGCGGAAGGAAATATTTCGCGGACCAGAAACTATGATAATCGCTGAATTTCAAGATTATCCTCCCTGCAATTTGTCTATATGCGCATTCGCGTTGCTTGCATCTAATCGAGACCATGAAGAGTAGAAGAGCTGAAATTGGATAAGGGTTGTTGCGGTTCTATGCTTGTATTCTAATAGAGCAGCACCTTCGTTCGTGCGGTGATAATATTCCACAATGCTCGGTTCGCATGCTCCTTTACCCTGAACTCGCAGTGTGCTCACCAGCGTAGTCTGCTTCATTTTCCGGCTCGTTACTCACGCGCATCCCTGCCGTATGCAATGTAACGTAACACCCTGGTTATTCTTCGGCAATGTGCAGACTATGATGACTGATATTTTTTAATGGAGGGAAAGAGTACCGAACATGTTGGAGGAGAAGAAATATGGCTGGGACAATATTTCCAGATTATCAGAAGGATCTCGACCCGCTCGCAGTATCCATGATACATCAGCCATTCGGTAGAGTTGAGAACCTTAACGTGCTCTCACCGAGGGAGAACTATCCTTGGCGTTCAGCTACAAATTCGATATTAATTGAATTTAAGTCGCTCCCCCCGGTGGCATAATGGCAAGCCGGTCGCTTCTCGAGTCTGCCTTTGCCTGTTCTCGGTCTTCCTTGACTTCCTTGACTATCCCGGTACATCATTCTCGTAACACTCTCCAGTCAGCGCGGTTTCGTCGTCAGTAGTGTACAATTTCCTTCCTCGTACAGTTAGTTAGCTAAGTTGCTCGAAACGGCTGTCTCGATACAAGATCGTTTAGTAATATTCAACGACACTATTAATTTCGATCCATAATTAATTTGGGGATCGTCGTGAATACAAGATCAAGGATAAGAGACGGTCGGCGGAACTTAACTGCGACGGACGGGTACGGGTAATCAGTAATTCGCACGGTAATTCGCGCGTTTGACGAAATTGAGATCATCAAGTTTTCAAGGATAAGCCCGTATAGTCGATCAAACGAACTTTCCATCATGCATAGAGGATGTCGCGGGCGATAAAGCCGAGGGGAGTTACCTTCGTTAAATTGTCGAGCGCACAAGTGTTTCTCCGTAATCTCGCTGTAAGTCAACGACCCGACAGAAATTTTAGAGCCTCGTCGAAATCGTACATTAGCGACGATTAGGGAATTTCAATCAAGCGTACGTTCGATATGACATGTCTAAGATTGACACAGACGACTTTTCGCGCGTTCAAGCGTCATTGCAATTGTGTGATGTTGAATTAGCAACGCGTTCGTGACGCGCATTGAAATCCTCCTGACTTTATCTCTTTTCCCGTGTGACGCACTATCGCTGATGTAATTAAATTGTAATCAGTTTATACGATCGGAATATGTCAATTGCCTGTTAAATTTCTACCAATTCGTGTTATTCCTCACTCCGTACTTCCCTGCCATCGCCATAATTTGTAAATACCGATGAATCTCCCACTGGCGATGGTAATTGCCGGATTTCGAGAGCTTAACGTAGATACGCACAGTGCCCGCGAGCAAACAATACCAAGAGTTTCGTTCTGTTTCAACATTCGGCCAAACGTGTAATCAGCACACCAAATAATTCCGTTTGCCAGATTTCGCATCAGCTGCAAAAAATCGCTCGAGAAGCTTTTTTTTTTAGGCTAAAATAAAAATGTTGCTCGATCCCAGCCAAATGCGGATCAATATAGCATTTATGTACTGCTCTTGTATAACTGTTACTCACGCAAATGTGCACATTTCTCATTTTGCGAGACCTCGCCCCGATCTTCGCGTTGCAGATAACCGAGTACCGAGGACACAATCTCGGTCGAAGTTTCCACTTCGCTGACTGCGCCAAGTCGATAGTAGGGCGAAAACGGAATCGGGGCTGTTCGCGCTTCACCGTGATATTACTCACACTTCGGCAACAGTCATAACGGTGAGTTCTATAAGAGCGAACTGATACGAGTTCGGTGTCGGGGCGACGTCTCAAAGGATCGATTCGCTTCTTGTATATTATCGTCAACGTTTCGTCGAGTTTTCTCGAATCGAGGGAAGAGATACTAAGTTTATTGTAGTTCGTCGCGAGGGCGACACGGATAAAAGCAATGTAATTGACGATCGCGAAGTACGAAAAAGCTATTCACGAAAGCTTTTATCTTCCACTTCATCGAATCGCTTTTTTTTTTTCATAGAATCGACTATTGTAGAACATTTGTGATAGAAAGCCGACGAAGGTTGAACGAAAGATAATGAGCAGAAATTTGAAGACTTCTCAAAGTATGTAATAACGAATGTACGTGAAGATTTTGTTACCTCGATGGCAATCCGTCACGCGGATAAAGAACAAAAATGTGTGTGATGAAATTCACATTTTCATTGCATATTCCAAGTCGATCAATGTCGGATTCTTGTCTTCACGATATCCATATACATTTCTGCTGTATTCTCTATATTTCTCTCTGCAGTGCCCTAGAGATAGAACCTCGTGCCTATGCGCTTGTCACGGAACTCCGTAATATAGAAAAAAAAACTGACAATGAGAGATGGAACTCCTACACAAAGACACCAGTCGAGAGCCATCATCGCTTGAAGTATCGCACCAAAATCCAGATATTTTAATATTTATTTCGTACCACTGAGATGCCTTATATTTAATATTCCAAATATGACTTAAAACTGCGAGGCTTTGCCATTTCGCAGCTCCATCTCATTCGGTTTTTTTTTTATTTTCAAATAGTCGATTTCAATTTACTAAAAGCACGGTAATATTTCATTCGCACAATATTAGAAAAAATATATAGTAATGGAGAGTTGTTCGGATCAAAGTAACGCACGTGTGTCGAATGATGCAATCGTCAATCGATGGAAAAAGGCGGACAGTCAGTTAGCGTAGAATGCACGAGTGAACAATAAAATCAACATATAAATGACGTTAACGCGAAAAAGCGTGAACACAGGGAACCGGATGATTGGTACGAGATTTTAATGCATGTGAACTGCACGCTCGCTGCACGCGCGTCAGATTGAATAGCTAGCTCTAGTTGGCCATTTGAAATTTAGAGAATCGACGGACGAGAAAACGAAACCATTATCGACATAAAAGTTTCCCGATTCTGCGACTGTTACGTATCGACACGTAGAATCGCTGCAGCGCGTATGTGCTCTGCTCCTTTCTCGCGTTCGGTGCATCGAGATTGTCTGACGCGATCGATCCGAGCAGTGAAAGCTGCAAAAGAAACGAGCCCGAGCAGCTCGACAGTCGATAGTTCTTTTTCTCAAGAATTAATCATGAACCCGACGAACGACAAAACGCCAATGTTGATTGAATTCTCATTTCGATATCGCCGCGGCGTTGATAAACAGAGCGGGTCGAGCGGCGGCTCGCGTATTTTCCCAAATAACAAATCATCCTTGTCATAAATACGTTTCTCGTTCGTACGCAAACATCGAACCCGGAATACCGTCTCTACTCGCTGTGTATGCGAATTATTCAGACAAATCGCCCGAGGCGCTACGCGATTCTCGGACGTGTGTATTTCATAAACATTTCTTTCTTTTTTCGATACGCGGAAACAAGACGTGCCCTCATCGCCACGGGTTACTCAGCTGTTAGTCATACTGGAATTTGTACATTCGTATTTAAATAGTCGATTTGCGTAGGAAATATGCGTTGGGCCGAAGATTTCTTGGGTTCGGAAGTATCAATGACGTATTTGCCGCTCGTTAGAGATACGTCCTCGAAAATGGGACTGGGAACGAGCGAAGCGAGATGGAACCGTATCCGTGGATACGACCGACGAGAGGAAACGAGCTCGGTCGTCGCGACTATATTTACCGAGGCACACGTCGAGAAGTAAATACATCTAGCCGGCTCTCTCGTCATAAACTTCGAGGATACGTTAAAGTCCGATACCAGTTGGAATAGAGAATCGCACAGCTGAAGAGGCCGGAGTGTCCTTTTGCTTCCGCTACTCTCCAACCGACAATTTGACGCCAGAGCTTCGTCTGTATCACCCTTGGGATTCTACATCATCCGCAATGCAGTCGGGAAAATACAGTGCGTTGTTCTCGTGTATCGTCGTCGCTATGCTCGTGTCGTCTGTCGCGTCTACGCCAGTCGGTGAGTTTTCGACTTTAATGCTCGGCAATATTTCGTCGGTGATCGGAGTTCGATCGAAGCAATAACAGTACTTTATTATTGGGTCTGAATTTTTAGAAAAACGATGCGTCGATCGCATGACCTACAACGATGGATGCAACACCTGCTTCTGCGCGCGAGGAAGGATACTTTGCACACTCGTTGCATGCTCCATTTGGGACGAGTCATTACAGATGCATGTACCGAAGCCCGCACTAGAGCCACCGGCAGATTTCTGGGAACCGGTCGAAGCCGTCGAACCGCAACGTGCATAAATTCACTCCTGCAATCGCTCGCGAATATTCATATTCCATTGATGAGAGTTCCGAAGTTTCAAACAATCTATAATTCTGCGTTTGCGAATACGTATGCCCGCAGGGCTCAGCTATTTTCCATGTTACGTCGAGTTTCGGTGTTACTTTGAAATTAATATCCTCGACAAGCTTCGATCGGCAAATAGAAAACAAGTTCAGTATTTGGACTTGGTGAAACTTTTTAGATATTAAAAGGCAGGGGAAAAGAAATCGACAAACACGTCATATCGAATGCTGCCGCGACCGGAAGTTTCTGGGCTTTCCGTGTTCTTATCTTTATCTCTTTCGTCATTTCGAGCAAGAAGATAGCGCGCGGACTTTGAGAAAAAATTGTGAAAATTCGTCTCGGAGTTCGTAGCTCGTTGAGGGATCTAGGTCGTTTTTTCTGCGCGGAATGATTAATAATTACGTAACAAAATGAGGCTTTTGAAAACGTTGTTTTGTGAAGATAATATGAAATAATGCCCGAAAGATATAAACAGAAAAATATGCATCATCGTCATGGAAATAAATAATCTGGTATTTTTTTCATTTATTTGACCGCCCATAATGACCGCGTGCACTTATTCAACAACCGTATTCTTTTCCTTCGTCATTGTTTACTCTTCCCCATTCAACGCGGTTGCAGTAAAGTCAAGGGGGAATCAACGGCGCGAGTAATTCACGTTTTAGCGTCGGCTCCGTCAGTGAATGAGAACGCATGAGAATTTTCTCCTGCGATTTCGAGTCTCTTTGCTGAAGGGCAAAAGTTTGCCATTCGCAAACTACACATACGAAGATAATGGATGAAACTTTGAGGCCGGTGAATGAGTAAAATGTCGCGTACATTTTGTCGTCTTTGTGCTCGTCCTTTCACCCCTTTCTTATAGCGAGAGAACCGTTTTATCCGTCGTTCGATCGCGGTGCAGCAACGCGAGAGGCGGAAGCGAGTTTAACATTCGTTGCGAGTTCGTTCGTTGTTCAAAGAGGAAAAATGCCGAATGATGTACGTGTATTCACGGCGCTTGGCAACGAGGAGAATACGAAAGTCTTATCATAAAAATATCAATATCCGAAACGTCGCAGACACGAGTACTGTGAAAATATTATGAAATATTGCCCATTGACTCAAGAACACAACAAACCAGCTGGTATCGTAAAATCACCTGTTATTGGTTATTGCCAAAATCGAAACGAAAGACCATGAATATATCTGACTATCGCTCTTGGGAAGTTGATGACGCATACAATCTCTAGTAGATAGCTCTGTATTTACTCTTGACGCCCTGGGAGACTACTATTTCGCCTATTTGCATAACACTTGAATAGTCAATTTTTTGTATAACTAGTTTGAGCATTCTCCACGTTAATGAATCTTTCGACATCATCTTTGATTCACGTCAAAGACTTGACCTTAACCGGGCGAGCGCGACGAAGAGTGGAGAAACAAGTGTCTTGCATGCGCGGTAGTTTGAACGAGCCGAAGATAACGCTCCTCAGTTCAAACGATACCAGACCGGCAAGTGGCGCGAGTAGGGTCGGTCGTCATAAAGTTCGGTGAAACGCGAAGCCCGGAACCAGTTCGAATCGAGAACACGATAGCGAAGGAACCACGCGGTTTGGCGTTGTCTCTTCGGTACTGCAACTCACTGTGACACCACTGTCATCGACAGTCTAACGTCAGTGCTCTCTAATTATCGGCTTCGTAAAACACATTCGCGATGCAGTCCAAAAGATACTCCGCTCTGTTCCTGTGCCTGGTCTTCGCTATGCTCGTCTCGACGGCTCTATCCACTCTAGCTGGTGAGTAAATGAAATTGGAACGAAGTCGATAATTTTTCAAAAAATTCTATCAATGACGAAAATTTTTCATTCATGCCGTTTTTCAGTGCAAAGATGCGTGCCCGGAAAGAGTTACTTCGACGGATGCAACCGATGCGGGTGTTCGGCACAAGGAGAAGAGTATTGTACATTCAAGCTCTGCAGCGACGCCGACGGCAAGCCATTCCCGAAGATAAATGCTCCCGCCGATTTTTGGGAACCGCTCGACATCGTAGAGCCTCCACGAGCGTAAGAGACGTTAACGCGTTTCTGCCCACCATCGACATTTTATATACTCGATCTCTCTCTATATCGCAATAAAATTATTATAACTCCACGAAGAAAAGGTCTCCTCTTTTGTTTTTTCGTCACTTCTGCGTACGAATTTCGGAATAATAAAAATTTGAAGCGAAGCCGGAGGTAATTTCGTCGTTATGGGGACCGGGGAATGCATAGCGGCAGAAGACCTGTGCGGTGGAGGGCAATAAAGAAAATTGCTAAAGGAAGAAAATTCAGCGGAAGCTCGTTTGGCAATTTCAGAAAACCCGGTCTGCACTTTCCTCTACTATTCTCTCTTGCCTTTGTGCGTTAACGTTCTTCTTGCGTCGCCCTTCCCCGTTCGCCCCGTCGGCAGCTCGTAGCGAACTCAAACGGCAACCAACGGGGTGAGTAGCTTTTCGCGATATACTTTGTATCTATACGGTTCGGGCCCTTGTACGCCAAGAGTGCGGCGTTGAATTTTGAAGTACTCCACTGATAGCTAAAAGTCCGCTGTTATCTCAAAGAACACGATACGATACAAAGGACCTTGAAAATAGTAAATAGAAAAATAGCGTTGGCATTTTGCGCGCAAGCTTTCCTTGCTGATATGTACTTTATCTGCGATGTGGATCCGTCTACTCTTTTATCGCGAGTAATAGCGAAAGACGCTTTTTGATTTTAGGGATCAAAAGTTATCGCGTTCATCCGTCCGGGTTCAAATGTCTTCGTTATATTCGGTACACGCGCAATGTGTTCACAATCGTAGAATAGTAACAGATAAGAGCACGTATTCCACAGCGCAAATTCGTATGAGCAATAAACAACGGAGATAAACAGAGTTATCGGGAATTTTTTTTCGAATACGATAAAAAAATTAAAATTTAAAACGACGACGGTTGAGTTGGTGTTCTTCGTTTTATCGATGCCAATAAGAACGAGGGAAATAGGTAAGTCAAGAATGATGCTGCAGAGGGGTGTATCGGTGATCTTCCGCACGAAATAACAAGATCTTGGCCAGTTCTCTTACTCCCGGCCGAGGGGTAAATATTAGCCGGCTTCCTTACTGCACAATTTTGCCCACAGGCGCTTCCGTGAGCTTACCAGACGAAGGGAGAGAACGGAAACGGAAGGGAGAGCAGTGACTGGTCGTCTCGATGGGCTCAGGCAACGGCAGTAAATTCGTGGAAGGCCGAGAAAGGTCATCGGTTAAAGCTCCTTTCTCACGGCTCGGAAGATAATATTCAACCCTCGATTCTTCAGTATAAGAAAAAAATACTCGCTCGAGGATTTTCATAGCCGAGCGGTACGAAGTACATCATCCGTCGAGTTTACAACAGCTGCGGTTAACTCGTAACAATGTAGAACGACGGCCAGAACAATGATGTTCAAAGAGTTAAAATTGTTGGAAGAGAATTCATCCGAAAGTCGCGAAAACACTCCGATGAAACTCGCGCTTGTATCAATTTGCAACGAGGTTTCAGACAAAAATTTCGTTGAATATTCTTCACGGAGAATTGTAAACTTCGCCAATGTATATATTATTCTCGGAGAGATGTAATAACATTGGAAGAAGGCCAAGTGGATGCCGTTGTCCCTTCGGGCATTCCGCATTTCGGCATAATGACACTGTCCTCGAGAGTCGAAAGAGACCAAACTCGAAGTGGATTTCGCAAGAGACATCGGACTCGGATGGAGACCGACGAAAAATCGTCAAGGTTAGCCCTTTAATTCAGTCTTGCTGTGGCAATTTCTTCTTTCGTCCTTCGTACTCCGCAGCGAGTGGTGGACTTTTTCTTGCCTGCGACGTTGGCACGGCGGCCAAAGAGTCGCGCGGAAATCGAAGAGTTCTCCGGAGTCTCGTATTTCTCGAGTTTCCAACGGCAGACAAGGCGTCCCAAGGATCAAAAATAAAAGGGAACCCGATGTTCGCCGAGGAGAGAGAGAGAGAGAGTGAGGCCTAACCGTAAAAACAATTTAGCCGGATAATTAATATTATCTTACGAACGTTCTTCGTTCCCCTCTTCTCTAACTCTCGTTTTAGCTTGCCAACTTTATCCTAGGCTTTGGGCGGCTCGGGTCCCGTCGCGCTGGCACCGCGACGAGAACGTTCATTTGCCCGACGTTCCGCTGCTCCCCGGCACTTTACATATTAAAACTCCAACGGTCTTCTTGGCTTCGCATAATTACAAATTAAGACGGCTCGAGTCTCGTTACGCTCGAGAAACGAAACAGCCAAATCTCCGAGGTACGCTTATTTTATCGTTTGCCAATATAACTGAGTACACGAGATACGAGGGCTTCCCGAGCTCGTATTACTATATTTGCACAAGTTTTTTTTTTTTTTTTTTTTTTTTACGAGATTATTCTATAATCTAGGAACTTCAAGGTTCCGGGCGTTGACGCGGACACATTATGAATATTCAGTGGGGTCAAAGTGTGTACTCCTTGTGACTTACTCAGTCGGCGAGAGAGATGCGTTGAAAAAAAAAAACAGAAGAAAAAAAACGGCGAAGGAGATGGAATAATATTAAAAGGGAAATATGTCACATTATGCAAATTCACGCGCAAACATACGTACCGGAGCGCGGGTTTGCTGACATTAAGCATTACGCAAAGAGATTAAAAGAAGAGTGATAAAAAAAAATACGAGGTAGACAAAGTGTGTACGTACAGGAGAACGTCGCAGCGACGAGTGCCGACTAAAAGTCTCTTCCTCTTTTCCTTGCTTTTTTCTATTTCTGCAGTATGCAGGCTCAAAACTACTTAAGACACGAGGGCGGACGGCGAGGCATTCGCTCGTTCGTTGCGTGTGAAAGCAAAAGAAGAGTTCTTACTAAGCTGGATCTTCGGTGGACGGCGAACCGCGTTAAAAGAGCCGGTGAGAACGGCAGCTCGGTCGTCACTTTTAACTCTCCGGGCCCGGGTTGTTCAACGCGGCATTAAACTACGAAAAGTCCATCCGCAGTGAATTTAAATAGAGTGCTGCTTCCTCGCGTTTTCTCTCAAAAAGATGTACATATAAAGTGTATTCAGTGAGAACGTAGGAGACAAAAAGAAAATACGAGTGCGAAAATCCTCCGGCATCGTCGCGCCATCGGAAGTGCTCCGCTTACATTGTTTCGTTTAGTTAAACAAAACAGAGTCTCCGTCGCTTCGTTGCCATGCATCGAATCACCTCGTGTATCGTCTCGGCCGGTTGCGTTGCATCACTTAAACGTCCCTAATTCGAAATATCTATCGCACTTGCGGGGTATCGCGTCTCGCGGAACAATTAATCAAGCTTGTGGAATCAGCCGCAGCGCATCTAGCCTATAGATCGGAGTCACATGGAGAAGCGACGAAAGAAGAAAAAAGACATCGAGAGAAAAGGAAAGATAGAACGAGTATAAGGGAGAATGAAACGAGAAAGCGAAACGGGACAGTAGACGGACAGCGGGTTGAAGGTTCAACAGTGGCAATCTGGGTCAACTCGATGTGCCACTGCTAGCTTCTATACTCGCTATAACACTGCTACATCGCGTGTGTATGCGATGCCGACGCTGAAGCTGTGTTCCTGCCGTATAAAATACACACACATACGTACATACGTGTGGCTATAAAACTGCATATAGCGCAAAGAGGGTCGGCTCTGCAACCACTACCGCGACCGAGGAAGCGCCCAGAGTCTGGCAATGCGAAAAGTGCGCAACCGCCCCTGAAAATTCTCTTCTCTTGTCTGCACACCAAAGGGAATGAAGTTCATTCGGGTCTGACGAGCGGCAGCGTGTGCCACAGAATTATTAACTAGCGCGCGAATTCGGCGGATGAACTTTTTGCTTGTTTCGCACCCCGGATACGACCGCGAGGAGGTTCATCACGCGAGATCATGACTATTAATATTATTCCATGCATATCTCTCGTCGTTCTCTTTCTCGTTTCGTATTGCTGAATTTAGGTTTTTCCTTTGAGTCCTCGCGCTCGTCGAGCGGCGCCGAAAAGATTTTTAATCTTGTATCTATTTTGTGCGGAACTCATTCCTTTGCCCGCGTTCTATGAATTCTCTCAGGCTCGAATTCCTTCTAGGAGCCTTTGGGGTGCGCTCTCGAGACGCCGTGCACTCGTGTCTCGTTACTACTTAATAGCTCTCGGTGCATCGAGTGAGTGCAGCGAGCGAACGAGAATAGTCCGGGGCAAAGTAGTTTCGAGACTCGCCCGTTCCCCCGTCGTCTTTCTACGTGCACCGTCCGTGAAGCAAGTGCGTTCGGCTGACGACACCTTGCAACGCGCGATTTAATTATCCGCGAAGTGAAATAGCGAAGAAAATCATAGAATAATATGCTTCCGAGAATAACGTAAGGAGCTTGCGCGTAATACTCGGCAATGCGAGTCAACGCCACGCGAGCCGATATTTGTGTAATGCGATACTTATGGATTACTTAATTATGTCGTTGAGAAGAAATGCAGAACCCCAACTTTTCGGAGAATCTCGGTCTAATCCTAGATAATTTTGAGAAGCTTAATTTTTTTTATAAGTAGTTTCATGCGTTTGTATCGCATAGAATGTTAAAAGCCGGGATAAACCTGAAGGTCTTTGGCCTTGAAAGATGAGTCGAGGTGAACGAGGCCGAGTTAGTTAACGCGCCAGTGGTATCCTTTGATAGTCCAATAGCCCAAAGCCAACTCCATTTATCTCTGTCGAATTTTCTACACGTGTCTCTCCCTCTTTCGCTCTTTCTATTCGGTGTCCTACAGTTCTGCTAATGTTGTATCGTCACCGTCCGGCTTACAATTTCCTTTTGCTACTAGGCACTTCCGATCGCAAATTTTGCTAATGGGAACCTGCGAGCCTTTATACTCTATCTGCTCTCGTCACGGTATCATCGTTTCTTCATCTATTCACCTCGACATGACCCCTCGCCAGCGATACTGCAATTATTCTCCAATGAGCAGAGACCACCTGCTGGACACTGTACGGTTGATCGACGAAACGATCGAGTAGCATCGCATTGCCTGTAGTTCCCGAACAGAATAAGCCGCGCCTGTACTGAATTCGTAAACGCATACCGTGGCACGAAAGAGGAAACGCGCGCGCGGCCGCTACGTGCAGTATAGGCAGACGAGAGAGGCAAAGTTAGTTCGACGTTGCGATACGACGTAGCCAAAGCTTTCGCATTGGTCATTGGTTAAAAGCGCACGTGTCGACGGGCGTACAGTACCCGCGAACGGCAAACCCACCGACGTGGATCGATTAACGAGGTAAATAATTAACAACGCTGGATAAACGAACGAGAATGCGGCCCGAGCGTCCATCAAAGCTACATATATCGAGTAGAAACGTTTCGTTCCTGTGCTCGCTCGCTTAATCCCGTTACTCGCATGCAAATTATTCTGTATATTTAGGGAATATCATGCATAGACTCGCGTTCGATGCGCCGGCATATTTACTGCTCGTACTAAATAGATTAAGGACGATCAAAAGAGAAAATAAAAGGATTTACTTCCTCGCAGCCAAGCGCGGATATATTGTTCGCGATACGCCCGTCGAATATATATAAACCATCGGTGCCTGCACGGGGCGTTCAAAGGGGATGAATAGTCAGCCCAGTGTGTCACGCGGCCGATTGGATTCAAGAGAATTATCCTGTTGACCATATCGTCCGGGTAATCGCGTAAACGCGAGATTAGAATCGTGAAGGCGAGGGATGGGAGAAGGCCGTTAATCGAATTCTCCGTTCAGGAGCGTGGAGAAAGGCATATTCGCAAGCGGGACGGACGAGCATTGGCGATTATTGGAAACGCGCGTGTGCGATCACAATGTTTCGAAGCGTGCATTATCGCCGAGCCGGCATACCCTATTCACCGTTAGCATCGTCGTCGACCGTTCGCGGGACCGTTCTTGGCGCGAATCCAAGGAAAAGTTTTTCCTTCGGCACACGAAGAGGTGCAAGCGTGGAAGCGGCGAGCCAACCGGAGGGTTCCGAGACTTCGGTTATTCCCGCGTATATAAATTGACGCGGTATAACTGCTCACCCCATCAACCCTCGGCGCGTACGCCGCGTAGCCGCGTTCCGGAGTCGGACAATGCAAGCTTATAACCTGACCCAACTTCTGAATAGGTAACGAGAGAAAGCTCGGAGGGACGGCGCACGAGAGCGAGGTGGAGTGAAGAGCGGGCGCGGGGCAACGCGCGAAGAGCTCACCGCTGTTCTACCGGTTGTACATGTAACTCGAGGAGAACGTATGGCCGTAAACGCTTGGAGATCGTAAAGCTCGCCGAATGGAATATCGATTGGATTTACGCGGCGCACACGCTCGCGGTGGAAAATAAGGGAATCGAAAGAGGGGTAGGTGGAACGCGTACGGAATTGATCCAAGGTTAATACGTTATTTGTCATGTTATGGAACCCTTCGCATCTTTATCTCCCGCGGATTACTTTAATCGTGATATGTCGTCTTCCCTTTTTGCCCGTCCTATCGCGTTCTCCACCCGGCTTACTACTTCTATCCGGTTTTAAGACGCACAAATACAATGTGTATCTACACGGATATATATACTTTTCTCCATAGAGTCAGGTGAAGTCTCTTTTCGCATTCGATTTTATCACTCGGTTTTGATGCTCGCGGGCAAGATATGTAGCGATGATAATAAAATATCGATGCCAAAAGTGTCCCGACGTCGAATGCTACGTGACTCGATAAGAATCGTCGTCGATGTGGTGTTCGGTGCTATCGCGTGGGCGTGCGGAAAAGTAGAGTAACCTTCCGACTGTGATTCTATCGTCTTCCTTCTACTACGTACTTCCATTATCTATCTCTTCCTTTGCTTCCCTTTCGCGGGAAAAGATCCGAACGGTTCGTCGTTCGCTCTGGCGAGATGCACACACAGGAGAGATCGCGCCCCTCGATTATCCTCGCCGGGCGGAATCTCAAAAACCCCCTTAAATTTTCTGCAGACAAAGCGTTTTCGACTCTTGCTCTCTTGCAAATTCGCGGATTATCTATTCGACGTTGAATACTTTTTCGATCTCGAGCAAGAGACCTTTTATTGTGGCCGTTACGAAAATTGTTCGGGGACATTGTAATGGAATGTTAATATCTTTACGTTTCGCTATGTTGCGGCAAATCGAAGACTCTATAGGAAACACGGAAAATTCCATCAGCTATCGATGTTTTTTTTCTTGCGGCGTTATTTTTTTTTGTTGTTCTGTTTTTCGTTCATTTTTTTGCATATTCCGTCAATAGCTTCGTTCGGTCGTTCGCTCTTGCATCGATGAAAAATCAAAAAAATATGTCGCTTCGGGCGAGAGAGCAATTGAAATATTTTTCGCGTTCATGCACACCCGCGGCAGTGGATAAATTTTCTATCCATCACAGCGGTTGCCTCTTGTCGTTTTGAAATTTTTCATTGGTATAACGACGAGAGAGATTCTTGAAAAATACATTGGCACGTCGATGGTTATTTCGGACTCGCTCTAAATAAAGTTCGCAATTATCGAGAACGGTTTGGTGAAACACAAACTTACCGTCATGTCGGCGCACGAATGATCGATAAAGGTTAATTCCGATTCTTCACCGGCCAGCAGCACGCTCACGGTTTTTTCCCCGGATTCGTCGTCTGCAAAAGAAACATCGTTGCTTGACTATGCATTGAAATTGAAAAGTTAAAACGATCGATTCAATATTATGAAATGAAATATTCTGTACTGTCGACTTTATGGAGGAGTATGCAGTAATTCGGGGGAAATGACGCGTTTTAACAGTGTAATATTAAAATCGCCGGATGCGTCGACGTACGTATAATTACCATTTGCTACGCGTATCGCCGGAAACACCCGAGCAAGAATTCAGTGCGGCATGCAGCGCGTAATCGGGTAATGTGTATAAATAAATAAGGCAACCCTTCGTGTCCCTCACATCTCGAGTTTTCGCCCGGTCTATCGCTGAAAGGTGAACACGACGGCGTGGGTGAGGAGAAATGCCGAGAACACAACCCATGCCGAGGGCGCAAGTTGCTTCTGCAATCAAGCGAATTACCGTGGCCACTATACAGCGCAGAAACGAGCAGTACGAGCTGTGCACACGAAACTTATTTTCTCAACGAACCCACGGCCGGGCTTCTTCATCCTCGGGCGTTTCGTATTTTCATTCGCAATATACTTCTCCAACATTAGTGAATTTATTTCATTTTTTGCCATACGCGCTTCTAAGTAATCAGGAATATTGTGTTATCGCGAAAATGTGCAATTAGCCGGTATTAAAAATGCTTCGTCACGCTGCGAACGATCTTTGTTTCTTTCCGCGTGCTGTTTTGTTCTTCCTTTTTTTGCGACCGCATTAGCGACAAAGCCCAGAAGCAGAACGGCGCGTGTTTGTTTGTCTCCAGTTTTAGGTACGTCGAGCGTTCATTTTAACTAATTGCATTTCGAAAAAAATATACATATTGTCGGAAGTTAATTAAATTTCAGCTTCTTTTTCGTTTTACCTCGCTCGAGTATCGCGAGAGTTATTTCGACGTTTCTATTTCTTGCGATATCGGCAAAAAATCTTGCCTTTGGAGCCGTTCGTTCGTTAATCGGCTGAGAATCATCGATCGGTGTTATCATCGGTCATTTGGCTGAGGATTAATATTAAAGAGTTTCGACCGGAGGGCCGCGCGTATAGATTAATTTTGCAATTAATCATGCGAACAGACCGACGGTCCGCTGGTACGCTTTTCCTCGCCTAATAGCTTCTGCGGCCCATCGGTCACCGGTTACAATGAACGTAAAATCTGTCGGGTGGTTAACTGTTGCAAGCTCACGCGCATCGCGGCAATACAGCCACCGGGTGTTCAATTCACAATGGGAGGGCTGTAAAGCTCTTTTCGAAACGAGGCCAGGGGAAAGCCACCCCCCACCCCCTGACGTGTTTCGCATCCGTTCCGACGGCGAACGTAATAAATATTAGGTAAAACCCGCCCACGTTGCCGTCGACGGGATAACGCGAGTCGGCGGATGAAAATGAAATAAATAGCTCATGGACAGTGTAACTCACCGATCGACGTGTCGTAGACGAGCAGATGTTCCGACGTCATGAACTGCGACACTAGTGAACTCTTGCCAACGGCGGGCGCTCCGAGCATCAGAACTCGATACGGCGCTGGCCCTTGGGACGCGCTGCTCTCTCGCGAGCTCGCTAACGAGCCCGCTGCGGAGTTTCTCGCTGAGCCAGGATAAGAGGCTGTTAAATGCTCGGTGCTGCGAAACAGAGAAACAAAGGAATGCGCAACCCCGAGGCGAGGCACGCGCACACAAACATTTTTCTATTTATATTTACTTCTCGTATGCTCAGCAAGTGCGACGGTGTAATTTTTTCCTCTTCTTTTTTAATGAGGAAAGGAAGCGGCTCAACGGCACCACTTTGCTCGGCTGCACGAATTAATCAATCGCGACCCGGGCGCGTTTCGATCCTTATTCATTAGCGGTTCGTTTTTTCGGCCTCCCTTGCCTTATTATCTCTGTCTCTCTATTCTAGAGTTTGCGATTTTTCTATATATATCGATGAAAGTAAGAACCGAAAATTCAGTGGCATTACGGGAGATGTATATTTGGCAACCCTCGACGCGGCGTCTGCCTGACTGGGTAATTGAACAGTGACGTATCGAGTACCGATCGCATGTCAGCCGTTATCCGTCGTCCCGGGCTTCGCGTATCCGAAGATATAGATCGATCACGGAATTACGTCTCGTAAAGGCTACAACGGCGTGGCCCGAGAGGACAGAAGATTCCCTCTGTAGGTGGTGGAGAACTTTGAAGCCGCTACCTTTCGTATTGGCAACGATATATACATTCGTCACCTATACGTCTCTGTTACAAAGTAAAAAAAAAAAAAAAAAAAACGGAGTATACGCCAAAAGTGAGCGAAGGAAAAAAGAGAAAATCGACAGTGACGAAGAGATGTGGTCTGTACATAGACACATATGTACAGTATATATGTGCGCGCGAGGAACAACCGTGGATGAATAAGAGGGGTGGAAATAGAGCGCAAAAAAGTAAAGCGTGATAAATAGGCGAGGATTAGGGAGAAGAGATGCGATTCGTTCGCTGGTACACCAACCCTCGCTTATAGTAGATATACTACGCTCTGTTACGCTTGTCGAACGAACCAAAAGCGACGCGTCGACGCAAGAGTTTTATATCGCGCACGAATTCTCTTTTTTTTCTTTCTATATTTCTCTTGGCTCTACACAGACACGTGTACATATATATTTGTATCGTACACAGTGGATGCTTAACGAGCAGACACAGGCAAAAACAAAACGTTCCGGTAATTCGGACGAAAATTCTGACCGAGAGGCGCGTTGGCTTTCGCCACACACAAACCGCAAAGGCACCCGCGCGTTTTCAATTAATTTACATTTTCAATTCGATGAGTACATTCTTTCATATGCGGGACTCATTCGACGAGAGTATACAGTTACGTAAACTAGAATTGAAATAATAATCGCGGAATGAGGCATATTTCCCGAGCCCTCAGGCCTCGAAGCTCGTAGATGAAGAGCTTCGCGTTCTCCAAGTTGCACGCGAAACGGTATTGGCATCGGGACTGCTGAGTGCTTTGATCCGCTTGCGAACTTTCGGTCTGTAGCCCATCGATGACATTCTTGGTCGCCGATAACGGAGCTCGCTCTAAGGTCTAACACGTGGGTCTACGTCACCTCATCGCCACACGTAAACTCACGCGTTCGATCTAGAGCATAGATCCTCTGTCGTTTTCTTCGTTTCGGCATTTGTATCGTCTCCATAGGCTCATACATTACAATCGTTCACAGCGAAATCCAGACGACGAATATCTTAATTAACTGATAAGCGAAACCGAAGCAGTGGAATTCGAACGAGTATAGAACCGCGAGAAACGATCGCGATCGGATCCCTCGCGAAACGTGCAACACGCACGCGCGAAAGTCGCGAAAAATGATTAATTGAAAAAAATGTTAATCCCGAAAAAACACGCGCTCGGATAGTGTCATCCCGTGCCGCGGGAAACAAAAGCGCATAAATATGTCACAAAACCCCGCTCGCGGCCCTCGGCTCTCTCAGCAATCTACCGAAATCAGTTTTCCCATCCAATTAAACTTGCTTCGGCAACTTCATAATGAAGCAGTAAACCGCAACGCACATCTGTCTGCTCCCCTCAGTGGGCTGTATAATATTGCACTATACACGGCGTATGTGGAGGGTAGATTTTCGGAACGTGCGAGGACTCCTTCCTACGCTCTCTGTCTCTCTCCCAGTCGGGATGAATGCCGCGCTCCGGCGTACATGAATTTCTCACTCGTTTACGTATGCACAACCCGTGACTAGGATCCGTGGCACTTCGCAGAACTCCCTCGCATAACCGCTTGTACACGAAAAGTATTCTTGTGCGAGTTACACATAAATATAATACGCGAAATGCATCGAAACTTTCGTGCTTCTGAGTTAAACTACGGGCCATCCCACGGCACAGCTATGGCGGAATGGAGAATATCCCCTGGACGTACATAAATATCTACGTTCCGGAGGTTGTTCTCACGCTGGCCTTTAGCGAAATGCCGGTTTTCCTGCGCTCTATGTACAACCTTCCCTTTCGCTATAAACGAGACGCTTTGCTTTCTCCATGATGTACCGGAATCCTCATGAGGTTTTCGAATTCCCAGGCAACGGGCGAAAAGCTGACGTGTCCAACAGACAACGCGTTACGCTGGATATATTCTCGTCCGCATGTCGCTCATAAATGTTTTCCTCGGCGAATCCATGATGCCTCGTTATTTTCCCATGTGCACGCTCGTGTTTCGTTACACGTGTCACACTTCCATGTTTTGAGAACGCGCAGGAAATTATTTGTTGCTTTGGGAGTTGGGAAGTCGACGAGAAAAAGAAAACAGCGAAAAAATAGGGAAGAAACAATGTAGAGAGATTGGTGATATATGCGGAGCAAATTGTGCGTCAGCGCAGACGCCAGCGACGTGTTACAGTGTAGATACAGTGCGTGCGAGCAAGCCCACTTTATCTATCGCTCGCTTCATCGTGCCACGGGCGTGCGGGTATGCCAGAGTTCGTGCAGATCCTGGCAACCCCTAACGCAATATTTCCATCAAAATAATTGATTCAGGTCTGCACTTTGCAGCGTGCTTCCCTCTGCTTTATCTTTCGCCAATCCGCACCAGAGTGAATCCTGAGCCCTCCATGATTTTCGTTCCCTTTTAGCTTTTCCTTTACCATCTTACAGGGATTGTGCGACCTCGCTTTGGCGTGAAATCTCGTGTCGGGATAATCGCGCAGAAAAATCTGATTCAATTGACAAGAATCTGAGAAATTTCGCGTGGAAAGAGAGGTTCATTAACTGCAGCATCGAATCAATTGACGAGAAACAAGTAGTCGAGAAGGTAGAAGTGAGTCACGGAAAAGAAAAAAATGGGGCATTCCCTGGGTCTACGAGTTACGCGCAACCGCACGGATATAAAAGGTCATTCAATTAGACCTTTCGTACGCGCGCGGTTTTTCGGACTCTCGTCGGACCCTTTTCCGATGTCCCGAAGCATTAATCAGTTCGCAAGTGTCGCGGTGAGAGGAAACACGAGAACGACGGGATGGACCACATCCCGGTGTCTCCACTTCGGGCTCTTCGGTTCAAGGTTCGCCGAGGGGATTTGTGCGGCCGAGCATCCGAGGATTAAGCTCGACTCTTCGAAAACGCGTTCCCTCATACTCCACGTGTACGCATACCCGAGTCATGTAACCGTAAGAGCGCATACGTATAGACGCGAGAAGTCTCCCGAGAGTCGGCGGGGCTATACTCCGTCTGCAGAAAAGAGCGCTTCACGGCAACACGGACGACGTCGAGGAAACTTTTACCCGGCTCAGAAAATTTATCGAGGGTTGGACGAGAGCTAGTGTATATAAGAAGAGAAAAAAGAAAAATCTGGCCGAGAACAGTACGACCATTCGGGGCGTAACTGATGGACAATCGCGGGCACACGAAACTCCTCGCACACGCCACGGCTCCAGACTCTCCTTAAAAATAAATCCTGAGAAATTCACGGTACAACGAGCGATGCTGAAATTCCTCGCATCGCCGGATGTATCTTTTCCGAGGAATGTCTACGAAAAACGTCGAGGGTCACGAGCGACGGAGAACGCTCGAACCGCGATAGTGCGGATGATACTATAGATCTAGAAATTCTCAAACCCCCCTTCTCGTAAATGCGCGCAGAAGACTATGTTCCGTCGTAACAGTAGCAGCTGAGAGATAAAGCGATAAAGATAGTGTACATTCAAGCCGCTCACCTAGAGTTGCTCGAGGCGACACTGTTGTTCGATCGAGATCTTCGGCTCTTCAGGGAATCGCCCCTGTTCACGATACCCTTGCCCGTTATGCTGAAGTGCCTCAGCCTGTAATATTCCTCCTCGACGCCGGTGTTCGGCATACTCGCGACCCTCGATCTCTGCTGCGGAAGACACAGATAATTCGGGCGTCCCGACGATCTGCTACCGGGCGTCTTCACCGATTGCGATCTGCTGTGATGCGGACTGCCGTATCTGAACAGAGCAAAATATTCATTCACATTCAGCATTATGTTTAATATAAAATGATTTTATTGTATTTCGCATGAGAACGAATGTTGAACCTTATTTCCCTCGTAGTTTTCTTGCGGGATTTAACTTCTCCATTTACTCTCGTATTTCGTGGAAGCTTTTTTTTTTATCCTCGCCGACTGGCAGCGAGATTCGCTCGACTCATTACTGTCCATCTTGGCTTATGTTGCTCGGCCCCACAACCCCTTCGCCCGGTGTATCCCGCAGCACCGAGCTTAGAAAAAGAAGCCATTCTATCGGGGGATTCTCGTCTCGCTTCATCGCCCTTCTCTCGAAGCGAAAAAGCTACCTTTCGGATATTCATTTTTATTTTCACTTTATACGAGAACGACAGAGAAGGATTGTTCTTGAAACACATTGAGGGAAAACATCATCGGTTAAAAATCCTTCATTGCATATTCTTCTCAGTCGACCCCGAGCCTTTCGTATTCATATTTCAACAAAACTTTTCGTCATAGCGGTTTGAACTCCAACGAGAATTATTAAACGCCCTAACATCTTTTCTCGTTCGTTGTCTCGCGTCGGGGTGTATCTACCGCAAGCTCTGGGAGGATATACCTCACCGCCGTGTTCTCGCTTGAAACTCGATATACCCTTGGAACTTCGAAACGTGAAAGGTATACATTCGCTTGTCTTTCGGAAGATATGTATATACCCATCGCGAAACATTTATAAGTAAGATGAGTCCCTCAAAGTTGAATCCCCCCCCGGAAGCGACGAGCTCTTGTGGTCTTAAGTACGGAATGAATTAAATCATTCAGAATTATAAGTCGCTTCTGGCCGGAAGATATTTTTTTTCCTTGACAATTACCTCCGTCTTTCTTAACGGTGTGACGTTAAGAGGGTTAGAATCACGATCCCTCACCGAGGGAAGAAATTGATCGGCCGAGCCGCTTTCGAAGACGAAGTCGAGAAATCGTCCGACTCTTATACTCTCTCGAAAGCCGACTTTCTCTATCTCCCCGAAACCTTTCCCTCTCATTCCGTCTCTGGTTTACGCGATCTCTTCAATCCTCCTCCTGCCCGCCGCCCTCTCCCCGGAGAGAAAACGCCGAGCCAGTCCTTTCGCGACTCAATCACGGAATCATCGGTTCTCTATATCTCGTCTCAAACGTTCTACACGTTCTTTAGAGCGGGGCATCGGAGAGAAAAATTTATTCGATTTCACACGCTATTCTCCGAATCGCGCGGAGAAAAATTGACAGCGAGTTGAGAGTGAAAACTTGTCTCCTCCAGTCCAAATTATAATTTATCGTCGCGAATCGCGCCGAAGTTACAGCGCCGAGCGGGATTTCATTAGTCGACGTTGGATACCTGGCAGCTGAGACGCGAACGTACTTCCGTTGGATTGGTTACCAATTTATCTTTTCCTCCCCCCCGGGAGCGCAAATTACTCAAAATCCAATGCACGTCTAGCACCCGAACTGCGTGCATCGCATAGCGTAAGCGTCCAACGTGGCCGAGAGTGTACGTTCGCTGATGTTAGCTTATTTGATCGAACGAAGACTCCAATTGTAAAAGTCGCTCGATGAAAAACGAGCCGCAACAACAGTAGCGACTCCGAGAGTCTCTCGAAACCATCGCCGGGCTCAGAGCACGCGAATGACGCGGGTATAATCGGATCTGTAATTTCCGGTATCTACGTCCGAGAGAAGAATTGTTTCCGTCGGTAGTCGCGTTCACCGAACGAACGAGCAAGCGTGTGAGAATACTCGCCGGCTACGTATACGTACAGACAAGACAACATACACGACAGAACGAGAATATAGCGGGTGTGCGGGATCTATTGATCCACGAGACGTCGAGCGAAATACCGAGTCGCGTGCAACTCGCGATTCATACCCCGTCTCTTCTTCTTCTTCTTCTTTTTCACAGTCTAGTTCTCTCCGTGGTCCCGCCTTGAATTCCGGAGATAGCGAACGGCGTAGCAAAAAAAAAGAAAAAAGGATCGAGAAGCAGGACACCGAGAGGAAAATCTTTCTCATTCGCCTTTTTCTCTTTCTCCGTACGTAGCGGCGAGAATAGTTAGAGAGATAAGAATGGGCGTGGAGATGCCACTATTTCAATAGATATTGATAATAGACAAGGAGCCACTTCGTTCTCTTCTTTATCGCGGCAATGCCGTATTGATGGTCGATACAATTTGATTCATTTACGACTCGAACGAAAATTTATGCTCACGCGAACTCGTGGAATCGGACAACTCAAGCGATAGTCGAACCCTATCGAAAAAAAAGATATTTCTGCCTCTCGTAATTTATCGAAATAATCGACAACCATTGTTGTCGTTTTATTTTCGCAAAATGAGGAGAAAATAAAATAACTGCGCATCGTTTCAAGCTAGTTTTAATTTCTTTTGCACGTGCCACGAATTGCTTCTTATTTTCTCGACAATTCGCGATCCAATGCGGAAAATCCCGACGTTATGCGAGGGATTTGTCGGAAGCTTCGAGAAAAATATAGTTTTCGGATAGCAGACGCAAGGGAACAACTCACCGCATCTCGAAATCGTGAATCTCTTGAAGCGTAAGCGTGTTCGCGACGTCAAGCAGCTGACGCATATTTTCTTCTCGACGTCGGGCATCAACGTCGGGACGAAGTAGTATGGTAGCCGCCGGCGCGTCCAACGACAGGGAAGGTTGTTGCACTACTATCGTCGCCTGTGCCGATCTCTTGGTCCCGGTGCCGCTTCCACCTTCGTAGCAAATGCAAAACAAATAAGAAAATGAGATATCTTTATTAGTTGCCGTTATAAATACTCTACTGCCGAAACAGTGGTGTACGTCTGTGTGAACATGTGATTGTAACAAACGCAATTCGAGAATCTCCCGATTTTCATTTTCAATCTGATCCTCGGATTAAAAATTTTTTTTTTGTATTCACAGCTAAACTTCACAAGCGTGTCGAGCGTGTTCGAGTGTTCGTATTTGTTACCCAATATTTATATTGTGACATCTTTTTTTTCCACATCTATCACAAAATATACATAATTATATGTATAGATACAGGATGTTATGCGTGTCATGTTTTTTAGATATTTTTTTTCTCATAGGCAGGCGCATTCCCGTCGCGCAAGTTTCGACCTAATACATACCACACGCGATAATTCTCGACAACGAGTAGTCGAGCTTCGAGGAGAATCGGAAAAATTCGTAATACCGGTAGCTCAAGGAAATTACATCATAATGGATCTAGCGCCGAGAATATCGCATTATAAAATATTGCACACGCTCCAGTAATCGCAAGCGCGCAGTCGGGGCGTTGCGATTTCACATTGAAAAGTGTCGAAGGGATTGGCAGAGAGCGGGCGTTCGCTCTCCCCCAGAGAGAGCATGTTCGTCGCGATTAAATTCTCCAGTAACAACGAGCAACCAGCGAGTTATCTCTGGTTTTCGGGGAAGTATATTCTCGGTATGCTCTCGCTATAGCGCCATTCGCCACCCGGCCACCTTGTTTTCCACGCGGTTCGCCAGGCACGCCATAAAGGTTGTGCTCGTCGTCGATTTTCATCGCTTTTCTCTCGTTCCAAACTTTCTCTCTTGTTCTCTCTCGCTCTATCGACGATTGTCCTCGGCCTTTCCGTGCCTTTGCCACGGCTTCGGGGTACAGAAACTCGCAAACAACGCTCGAGGGTCGAATCGATTTGCGTCTCTCGCTCTGTCATCGTTCTCCTGGCGAACCGGCGAATTCGCTTGCTCGAAAGTCCGTACGGCACACGCCCGATCGAGTCGCAAAACCTCCCTCATTGAGAACACACGGCCTACTGTACAAGCCACGAGTTCAAACTGCTTTGGTTCTCTTTTCGTCGCTCCTCGACTCGCTCACCGAGCTTTCGGCGTCAAACAAAACTATCGATCGCACGACGACGTGTTTAATACCGAGAGCTGCGAAAAAAAAGAAAACATTACTAAAAAAAATAACACATTCGCCGATGGATCATTGTCTCGTCGACGGTTAATTGTAAAAAAAATAATTGTCATTCAATTGACGAATCGATTCCAATCGAGTTCTCAAGTGGATATATATATCCGTCTTTTTTCCATTGTGACGAAATTGGCGAGCGAGCGCTTTCAACCGCCAGTCGTTTATTCTTCCACACGTTTGTTTTTCTCTTCTTTTTTTTTTATTCAGCTCTCTCTGCGGGGTCTCTCGTTGCAATAGCTTTTTTTTTTTCTCTCCCTCGGTTCAGCGGGTGGAAGCTGAAAATAAAACAGACTTGCGGTGCTCGAAAAGCCGCGACGGCTCACACGAGTCTATTCGACGACTTTCCCAATTTATTTCACTGCCGCAGGGCAGTCTGGGGACTCTCTGTTACCTTACTAGAGGGTTAGCGCGACGGGGGTGCTAGGAGCCTTTGAGGCACGCCCGATCGCGTTTGGTATGTATTCTGCCTTTCCTTGCACGTAACACTGTGGTAGTATGTGGAATGTAGATAGAAAGGTATTACATACGGGAGGCAGATAGCGAGTGAGCTCCGGGGAGAGGGTGATCAGGCACATAAAACGACGAAACAATATATGCAAAATACTATATGCAGTAGAACAACCGAGATAAAGAAAAAGAAAGCGCTATTTCAAATGAAGAGTATCATGATAATAAGTTGAATGCGAAAGAAAAAAAAAGAACGACTTGCGTGATAACGATAATAAAAATGCAACGATGACAACGATGTCTGCAGTGTGGCGAAGCTTTTCTTTTTTTTTTTTTTTTACTATGTATTGCACACACAACAGTCGGCGATCGATAAACAATTTTCTCCGGCGTAATTCATTTGTTCGTTAATGTTTTATTCATTTGATGCAAAGTTTAATGCGCGGTACGCGCGACGATGCTGCGAGGCTCGTCGTCATCAACGATTTAAATGAGATCGCAGAGTGCCAAGCGTTATTTAATTATGTTTTACTGGTAGCGTGATTTTGTGTCGCTCGATTTGCTTTTTTGTTCGATTTTTTTTCTTTTTATTTTTCGTTTATCGGATATAAATGCTATGCATAAAAGCACATAAGCTTTGTAAACGCACAAACTCTGTTGCATCACACGTGTTCAACGTACTGTTCGCACACCAAAAAAAGACCCCCGAAAGGCTAGTTATTATTCCACGAATATAGAATGGAATATATGTATGTATATACTATCATAAAGTATGAAAAGTATTTCAAGCTCCGAGCGAAACGGGGTGAAAAGGAATGAGAGAGATCGATCTGCGTATATATGTGTATATATGCGTTGACACAGGAGAGGCGCGATTTCGGGGGTCTCCCCGTGGACTGCGGACTATACCTATTGCGCAAAACGGGAAAAAGAGCCTGACCCATGAATGAATGGCTGAAACGAGGGGATGAGATTCTGAAAGAAAAGAACATCGATACATTTTTCTTATTGCTGTTACTTTTTGCTCTTGCTCACACTCTCACTCGTCTTTTTTCTTTTTCTCTTTAATTTATCTTATTCACGCCTTTCGGGACTCCTTTCTTACTCTCGCATACATACTCTTCAATTCTCATATTTAATTCAACTGAAATATATCGGTATACGGATGTACTTCTTTTCATGCATTATTTATACGAATCGAACATAACATTATATTCGTCAATACGTATAAACAAAAGGATCATGATTTATACTTGGAGCTTTTGTGGAATGTTACCAAGGGAGCTCGCGATAAAAGAGAAGTGCTGGCAGCAGCGGCGATGGGGCAGGGGGTGGGCGGATTTCTAAGAGGGTAATACTAAAATGATTGTTAGAACAAAGCGATATAAGTTGATTACCTGCGGTCCTTCCTCTACCTCGAGCACCGACGCTGGAAGTCTGAGTGTTCGTTCCGCAAGGCGGTTGAGCCCCGCACAACGATATGTCCAACGGATTCGTGGTCACGTTTATGCTAGGTTTGCCAGTCGCCGGTTGTTTCTGTGACGACTTTGTCGCGGTACCTGCGACAGCCGTTCCCGCGGGACTGCCACCGGTAGATTGTTGTTTCTCTCCCTGTTGCAGCTGCGCTTGTTGAACTCCAAGGTCTGGCGAGAGCGTTGATTGTTGGCCGTTCTTCGGGCTCAAAGCTACGGTCGAGACTGTCGTGGACACCAAATGGGGCGACGTCGCGTTTGACTTGCTCGATTTATCTTTGGCCGCCACAAGCGCCAGCATCGAATTCAATTGGTGAGGATCCGGCTGTCCGGCGTCGACCGAGCCTCTCACCGGTGTACTGGAGTAATAATAATTCGATAAATTTATCGCTACGGTTGCTTCCGATTGGGACGCAAAAAGAGAGAAATAACGGCACGAGGTTACGGTGAAACCTCGATAATTCCAATGGATTAAACTATCGACTCCTCCGTAGAGAGGTCTCTCGCGTACCTAAAGAATTCCGTGGCACGAAGATCCGGCAGTGGCGGAGTTCTTCCGGTTGCGAAGGAAAATCTGCTCTCCTGACGAGCGCCAACGAGAGGCGTGGGCGGCGGTACCCCGTTAACGTTCATACATTCATTGTTCATCATAATCGCGCTCGTACCCTTCGTTAATGATCCCGATATCGAGGACGAGGAGCCGAGGATTGTTCCTCCTTGAATAATCGGCGCTGTGCCGTTTCCAATGACACCGGCACTAACGCTCGTGCGTTGCTGTTGCTGTGCGGCATTGTTGGTATTGGCCCTCGACGTCGCTGTGGCGTTATTGCTGTCCGAGTGGTTCGAGCCGTTGCAGGACACTGACGAGGGGTTCGTTGCTGTCGAGTGATCATTCTGCACTGGTGGTGGTGACATCTCCGGAAGACCGTCGATCAGGTCGAGACTGTCGTCTGGCTGCTCCCCGTCTGTCGTTGTCACCTGTTCAACCGACCGATCATCCAAATCTTCGATACACTTTCCTTGCAGTTTTTTTTTAACCAGGTCGCCATTAATTACATAACAATTCGATTAACACATAAAAAAACTTCGATCAATCCTCTCTAGTTATCTCTTATTAAAGGATATTCTAGACTTCGACACGCTTCCCGTACGGCTCCTTCTTTTATGAAGATAGATTGAAGAAAATCAGGTCGGCGTTATCTTCGAACAGCGGTCCAATCGATGAATAAAATTTTTCATAAAGTTCTCTCTAATTATCGTCGTGTTCAAGAATATCGAGATTATCGATACTTCAGTGATTTTTTTTTATGAAGATATTTTTTAAAAACTCGGGTCGTCGTTATCTTTGGCGGACCTGTCGATAGATAAAAAATTTTGAAAAATTCGATCTGGTTATTTCGTGTTGAGGAATATCCAAATCATCGACACACCCTGTTCGCCGTGATTTTGATCAGTAAAGATATATTTGGGAATATCCGATCGGTATTATCTCCGAAATTCGAAAATCTATGAAGAATGTTTCCTAACTCTATAACGTTGAAGGATATGCTCTCAGGAAAATTGTCACGATATTTTTCTGTAATACGCGAGAAATGATAATAATTGGTACAGTTGTCACGACTCACCATCGTAACCATCGTGTTCGCACTGTCCGTGCTCGTGTTGATGGTCGTTTCGGAAGCGTTGCTCGAGCCCCTGACAATAACCTTCGGCACAGCTCGACAGCTTCGGCTGCCACCGGCCGATTTGAAGTTGAGACGTCGAAGGGCGGAAGCCGCGTGCGCCAGAAGATCGCCGTCTTTCGTGCCATTGCTGCTTCCATCGCCCTCGCTCGTGCTCGATCCACTTCCGCCGACGCTCGTACTCGTGCAATTGACATTGTGATGATGACGATGTTGTTGTCCGCGGGCCGGCGACGACTGCGTCTCACCGGAATCGGTCCCGCTACCCCGAGCGCTTCCACCCTTCGCGGGTGATCCACGGTTCTCCGCGCATCCCTGAATCGAAAAACAATAAACGGAAACACGATGAAAACCAGAGAGTTCGTCCAATCACATTTTGCAAGGAGAACGAATATTCTTAACGAGTCTCGAGAACAAGTGACCTTTTTGTTTAACCCACGCATGCTGTGGCTTTATGAAAATTGGTTTTTCAGATACGTCGGGAGAAAAAAAGTTGTAGCTCGATGATTGATCAGACGTGGAGCAGAACAATTCAATTGTTCGACGAGTGTTTGCGAAAATGTGTGCTCGGTGACCCGGTAATAAAAGGTAATCGAGTCGGGAGCTGATATCTCCGAGAGTGCAGTAACGGCCGATCGATTCGTCGGTGTCGAAAGAAAAAAACTCAATATATACATAGCGCCTGCATGTATCGCCAGCTTGGATGGGTGCACGTTTCATTGAAAACAGGTATGTGCTATTTTTATTGTTCTCTCGTCGCAAGCTCCGTGAGTTTTGTCCGCTAACTACCCCTGCGATTCGTGACTCTGGCGGATAGACGAAAAATCCCAGCGTCGAAGAAAGCAAAGTCACGTAGGCGTTCATTTTTCTTTTTTTTTCTCTCTCTCTCTCTCTCTGTTTCGCCCTTTGCAATATACATCTGTATATAGCGGCGTCAGTCGCACAACAGCCAGAGGTGTAAAAACAACGAAAGCAGGGATAACGTGCGTTCTTCGCGGTGGCGCACAATCCCACGGACGCGCAGGGGTCTATCTAAATGCAAACGTAACGCGCGGTTGGCACTCTTTTTGCTTCTGCTCTCGCTTCGTTCGTTTCTCGCTCCGACTCTCGCACCCACTCTCGCTCGGTTACAATGAAATGAAAATGCGAGCGTCATTCGACAAGGCCAGCTCGGCTCTGATAAAACGAAGCGAACGCCCGGAATACACGGGAGGGTTTACTCCGCGATCGCATGAGCACAGGGCAAACACATGAACTCGAAATTGTTCTCCATCCACTTTTCTACCTTTTTCTCTACGGTAAAATTCGCTCGAGGTTTTTCGTTGGTATCTGCCGAACTCCTCCCTTCGCCTCGCGCCAAAGTTTATTTGCGCTTTGTCGTTCGGGATATTTCGAGCGCATCCAACCGGCTGCAAGATCACACCGAGAGGATGTACCAGAAGGTATGGAACAGATATAACAACTGAGCGCATATACGAAGGCCGCGTATGTGCTCCCACGGGACTCCCAAGTCGTTCTCGTTGCCTTTCGTCGTCGTTCCGTCCCTCGTTTTGCTAGAATTCCACAGACTCGGGCGAAACGTCGTTATCCGACCTTCGTCATCGCTCCACGAACGCCACTGCGGCTCGTTCGTCCACCGTCGGGGGGGTATAACGCGGAATATAATACGGCAAGCCGTCTCAGCGCTCAAGAGCGACGTAAAAGATTTTCATCGGGACGCCGCGGTAGAGATCACTACTCGAAATCCTCTTCGCGTGGAAAGTCGACACGAGGATGAGAGAACGACGTCGACGATAATCTCCCCAAGGGATGCCTCGAGCTGAGAAGCCGCCAGCGAGAGGAATAGAGAGGAGGGTGCTAGTAGTTGAGACGAGGAATCTCATACGTTGCGGTGTAAAGTGGTACGAGGGCGTAGGAAAGGGATCCCCAGTTATCGTAACTACTCGCCGCTCGTTCACCGATCTACCCTCCGTGCACTCGGAAACTTTGCTAAAGGACATATCTTTTTTTTTCACAATTTTTTTTTTTATTGAAAATATCGTCGAACTCGGACGGACGAGAAGAGCGCGGGCGTGCGCCGATGGAGTTCGGAAAGAGCTTCGGTTCGCTTCGTTAACGCCGTTTCAGCTCGATCCTCCCAATGAGGAAAAGGGTAGAAAAAAAATGCTCCGCTTTCACAAAGTTTTCGAGAGAGCACGGCGGCAAAAAATTCTCAGATGCATCATCGTTGCGCATAAAGCTCCGAACGTAATTCTATAGGGTAATAAAACGCTTGTGTGTGTGTATGTGTGCGTATATATAGGAAAGGTTATTTTTCTCTGAAGTAGGAATAGATTTTTATTGGAGCGCGAGAAGGGGTTTAACCTTATTTGCATCGATACGGCACATGAATACTACGCGAATGATATTCAATTCGATAAAGAATGAGTTTAACCTAGTACCATCGCTTTATGCTCTCTGTATTTCTCGTCCCAACTTTGTCTCGCTTTCTCCATTTCATTTCCTCTTTTTCGTTTTTCACATGCCCACTTTAACAAGAGCCACTCAGAATGTTAAAGAATATACACATAGAAGTGCGACCCGCTCTTGAGCTTCCTCTCTTATTTTACTCGGGCGATGCTACTGTGTACGATCGATTGCGTTAGCCTCCTATATTACCCATCCATATTATCAGTTAGGTATATAACCGAGTAGCGGTATCGAAGAGCCGGAGACTAGAGTGAGCAATAATCTGGGTCGCTGCGAGAGGAGTGTGTGCGCTTCGTACTGCAATGAAATTCGTATTATATCTATAGGTATCTACGTGCACGATATAGATACCACGATATAGAACCGGTATCGTATATACATGCCGATGCATAAAACAGATCTCGCATGTGCGCCCTCGAAACTCGCACGTGTTCTCGTCGCGTCGTTTCTCAACTCATCTCACGCTTCAACCCTCTTTTCCGACGCGAACGAGGGCTCGCATATAACCGGCGTGTTGGTACATCAGCAACACGGGTTTAGTTCTATTTCCCAACCCTCTCTCGACTCTCAGCAAGTGCAGGGTCGACGTTATCGTCCTCGATTGGAAGGAGGGAAAGAGCACACTCCGCGAAACCTCCGTTGAGGATCGAACTCATTGTCTTTCCTTACTCGTGGCTGTGGATCAAGTTGTTGCCGCAGAAATGCTTCACGGTTTCTCCGAAACTATTGAAGGTTCGAAGTGAAGAAAATTAGGTTTTCTCGTGTCTATCTGGTCAAAGACGTAATCTTTTTCGTGGCCGTCGTAGCAAGCATTTTGCAATCAATCGGGTAGGCGATTTATTTTCGTCTATGTCCGTTCACTTGATTGCCTGTCGAGACGAACTTTCGTGCAAATCGAAAAGGGCAACAAATTAACGAAATACACAAGCTCGGCCGTGCTAACGCAGGTTAACGAATAATCAGAGAGACGATAAAGTTCGGCTCCATCGTCGGCACAATTGTGTTTACTAAGCCCACGAGAAAACATGTATAGGATGTAAATAAATTCAACGAATCAATTCGTTTCGTCGGCCTATCCGGTAGAGCGCAATCCGAGCCTCTTAGTCCCATTAAAGATTCAATTCTCGCAGAAGTACTATCGAGTGCAATTATATTCCCAATGAACGGGGTTTTACACTCCAGCGGATAGAGAGGTCTTGCCTAGCAATCGAGATACTCGAACGAAGGGTCCGCAGAAGAGAAATTTTCTAACGATCCGCGACGTACTATTTTTGGCTCTCGCCCCAGTTTTCCCGGAAACAGTTACGAAGCTGCAAACATCGAAGTATCCGGATTTTATAGACGAGGGAAAACCGGAGGATAAGTCTTCACGATGTAAACCATCTGCACCATTTGTAGTATCGCTTCGTCGATCAATTTTCGAGAACATACGGACTACATATCTTGCACTTTGTACTTTCCGCATTAAACTTCGGCTTCCTGCCTCTCGCGTCATTTACTGTTTCTGACTGCCCGATATTACAAAAACCAAAGATCAAACAATCCTCGATTACACAGACTTTACAGGCAGCCCTTACACTGCTTTCTCATCGAACGTTCTAATATTACATGTCAGTTACCCCTGGTGACTGCTCGATAATATAAATTCTATGCAAAAATTAAACCATCTTGGTTACCGTCGACTTTACTTTCCGTCAATCGGAAGCTGTTGAAAGTTTGCGGGTGCAAGTGAATATTTTTTAAAATTCCGTAAAGTTTCGAACAAGTTTGTCGAACGCCGAGAAGGCAATTTATATCTCGAGTTGAGATACGACAGCGCCGAGGTTGAGACAGTACAGAGCGTAGATTATGAGGATATCGCCCGAGGGCCCTCATATTTGAATTATAGCGTATTATCGTCGCGCTCAATGATGGATAACTCGATTTCGACAGTGGATCGAAACTCTCCGGGAAACTCTCGAAATCCACGTTTGGCTTCCTCCGGTACGAGCGCGAGTGTTATGGATCCACGACAGAAGCCCGCGCTTCCGGTAACCTCGTCTTTGGTTCAGCGAGAGATTTCAACGGAAACTATACCATCGGCGTAATACCGAGCTCGGTGTAGTTCCCCCTCGCCGCATCATATTAGACAGCATATACCAGTCGCACGAGCGGCATCGCGCTACTTGGCCCTAACTCCCTCCCGATCTGGGCTTATCCGGTGAATAGTTTATGCGACAATTTAATACGAAGACCGAAAATCTCTTCTTCGTTCGTGCGCACAGCCATAGAGGTCTGACGAGTTACGCGCTACGTTCGCCGTGACCGCGCGAAAATTGCACCGGGAACAATCTTGCTCCTCTCGCGCTCTTGGCTTTTCATACAAGCAGAACTTTGTGGGAAACACGACCGCATAGCTTTCCCAGACTCCACCCAGATGCTTTGCTCTCGGTGGACTCCGAGTGAACGAAGATATTGGATCGTATCTCCAAGAGTTGTCGACGTGTATATACCCAGTTTTATCGAAGTCTCCGATTTTCATCCCGGCGAAATTTCGAGTTACGAGATATTTTTCGGGTTAACATTTTACCCTCTTCGTAATTTCTCGTTCCTTAACCGAGAAATTTGGTGCCGGTTACGGAGAACCGGACGAACCTTGCGTTGCGGTAGCCGACTTTCAACTTCACCGCTTCAGTTTCTCAGGGCGGTTTGACTTTTATTACCGCGAATAGCCGCGGGCACACTCTCGTCGTCGTCGCCACGTATCGGTGACCCGTGACATCAACTAGCGCGATGCTTTACGAGACTGTATTGTTGAAAACCATGGGATTACCGACGCCGGAAGTCGGTAATGGCCAGCTTTCATGGTGTGCACGAGACGTGCGAGATTTTTATGTTTTCGAGCGTAAACCGGGTCGCGCTTTTTCTTTAATCCTCTTGTACGACCGAAACGCACTCGACGGTATTGGTATGAAAAAAATGTTAAAACAGCTTAGCCACGAGCTTGCAAGCGGCATAGCGTTACAACAGTGTTATTCGACCGACGCGGGCATCGAATGGACCGAAAGATGAGAACGAGAGTTAGCGCAAAAGTTGCGAAATGGACACCCGGGGTAGGAAGGAAGACTGTACATAACGGTACATATCGTGAAAGACAGAGGTAAAAACCTCCGGAACTTGTATGTATGCATTTGGCAGTGACCCAAGCGCCTGCTTCTTTTATAAAGAGTGCCAATATGTATTTGGAGGGCTTTCACGGATAGAGGGATATGGGAGAAGCCAGGGACATACGAAACTAGTCCATATGCTTGAAATTCGATCTACATGTCTGCAGATTTATATACACGGATCCGGTATAACTGTGCGGCTATACACGTGCACGTGTAACGTGTGTGAAGTCGAGTACACCAGTCAATAGTGGTGACAGAGGGTCACCCTAGGTTACCCAGGCACCGGGGGAACTAATCAATGGAATGGTATGTAAAATATTCAGAGCGCCGGACTCTCGACTGTGGGCAGTGAATTATATCAATCGTACTGCGCGCCTTCGCTTCCACTCTGCCATGCACGTTTGCCAGGATCATCTTTCATGCTTTTCGTATAACACTCGAGCATTATACCAAATCAGCGAAAATATTTCACACGAAATGTATGGAGAGAAGCTTGTATGAGGATTTTTTTTTTCGTCTCCGATGTACCCAGCGAGCGCGTATCGGCACCGCGATTCATCTGCACGTTTCGCCACATCGAATCACCACGTTTCTACGGCTTATGCGTATGCGGTAAATAGTAGAACGACTTGTTACGATTCATGCCATTTTCCATGCTCGTTGTAAAAAGGGACCAATTCGTCGAGCGTCAAACAGCCGGATACTAGCGAGAGAAAGTACAGTTTGAGCTAACATGGCAACAACTCGTCAAAAATAGATTTTTCCTCAGAAGGGATTTGCCCCGTGGGTAATGAATGAACACTGTACAATGCAATGCAATACAATATCCGCAGATGCATAGCGAAAAAAAAAATGTATTATAACCGGAACGGGATGAGTCAGAATCCATCTGGGAATAAGCCGTGCTCGCGACGATGTTACGTGACGATGGCAGATGAAAAAAAAAAGAGAGTGAAGTACAACGGACCGCAAGGGAATACGCTTGTCGTTACAGCGGACGTCCAATTCCCAGGAACAAGGACAAGCTTGCTCTGCATTTATGTATATCAGTGTTTGCGAATATTGTCGAAGCGTCTGACCCGATACAGGATATTACTACTGCCGCGGGAACGTCCGTCGTTCCGCTACATAGCCATTTCTCTCCACACCTACGGTCTTGTCAAGCCCGAATGATTAATGATGAAGCTTTGATTCGCCGAATCTCCGACCGCAATATATATTCTACGTCTGGCCTCGTCTCGTTGGCATCGCTCTCAGTTACGATTAAGCCATGAATAAAAAAAAAGAAACAATTGTAAGACGTTCGTTTTTTTTATTTCATCATACTGTGACTAGGCGCCGAATTTTATTTATGCGACCGCCAACGCGCAAACTCGAGGCCCTGAATTATTTACATAAAATATTGTTTGTTTTGTGTACACAAGCCAAAAAGTGGATACTCTGCGGTATGAAGCCCGCGGACTGATGGAGATGTGTGTATCAGAGTCCGGGCAATATGCCAGACTGTGGCGTAAACCGCAACACGTATACCCCTCGAAGTGTGTATACAACGTTATTTTGTGTGCCATAGATACGCCCAGTGTTATATATGTAGGGGACAAACCACGTATACGTTGTAAAAACGCCGCGGCGGCATAGCATTGAGTGATCATCCACTCTCGCGCTCGCGTTCGGAGAGTACATCGTGAAAATAAATTTGCGAAATTACCTCGCGGCAGCGTGTGCGCCGCGCTGGCTGCGCTGACTCTCACGCTTGTGAATTTCGAGCCCTCCAAACGAAATTGAAGATTCTTTCTGGCTCTCACGAATGTCCGAACGATAGTAAACCGCGAACGCATCCGCAAGCGCAAGGCACACGATACAATACTGCACTATTATCGTTTAGATAGCCCCGCGCGCCGGCGGAATATAATCAACGGGAATGACCTGTACTTTGGGAACCTCACGATCCCATTAACCGAAATATAAATTCATGGTTTAATGAAGACGTACTCGTGACGGACGTGCCTATTGTCGGAACCGCGAACTCGAGGGGGTTAATCTCAAACGAAGTACCTGCAAGCCAACCCGACGAACTCGAATCTCAAGGTTCGATATGGATGCGAGGTTGCTCCCCCATTACCCTTTCCGGCATGAAGGCTGACCGAAGCCGGGGCATAACCACTAAACCGTTCCGCATCAACTTCGGAATATCTCGCCGCAGTCGGGCTTCCGCCGCGAGTTTACGTTACTCGATATGTATTATATCTATGGAATCGGTCAAATAACGCGATACGTGATATTTCGCTGTTGGGCGTACGCCCAACATATAACGGTAGTTGTAAAAGTGTATTCCCGAATTGGATCGTTACACATCCGCGCGATACTCCCATATAAGCATCCGTACGAACACCATAAAATTTTTACGAAATCCACATCTTTCATAAACGAAGTCGTATAAAATAAACGGAATGTCAGGTGTACGAAATTGAACTTCATGAAGACTGCATTGAAAACATAAAAATTTTGTTTTTCGAAAATTGATAAACCTGCATACTAAAATAGCATAGTTTATAAGGTAATAAGTAGTCGATAAGCTTTCGTATTAATTTCAATGTCATTCCATTGCGAGTTAATAGACTTTTCTTTAATAACTGAACCCGAGAGGTGAAAATCGTGATGAGCGATCGTTCTCGCGCTGGAGCATAACTTTAACGTACACTGTAAAAAATAATAATAATTTTCATGAACTCGGAAATAAAAAGTTGTAAACCATTGTATATTAATTGGGAATTAAAATATCCTAGTTTGTAAATCCCTGAAACATTTTTTAAATAAAAAAAATGAAGTTACATAAAAATTACAAAACTTTTTCCTACATTGGAAAAAGTTGTTTCAAATTCCTATAAACGCTTGTTTGAAATTTGTTTAACACGCTATATGTATCAAAGCTTTACACGCCTGTATAGGAAGGAATTTTTTTCGATGTACAGAACGTGAACTTCGAAATTGAATTTTCCAATGCGCTTTGAAAATTCACTAATTGCGATATGAATTTAGTGTACTCCAGTCAACTAATTACGAATTTTCATTCCCGAAATTTGATTTATCCTATGGTAAACTCCACGTTCTTGCGTATATCGCAAAATTGATATCTGTTTTTCAGTGTTTCCTATAGGGTCATTTTATTGCAAATTCGCCTATAAAAATTTTATCACCGTATACGCATCAAATTTCGTATACTTTTTATTAATTTTCAAACGGAAACTTTTTACAGTGTACGCTTCGGTATTGGACGCACGGTTATTGTGGTGCTCGGTTTCGACGGCAATTTGCAGTAAAACCGTTTGTTTCCAATTCATTTGTATCTTATGCGAATCCCCGCTTCTCGAAGCGTATGAATTTGGTATGATTTGCGCAGGGTATATCGGTGGCGAACTGATGGACGCGTAGCCGCGGCGTTGTAGTCCGACCGCGCGCAGTAGGTTTCTCTACGGGGCATGTCAGCCTGCAAGTGATGCCTCCGGTATATACCCTGTCCTACCGTCGCGTAGTAATATAGTGGCGGTCGTCGGGGTGTTCGAGTTTCGCACACATTGTACAACCCCATTCGTTCGGGCTGGTGCGTTTCGGCGTTACACAATACGCGTGTAAATCGCCACTGGACTCGAAGGGAGGGTACGAGGACCGGAAAAGTGGATATTCGCCGAGAGCTGCGCGGTATCGTTGCATCCCACCCTTCTACATACAAGCTCTTGCTCTGGACCACTGTAACTGTTGACAAATAACACCATGCTTCCGGCTCGAAAATTGGCACGTTACAAACGGGATACTGCGGCCGGATTGTGCTACATTCCCAAACGCACAACCCCTCTAACCCTTCCAGTGGATGTCTCTCTCTTCGCCAGCTATTTACCCACAGTTATATTACGTTGTCAATGTCCGCTTTCTGATCCCACTGAGTCGTTAAACTACATCGTTCATTAAATAAAATTCATTCTGTTTTTCCAACGTTTACTGATCGCAATGCACGAAAAAAAGGTTATTTTTCCATGAATGGCACTTTACTTCACTTAGTATTTGTTGCGCCAGAAATAGCCGTTTCCAAAATGGTCTGTATTTTGCCGTGAACAAAACTCTCTATGTATATCGGTAACGGGTCATAGTGCCACTTGACTCCTCGTGTAAATTGAGACGGCGAATTGAGTGCCAGAGATTAAAAAAGTGAAAATATTACTGGCATTGTCGGGCGAATAATGCCGCACGCGAGTTATACGGGTGTTTCGCCGTTGCGTCGCTGTTAACGTTGGTACACGCGTGTAGGTGCGTATGCGAAATACCGGGCGCTGCAGTTTCGACGCCGGCGGGCTGGCGCTGTTCAGGGGTCGCAACTTGTGCAACAATAGCGATTGCGAACAAAGGGCTTGAAGCAATGTACGAGCAGTAATGCACGAGAGAACAGACACAGCCGAGAGGGCGGATGAGGTGACACACACACACACGTACAGAACCAGTAACAGCCCTGCCGGCTCCAGATTAATTACCAGCTTGCCAATTAAGAACTGTTGCGGTCTATAGGCGAGCCGGGGATTGCGAGCGAGAGAGAATAAGGCACGATGGTCTGGTCGTCATAGTTCTCTTATGCCGACTCTCTAACCGTACTCACGCATACATCCCCATGATATCCTGTCGGATTAGCGACAGAGGCCGGAGGACAAGCGAGAGTTCGAGGATTTCCTTCGGATTTCATGAAAAAAAATTCTATCGTCCTGCCTCGCTCAGCCGACACTTGAATAGCCTCCCGTCTACGTCAATCGTCCGTGTAACTTCGGAGACTATTAAAAATTTAATAAACGTACCACGCGAGGGAAGGAAAAAATGTATGGCGAGGCTGAGAAAGGAGAAAAAAAGAAGGATAACGCGTGTCTCGGATCTTTGCTAGTTTGTGGCGAAGAAAAGTTTGAGTCTCGCGCGCGGGATAATCCTTTTGAAAGCCATCGAAGCGTAGTTTTGTACTTTCTCAACCCTCTCTAATTCCATGCGTCGCGGTTTCGCTCTCGTTTTTTCTTTCGCACAGCGTGGGAGGTCACGCGGCCAAGATCCCTCTATGACTTTTTCCATTCGTTTGTCTTCGGTTTTTTTTTCTTTTTCGCTTTCGCCGTACTTAAACTTAGTCCGACGAGAAGTTTCGTCGTGTAACTTGCACGATTGCAAGACACAAGATGCGAGTGCTCGCCGTGATAGTGGGTTACTCGGCTCTTCGGGGACTGACAACTAGTGAAAAACCGTTTTATACACCGCGAAACGACTGCGTTTTTCTCTCGGGATGTGACGAGCGGGAACAGAGTGAGGCGGCGAGAAACAGAGAGTTTGAAACGCAAGAAAAAAGAGACTCGGAGAGAGACGGATTTCAGTACAGAAACGGTGGGGATGTGCAAGCTGGCGGGGAAGATGGATGCTGCAGCATATTGGTATTTTCTTTCGTCCGGCGCATTCTTCGAGGGGTGGAGATATTGTTATTGGCTTTTCGCGCAGGTGGCGAAGGGTAGACAACGATGTGCACAGTAGTGCAGAATCCTCGACGGTGTTAGCCCGCAACATATCCACCGGCGTGCCGAATTCTCGTGGAATCCGAGAGACACCGAGCAAAATGCATTTACACGGGAAGACAGTCTAGCTGTGGAATCCACCGGAAGGTAAGAGAAACTGTCGTGTAAGATTGGACGCGTAACGTCTTTCTCTTCGCCAGTACCCGCGGATGTACACGGTCTCGCACTTATTCCTAAACTGTGTGCGTCCCAGCGGCTCTTAAGTCTGCCTCGCGGAGATGAGAGGGCAAAACTGCAGTGTGCAAAAGCTTCAAGAACTGTGGAAGAAAAATTTCTACTGTCACCTTCCCCCCCGTCCCCACCCGATTCACCGTAGCTTTTCTCGTGCATTCTCTCCCATTTCCAGCACGTTTACCGAAATTGTAGACGGTTATACCGCCGCTTCGTTCCCTTCCGTCGCGTGTCGTCTCCTCGAGTGCTCGTGAAAAGTCGAAAAATGTGTGCGAGCAATAAATCGTGTCACCGGACCGTCTACGGGCGAAATTATCCAGCGGATATATCCGACAGGGTCGCGCGACGAAAGCGAGAGATATTCAAGAAGATTAGGGCGAACACAAAATCCGCCTGGCCTAGGAGTCGAGGGTGTAACGAGAGAGCGAGGAAATTCTGGAGCGACCGTTTTCCAAAATTAATCCTGGCTTTGCGCGCGTCGCGCTTCCTCTTCCACACAGAACATGTGAATATTCTTATCTCGCGTAATAAATTTCACTCTCGTGACCTACGCAAATAGGCGACGATGAAAAAAGATACGACAGCGGATGAGAGAAAGGGAAGGTAGATCTGGATATAATTATACACGTTTCTATTGTACGATTTCGCAAGTGGAATATTTATACCTTTCGAACAATGTAGCGAAGAGAGAGAAAAGGGAAATGAGAGTCAGGGATTGAGAACGAGGAAGGGCTGTGGGAGAGGGATGGTAGCGGGGCGATGGAGAACACAGTGAGAAGTTGCCGGAGAATAACGAGCGGCGGAAATTCTCACTCGATCCTCGAGCCGTCAAAATTCTGGGTCAGACAGGCGCAGTTGTTACGAGTCAACGTTCGACCAAACATTCGGCTTCGTCGTTCACTGGTGACCCGACGGGGTATTGAGGAGAAGGTGGGGGAAGCGAATTTTATGCCAATAGCAATTTTAGTTTGATGCAACGACGCGATGCGAGACTCTCGCATAGAGAAAATACCGTTCGAATGCGCGCAATAACGAAATGGACATTGAATGAACGTTGTATCGAAATTACTATTCGGCACTTTTTGAATACAACATCTAGATAGTTGAGGACGTCAATTTTCATATGTCGTTTCAATCGATTCATCGAAAACGTGTAATTTTCTAGTGAAGCAGAGAAAACACATATTCGGGGAAAGCGTATATTCTACATACGTGGAATAGAAGACTTTGCTGCGGGCGAACCGGGAAAACAATCGTAAAACAAAGCCGGTATGAAAGACAGCTGGAGAACAAGGCAGTCTCTAATTTAATTTTCGTGGCGGGGAATATCGAGGTTGATGGACGATTGTACGCCCGTTCCGTCGATTTGCCTAAATGGCGAGATGATTCGGCAGGGATGATCCCGTTCATGGAATCCCAATGGACTTGAGCTCGACGTACTAGTTTCATGCCAATCGGTCTCGGAACAGTACGCCAGCATCACATCTCCCTCCGTTCGAGATTCACCAGCGTTATGCTACCAAATGCGGCTATGCACATTCGACTTCTCGGAAGGGTTGAATACACACTTATACGCGTGTACAGCTACAAACACCCGCACGCGCATACGCGCAGACGAGAAAGTTGCAGGCGGTTGTAGCGGTGCGGCAGTAGCTAAATCTTGAGCCACCGATGGAACACGGAAAATCTCGAGTGAAGCACGTAGAGAAAGAATAAAATGTTACATCGACATTCGCGACGACCCGCGAGCTTTTCCCGAGAGTCCCTTTCAACTTCGTCGTTCGTAGAAATTTCGTTGCGGATATCTCGCTCTCTCAATCTCCGAGCGTCTTCTTCTCTCCCTCTTCCCCTTTTGCCACGACCCTCGTCGTTGGGCAGGAGTGCGCTGTTCCTTCGGTTGTACGGGCTCTCACGGCTTTTACAACTTTGTCCATGCCCCTCGGTGGGTATAGGGAAAAGGCATTGGAAAAACAACTTTTCTCACCGCTTACAAATCTAATCATCTTAGTAAAGCTTCGTGCTCCGATGTTCGCAGCGAGAGCGAACGAACTCTCACGAAACAACTATAGATGATAGAAGGTATAAGGAATGCATCCGAAGCTTTAACCAGCAACATCGGCTTATCCTGTCGCTAGCGCTACAAAAGTTTCAGTTATGTATCTCTCGCACATAGACAGAACGTTCGATTATTCGTTACGTATAGACAGATTAATCTCGACGTATGTACGAAGTATAGTTTGTCGCTCGGTGCCACGGTCGTTGAGCACACTGTGTCGGAAAGCACGAAGAAAAGTTAGGTAATTCGATGAAAAGTATTAGCGACAGTAACAGTAGTCTCTGGGGATAAAGACGATCGTGGCGGATAGAGAAACGGTAGAATCGACGAAGTAATAGAGAACGAAGAATGTTAATGAGACCAATCGGATTGTAACCGTATCGACCGAGCTTCCGAGGTAATCGCGGTCTAGGCTTTTTACACCCTCTCGTTTCATGCTTCTCTCATCCATTCTCTAGTATTCTCCGAATCTCCGACTGACTGTCGTATTATCTAAATCCGAACGGAGTGTTCCCTGATAGAGAGATCGTGCGGCACCCTTCCGCAGTGTCGTGTATATATGTACACCTATACACACATATGTATATATCTCGGTACATAGTACGTCCTACGACTGAAGAGATACGATTTGCGGGATTCTTGATTAGATTCCCAGCCAGCATCCCCTTAGCTCAAAGAGGATCCAACCGAAACCGTGACTGAGCTGCGTCACCTCTCGTCTTGACTCGACCTTTTTTTCCACATTCTACGCATCCATTCAAGCGAATACCACTTCGCAACAGAATTACCAATCAACTTAGATTGACCTGTTACTCAACGACTTCACTATACAGACTTAATTGACCAGTTTATCATTATAAAATTTTGAGGCAAGGTATGTAAATAATATTAATACAGATATACGGGATACCAGTGCCCGTGCGTGATCAGAATTATCGCAGTACACAAAGCGCAATGAGAATAAGAATCGAGGAGGTAGTTTTTAACTTACGTGGGCCTTGTGCTCGGGGGTAGAGGGTGGATTCGGAGAGTTTGGCAGGGAACCCCCTGGAGGGGTGCAGTGCCGCAGCCGCGCCAGGGCCGTACGAAGTCCCTCCGTCACGAGGCTCTTTTATATCAGCTCTTGCCTTCCTTAGCTCTCGTTTTCTTCGCCTCCGCGATATCTACTCGTGGACCGCTCGAACGTTGGGTTCCTCCGCGGAATTCTTGACTCGGCGAAGCTCAACGGAACTGCCGGTTGATGGCCAATCGTTTTCAGAGTCGTTCCCGTCGCTCGACTTCGCACTCGTATAAGTCCCTTCGTTTCCGACTCGAGGCAGCAGTTGCGAGCGAACCACCGATTCCTCTGGACCATCTCTCGAACGACTCAAGCTACCACCACCAGCCACGCCGGAATGTGCATTGATAACATCGCGACTCTTTCACTATCGTCTCCGCGATTTTTTTTTATTACTATTAGATATATATCCTCTTCGTTCTCTTCGAATTTCTCTTACTACTCGAAGATCTTCGTGCTGCGAGAGTTCATCTTGATTCGCAATGCGCGCCGGTCGAAGCTCGAGCCGCTCTCGTCGTCCGGTTCAATCCGCAACGTCTTTTGCTTATAGCGCAATTCTGAATACCGTCGACTCGTTTGTTCCAACAAAGATATACAATCCCGAGTCGCGACGGTGTCGCTCTCAAGTTCGATAATCTCGCTTTGCAGCTGAACGATAAGATGAGGAGGTCAGAGAACGATGACGGTACTAAAGTTCTTGTGATGCTTTGTACGAACGGGGTTAAGTGTTTGTCTCTTCCCCTTCCTCCCCTGACGGTCAGAGATGAGGACCTCGAACGCTTTCGAATAATATCTGAAACAATTCGAAATACAAATCCCGATAAGCAAATCAGTTAAATCCCAAAAAAAAAAAGTTAGATTGATCAACGGAGAGAAATTTGTTTGGCGAATTTCATCAAACATTGTTTTCACGAAATCGTAAAAAAAAGTACTTGATTCGAGATTTTTTTTAACCGAGAACGAAAAAGGGTGTTTGAGAAAAATACGAAAAAGTCTCGGAGGGGCGTGGGGGAGAAGACCGGTGCTTCGTTCAAGCAAGAACTATGCTTTGACCGTTAAACTTTGGTTCTTCGACGAGTTTCTTCGGCGTGGAGTGCAGCTCGAGACAGTCGTAGCCAACGTCGAAGTCGACGGGGATTGATCGAGAGCGGGTTCGAAGTTCGCGCGACGCATGCACCGCTAAACCTCCACGAAAAGGAATGAAACTGGGACGAAAGACCGAGAGCTCGCGGGCAGAACTCGAAGCGAAGGAGAGCGAGAACTATTCGAAGTGAGAGAAGGCAATTTTTTTGTTGAAAATCCACCGAGTCGACCGATCGATCTCTCGATTCGCTTCCGGGTCCGCGATGGCGAAACACGTTCCACGATATAAATGTAGCGCCGTACTTACGGCACACGGGGACAGGCGCAATGATTTTCTATAACGCAGTAAAGATTTTTTTTGCAATTCCCAAATCCTTGCGAAAATGCGAAGAATGCGATAAATCGATCGATAATAAAACACGAGTCGAAACACGGTCGGACGGAATGCATCGGACAGGTTAGCTATGAAAGCCAACGCGAGAAACTGAAACGCCTCGGGGCATGTAGCATCCGAACGCGCAATGTTTTTTATAAGTCTCGCGACTTGGCGTTCGTAGCTGCGGGGAGAGGGAATTCGAATGGAGAGCAACGGATATCGATTGATATACGCGTGTGTACGCGCCAAAGCGATTATGCCGTGTTGTTTCGAGCCCGCCCAATCGTTTCGCTCGCGGCTGCATCTTGGCGGCGCACAGTTGATAGATGTATATCTACGTGTACAGGATAAAGAGCATCGCCGCTAGCGAAGGCTTTGTGTTTCAAAGCTCGACGATTCACGCTAGAGTTGCATGCATAGTCGCGCGCGCTACCTTACATTCGCGTCGACTCGACACTCGAGACGACAATCCATACGTATACGTACACTTAGATCCGCGATATAATTTCCTTTTACGCTATAAAACCGGGCCGTTCTTTCGCCTCCGCTCGTCTATCACTCCCCGTGGTACTCGAACGACTTTTTCCGCAAACGCGCAAAATGATATTCTTTCGTCGATTTGATACACATAGTCGACGTATCTTCGTACGTGCTTAACGTTTTTGTGAATTAATCAACGTGTATCATATTTTGCCGAAACTCGCGCGCGTGTGTTCCCTACGGATGAGCCGGATACACGAAAAGATAATGGGAGAAGCGAATAGCGAGAGTAGCCGAGAAAAAAACCTAACTATATCGTATATTCTCTCGGGAGATAGGTAAAACGTCCGTGTGCCTTCGTATCCTTTGGTATATAAAAAAGTAGAATGGATAACAAGAGTAAAAAGTAGCTCGATGCTTCTTTATTCCCACCGGGTTAAATCTCATCGGGAGTGACGAGCGTAGAACCCGGTCTACGCAGAATATTGGATTAAATTAATTACTCTCTTCAAGATTAAATTGCTTTTTTTTACCTCTCGTCCCGGCTCGTCCGTCTGAGTATTCTCCGCCGAATCTTTTTACTTTTTCCTTGTTTTAGTCAAAAGATATAGCATCAAATTCATTCAATCGCGCCGTTTTGCAACGAGAATAATCAAACAGACGAAATCCGTCGCGTCGCCGTTGAAAGGTCCCCTTTTCGATTTTTCTTCGTTGCTGGTACACCGTCATTGTTCATTAATGGCGAAAGCGCGAATTTAATGAACCGATCGAAAAGCCGACTCGCGATTTGAAATTTATGCAGAGATGAAACAGCCGTGTGATTTCGATAATGGCTCAGGTCCGAGCCCATTTATAACAATCACTTTCGACGAGCGAGAAACGACAAACTTTTCGCCCAAATGTAAAATTATTCGAGGATCTCACTTTTGTGTAAAGCTTGACACGAGAGAGATTGAATTTGCGATACAGTAGGAGGCCGCGCGACGTTTATTAATGAAAAATTAATGACAGAGACGCGACCCACAGCAGCCGGGTACGGCGGGACGCCGGACGCCATCGTACTGACTAGCTGTACGAGCTTGCGGGCCCCGAGCGACGATCGCAGCGCCGCCACGCGACCCGACGCGGTACACGCTCGCTCGCCGATCGCTCAGTACACGGCGAGAGGCTCCGGGGTCTCAACGCTGCCGTGCGGGCCTTTTCTTCATGTTATCCATAAAAAATGTGTCGTCGCTACGTTTTTTACGAGAGCTGCGTTAATTTTATCCAGCATCGTCCATTCATCTGAAGCATGCACAGCAATAATTAACGGATTTAAATGTAATTAATGGTTGAAAAAATGTTTATCGCGGTTTATGAATAAATATTTCATACGTCGCACTCGTATCACACGCTTGCATTGCGTGCTTCGGTTGTTATACGAGCCCTCCCACTCCCTTCGATCGTTTCTCTTACAACAAAAGTCTTAAGAAAGCGAAGCGGCTTTCTCCTGATCGGGTCGATAAACCAACCAACTTCACCGAGGTTCTTGCTTTAGTTTTCAGAGCACCTGAACGCTAATGGATTTCGAGTACGACTTTGCATACTCCACCTGCGACCGAGGAACTCAATGCACAGACCAATGCCGATTTCGATAATTAGAGTCGAATGGAAAATTGTGCCATCACCGTAAGCTTGCCGACTCGAATTCTTATTTTCATTTCTCTATAACATAGACCACGGACAATATGATCGAAAAATATATATCTCAATTACCTGCTCGAATTGCAAATTTCCGTGAAACTCGACTTTGTATTATCGAGGCTACATACCAAACCATTACTCGCTTCATGCCCTATAAAATGTCTGCAGAGCCGGTTATATCTACGGATAACTATTCGACAATATCAGAATCGGGTTTTATATTTTTTTATGTTTTTTTTTTATATTGAGTGAATTTGGATCGGATTTATCTGAATGCGAGGATTCCAATCGCGCGATCGTTATAGTCGGAAGCGGCGAAGAATAAATTGCGACCGGAAACATCGCCGGAGGTAAATGGAAACACCGGAAAGTTGGCGATTATGCCGAGTACGAAACTCACACAAGGCGAGTCCATAGTCATTGGCTATTCCAGCATATCGTATACGGTGTGTACACGAGCGACCAGCACCTCTGTGTGAACAGTCGATAGAACTGTGGCAAGTCGACAGTACGGGGCTTTGGTGCGCTAGCCCCTCGCTTCCTCTCTGACTGCGGGCAAGCCCCGTGGAATTATTAATATAACATCGCGCGCGTTAGGTGTCCGGGAGGAAAAAAAATCGTTGGTACGAGCATCGCGAGCGAGGAACGTACACACGGCGCGTACGGCCATGCCGGAGGGTAAAACTCAATTAACTCGAGGGCAAAAAAAATGCAGCATACATTTTGTTTTATATTTATTTTCCTTTTTTGCGGTGAAAAACCAAAACTCATACGAGACTCGCGGCAATCGATTACTCGTATTTCTACTCCGCAGAGGTTCAACCGAATGAAATACAGAGTTCGACGATGCATACGAAGATAGAAGGGACTTGATTAAAATTCTTCGACTTCGTTCGTATCCGACTTCTATACGCGGATATAATTTTTCGCCGGAGACCTCGTTGTCGAGCGGGGCCCGCACGGCGACGGCAACGGAAGGTCAACCTTGCGAATCGCGAACGGCCCTACCAATAACACCGTGGTAGCGCGATCGTGCAAGTTCCTCGCGTGCCTCATCGCTTCGCTCGTTTCTTATTACCGCAGTTATCCTCCACCGAGGCCAATAGCACAAGAACGTGACGTTCTCGCATGGCGCACGAAAGCTCAACGCCGGCACCCCTCGCGTTATATTATTGGCGAATGGGTATTTTGTTAACACGGCGTAAAGCTTCAGCGGCCGCTGTTCGATGTAACGACTAAACGATCAATTAGTCACGAGACGAGATTCTCGATCTCTTTCTCTCTGTCTCGCGGAGCTCTCGAGAGTTCGTGGACTAAATTCGACTTGCGGCTATTCCTCATGAATTATGAACCTCGAAATTTCATCCTCTATTCCACCGTCGTCTAACGAAGCTTCCATTCTATACGGTGGAGTGAACGGGACTAAATTGGCATGGGGGCAAAACGGACACGATGCAACGAACGGGGCGAAATGATAAAATTCCTGGGACTTTGTCTTTTTATTTGACATGAACTTTGAAAAAAGATCAAATGAGCGATAATATTTCTGAAATTAAAAATTGTAACGGAATTTTTTATTTGATTATGACATTATTTTATCGTGCTCGTTTTGCCCCGCTCTCCCCTACTTACATAGTGCCGATGTAAACATCTACAATTTTTTTTGCAGACGAGAGCTCGTTTCATTTTACGATCAAAATTTTCGCCACGTTCCTGTGATGGCCATTCGTTTACCTCTTTTCGTAACCCTCCGAGGCATCGAGCCGGGTGGGAAAGAAAAATCACCATTGCGCTCCATAAAGATCGCGGTCTAACAAGGCAGCCGGAATATAATGCACGACGACCGAAGCAGCGGAGTGTTTCATTGAAACAGAGGGCCAGCATATAATAGAAAAGCATCGCAAAATTTTTTCCCGACAGCGGGCACTTAAGTTCAGCAACAACGCGAAGAGTTTGTTCCACTTCGTCGAACTTCCGGTTTTACGGTTGCGAGAATTCTTGGACGCCTTTAGCGCGTTCGCGGGCAGTATATCGCGATATAAAAAGTAAAAACGATAGACTGGTCGCATTTGTTTGACCGTTTCGAGGGAATGGGGCATAACGCTTGTTTATTCGAGACGCGTCTCGAGGTCGAAATCGATTCTACCGTAGGAAGAAAAGGGGATCTAACGTGTATGGAAAGCCTTCAGCGAGGCAGAGTGTAATCGTCTCAGGGCATACAGTACGCAGTGGAGGAGATATACGGATCCAACAGAAGCCAGGCTCTAGACACAGGAACGGAAGTGGAAGGAAACAGGAGAAACAGCAGGATCAGCACGGGTCAACAACCTCTAGTCCACCCCTGGGGATGATGCGGAGACCCGGCAATTCTCTTCCCACCCCTCGCTCTAGTCGGGCTCTCGACCGTTCGAGTTTACGCCGAGCTTGCAGCCCCGCGTGTATGATAAAGCACCCCTAAAACGCAACTTGTAATAGGTGCCTATTCTCACGCTCAAGCGGCACGACTAGAGAGATGACTCGCGTGTCGCGTGCCGTCGGTAAGAGCCCGCTAGTAGGCTCAATTTACCTCACCTAATTCGCAATTAGTTACGCTACGTAAATCTCCCTGGTATCCTATATACTTTTTTTTCAGGCTGAGCCATGATTCTTCACTTAGCACAGACCACCGGAACGATAAACATGTGGAAAAGTTTTTCGCCTATTCCGTCGTCTTGAATGAAAATATACATCTACACGAACATAGAGGGGGATTCCAAATCGACTATTCACGTTGAATGCAGAATTTAGTAGGGGAAACCCCTTATTTTTCACGTTCACGAGACGATATATATCGCGAAGGGGTAGTTTTATCGCGTGTCTCGGATGTATGCTAACAGAAGCCGATCGTCGCGGCAACAATGTCGCAAGTTCCCTCGAAAACTAACATTGCGCATTGAGCAAACTAACGATTATCCTGTCCACCTGTTCCATCGAAGAGGGTCGAATTCGAGGGGACATTCGTTTACCTATACGTGTCCTAACCCTTCTCGTCAACCCTCAAACTCTCTGCAAGCTTCGCCGGATAACCAAAGGGATTTACGAGAGAAACGAGACTCGCTCGCGCGAGGCTCGTTTTCCAGCTCTCGAGTCGAGCGAAACGAATTCACAGTTCTCAATTCTCCATCTCGTTTTCTCGCATTTATCGACGAAAGCACAATCCAACGGAGTAAGGAACAGGGAGGGAGGGGGTTGATTTCTTTCACTTATTCTTCCTCTTTGTCTTTCTCCTTCATTGAGCTTGCAGCAATTTTAAAGCGATAGAACACTCGGTAGTCGAACCGAGTCGCTTTCTCCCACAACGAGGGGGAACTGACGTTCGAACTGCTGTCGCCGTCGAGATCTTTTTCCCGGCTCTTCGGGACCCCTCTCGACCCACGTCGCGCACTCAACCCTCGTCTCGTGTCTTTTGGAATATCTTTAGCGACCAAACCGAAGGATCTTTCGAGGGTTGAAACAAGTATATCTCCTCGGCGAAATACATCCAAGGGAGAGTCCAAAAAGAGCGGAAATTTTTTTTCACGAATCTGGACCATTGGTCAGCGAAAAATTTAGCCTATTCCTCAGAGTCCAAAGATGTTCGAGTGGGCGGGAGCGACTTAGTGAGACCAAGACGAATGCCACTGTCGAGATGACGAAGAGCAGGAGAGACAGCGTGGAACGAACTTAAATACTGAAAGAGGCCCACGGGTTCGATTTCATTGGTGATACGTCGTCCTCTCTCCCTTCCGCGAAAGTCTCTCGCAGTTTCTTTCGCGCCCGACAGCTCCCACCGGAAATCGAAGTTTGGAACGAAAGTACGAAACGGATATCGAGGAGAGTCGTCGACGAGGTATGACCCTCCCTCTCGTTAAACATCCCCATTGACGGAGTTGACACAGAAAAATTTACAATTAATATCTTAACGGGAAATCGATCGATTGTACGATGAAATCACTCGGAGTTATCGGCCGCCGTGTAATCAAACGGTATGTCAGTACGAATAAATGGACATGCATGCCTGCAGTGAAATATTGAAATATCGATGTCGAACTGATGCCTTTTAAGGCGTTTCAACAAATCTCCCCAGACCGAATTGGCCAAATCGTTTGAATAGGGCGAATTTTCTATTGTAAATGGAGCTTTCAATGCACATACAAGCCATCTTGTGGATAATCTGTCTCTCAATCCCATCTTTTACCTATTATTTTTTAATTACTTACAATTTTTTATGAAAATATTCACTGCGTTTATCAATAATCAACAAAGATAAAGATGATAACGCAAGTTCCGATGTAAGGACGTTTTACCCATCGAATGGACACGTTTTTAAACATCTATAAGCGTTTTTTGACCATTTGCCAAAAATAACTGTCACAATCTGGGCATTAAGTTTTTTTTATAAAGTAAAATGCATACAGAGCCGCGGTAGAGTTTACAGGGATTTTAGAATAATAGAGCTTCGATGCAAAAAATAATCCCGAAAGTTAAATCTTCATACAAAGGAAACTTTCTTCAGGCAGTACAATTTCGTCCATTCAATGGCGGAAATTCATACAATGGGTTATCCACCCTGCATTGTTTTATTGCATCAGAGAGAAAGAAGCAATAAGGGAGAGTAATGGGCGTAGGTTCCGCGGCAAAGGGATCAGAGTTGAGATATGAGACATTGAAAAAGTTTTCATATCGCTTCAGCTCCGGCAAGTTTTCTTCCGCTTCTATCGCTTTTAACTTTGCACCTGCAGTGGAAGGGCATTGTCGAGACGGTTGGAGAGGCCTTACGAAAGCTTCGGCGAGAACGAAAACGTAAAAAAATCCTGCGTGCAATACAGTTTTTGATGTTGTATATCGATCGAATAATGTCACGATATCCTAGTCGGGTGTCGCCAATCAAATCGGCAATCAAACCAATTACTCGAAACAATTCGAGGGACCGGGCGGGAGGGGTTGCGCGAGTTTCGGCGCTCGCGAAACCGACCAATTACGAACTATACATGTGAGGAATATGCGTGTGTCTCCGTAACGAGTGAGACTTACGAGACTGCTGGCAGCTGTGGGTTGCATCGCATGAGATACGATGAGAAATAGTCTCTAATCACGCGATCGGTCATCGCGCATACGTTCCTCGGCGCTTTCGAGCACATCCGCCATCCCCCTCGTAACAACACTATCGGCTCTCTTTCCGAAGAGTTGTGTTTTTTCCTCGATTCGCACACGTTCTCGATACTATCGTCTATTTTTTTTCAATCGCAGGAACAATTTGTTTCATAAACTTTTACCCGGAGGCGTTGTACGGGGAATACGGACGACCGGCGAAAGAGCGAAGTAACGCTGAACGATTTACCGAAGAGAGAAGAGCAATAAAAATCGGTGATCGATAGAGATAGAGAAATGGAAACGTGTATCGTCAGCGTCGTTGAGGGGGTATCGGACGGCGTAAAGGCGCGCGTCCTCACAGGACGATAACCTCACCTCCCTCGCAGCGGTCGACCTATTTAAACGCGGGTGATAGTGGAGCGGCGAGGGGGCAGAGAAGCGGAGAAAGCCGCGGAGCGGCCAACCAAGAAGAGAATGCGCCAACGGGACGTGATAGAGTACGAAGCGAGGTACAACGACTAGCGAGTCAGGTATCTCGTCGTTTCTCTCAAAAACATGCAAACTTTAACGCGCGTCTCTCACACTCGTCACGAGTTTATCGCTCGTTTCGTGGCAGCCGACAATTACTGTGCTAGCATCTATCACGTACCCATTATAACGACTTGCCGGGTAGAGTTCCGAGTCCTACGGTTCCAAGGTATTTTGTATGTACCGATTAGCTATCTCGACGAGTGGGTGAGGGTAAAAATAAACAAGTATATATATGCAAACAAGAGAGACCCGAATGGGCTCAATGTTTGTTTTTGCAACACTCTTATCCTACTCATTCATGTCCACTCACTGTTGCTCATTGAATTATTCATTCTCTTTCGCCTCTACGGTGCAAATCTGTAACATCGTCGAGCAACGAAAACCTACCCTTCGATTCGAAGCGTGGAAATATCAGTCTCTTCGAATGCACGTTAAATTATGATAAACAAATGTGTGCGAACGAATATAATATTATTAACTCATGCGAATTGATATACGAGAGGCAATTCGGCCCAGTTTTCGTTATTTCTGATACGCGAGCGCGTATACCGCGAGATATGATAAACGAGTGAGAGGAGGACCACGCGACTCTCCCGCTTCGCGCCTCACGAATTACTGTGCTTTGGAACGCGTACACGACTGGCAAGGACGCGCAGGCGCCACTTTGGCTACTATATGCCCGCTGTTTCTTCTCTCGAGACACACACAGCAGGGTTGAGAGTGCAAGGGAATAGAGCGGGGAGGGGCGCGCGGCTTCGGGGGGGTAGCGAAGCTTTGAAAGCTCCTGTATGGAACCCCCCTCTTCCTCGTTGCCCTCCTCCTCGCTCGACGATGCAGAGGATAGAGTATAACGGATATACCGGGATGAAGAGGATGCGAAAGAGAGAGAGAGAGAGAGAGAGAGAGAGAGAGGAGGATTTCTCTCCCTTCTTCGTACGATGCCTGCAACGAGAGCGTATACTATAAAACCCCACGACCGAGTCTCTGGCTGGCTCCGAGTACACGGAAGCAGTGCTGGCACGACGATGGCCCAGAACGAAGCTTTCTGACTCTGCTGTACAAACCGACTTTCTCCGCGCGCCATGCCGAGGAAAGCTTCGTGCCGCGCAACCAAACCTCCCGACTAGCGGCCCTATATCGTCGCACGCTTTTCATCCCCTCACCGGCGTTTCCCCACTCTCAGACGACTCAACAACCCTCCCCATCCCTCTTCTGCCCCTCCGTCCCCTGTCCGCGCTCCCTCAATGCTCACCGCGCTCCACTCTCGTAACGTCCTACTAAACACTCCACCACTACCACGGACACCTCACCCTTAATGCACGAAGGGAAGGCGCGGGCCTACTTTCCTCCACTTGTCATTCTCTCACTCGTGGATTCGATTCGTCGTCGAAAACCGCCGAGACCCCCCGCCCCGGCTCGTCTTCGACAGATATATATACATTTGGAGGATTAATTACCGCTGGGAGAAATTCCGCTTAGTTCTGGCAACAAGCCACGAACAAGCGGGAATGGTTGCTACGGCAGAGAAAAGAAAAGACTGTTTATTTGTATTTCGTGAAAAAGCGACTATCCTTTCGTACGTTGCAACGAAACACCGGAGTCGCATCGAGGCGAGGGGGAAACGAGATAAAAATATATAAAACTGCATTGTTGTGTTCCAAATGGAAAACAAGTACAGGCGAAAAATACATTGAAAATATTCAACAAACATATGGAATTTCGTGCTTTACAGAAATTTATAGAGTGGTTTTACACATTCGGTCATGTAATTCATAAATATAAATTTATATTATCCATAAATAAAAATATATATTTTTTATAAATAAATATATATATATGTGTGTGTTATGTAACAATATGTCAATTACATACTCTGTTGCATCTTTGAGAAATCTACGAAGAAATATATCACCGAAAGAAACAATTTTTTGGGTAAAATACACTCTATAAATGGTAGATATGTTTCCATTTGTACAGGGAATGGGACGGCCGCAATACGATACTAATGACAAGATTACCGGCAAATTTGCCACGCGGAAATATCTATTATTCTTCATTACCCTCGTCGATCAAGCGACGTATGAATTATATTGGGTTAAATCGAAAATGACGGGTATCCCATCTCGCGAGTTTATATAAAGTTATTAAAAGCGTTCGAGTTCAGCGTGTAAACTGGAGCGTAAATTTCATGAAACGAGATCCTTATGGATCCTGTAAAGGTCGAGTAATTTTCACCTTCGACGCTGTAGTCGGATCATCCAACTTGTATGGCTTCATCAGCGGTACAACTTCCTCCCTATCGCTTTTATATGACTATATTGATCGGTAGCTGCACCCATCGAAGGACTAGAAAGCTAGATGCTCATCGTCGGAGAGCATATTAAACGCGGAATTCACACAGGCTAGCGTTAAACGCCTTTGCCCTCGCGAATAATGGAGAAAAGCTTCGATCCATCATTCTCCGCGCGTTCCCGTATTGCATTGTACAATCGGTCGCGTCTATGATATTTTTACCTCACTTGTCCGCGCGCATCGATGCTCTTGAATAAACTATATCGGAAAAAAAGAATGATCCGAAGTAATGAACAATTCGTTTTTTTCGAAATTTCCCAACGAGGTCCCGTGCAGTAATTAAATTTTTTTTTTCATTGAACGATTTTTATTCCTTTTCCGTAATAACTTTTGCAAAGGCTGCACCGATCGTGGACGATGGTTCATTATTTCTAGCTGTAGAGTCCAACTATTCTTGGTGCTGCACACATTGGCGCGATGCGTTTATATTCGTAAAGTTCAATGTATAATAGTATTATATGCAAAGTCACATTGCGAGTGGCACGGTGTATACGACGTAGCGTGGCTATATCCAATCATTGAACTTGCTTGCAGCCGGTCTCGTTAAGTTTACCCACCCACTCGATGAAAATATCACGTACAGCGCACGCCGTGGATAAGTTCGAATCATCCTCGATAACGATGCGCGAAGTTCGATGGCAGTTGTATATACCTACTTTCGCGTGATAGGAAACGAGCTTAGTCACCCCGCTGACGACTAGCTGGCGTGACTCGCTCTGTGCTTCTTCGCCGTTTCACCACTTCTGTCTAATGGGAAGCGTTTATCGCCGCTACCAGCCCTTAAAAGCAGCGAGTCGCCGCTGCTTCCTCCCACGCGAAACGAAATACCACCGGACGTCTGGCAGCCGTCCCCCGTTCTTGTCGCGGTCCCAGCTGAATCCCTCTCCCCCCCGAAAAAAAAATGGAAACAAAATCGAACAAAAAAAAGGAAAAGAGAACAAGACCATGGCAGTCGCGAAACGATCCTCGTACTTTTCGTCCAACCCCCGAACGAACAACAGCCCTGCAATCTCGTAAAACTCTCGGAGTTCGTAAAGGCGGGGTTCGGGCATGGATCTCTGCAAGAAGTAAAAGAAGAAACGAAAAAAAAATACGATGGGAAACTGGTATGCGTTATAAAAAACGACCCAATAGCTCTCACGGGATAAACTTCGCCACGGCAATCTCGTTTCAGCGATTCGTTGTAACGTGAAAAAAAAAAGAAGACGCAACAACGACACAATTGCGAACAATGTGCGTTAGGCAAAAAAAAAATAAGAAGATCGTAAAAAAAACATGCGGGTTTATCAAAAATGAAAAATAGAAACGGAATGGAGAGAAGAAAAGAAGGCAAAGATAGAAGAACATAAAGACGGCACGGTAACTCGGATGGAGGAAGCGAAGGATAGGGAAAGATGGAAAAGGGTAGATCTATACAGCTCTCGTATAAAACGAAATGGGCTTCTGTCACGAGAGAGTCGAGGCGAGATGTAATACATGAGATTCGAAAGAAAGAACGTAGCAAATTCAAGCGTGTGTTTGCTCGCCAGAGGTTGAGCCTCCGCTTTCACGGGCGAAGTCTTTGGAATATTCCTCGACATACGATCGGCTGCTCGCTCGCCATCGTGCTTCTCGACGTTTTCCAAAGGTTCCGGCAGAGCCGATGCAACTTGAGCATAGCACACAAATGGATATGCACTATTGGGCCGCAGAATCCCCGATGCTGGTTTGTCGTTTGATTGATACACCCGACGATCCCGCCGGCTCGAATATATCTAACCATTTTTCTCAGTAGCTTTGGAAATGTTACCGCGAAGACCATCGATCAGTGGAGAGTCCGAGGGACGCGGGAGAGCCGTCGAGGATCAGCACGCAACGCACACAGTACGAACGACTCTGACAAATTCACACGAATTTGCCAATGCCCCGAGGGTCGCGCGAACGGGATGATATGTGATGCAGAGAAAAGCCAACGGGGTAGGTATGAGAAGCAACACTATATTCCGATAAATGATCGCTTCGGAAAAAGAAACTGTTCATTTCACCTGTATGCTATTTCACCAACTTATCAAGGAGAATATACACCTGGCAGAGCCCGAGAAATCGATTATCACACTTTTCTCAAAGCTTGATCGGTCAAGAATTCCGGGTGAACATTGAACTAACTTTTTTTTATGACAAATGGACGTTGTTCTCGAATCAACGTTTCTCGAACTGGTGCAAAAAAATATCTAAAAAACCACAGAACGGATTAACTCGAAATTTCTTGTGGTTATTGTATACGTAATTGTTTATCGCATATTGATTTTTATCTGCGCAGTTTTTTTCAAACGAACAAATTTTTCCTTCGCAACGACTACGTTGAATTGGGGCGTTCGCGGGTTTGTAAAAAATCGATATTATTAAATCGGCTGTGATGACGAAGATAGTGCCTATTTTAAAATTCTGTCTGGTTTTTTCGCTCCAGATGACGAGTTACCGTTACGACAGATTCACGGTACTTCGGTCGCAACTGCCGAACGCTGTTAATTTTTTAGAAGTGCATAAAAAGAAATGGAAAAAATTATTTCAAATGTATATACTCTAAAAAACCCTTATCCGAGTTTGAAAAGCGTCCCCCAGAAAGATGTCCGATAAATGATATTTTCTTTCTCGTTTCTGAAAACATTACCCCTTAACGAAGGAAAAACTATCATTTGTATGATCGTCGGTTAATCAGTGACCGAATGTAGTTGCTTCATTCGGCATTAAAGTGAATGTAACGTAAATTAGAATGGGAATATACGCCGCGGCGGCGAAGCTTGCAAATAGATAATGTTGACACAGTTGAAGCCGCGTTATTGCAGTTGAGATGCAATAATAACGTAGCTCGCTGTGCATGTACAACGCGATGTGTGTATGCGCACGTGTGCAACCTCCAGAGAACGCGACGCCGCTGAGATCTCGAATGTTATATTATTTTCCGCAAAGTTGGTTTATCTCCAACGCGCGTATTGTTCGAATTGTCGAAACGGAGTGAGCCTCGAGAACGGCCCGCGGACAGTTCCATCGACGCTTCTTGTCCTTAACAGAGAAATTCCCCGTGGATTCGCCGAATGGAGTCCACGGTATCCCATCGCGCAGCCCATAGAGTGCTACCCGCAGCAAGCTTAGATATAGCGAGAGTTGAGAAGCTCATGCCGCGGTCGAGCTACTCGAAGCAGCTCACGTATACTGTAAGCTCGTCTCCGTACTACGCATCGGGTATGCTAATGTAATATAATCACGGATGCGGGATGGGAGTCAAACCAAGCCGTCTTGTATTAAGCATGAAATTACGATAGAAATGCTAATCTATACCCCACCGTTCCGATGTCTCGTTTTCCAATTCGCCAGCTTCCGGAGCAGTACCCGCGCCGGCTGCACAAAGCATCGGAACAATAACGATACTACTTTGAGTCGAGGAAATTGATAAAGAAATTTTTTTTTTTTTAAATACCGAACAAATGGATTAGTCTGCGAAACCGGTACAAAAGTACCTAATTCCCGTCGGGTATTTCAAACAAGTAGTTATTACCCTTCGTCGTCTCTTATGAAAGAGTGAAACAAAGTGCACAGTCAGTAATTTGTCGTCCTGCTGTTGCATTGTGCACCGACGTCGCGTCAACGCACGGCGCACGACGACGTACACTGCGAACGTTCGCGCGCGGTCTTTATTTAGCCGGAGGAGGAAAATGAGAAGCGGTTAAAATGCGGGCAAAAGAAAAAAGCGTATATGTCGCGAGTTCGTCGGACGAGAGAATAATAACTACGGCTAGAGAGGTACGTGCATCAGCATCGAGCAAACGATTTAGACTCTCGTGTTGAAAAAACAACGAGCAGCGACTATCATCGTGCTTCGTTCGCCGTGTATTTATGTTTGTCTATCATTGGTTTATTCGCAAGGTATCGAGACTCGCATATCGTCGCGAGTTCACTGGAAAAACGAGCCTCATCGTTTTTCCTCTTGTTTTTTTACTTTTTGATCCACACCGCCAACTATCGCGGCTAAACACATTGTTTGCGTGTACCGCGCGATCACTTTTTGAAAAGCTCGCAAAAAAAAATGAACCCGGAGGTATAGACTGACGAAAAATAAAACGGGTTATCCCGATACAGTCCACTGTTTGGTCTCTCGTATTCACGCGGAAATCGATATTATCCAGAGCAGCACAGATGAAAGGGATGAGTGAGAGCCCGAGGGCTTTATCGTGTGTCCACTTACTCTCTACGTATATATGTACTATTCTATGTTTACCTGGCCCAATTGATTGTCAATATCTGCTGAAATAGACGAGAAGTTGAGTTCAACGAAAAATCGAATGGTAAAAAAAAACCTAAAAACGAGCTGAATAAACCGGGCTCTTTGTAGACCGTCGTTTTGTTAGAGTTCCAAATACGCTGAACAGCCATCGGGTAGTTTCTTGGAGAGTTAAGTTCTCGATAATTGTTCACTTTCAAAAGCGCCCCGGGTTCACTCACGTGTGACAATATAATTACATAGTGTAACTATGCTTCTCCGCATTTCGCGGTTGAGCGATTGTTATTATTCCGGCTCTACTTTTAATATTACAACGGTACTTCGCGTGCATTCGCGCGCGCGGGCCGCGGGGACTTGTTGTTTTCATTTACAACCCCTGGGCACGTGAACCCCGCACGCGTAATGCATCTAGTTTATATGACATAATGATAAATACGCGTGTCGACACGACGAAAGCAGCATGCATGGTTTGTATACATGTGATATTCAAAGCTGGTAACGTTGCGCATATTCGTCGTGGAAAATTGAACGAAAGGAGAATAATTGGATGCAAGTGGTACGCGAAGTTTGGTCGTATTTTTACCTTGTATCGCGAAGGCGTTCGCTGGCTTGAAGCAGTTTTCCAAGTCTGAAAGTGAACTTTTTCCAGTTGAAAAAAACCATAGGTATTATGGAATGTTTCAAAACCGGTATTTTTCCTATTCGGTTATTGATATTTGAAGGTACTCTACACATTTTTTCAAGCGCGATAAAAATGCATCGAGGGTTGTACGAGTTGTGAAGTAGAGCACTGATAAAAAAGGGTCTGCAACGGCGACTATGATTCCTGATGTTCCACTCGTTTTAAACAAAAAAAAACCAAAAATATGACCGATATGAAGTGTGACAATGACATGGATCTCCAAATACAAGAGGAAAATCTACGAAACAATTCGATCTTCAATTTTTAAAAAATTTGGATAATCTGTACGGGTTGTTTCGACGGTCACCATCTTGAGATTTTAATTTTCCCAATTTTTAGAACTTCATGCGATAGCTACACTTATAATGATCAGTAATCTGTGTGGGTTGTCGCCAGTGCTCGACGTGAATCCTCGTAGAACCTTCAATTATTTTTATCTGCTTGAACTCATTGTAGAGTATCGTCGAGTATCAATAACTAATTGATAACAATAATAATTGGAAGAAATAAGTGGGAAAACGAGCGATGTTGTAATATTTAATAGTACCCACTTTTTAACTCGAAAAAAGTTCTCGTTTAGACCGGCGCATTTTCTTATCGAGAGATTTTTCCATTATCGACACTATCAGTGCTCGAAATTGTTGTCGGCTTCGCGATATTAATATCCTATCGATGAGACGAGAGCGGAATCGATTCGATCGTGCATTAATTATCGAAAAGTTTACTCGGGGCTCGATGAAAATTAAGACTGATAATCGCGAAGCAAGAGGAGACAGGTGGAGGAGAATCGGCTAACACAGCGGCGATGCCCGGCCGCGTTTCATTTATCCTCGTTTACCCGAGACACCGCGTTAGCCACCCTGAAACGAGAGAAAGTCTGAGGATCGAGAAGACAAGAGGAATGCGATACTCGAAGAGAGGGAGTATTGCAGAAACGTCCAACGGAACGAACGAGGAAGAAGCGCCGTTCGATAAAACAGCCAACAGCGCGGCACACAGCAACGATTCGACCTGACCGAATTTTCTTGTCGGTGAACGAAGGGACGGTCTTATAACTACGATAGAAATCGATAGCTTCGCGCGTGAGCCAGAATGGATTTCAATTTTTAGTAAGCCAGAGATACGCCCGAACGGCATAGCAATGTGTATCAATTTGCGTAACAGTTTTACGTTAAGAGATCGCGTTGCAGTCGTGGACGAGAACAAAAAAGAAAAGTATCTTTTCTATCTAACGAGGTACGAGCGCGAGTCGGGTATAATTTTTTTCAGCTTTGCTGCATGCTGCAAGGCACACTCCGAGCGCTGTCACGACTACTTTTTCCTTTTTGCGTGTCTCGTCAAGAATTTATTGCCCGGGGTGGAAATTGGCATGAACGACCAAGCTCAGTTGAGCAGTTTGCCAGACAATAAGCGATTGCGAATAATACACGCCAAGAAAACTTTCCATTTTTGACGAAGCGACGCGAGTTATCGGATTATTCACGGTACAGAGAATTACATTTTCCTAATCGGTCGTCGCGCTAATGCTTTCGTGATTATCGCACGACTGAGAAACTGCAAGAAGAAATGTATAAAAAGATGGTCGGTTGTTGGGGGAATCTCGCAATGACGGTGATGTACATTCCGAGAATGAGAAGAGATTGAAAATAGAAAGATCCTCAAAGAGACTCGGCGAAAGGAGACGACTGCTTCGCAGACGAGCGTGCATTTTGAAACAGATGTAAGTAAAATGATTAAAATAGATTAAAGCTTCTGTATACTCAGCGTCGCTATCATAAAGAAGCGATGCGCGAGAGAAGAAACTAAGCTTGGCGCGAAACGACATTTATTGAATTTTATTTTAGAAGTGAATATGAGATGCTGCCGTGAGAGGGTGAAATCTTGTCAGGTATACGGAGGTGAATCACCCGATAAGCCGCGCTCCTTCATATCTCCATAAATCTGCTGCTATGTAACCGAAGGTATAGTCATAGAAGGCTGTATGGATAAGGCGTATACCGCGCGAATACCACAAGTATTTTACAGTCACGGCAGCAGTAAAACGCGAGTAGAGGCACGGCAATGCTTTTTTCCGTGTCTTTAATCATTACAATCCGACGACGATCTTTGCATAAAAAATAGAGTTAATCTCTCAGAATGATCCAACAGCCAAATTTTCGGCAACTTTCTTGATTTATATCCACTGAAGGAATTCTCGAGGAAAGTCGGTTGGCTTGGTCTAAATTTCACACTTCACGCCCATATGGCCGAAAAGTGCCTCGCAACATCGACGGTATGTCTAATATAGTATCGACGAGTTATCAACGAGAAATAAATTTTATTTTATATATATTCTGTTATTATATATATTATAGATTCATTCGAGAATATACTTCTGGAAATGTATTTCACTTGATGTAACGAACTGTAAATTATTCACAAATGTTGGGAAGGGTGAATCGTAATATGCCCACCCAAAAATGAGATTCGTAGTGAATTATGAATACCTCCCAAAGGGCTGAATGTCTCAACAATCTCTCTAAAAAGTGGGCCGTATAGAATGTGCTGAGAATATCGAGTTTTCATAATAATCGTGGCGAAAGGTTTACGACGAAAGAAACGAATGGATCGTAATTTTGAAAGCACTTCCAAACATTCCAAAAGGAAAATACAGTACATGTATTCAGAAAAACTAAACCAATCAACTTCGGCCAAAAAAGAAAGTTGAATTGTCGATTTACTCGAAGAACCTTTTTGGAAAATCATCTATTGATAACTTCTTGCAAGGGTTATTATGTTTTTATTACACGTTGCGCCGGGCTTAATTAAGCGCACTAAATTTCGTGGATGTTTAGTAATTTTTCTGCATAACTGTTTTAAATATCAGTTAAAAGATCAATTAATTAATCAATCAATCAATCAATTTTTCTTCATAACTGTTTCAAATATCAATTGGAAGATCAATCAATTCAAATATCAAGTACAAGATCGAAGGTCAACGATCAATACCGCAAATCAATAGTAAACTTGGTGCAACACGCAAGCAAGTCATTATTCCGCAATCGTTACAGCCAATACCAACGGGAGAGCTGCGTCCCTGTGGTGTATGCGTTTCTCGTTACTCTGTCGACAGTTTTCCTAACCGGAGCTCGACTAATTTCAATGACATGCGGTTCGATGCATTCATTGGGGAAACTGCACGCGCCGTTAGAGCCGTAGCACATTCAACTAGAAACTTCCCTCTCTCTAACTCTATATCGAAACAAATACACACGCGCAATATAACACCTGTGTATGCGTCATGTATTGCGTTGCGGTATCGAATATTGCAGCAATGTTGCAGTCGTTCGGCGGTGATTGTAAGTGCGCTTACGTGTACGACACTAGTTAACGCCCGATAGTTTGCAACGGGCTTGTCGAAATTTCCCCAGACCATTAGAAACTTTGGGATTATAACGTATATTATCGACGATGCATCGTCGAATCGCTTCGAAACAGAAATACGCTCCTCGTAAATATTCGATCCGTGATTAATGACGCGGCGTCGTGATTCGATCGTTCCGATGCTTGCAAAATATTTCGACCGATTCTCGAAACGCGACGAGTGCCATAATTCCATTCGGATGCATTGAAACCTTTAACATCGCGGCGTTCGAGTGTATCCGTCGATTCCATTCACTTCAGAATCTCTCTGTAACTTTTATGCCGGCAACGAGCGCATCGCGCTTACAAAGGACACGACGGCACGGAGAGGCATTATAGCTCCGACCCCCAACTCCTTTGATACTAAAATGTATCAAAGCGAATTTCTGCGAATAGCATCGTTACACGCGACCCACGAAAATTAACGAAAATTTCCAATGGTCACGCTCACTCGCAGTTCATTATCCGATCAAAGCGGAATCCGTTCGGTTGCGCTAACAACGTCGACTAATCGTCAACAGAAGCGTCGCTCATCAGAGAAACAAATTGCGGTCGTGCGGTTCGATAACAAATATTTGAACCGATTAATTTCTTTTTTTACTCGCTGCATTAATCAATGAATTTCGCAACAACCGAGACGCGAATGAAATTAATTCGCTCGTGATATGACCGAGAGGCGTAGAAGGAATTCGGGGTAATATTAATTTGGCGAACTTTTTGAGGGAACGAAAAAGCGGGAGAAAGAAAAATACGCGCACGCTTCGACCTTTCTCACAAATACAGCGTTAGGTAGGAAATTAGGAAACGAGATGTATATAAGTGGAGGGAAAGACAGAGAGAGCGCGAGTGAGGAGGGCAAACACGAGAAGGAGGACGACTTTATCCGCGACATTACCTTTTATGGATGGCCTACTTTGTCTTCGAAAGGCGGCGAGCCGACGAACCGTGACTAGTTTCGACTCCGTTCAAATATGTTATAACGACGAAGAGCAAGAAAACGCTAGGGAAAAAGCAAGAATATTCGACTCTGCAACCGCGACCCTCAAACCTGAAACCATCGCACATGGGGGTACAATTTACACCATTACAAGGCACTTTGCGCTTATCAATTAATCTGATTTTTTTTTCTTCGTCGATATGAGCCTTTTTTTTACTGTCCAACTGCGCTCAAAAAATGCATGTTTCAAGATTGCGAATCTTGCATTCCTATTCATATTTGAATGAATAACAATTTTCTAAAGACTCGCAAGATTATCCAATGAATCCTTACAAGAGCGACTATAACAGCTTCTCCTTAATTATGAACAATTTTCGTCCCAGCGCTATAACGGTTGAAATTAATTTAAAACGTGGGGCGAAGCTGGCAGCGCTTAATAATAAATGTATGCAAACGTCGTCCCTATTGCGGGGTGGCGAATGACGAATCAGAATCACGCTGTGCGATAATACACACAAGTCACAAGTGGCCCGGTCCATAAATGGTATCGTTCCGTACCCGCCGGGTTCTTAATACCAACATCGGCGAAATCGCAGCAAGTTGTAGGAGAAGACACCCGCCGGTCGCCGCTGGGGTAGCGAGGATTAATAATTCAGCGTCATTAATATGAATGGAAAATCCACGGGATAAATCGAAGGACTCTCAAAGGGTCACCGAGAGGGTTGAAGAGTGAAGTTTTCGAGAGCTCTCGTGCAGTCGTATCGGCTCGCCCCAAAACTATGCGGGGTTTGTTGGCCAAGCGGAGACTCTCGATTCTACGGAACGAGAGAACGATCCGATGCGCCGACCGACGACGACGGAACGATATCTCGCCGGGATAAAGGAAAAATCGTGTCGTACAAAAACCACGGCAGAGTCCGTGCCAGAGCAGAGAACATTCAGCTCGCCCGAGCTCCCCACTCTGTCTCCCTCCTATATACCCTCAAGTATTTCAGCCGATCGATAGAAGTACCGATAAATATTATTCATAATGCAACTCTTGGTGGACAAGAAATCTTTCAACATTCGGTCGTAATAAATACGCGAATTATAGCTGTTTCACTTCGAGTCTTACGTCTAGTGGATCTTTTGAAATTTTCGCATCAACGTCTTCTACGTATAATCGTATGGCCAATGAGATTGGGTATAACTATTTGGTTTTAAAAAATCCTGTTGCACCTTGATCGTTGGCACGTGTGCAATCAAAGCAAAAAAAATCATAAGCAATAATACAAACGGTAAAAGTTACTTACCAGGGACGGTAAGCGCATGAGGAGTTGACCCCGCGAAGGCACGGGTTGACTGACCCCCGCGCGACAACACTGCACTATCGATTACTCGCCCACGTGGTTCGCTGCACCTTGGCACACCGAACTAGATTTTCTACATCCGACTCTCGAGGGGCTCTCTTCACCCTTCGATCCCTTTATCTCTCTCTCTCTCTGTTTTACCGCTCTCCTTCAACACCCCTTCGCCACGTACTACTCTCTTCGGCGGCCTCCTACTCTGCGTACATCTCTACGACACACCACGTGTCCCGATCGTACCGATAATAAATAGCCAATGATAGACCTACGAAATCAAAAAAATATTATTCGAAACTCTCCGAGCCCGGTGTTTCTTCTTTTTATTGCAAGTAGCAAACCGAAGCCGAAGAACGATCGAGATTGCTACGATTGATGGTTTTGCAAGATTTGTTTTTGTCTTTTTTCGTTCGTTACCCCAACGCGGGGCAAAGGATACGCGCAACGCGAAGTCCCGTTACCGAATGGTATGAGCCGAGGGCTTTCGGCTCGAAAGTGGGTATTCCCAGCGCTCAACCCCTCGCGCATTCGCGCACTCTCCCACTGATTCTACCCTAACGTTGCATCGTTCCACCCCTCTCTCCGGCTTCGCTTATCAGCCCGCGCATTCTCGCACGCAGTCATTGGTGCATTTCGCGGAAGCTCGTCGCTCAACACCGCCGGATAGCGTCTCGCGTGCTTCATAGTTCAAACTACCCTTTCCCACTCGTCGCGGACCACTATCGTTGCCGAAAACGAGCGCAAGCGCATGTTTCGAGAATTGTCAATCGAGAGACGAGCATTTACGAATAATCGTCTCACGATTGTGCATGTAAAATTAACAACTGACGCTCGCTGTACATGATGCACGATAGTTCACGGTGTAACTTGCATATATACGAGGGGTAAGGATAGGATTGATCGGGGTGGCCGTTCGCCAGTCTCACAGATTATTTCACTGTAGTATAAACCGGGAGAGCCAAATTAAGATCACAATCTACCAAAGTATCGCCCGGGGAGTCGTTACGATAAACGACCCCCCTCTAACGCTCCCGCATACAATTTCAGTATTAATATCGTACATTATACGTTGAGCTAAACTTCTCTCGCGGAAAACTCGCCGCGCGTACCTGCACTTGATCATCGTCTCTACTTAATTATACGAGAGAGATCTCTGTGCCGAGTAATTATTCTGCCTGCTTGGATACGCATATTATGTCGAGAAAGAAAAAATACAGAGGGCCGAGCGAGTTTCTGTTTCATCGCGAGAGAACCCTGAAGAGACCCTGAGAACACGATTACACGGTCGCAATGCAATCTTAGCGATGTCGTTAAAAAAGAAAATTGGGTCGCTGAAAAAACTGTAAAACGTATTTGAAAGATGCCTTTTTTTCATTGTAGAACTCGCAATATTGCGAGATTGATGGCTCATGCGACAAAATACTTGATCATTAAGGGGCAGTTCGTTCGAGTGGATTTCTCGAAGTTTTTGCTCTCCAAATCAACGTCCAAGCTAAAGGGATTGATGGCTCGTACGATCAAGATCTGTCGAGAGTAGCAACGAGTGGAAATAGATCGTACGAATCGATCGGCTAGCAATGCCATTCGAGACTAACGATTTTCCACCAAAAATTAAGGCATTCCATCTAAATTCGCTCGTACGCCAAATACGATTTTGTCGACTTTATGGACTGTATATTTCATCGGGATGAAACTGTTATTGGATACAATCAACGAGTTTCGCATTATAAACGATACGGCGTATTTATCTACCTTTTCTTCAACGAGGTGTACTCGAGAACGCGATAAATACGCTTCTTTCGGGACAACAGAGTGGGTGGGATTTATGTGAAAATATACAAGCCAAGGGTTCGTGAACTACCGGACGTAAACTTTTGCTCCCCCGCTCGAACGACTTTTCTCATTGTCGTTCGTGAACGAGTGAAGTTTACGCGAAGCGACCTTTCGCCACCTCCATTATCCTATTCAAGCTCGGGACTTGTAACAGCGAGACACACGAAGCAGGCGAAACGTACTGTTAATTAACGAATGCAGTTGAGGAGGCGTAATAGTACCTGACAATTTGCCGACGTACAGAGCACACTCATAAATGGTTTTACGTATGACTTTTGAGATCTTTTATTTATCAGGTAAACATACAAAAGGAGTATGCAATGCGAAGTGTAATGAGGTCAGACAACATTAACTAATAATTAAAATTCGTCATTGACGGCGCGCAAAATCCGTTTCACTCGTGTCATAATTTTTATAACAATGAAAGACGAAGAAGAAACAAAAAAGTATAATAAACAGGAGAGTCACTCACTGCTGGCGGCTGCTGCTTGTGTCCCACTCGATTCGTTCACGCGTTTTGCGTGATTAGTATTTCATTATTCTTATCCTTTTTTTTTTTTTCGTTTATCGTTTTTTCCATTTTCATATCACTCAATATACATAATGCATAGATTAAATAAATTTTTATCGTATTCAACATATGTAGCTTACTTTTTAGAGCTAGTTTTTTTGTTGTTGTTGTTGTTGTCGTAATTAACAAAATGTTATAACCGATTTGTCGTCGCTCGACTCGGAATATGTTGACGCGCATTGAGGTGTTACAAAGTGCTAATAACTTCCATTAATAAATTACTTTCGTTATAACTCGTTAAATATATATATAATATATACCTGCATAGACGCACCTTCGAGTAAAGGAGAAGTAAGTAAAAGGAAACAACTGATTATATCAACTACTAAATCGTGTACTTGGCTAGCTAGCAATATTACTATTATCATTATTATTATTCCGTGAACGGCGATGCGACGATGGCGTAGCGGCAAACAATCGTAATATCACCCAGAGACTGTAATCATTTTTTTTTTTCTTTTTAACGAGGCATCTGTGTTTTACGTCGCTTCGTTATCAAACATTCGATTGCACTATACTGCGTAGAGTAAATATCTACGATAAGAACAAATTTGTAACGTTTATGTTTTTCTTTATTTATTTTCCATTCTTTTTTCTTTTTTTGAGACTCTGAACTTCGATTTTGGTCGGCGTTTCGAATGGTTCACAATTAACGCCACGACAGATGCGTTGCGACGGTAGACTTCACTGATAAAATTCTCGAGGCTCGACGATCGCGCGACAATTACAGCGAGCACCCGGAAATAAGTAGGGAAAAATAGATGAAAAAAAATTCAAGGTTCGAAATGGAATCGGCAAAAAGGTACTCGTACCAGAAGATGTATAAACGAATATTTATGCAATACGCGCTCTCGGAGCTTTTCCGAACCTCGGACAATCGGTTCGATATTTGTGCGATTTGTGTTGAGATACGCATGCGACGATTACAGAAATCTCGATTATTACTCACAGTCGTGGGGCCGAATAGTTCTCTTATTCTATTTGTACAACAGTCACGCGATTCGAGTACCTTCCAAAATCGAAAAGCTCACAAGCCTGTCCAACTGTTCTCATCTACGGCCGTTTTTTCGTTTCGTATCCATGAAATTCGGCAGCAGCCACCAATGCAAATAAAAATTTCATTAAATCGTATAAATATGCACCTATGGAAGTATTATCTGCTTTACCGAGCGTATATTTTATAGTCATACTATCTTATGCAGCTATGCGCATCTTTTTTTTGTTTTTTCGTTTTCTTTCTTCTTGATTCACAATTTAGTGATGTTTCATTGGCTGAATTTTATCGTCGTTTCATAGAAAAGTATTCATAAGTACCTCTACTTGTGGAGTTCTTGTATGGGGTCAAGAAGCGTCCGTTCAACTTACGTTCCGAGTGTGCTACATATTTTTTTCAATTCTAAATTCAACGTCACAGATTAATCTTAGGTGGGCTTTTTTTGTCGACTCTCACCGTGTCGCTTGCAAGGTGGAGTTCTTTACATCTTTCAGTTTTTTCTCTTTCTCTTCTTTTTGTCATTAAAACCGTCGCAAATAATTAGAGTATATCGAAAAATAGGAAACGCGATGGTTCCTATCGTGGGATCAAAGCCACACGCGGGGATTAAAAAATTTCTTCTTATAAGGATTGAAAAATAAACTATGTTTTTTTTTCACTGTCCGGCGAAAAGGGGCGATGTTCGCGATAATAAAAATGGATTTTTCGATAGATATAACCGGTGATTCGAGATAATAAGAGATAGATAGTCTTGGTCTTGGTTCTTTTTCGCGGATGTAAGACAATCGTTACATCGTTACTCCCAGTTACGCCTACGACTTATAACCGCTAGACACTTCTACATATTCATATCATCTGAGAGTAAAGGAATTAGCAGCGTCATACTCTATTCGACGATGAGACAATGATATCGAGAAGAAATATGTACATTTGATTTTTGTTTTCTTTTGAAAAAAAATCTTTTAGTTGACTTTCGTAAACGAACGCGAGCGGTATATCGTCAATATGTTTACTCCGGGATATGTACATACGAATAAAACTATATAAAGTGAGTTTCGCGAAGGATGAGAACGAATTTTTCGGATTATGGACGAATCGATGAGAAAAACGATCGGGCGCGGAACTGCCGCTCGGCTGACTCCCAATAGAAATTGATTAGACAAAATAAAATCGCGATTTATGAAAACGTCGTATGAATCCTAGCTACGCGTGATGTTATACTTAACAATTATTACTCCTAAGATTTATCATGATCATTGTCCATTACTAGCTAACGATTTTTATTTTTTATTTTATTTTGTTTTTTTGTTTTTATTACTTTTTCATTTTATTATTTTTTTCAGTTTTTACTCAGGGTTCCCGGGATTAAATAGATGTTGACGTCAATAGGGAGGGGCATCGTGCGTTCGTTTCTCGCGTTGCGAACCACTTTCCCCTCCCCTCGTCCACACGCCATCAATTGAACATTTCTTTCGTGTTACTTTAGCGGTGCATGCGTGCATACAATTAGCGTCACTCATCACTGATATTTTTCTTTCTTTTAGTTCTTGAGAAATCCCGCGTATCCCTACGATAAATACCGTATGCCCGAACAGCGGGAGTACCTTTCACCGTAACTCGCCGCTTCCACTCGTCTCATAATGCCTCTTTAATCTCGAGGACGCTTTCGCACCCTCGAGTGAGCCTCCCCGCCCACCTCTTCCCCGTCTCTCTTCCGTACATACAGTTTTTACGGAGTTTTCTCCATTATTCGTGGATTTTTTCTTTTCTTATGTGTATATATGTTTTTTTTGTCGTTTTGTTCCTTCGTTATCCCATGGACAAAGGAGAGCAGAGCACTACGTGTAACATAGCAAATGCAGCGGCTTACCGAGGTCACGCTGCCGTGTAGAGCGTCACACTGGCGATATGTTGATTCGCCATAACTTCGACAATCGCATCGCGTATACCGTAGCAAAACGTGCAACCAAACGGATTCGTCGTGTTCGTCGATGAGGCGCGATTTAACACGACGGGACGAGCGCTAGCTTTCAACTGTTCGCTCACTTTGTCCCATTTCGTGTAGGCAGTGATCTGTGAACGTAGCGAAAAATACGATTATCATATCGCTCAATTGAGATATTTTACCTCTCGCGGTCACACCTTCGTTCGGAGGGCGCATACGCGGCTCATATTGTTTTTTTTACCGTTATGGGAGATGGGCTAACGTCGATAAGCTTTCCAGAATCGACCGGACTGGTCTCGGGAGGTAGAGTTAGCGTGAATTCACAACGGTGGTACATATTGAAATTATAATGACCCGGATAATTTGTGTGAAGCACAAATTTCTTGACGCACTGGGTCTTCGCGTCGAACAGAACGTCCTGCAAGTAGATGATTCAACTATTATCAAATATCGTGGAAAACTATACAATACGTGCGAAACTCACCAGTCCGAGGGTAAAGTAGTTATAGAAGAAATCGGAGCGTTTTGTCTTGTCTCGCTTGTGGGCGTGGGGACTGTGAATTCTCATCTTGTCCTCTGCCTTGAAGAAGACTCTCGACGGCGCTCCGAGGGCGCTCAAAACATCCTCGCACGTATCACCAAAACATACCTTCATTAAAAATCGAAATGATTCATTAACGAAACTTTGTAGACGCCACGATAAACCTTGAACAATGGTTCTTTTTATTCGCCGACCTCTTTGGTGAGACAGTGCTTCTTTGGCTCGAGGAGAACTCTCGTGACGGAGCTGCCTTCCGTGAAAAGGTGCAATCTCAAGCCTCGAGTGCGCGCCTTGTCTCTCACGACTTCGGCTTTCTCCAGATACAAGTTATTGTGATAGCAGGTCTGCGCGCAACGAATTGCAAAATATACTTCTTATTTTAATAAATCTTAATCATCCGGGAATCGAAGAGCTAAAAATAAAAACAGGGCTAAATCATCACCAGCGGAAGGGGAGGCGGCGGCGCCTTTAGGCTGTGCTCTTCGCTGCCCACCGCTCCCGCTGCCATACTGCCAACGTAAATCGCAGTTTTGGCAACCAGCGGAGACGTTCCATTAGGAAATTGCAGCGATCCCAAACCGTGAGCGTAGCCGGGCTGGAACTTGGAGTCGATTGGAAAATAAAATGACAATCCACGGAAGTTGAGGACAAAGACCTGCAAAGAAGAAGAAAAAGGAGTTTTATCAATAACGAATGAACGCTTCGTACGCATTCGACGACGATAAGAAAATCAGTGTTTTTTTCGATACCTGTTTATCGCTGTCGTAAACGCCGGGATGCGTAGCTCCGAACGAATGTTCGATCTGCTCGATCGAGGGCAACACCTCCGGCGAGTTGAACGGCAGACCGCAGTATTTCAGTTTAACTAGTTTCATATTGTATATCTCAATTATTTTGAGCCTCTGAACGACTGGATCGAATATGAGTCTTACCCCGTCGTGGGGTAAATTTATTACTAGATCTACTTCTAAAGGATTCTGAAAAAAAAAAGTTTGTTTAACGCTTCGATCGTAGACCATCGATAAGGTGCTCAGAAAAAACAAAAAGAAAAAAATGTTTTATGGCGCCTTTCACTCAATTGTTATTTCATACTTACCGTGTCGCTGTACAGAACTTGTACTCCTCTTATAATGCCCACTTGCGACTGTATTATCGATACAGATTGAGAAAAATGCATTCCTGAAATACAAATTGTTGCATTCAGTAATGCTTCCCTCTACAACGACGAAAGATATCGACGCGTCTATTACTATTTTCGAAATTTTTCGCGAGGGCGCATTTTCGCGGAATGAAACGATGCCGAAGGCGTATTTACTCGCGAGACTATACAAGGAGAACGAGAGCATAAAAAATATAGTACACGCGAAGTGTGGAGTATAGGCGTTTCGTTCGACACCGAAATAAACACACAAAGCGTTTCTCGATATGTGTGAAAAACGTTCCAATTGCGTAATTACATAATACGATTAACGTTACGCGCGCACACAAGCACTGTCATTGTTTACATGCGATTGTCAGTCGAAATGTTTACAAATAGTTCGAGCAGCGCAGGAATGGATTGTTCCGATGCGATGAATTTTCTCCGCGAATAACACAGCCGACAATGTCAACGATCAAAACGTCGAGAATCTCGCGTGCGTCGATTAAAGGAGATCGAATCTTGTTTTTTCTTTCGTTCTTTGCGATTCCGGGAATTTGTGCGTAATACGCGAGAGCGAGAGAAGAGTCGTGAGAAGCGACGAGGCGTACGCGATGAGTTAGGTTTCGTCACTTGCCTAAAATAAATTCCCACTGCTCACAACCGATGGACCTTTCGGGCACCACTTCGAGCTCCAGCATTCTACGATTTATTAGACCGACTTTTGTCCCGAACGACAAAACGAAAAACAATAAAGCACGACTTCTAGCGTTAACGCGGCCTCGATATTTCACGAGTACTGCGTTGTTTCTTTGTCTCTGCGACGTACACAGCGAGAACGCAGCGCTCAGTGGACGGCCATATTGCCTTTTCTGCCAGTCAAGCTCACGTACTCCCACCGCCGCGGCTGGCGAACTGTCACCGAACAGCTGATGTGCTCCTGAAAGCCACTCGATCCCTCCCCCCTCTCGTTCCGCGGAGACTCTACGCTCGTGAAGCCAGGGTCGCAGCAACAACAACACAGTGCCCCTCTTTGATCTCGCGTAAGAAGGACTTTATGCCTTTCGAATCGTCGTTACACCAGTATTACACGCTATGCCCATCGACGAAGGTCTCATTCGAAAGTTACGCGAAGGACCTAAACGATGACGACTCCGTCCGAGTATAGACGTCCCGTTGATGCTAGAATATTTTTTCTCTCGTTCTCGAGAACAAACGAAACGCGTACTGCGCAGATGAACGGCGTAACGATACGCACGGCTCATCAGCTGTGCCAGCATTCGAGACCCCTATACACGATTATCACGTGAACGAACATGAGAAAGCTGATGAATATTGTGCATAACTATATCATCCACATTGAAAGCCTCTCGGGTGGGTGTAATAATAATCGTCAGCGCCCAGCGTCATTAAGTCTTGATTGTCGAGCAAGCGAGCGAGAATGGGACGGAGAGAGGTTGACTTTATAATTAACGATGCTCCTCAGAAGCCTGGTCAATCGGATAAGCGATGAAATCGTGCATGATGAGCTATCTGGTATGCTTGGTAGGAAACTTGCGACGGTGGCGGCGGCACCGCGGTCGGTATCTGTACCATGCGACGGTATAAAACCGACGAACGATAAATCTTAAATGATAAAGGCCCGTCGATAGATACAATTAGTGGCGCTCGAGGAATAAATCTAGTAAACGAATATACAACAATAGCGTAAGATTCGAGGTTTTTTTTGTGCTTTGGCCCACTTTCTCTTATTTGAACGGTGGCCATTAGTCGAATATATATTTTATCAGTTTCAACCGCTATTTCGATACGATGGATATTCAGGCTTCGCATACAGGCTACAAGACGGATGACGCAATGTCTCGGAACGCGGAAATTTTCCAAGACCTCAAATATTGTTTCGAGGTTGATCGGACGTTCTTCGATTAGCCCGTGTCGCTCTCGAAAATGAAATATCGCACGAGACACCGGGATATATTCTCAAAATAGCTCAACCGAAATATGGTTTATATGATAAAATCCGGGTTCTCATTAATAGCCGACGTTAGCTATGAACGTTGAAAAAAAAGCCACGCGCGTGACCCTCACTCGCGGCTGTTGCGAGCGTTGCCGCTTGTTGATTCGTGACGTATTTGGGGGCTCGACCGCCTCGTAAACAGATAACGGCACTATCGCGACTCGTTCGCCTTCACCGCTCGATCCACGACACGTTGTTGTTTGCATAAGCGATTCGTGAATCCGATTTCTGGCCACTGGGTCGGAACGTCGATTACCAAAAAAAATTTAACGAGCCAATCGATACGATACGCCGAGTGAGCGAAGATTGCGAAAAAAATGTATTTCTTAAATTTAGATTGTTACACGTTTTGAAACAGAAGATAAGATTGAATGTCTATAAATGTAAAATCGTTGAAAATTTTTGTTTTTCGCTTCCCGATATTTCTATTCAAACAATACGGTTTCAATAATTACTGAGATTTGTGATTTTTCTTTTATTGCAACAATATCTACGTATTCTCTCTGGCGACGAGAAGAGATAAACAGACCGTTCGATTTGCAATTGCGAAACTCGGATCGACCCGCACGGTTGCTTAATAATTCATCGCAGCATTTGCCACCAACGCGGGTGTGTGCTCGATGTAAAATAAGAAGATAACACAGTCGCGGCTGGTGGTCAAGTACGGTGTTCGGTTTAGTCCCCCGCGATGCTTTTGTCGATTCTTACAAAACAAATATCGGACGATCTTTGACCCCCGCGCGACTGTATCTCCTCATCCAATTGGTAGCTCAACCCCACTCGGCGTATCTCGCTTATTCCGCAAAGAATTTCGCAACTAGCGTACACAAATCGTGGCGAGCTGTTGCAAAATTGGGTAACGAAAGACTCTCCTTCTTCGAATATGGTTATATTATCTTCGGATACGTGAAAAAAAAATTTATGTACTCGGCCATTCCTCTTTGTTATTAAGAATCTTCGATTTCGTGGAGAAACAAAAGCGTTGAGAAATTACTTCGTGATTTTGCGAAAGTTTCTCGCTGTCGATACGCGAGAAGAACGGCCATAAGGTTAATTTGTCATCGCTCATGAAATTATACATGCGAAGCATGGGAGGTGAGCTATTCACGACATACTTTCATTACAGTCATACAGCCCACCGGTTTAAACGCCGATCGTTAAAACTGTCCGCGCTAACCGGCTGAAACTGGATCGTTCGCGATTCAAATATCGGGGTGTGTAGCGAAATCACGGGCTTTTTTTTTATCACGTCGATTGTGACTACATAAAGCGTTGAGAGCGTAGCTGATTGTAGCGAGTCTAGAAAATGTACGTATGCGTGTAGGCGATCGGGGTCCGTGAGCTCGGTTGAGTAATACACCTGCGCGTTACATTGAACTACAGTGTGCAGTCGAAGTCCGTATTGTACAGTACCAAACGACTCAAGAGTTAAGAGCCGCAAGTCGAGATTCTCCGTTACCGATAAAATTTGTGTTTCTCAATTAATAACCACGTCGAAATATTTTTGTCGATATTAATAGGCGTCGACAGAAGATAAAAATCAATGCCAATAGCTTCTTCCGAGCGGGATCCAGAATAATGCGGATCCTCGACGATTCGGAAGTCGCATTGTCAAAATCATCGAGGCGATACGCGCGGGGCGCGCTAAGCGCATTGCGGGAGCGCGAAATGATTCAGTAACGCGCTTATTGTCTATTTAGACGGATAGAACAATGAAAACAATGACGGAACAACAGAATCTAAAATCATGATTAATCGAATGAGAATTTTCCATCGCATATCCACCGGGTTAGGCTATCACGGCCTCGTTTCATTTCGAAACTCCCGGTGGCAATTATGCGAGATGTTATTGCGGAAAAAATGCTCATCAACCGTCTCGGACGTATCGCCCCCGAGGATACGAGGACCTACCGGTCACGATCTTCTTGACACCCAAACCGGATCGAATTAGAAAAAAAAAAGGAAAAGAACACGCAATAATACGATGGCATTTCAGGAGACTTTGGCTCGTAGATCGCGAAAAGAAGCGTTGATGATCAATCCGAATCTTCATAGAAATATCGCGAAAATGCGCAGTCGCGTAACCCTTAGACGCGTGTAGATTATTCTCAGTCGAGCGATAAACAATTCTTAAGCTCGAGTGAGATAAGAGGGGTTGAAGCGCGCGAATATACCGGACCGAAACTCGTTTCGGTCGGTTCCTACGGCCAGATCTCCGCTGGTGTATCGATCGATCTTCATTTTCTTTTAAACGCATCGCACGCGGAATATCGGAATTCAGCGAAATTTTACTCATTCGCGACTCATAGGTCGCTTTGCGTATTACATAGCTTTGTGTCTGTTATGGCTCTCGCGTCGAGCTCGATCAGCAAAAACGAGAGGAAAGTTGCGAGAAAAAGCGAGAAGGGGCAAGAATCTTTGGAGTCTTCGATTAGCTTATCAATTTAATTTAAAGGCCTGCGTCTCAGTGCAATTGCGACGGAGTCGCTTCGCAAGACAGCATCGTCTGTGTAAACTACGAAATAATTGGGTCAATTAAGGCGATCGAGCTTTATTGAGTTATTGGCTTGCGCGGCGAAAGGTCTAGGTCAATAAGTCAATTCTGAAATTGTCGCAGCGCAAAGTGTCGAACGAAACTTGTGTGATTAAACTTCGCGCGACTTGAACGATGATTACTCGAGCCTTTGATTAATTCCAATCAATGAGGCGCGATGCGCTCAGGATAAAGAAACTGATACGTCGATATCTGCGCTTTATCCGTGATTAATGAGAAATGAAAACTCGTTTACGTATACTGGTACAAAGTATAAGGTACAACAGTCGGCCGTATCTATCGATACGTTATTCGAGTCGTGTCGCAAATACGTCGTCAAACATTACACGCACTCCGGGCCCGGAAGTTGATATCTCGATGAATAAGACGAACCCTATCGTCACTGCAAAGTGTTGATCGCATAATACGTGTCGAACCAGTATCTCGAAAACAATATTGCAGCGGTTTAGCGTGACAAATATAGAATGTATACAAAGACGAAAATATTATTCGTTAGATACAACGGAGCGTTGCGTTTTTAATGACGATTGAACACGTCGAAGTTCGCTAATGCTCGAAGGAATGTTTTTCCCCGAAGCGACGAATGGCGAGAGGAAAATTTCGTTCTTCGAGCTTATATACTCCGCCGAAGAGTGAACATTCGAGTTAACCTGGACCTTGTAACCGTGGCCTTTTGAAAAGCTATCGAGACCTGAGCTCGTTTGGGAAGCTCGATGGTTTTTGCGCCTAAAAAGATATAACCGGTCTTACTTCTTGTATACATACCTCCGACGCTTACGTAATCGGCTGGTCTAATATAATTCTATTTTTTATTTTATCTCCGATCGGCGCGGAGGAGGCGCGGAGAATGACCGAGCCCCCTTGATACACATGTCGCTTGTTATCGTCGCCGAATGAAAAAAAAAAGAGGAAAAAAAGATTACAAAGAAGAATAAGACGAAGTGACAGAACACAAGAGGGGGATAGAAGTCTCGGTGTTATCGGGTCCAGACTCCAGACGGTCCACTTGGACTATGAACTCCGCAAAGCTGGCAACGGCGAAGATTTATTCGAGTGACCAGCAAATGTTTCGAATATGATAATCGGCGCGAAAAAAAAAAACGGCAATATCATTGCTTCTCGGTGGGATTATGGAAAAAGCCACGTGTCCAGCGTGTTCTACAGGAAATAATATACAAGATAGGTCCGATGAGACGATGGCGATGGGACTCGTTTTCAGAGCCATGACAAACCAATGGAAAGTGTTTAAAAAAGTTAAGAAAAAAGATAGCCTTGCAATATGATTTTTTGTACGACGTAAGATTTTCAAAAAATATATCTGGCCATATGTATGTCTATTTTTATTTCTCGGCACTGAATGAGAATCGAGAGTTTCTAATCACGGGCCGAGTGCTGTCCTCGCTCTGATAAGCTGACATTGTAACGATATCGCCACCAAATTTTTCCGCCCACGTAAGATCTCTTATACTGGCTCGTTGCGCGGTCGCGTAAATAATTTAATCTTCGTGGCGGGAAATACCGAATTATGATAAATGATAAACAGCCGAAGGTCTGCTACGCGTCGACGAATCCAACGAGAGCGGTTCGCAACACGTTCGTTGTAATTAGGTGTGATGCACTTAGATACGATAAAGCGATGCAGTTCGACGCTCACCGTGCATCAATGACGCACGTTATAACAGCTGAGAGTCTTCCGAGTTTCGTATCTGCGCGCAGCGCGGAATAAAAATAAAACGTTAATAAATACAGACTAACTGATGCAATTTCTTTTTTTTATCACATTTAACGTTTATCCTTGAAGAGAACTCGAGCACGCATATCAGGTGTGATTCCGAATTCGCGTTCATTATAATAACGAATAATGTACGGCGATGCAATTCGTCACTCACCGTTAATTATCAACGCGCGCAGCCGTCGGCTAAACTTTTCCGAGTTTCGAAGCAACAACATTGAGATAAATCATTAATAAAGACAGATTAAACTGATGCAACATTTTCCGTTGTTGAAAATGACGATAGCAAATCCTCGGGGTCTTTCTGTCTCTGCAGCTCGTTCGAAGAGCTCATCCGTTCGAGAAATGCATCGTTCTTTGCGGGAGGTCAATGATCGTTCGTTCGGCTCACGATTAATTGCATAAATTGGCAGGGTACCATTGTTTAGGTTTTTTTTCTTCAACAATATGCAGACTTAAGAGTTCTCGTGAGATAGAAGATATTGCAACATTCGAGCTAAATCATACCACTTATATTTTTATAAGTGGTTATAATAATAGCAATACATATTAATTATCTCAATCGTAATTTGTTTCACGTCCGCCCGCTTTCAGACTCCGATCAAGCTCGTTCGTCAAGTCATCTATTCGTTCGTCAACTGCGATTCAGGAACATTCGAAGTTCGGTAATAAGTTTATTTCCGCGAAATCTAATCGTATCCATGACAAAAATAAATTCTATCGACCCTATCAATCTGGCAAAAATTTGGTAACTTTTTTCTTTTTAAGGTTTTTGTTTAGCGATTTTTTTCAAAATCACAGGCGATTCACAGGGTTTATTCATTGTACATTTGAACAGAGGCACGCATTTTTTTAGTGTTAAAAAGTAATCATTTTTCGAATTAACAGCAGAACCACGTCCCGCGACTGAGGAATTGCATCGGCATGGTAGATACAACAACTTGTCCGAATATTGTTTGAAAAAAATAGAAAAAAATGTATCTTATAAATGACATCTTTCTCCAAGGGATCTTTTTAAAAAAATTTTATCAAATAATTCGCATAGTTGCAGCTCAATATCCATATGAATGTGTTCAATTGTAAATCGATGAATCCCAGTAGTTTGAAAAAAATCGTCCCACAACTTTCTTATAAAAATAAATTCAAAAATTGCCCATATCTCGCCATATTAATAGAATTGGCCCGTTAAGTGCCACGAGTGAAAAATAAAGTGGTGTGAGATCATCGAACGAAGTTATTCCCCGTTTGAAGAGATCGAATTATGAGCAACGTAAGAAAGAGTATAAAATCAGTGGATGATTAGTGGCATCAAGAGTGGAGTGGACCTGAAAGTTTAGGGGAACATCAGAGAGGGGTTTCGATCGTTAGAGTGGGCGGTACCGGTTGGCCTCCGAATCATCGCTGCGCGATTTTCCTCTAACCAGCCTGAGAAATCGCGGCTATTCGTACCCGAACACGCGGCAAAGTCAGACGCGAAACAGGAGAGACTCAGCGCTGAGCTCTACTATTGTCACTACTATACAGCCTTAGCCGGGACTTTGCTCACCGAAACCTTTCGAATAGACATATATATGGGTATACAGTGTGTTGATCAGCGAAAGGAGTCAGATGTCAGAATATACATGACTCGACTGACCCGGACGCGCTAGGCAGATAAAGCGGCATAGAAAATATTTTTGACGAGTGACAGATCGTTCACGTTTTCTATTATCACGTATATCGTTGTTTCCATTTATCCCGAAGAGTTCGTCAAGATAATTAATTCGAGCCTTGGAGATCTCGGAGGTTTCTCCACCCAACAATTTCAGGATGGTTACCGGTTATTTTCATTTTTCATTTTTATTTTAAATAAAAATATCGATGCCGCAGCTTCCCAAGTCAAGTCGCCATCGCGAGAGACTATGGCTCGTCTGTTTCTCTCCTACGACAACAATTTTATAGAGTCCAAGCGGGTTTAGCCAGTTCGACAGTCCTGCTCCGCTGGCTCTTGCAGCGAAGCACGACTCGCGATAATGGAGCAGCAGGAGAGACTTTGCGTGCATTGAATGCCCGAAGTCTCAGAGTCGCCCGCCACGTAGACAGGCGTGTTGCCGTGGCGTGCGGCCCCGAGAAGCCGATCCGGTCGCAAAAATAGAAGATCTCGAGGGGGGCCAACCAGCTTTCGGTATAAAACCGCAAGCGGTCGTACTGTCGAGAGATAGTCATTTGCAACAGCTTTAAGAGCGAGCAGTGAAAACGACAACCGGGAGAAAGATTAAGACTCTCGCGTGCACGGAGAGCTCAAGTGCGGGTATCCCCTGCTCTTTAACTCATCGGCCCGACAACGCACGAACGAGCCTCCGGCTGTCTCGTCGTTGCTCTCGTCGCTTTCCGATATCGAGAGTAAGTTGAGGGCTCGCTCGTTGAAAGCACAGTCGCGTTTAAACACTCGGCTACGTACGAGCAATACACACTTGAGCGTTCGCGGAGCCACCGCGTTGAACGACGAGTAAGCGTTCGAAGACGGGAAAAACTTCCACCTGTTCGACTGGTCTTCACGAATCCGTGGAGAGGCTCGCAAAGTCAGTTACGAGTTACATCAGCCAAGGCTGTGTCCCACTGACAACGAGGACCGTCGAACAGCCGGCAAAAGTTTACTAGCAACCCACTACTAACACAAGCATTTGTCGCGAAGAGTGTGTATTGCCCGATCAGAGTCTGTATCTACTTTTGCCTCGTACTACGATCAGCCTCTGTGTGTCACAGATCCCCTCTTAGACGGCCGGAAGTACGACAACGCGAGTCCCGGACCAATCGGCTCTTCGAATTTCCGGGGGGCTCGTTTTACCATCACCACCGGTTGACCGGTCGCTGATCAGCGCTCAAGACTCTGAGTGATATAAAAGAGCCGAGGCTCCAACAACGAGACAAGATGCCAACGGTCAGGTGGATTGTTACCAGACAGAGGACGACTTTCAGCGGTGTGAGATATTGTTTCAACGAGCGTCGCGAATTCTCGAGCATCTTGCTCAAATCGAACGGCGCCAACAACACTGTCAAATGCGCAACGAGAGTCTTACGCTTACCTGAGACATTGGTGCTTCGCCAGCCAGCGAAACCAACATCGGCATCGTATTCGATTTTGTCAACTTCGAGAGTCGCAACGAAAATCAACATGCCTCACTGCATCGACAAATTTTATCCTCAGTGAGTACCCGCTTCTTTTTTGTTCCATTGCATGTCGTTCTATTGAAAAAAAAATTCTTTAATGAAATACATGAAAGTATGTTGCGAACTTAACGTTATCGTGTGGCGCGGTTTGCGATCGAAGAATCTAGATTTATAGTTTCTCAAACTTTCTCTCTCGATTGCTATTACGCGGCTCGAGCAGCTAAAGAAGGAGGAAGCCCCGCTCGACACACGTTCGCGCTGCGTTCTTCCAATGAAGACTTACGAATAACTCTCTCGATTACCCATCAATCGCAATCGCGTTTGAGTTTGACATTCCGAGACCTTGAAACGTCAAAAACTGTATCTTCTGTACCGTGATCGTTATGCGACGACATCGTTAAGAATGTCTTGATGTCTCTGTTTCAGGGTGTCGTGCCTGATGGCCACACACGCAGCGAAGAGTCCTCATTCCGCGTACGACTCCTACGATCACATCGGCGACACGCCGATCGTCAGCAAGCTCGACGCTCCGCTCGCGCCGAAGGTTCGCGCCTACATCGAGGATTGCGTTCGTCTCTGCAAGCCGGAAATCATCTACATCTGCAATGGTAGCGAATCGGAGAACGAGACGATGCTCGCCTTGCTGCAGAAAAAAGGAACGGTCGAGCCTCTGCCGAAATACGAGAATTGGTGAGTAACCGATTTTTCGAGCGGCGCGATATTTTCCACTTTTTCTTTGTCCCTTGTCGCGAGATTTATCATCAACGAAAAAATGTTGTCGAATCGTCTTAGCTGGCTCGCGAGAACCAACCCGGCCGATGTGGCTCGAGTGGAAAGTCGCACGTTCATCTGCACCGACTCGAAGAACGAAACGATACCGACTCCTCGTAATGGCATCAAGGGCACATTGGGGAATTGGATGTCACCGAATGACATGGACACCGCGATAGTCGAACGTTTTCCCGGGTGCATGAAAGGTAAGACGATCTGTGAATCGATGCGTACCGCTTTGCACTCCTATTTTTCGTCGCGATACGCGATCGCCGGAAGATCGTTAAATAATACAACGATGATCGTTCGGCAGGGCGTACAATGTACGTGATACCGTTCAGCATGGGCCCCGTGGGCTCTCCGTTGTCGAAGATCGGTATCGAGATTACCGATTCCCCATACGTTGTTTGCTCGATGAGAATAATGACGAGAATGGGCACGAAAGTACTCGACACTCTCGGAAAGGAGGACTTCGTCAAGTGTCTTCACTCGGTCGGCGCGCCGAGCAAAGATTCCAAAGTCCAAATCAATTCTTCGTGGCCCTGCGATCCCGAGAGAACGATTATACTTCACAAGCCGGCGAAGAACGAGATCGTATCGTACGGCAGCGGTTACGGTGGCAATTCGTTGCTCGGAAAGAAGTGCTTCGCTCTGAGAATCGGCTCGACGATCGCCAAGAAGGAAGGCTGGCTGGCCGAGCATATGCTGGTATGTTTTACACAGCTCTATACATCCCCACCTTCTGATTTCGTTCAACTCCTGTTTACTCGACAAAGATTACGCGGAGTATTATAATATTATTCGGAAACTCGCTATCACGAGGTCACGAAGAAAATTATTCTCTCTTCGTTCCGTCGTTATCGTACCGGGCCGATTCGCAAAATCAGCTTCACTTCGACGAATTTAATTGCCGAAATAATTGTTGCCTCATGACAATGGCAAGGTCGTTTCATTGTCCAACAATTCAAGCTTTTGATTTTTTTTAATATCGCACCAGCTTCTTTTCACGATTGCTTTTTTTATTTCAGATTTTGGGAATCACGAATCCGAAAGGCAAGAAGCGTTATATCGCCGCTGCTTTTCCAAGCGCTTGCGGAAAGACGAATCTCGCGATGATGCAACCAACACTTCCGGGTTACAAGATCGAGTGCGTGGGCGATGATATCGCTTGGATGAGATTCGACAGGCAGGGAAGACTGCGAGCTATCAATCCTGAGAACGGATTCTTCGGCGTTGCACCAGGCACAGGAACAGCCACTAATCCTAACGCTATGAAAACCATCTTCAGGAATACGCTCTTCACCAACGTAGCGGCTACGAGCGACGGTGGAGTTTTCTGGGAGGGAATGGAAAACGAGGTCGATTCGAGCGTACAAGTAAGTATATTGAGAAAACGAAGTGTTTACTAGAATTTCGCTTCAAATATGTCGATCGGTATGATCTAACACGATTTGATCACTTTCCGCAGTTAATCGACTGGCTCGGCAAGAAATGGAACAGAGATTCGAAGGTGCCGGCGGCGCATCCGAACTCGAGGTTCTGCACGCCCGCGAAACAATGTCCCATAATCGATCCATCGTGGGAGGATTCCGAGGGCGTACCGATCGACGCTATTCTCTTTGGTGGTCGCAGACCCGAGGGTGTACCGTTGATTTACCAAGCGAGAGATTGGAAGCACGGTGTATTCATCGGCGCTACGATGAGATCGGAAGCGACCGCCGCCGCCGAGCATAAGGGCAAAGTCATACTGAACGATCCCTTCGCGATGCGACCGTTCTTCGGTTACAACTTCGGCCACTATCTCGAGCACTGGTTGAGCATGGCGAACATCGAAGACGCCAAGCTTCCGGCGATCTTTCACGTGAATTGGTTCCGTAAGGGACAGGACAAGAAATTCTTGTGGCCAGGATTCGGCGAGAATTCGCGTGTGCTCGACTGGATCTTCAGGAGAGTCGATGGCGAGGACATCGCTGTCGAGTCGCCGATCGGCTTCATACCAAAGCCCGGCACTCTGAATCTCGATGGTCTTCGGGAGAAAGTCGACATTGACGAGCTCTTCAGATTACCCGCGGAATTTTGGAAAAAGGAGGCTCACGAGTTGCGGGAATATCTGGACGGTCAGGTCGGCGATGATCTTCCCAAAGAGATCGTTAAGCAGCTCGATACTCTCGAGCAGAATACCTCCAAAATGGCCTGAACGAATATTGTATCTCGATCGTTATTTCGAGATCGCGCGTATTAAATGTGATTACGATAAAAACGTTCGAAACCCCGGGCCCTCTCGAGCATTGTTATCTGTTGACAAGACCAAACACGGCGACTCTCTCTGATCTATAACTATTCACATAAACACACACATACACATACACATTCCAAAAGGAGCCTGCGAGCAATGTTGCAATCATTGTAAATTTGTACATATATGTATAGTATTATGAAACACGATCACTTTTCTTTTCATGCCCTGTAACTAGTTACTCTTGCTCTCCATTTGGCTGTAGGATAATTTTACTCTAGCATGAACGGTCAGCTTTTTCTTTCACTTCTCCTTTCTCTATTTGTATTATATTGTATACTTATTTATATGAAAATAAAGCTTATTAAAAAAGAACCATGTAATCGATTGTCCACTGTATATCAGCGGAGCTGTAAACTGCACAAAACCCGCAGAAATCGAATAAGTACACGGTGAACGGTAGCTTATCGACAGTTCTCTGGCGGACCAACCGCCGATAAGCTACCAACGTTTTCCGACCAGCTTTCGATGATAACGTCGCCGTCGAAGGATCATATAACGTTTCGATGCATATTCTGCAGTTTCCACAGAGATGACGCTTATGTCATCGTGCTAGGCATCGATAATTGTACAGAAAACTGTGTAATCAATCCATAATGAATCGCCACGATACTAAACTATATTTGTCACGAATCGCAATGATTCCAGAAGGGGAAGATTAATCGGTTTTTGCGGTCCTCAGACCCTAAATCGACTTGGAACATATGACGATCCAGGCTCGAAGATGCGGGCCTAAAATCATGAGCGTGCTGCAGGTCACACGTGTTACTCGCCTTACAGTACATAGGCGGGATGGTGATACCAGGTTGCACGTGAACGCACGTGCGTACACGTATGTGTCTGTAGTCGTGGAGTCTGATGCTGCTACCGGTTGCTGCTGGTTGCAAACTATCAGAGTTCGCAGCTGCACCGGGAAGTACTTGAACATTCAGAGCGAGGTGTACCCAGAGAAAGACGAGGGTATACGAAGGAACAAACGCTCGCAACCAACGTATGAACTAACGAAAGAGTCGTGTGGACATATACATGCGTATACATATATACGCGTACGAAAGAGCCCGACGTTGAGCCACCGAGCCAGATCGGTATTTACGATTCAAGAGAAATCCTTCTCCCGGCCAAGAGAGCTTCGTCCGTTCGTGTCCCGTCAATCCGTTATAATTTCTCCGCTAATAGAATCCGAGATTTCGTGGCGCTTCGTGAGTCGCATCCAAAGGCCGCTTTGCATTCCTCGATCTTTTTCTTTTTTCGTACACACCGAAGAGCATTTTACGCTGCCTTGTTCCTCTACGTTTATCGTTACCGTTCTCTTTTCTTCCGACGAACAATCGTGTACCACCTATCGATGGGTGGCTCTTCTCGACACTTCTCGTTTCGCGGTTGCTAAATGGCACGATATGGAAGTGCCGATCGAACGATACAATTGCAGTATTAACCATTCTATGCAATCCGCTCGAATTTCCACACGGAAAAGCGACGATTCCAATATTCTGGTAAACGCCTTCTACAAAGTGAAGTATAACTTTGCTAAGTAGCACTGCCGAAAGTACGTTGTGTACTGCAATTATACGCAATGTGCACGGTAATCATAGAAATTTGCTAATTGAATATTAAACATTTAGCTGCTAAACGAGCAACATAAAACTAGAATTTACGCTATACCTTCCTACATTCTAAATTCAACAATGGCACGTTGAGATTCATACGATTTCAGCTCACACTAGAAAAAAACTGCCCTGCTTATGGCAATTATTACTATTATGAGGTTCGGTAAAATAGTTACATATATGATTTTTTAATATCTCTGAAATAATAGTTACATTTGAACCATCTGAGTTGCCAGTAATTAGGCGTCCACAATGTAAAGTTTGGATTCTGCATAGATTGTTATCACAAGCTGGTTCGAAGGCGTAGCAAAAAATGTAATATTTACAGTGTCCTCATCGGAAGAGCAGCGCTAAGGTGCCTCAATGAAACAAACCATGGGTAACGGACCAAATTTCGTGGTTTCCGTTTCTCCGTGCGCAACAGTCCAGTCGATTCCGCTACCGCGTAATGCTCTTAGGCGTTTAAAGTTCGTCTGGTCTCGTCCGGGGAGTTTGGAACGTGATGTCTGCGTATCGAGCAAATAGTTGTATACCCGAGCACGTGCTAACGTCGCGTATTTATAGGAGTGCGATAATGAGTATACCGATGGCTAACGCGAGGACGACACTACATACCTAGTATACGCGCTCTCCGCCCATAGCACGTAGGAGGTATCAAACTCCGCGGGGTTTATATAGTATATCCCCACCCACTGTTACAGAACTACATGGAGCCGGTTGCGGAAACGCGAGTACACAGGTTGCTTTGCGAGGCTACGATGCTCGACGAAATAATCGTTCGACGAAACTCACCGGGGACAACGCGAAGGAGAGAAAATCGGAGTTACCGATCGGTAAGGGGAAATCGTCTCGTCGGGAGAGAAACGATCGTTCGTGCGGTATTGTTACGCGGACGCACCACGTACGGGAGACGAACCAATCGTCGGGTGACTCTATGCGATGAAAAAAAAAACGCGTTGCGAAATCGACCTGTTCTCGGTACGAGGGAGAGAGTCCTTTCGCAACCGGTATATCGAAAATATAATCGAAATCGGGAATTCACTGAATTCTGCTCAACAAGCGTAACGAAAGATCAGTTTGCTTTGTCCTCTTGTTTAGGCGCTTGGAATGGAGTATTCAGAAATATACATTCAAGTCATATACCGTGCAGACCACCTGAGAGATATTTACCGCGACTTGTCCTTAGCCGGGAGTTACGCATTACAAATTAATTAATACGAAGAGGAATCGTCGGATTTTAATGGACTCATCGCTCGGTATGTATCCTCCTCTCTCCTCTGTTCCGTGCTCTTCGGCTCTCCCGGGCATTGGCCATTCTCGTATATGGGATGCCGACGAAGACGAGCCTCATTGTCTCGAGAGAACGCATATTGACTATTATCAGAGAATAAATCCGCGACAATCGGTTGTCCATAATCGGTTTGCCGGTGTCGATCGCTCGACGCTGTGAGTCGCCGCCGACGACTTTGACCACCGTTGGAGTGTCACGTCCATATTTACGGCGCGGGTGGGTTTTTCTTCGCCGAGTGTTGCCGGTCATCTTTTCAGTGAAGCCCAATAGCGAGACTCCAAGTTTGGTGGTCTCGGAACCCACCCACGATAGCGATGCCAGCGGCATTCGTAAAATAATATACCACAAAAGATACGCGGCTCGTTTTCTTCTCTCCCGCGCGTCTTTTTGTTCGCTTTTTTTTTCTCGGAGCTCCTTATACCGATCATCGATCGAATTCGAAGAATAAAAAGAAAAGAGTATCGTCGGTGCTCTACAATAATGCAGCATTGTTTCCACTACACGAGCAAGCGCTCGTTCGTGAGCTCTCCTCGGTACTCGGGCCGGCCTGGCAGCAGATGAAGAAATCGATTGGGCCCGCACTCACCGAAAGAGAGAAAAAAAGAATGTACAGACGAGGCCTGACGACAGTGTACATGCACATGCCATATATATCGTGGTGCGTGGCGTATAGAGAGAGAGTGCGTGCACTCTCAGGCAGGCCAGGGCATAAAGCTGCCGTTTGAGCAACGGGTACCGATCGCTGGTACAACCTATCTCGCTCCGTCTTTCTCTCCAGCCAGCTCTTTTACCCGGCTCCCAAGAAGAGAAGATGTTACGTGCTCGACGCTTCGTCGTGATGCGAATGCCAAGATGAGAAGCGCGAGAGAGTCACATATATAGGCTCGGGTATATACGTATCGCGTGGGAGAAGCGACCCGGTGCTGGAGAGGATCGGGGCTCGGTATCGAGGTGACTTCTTCCTGCGCCTGTATAACATACACATTCGACAGGCGACCAATACTATCGATCCAGAAGATACACGTCCGATGATGATAGCTGTGTTTCGTCGGATGGTGTGGGAGGGAAGGGGATATAACCGCGAGAGTCTCCGCACGCGGAAGCCGCAAACACACCGCCCGCGACTGGCGTGTCTCCTCCTCGATCGGTTCTTCGATCTATCCATCCCCTCGATCGCTCGATCGAATAGTCCTCCTCTCTCTCGGTGAACACGTACACCTCGTGTCCCCGTACACGTAGAACCGAGCCGTCGGCGGCTCGGGCTTATCCATACATATATCTATAGATTACCAATGGGTAATCTATATGTAGATTACCCAAAGGCATCTCTATCGATACTTCTCTATCATGGAAATCAAGTACGTACTGGCATATATACGGAATGTCGAACTTTCCACCGCAAGATAATTCTTTCGACATATATGTTTAACATATCCCACCTATATATCAATTGCATCGCGATATCCCATCCACGATATATCATCTCTCGTTTCACCCAGAGCATGAACCGCGATGCAGACATTAGAGATGTTTTCTCAATCGTCACGCGTGCGAAGTGTCCATTTGCGTGATGAGGCAATTTTGGCTCTCCGACTTCGATTGATTTGGGATCTTTTGAAGAGTCGCAAGATCACATCCAGTATTTGAATGTAACGCTGCTATTAATTTTAATCGTGTTACGAGGGCGCGAACCTCGTGTGGCGTGTCACGCGGCTCAACGACCCATTCACGCCGTCGACGACGAACGGAAAGTGTAGCACATAAGCGCACACAGGATATCCATGCCGTTGGGTCCCGTCTAAGGAACTTGATTAAGAGACGGCGAGATCAAAACCTCGACGACCGAGTCACAGTGACAATGAGGCCGATACCGCATATGGAATCGCTCGGCGATTATAATGTAACCGGTGCAGAATGAACGATTAGTTAATATGGAACAGCGTGCGCCATAGCGAGGAACGTCAGTCTTTTCTCTCTTTCGAAACGCTTCTCGATAATAGAGTGACGCATTGCCGAAATACCAAAACGACTCTTCGGTGTATCGATGAAGAGGCGAAGGAATGATGTATTGAAAAAAAAGAGTAATGAAGGATAAGGAGAAGAAGGGTTCTCGAGCGGGCGCGTGCGGCTGGCCAGCGGCCAGCAGCTGGACCGTGACTACTTATTTTTATTGTAGCCAGACTCTCGCACGAGTATGAAAGAAACTTGCTTTTGCCTGGATACAGTATAGGCACGGGCCGCGCGAGCCGCAGATATAAACGCGAGAGAGCAAGGCGCGTGCTGCTGGTCTGCTGCTGCTCCCCCCCGAGAAAGATCCTTGGACGATTTCGCCTGCAGATCGCCAGCTGTTCATCCGTAACAGCGAAAGCACAGAGTTGCGAGACGCAGAGATAAAAAAAAACGATGATAAATTGAAAAAAAAAAAAAAACAAAAAGAATATGCCGTCTTCTTGTCTGAGCCGCACCTCGGGACCACTCCCAATTTCATAGAATAATGTAGTCTCGCGACGGTTTTTCCCATCGAAAAAATAATAGTTCCCAATAAGAGTCGATGATCTCGTCGTCTACGCAATACTTCTCTGCAGTCTCCTCGTACAAGGTATTTACAGCGTGAATCCCGGATGATTTTCTTAGTCATACATTTTCGGCTAGTTTCGGCACGATTGTGCATGCAGGATTTGCCGCGTTAGATGATGGTGTATGAAAATTGGGAACGAGAAGTGCACAGTTAGGGGAAGTGGTCTGCGGCTAAATCGGTCGTCTCGCCAGGCCAACGTATCGGATATTCCGTGCGTGAGGATGACGATTCGATATGTCCGCGCGAGAGCGTGCTTCTTCGTGGTGGACAGAGAGAGAGAGAGACCCAGCCGAGAGACGGCTCTACTCGATTCACCATGTAGAGGTATATATCGTTGCTGCTGTTGCTCCTGCTGCTCTTCGGATTCGATTGGCAGTCGCGTCAGGTGCACGCTGAATTCTTATGCTAATGCGAGAAAGGAACCGAGAAAACAATACAGAGACACCGGGATACAAGAGAGAGAGAAAGAGAGAGAGACCCGGGAGATATACGTATCCTACGCCGCGCAGTACCGTACTTGTTTGTATACCAAACTAGCTATACTTATTGCGTGCGTATGTGTAGCCGAAGGAGCTTGGAGAAAAGCAGTGACGGAGAACTCTCGAGTATCAGCATCGTTCTCCATCGATATATCTCTGCGCGCTTAACTTTTCAATTCAACTTCGCGACAGGGGACGTCGGGACGAAAATACGTGATTACGAATCGAATGTCAAAGCGTTTCAACTATCGATGGGTTGAGATAGGAATAAAAAAATGACTAATAAGAAGGAACGTGAAATCATTGTATCGAGAGACTCGGGTGGAAGCACACGTGAAACATCCGGTGGCGAGTGTGAGAGGAGAGCCGGCCTCAAACGGTATCGGTAACTTCCGGTCAGTCGTAAATGTCCGTCGGGACCCCAAAATGACAACGGAACTGCAGCCCAAAAAAAAAAACCTCGTGCGCCCATTCTTTGTAACTCGCCAGAGTGTTGTTCCATTGAGTCTAATGATTATTAAATGATTCGTGAGAATAATGAGCGAAAGGGGGACTATCAGGCAATTTTTCTTTGCACGTTTTTGTTCTCCCGCACAAGATATATCTGGCTTTGCTTCTTTATTCTTCGGCTCTCCCTCCTGGCTCGTATTCTTTACATCGGATAATAATCGCTCGTATCCTCGAAAGTATCCAGCAATTACGCGGCCTTAATTGCGAAGTGCATATTTACAAAGAAGAAAAATAAAAGTTTTAAAATCCCTTAAGGGAGGTTCTCTCGGAGGAAAGAAGCGACATATTGTGACCCGCTTTGAGCGGCATGGGAATATATTATTTCGAGAGGGATAGAGAGACTCCGAGGGGAAAGAAGTTTCTCGAGCGCTCGATCATGTCACAGTGTAGTAGTTAAATAGATGAGTGGAACATCTTTTTTCTTTTTTCCACGAACGTGGCATCGCGATTTGAGAGAAAGGATCAGCGTCGCGTACAGAAACGATCGCGGTACAAGTAATATAGCTCTCTCGGCGTATAAGCGTGTAAGTACGTAACGGTTATCGTCGTTCTGCCTCGCCAGGACAGATGAGTGTAGCATTTCCCATATTGTCATCGTAATACGGGCCGAAGGAAGGCAACGATTGTCCCTCTCGGGTAGGCGTAGAGAGGCCTCAAATCCGCTACGGGTATAACACGAAATTATACATTTCGCATATCGGCGTATATATACCGAGAGAGTCGAGAAGTAGCCTTTGAGCGGAGAAAATTACGAATCGCTCTCTCGCCCGCAACAGCCGCGGCGCGCGGGTGTACCAGTAGTCGAAGGTAGTTGAAACGTAGTGGAGCGTGAAGCGTAGGCCACACGGTACTGGCCAACTCGCTCCACTCGGATGATGGGGATCCGCGATTTTTTCTTTTCTTCCTTATACTTATATCAAGCAAAGCCGGTGTCTGCAAGGGAAAAGAGACACGGTAGCCAGCCTAGCACCTACGGCGTACCACACACCCGCGGGCATTATTATGAGCTCATAGATGTGCGCGTATCGGAGTCGTATAACAGAGCTCCCATCGACGAAACGGTACATCGCGCGAGCGAAAGAGATCGTCGACTGGCGTCAGCGCGGATATCTTTTATTTTATTTTTTCGCATGAGAGCTTCGTCGAGAGCTTATCCGGCCGAGCGGGGGGTCGCGAGACGCGAGGGGGAAGAAGAAGAAGAAAAAAAAAAAGAATCCGAAGAGCTGGAATAGTACGTCAGAGGGATAGATGGTAATTCGTCGGGCGTTCTCTGGCTCGACTCTGCGAGTTCGAGAGCAGCTTGGGAGTCTCCGAGAGGTTTCCCACCTTTTACGGTTTCCCTTCGTAGCCCCGCTGCCCCTGACTAGAATCAGCAGCCAGCAGCTACAGCGCCGGCACAAGCGAGAGTACAACGTGCGCGTTATACCTCTCCCCGCTTGCGCTCCATCCGAGATTGCTCCTCTGCCTCAGATAAATGAACTTACAAATGAGCAGGTACCCACAAAAGCATACTGTAGAGACATGCATCGCGCATTATAACAACACATATATGTAGCCTAACCGAGAGAGGCATAACCAACGATGTTGGAGAGAAAAAAAACCCACAGAGAGAGGAGAGAGAGGATGCACAGTCTGCCGATCTCTTCATCCGATTAACTCCCACCGGGAGCGTCCGACCGCGCCGCCCGCACAACGTCCGATCGTCCCGTCTCCGTTTCACCGATGTGGTTCGTACATACGCGATTCTCGCGAGCATCGTGTGCTCTCGTTTCACCAATCCTCTCGCTCTCTTGGCCGTCCTTCGGTATAACTCTTCCCCGCTTACGGAGAACACTCTCTCGCGGATGCTCACTTCCCTTCTCTCCTCGCTCGCACATCTACACACCGGAGAGGTTGCACGGTGTACCACAGGTATATGCGCGATATACATATAACTATACAGTGTGTATCTCTTCTCATTCTCGCGTCCCCCTCGAGTTTTGTGAAAAGCTCGCAGCCTATAATTCCCGAGTTGCTGCTGCTGCTGCTGTGCGTTGTTATTCCCTGGCTCTGAAACGAACGAGCTGCTTTCTGACCTCACTTCGGTATTCAGAATGAGAGAGCCCCTAATTAGTCGTCGGTGTCGTCTCGCCGGCTGAAGTACGTATAGCCGCGCCGGACTGCGACTCGACGTCGTTTCTTTTTGCATTTTTCATCCTCCTTCGTCTCTCATTTTTTTTTATCGTCGTAAACTTTGAACCCGCCACATCCTTTTTGGATTCCCGCTTCTTCATTTCCTTTCATTCCCAATGAGCACAAACGGCGAATATTCCCGTCTGATTTTCATCAATCCCTAATAATAGTCCGGGGAACCGATTCGTCGGATGGTCGTCGAGCGCGATGAATGATGAATACCCCGGGAGTTTTTCCCGCGGGTCATCGTCGTCGTTGACGCGCGCGGCTGTAACCAGCGAACGGGTGCTCGGGCGGGTGTGCCTATACGTAGCAGGTGGTACACACGAGAGCGTTATATACCCATTGCGTTTGCGTGGCGTCAGGAGCCACGCAGAGTAACACGCAGGTGATACGGGCCGAGGGAGGGTGAAAGAGCGAGAGATATAGCGACGAGACGGGGGCCCTCTACCCTCATAGAGATAGGGAACGAGATATATATGTACCTAGCACTGCGGCACAGGGAGGACAAGAGAACCAGAGAAAGAACGTTAAAAAAAGAAGTTACGCGTTCTCTGTGTTACGTTTTACGCATAGATAGGACATACCACGACAAGAATACATCCACATGTATGTGCACACGATACACGCATACGCGGTAACGTGTAACTGCGTTAACGTGAGCTATGCTCACCTTCGCCGATCGTCCATACACGGTAATCCCCGTAAGTGTATGCGTATATATTTCTCAGTCTCTCGTGATGATGCTCGTCGATTGCGATGTGTTGGAGAGCGGTGAGTCTCGTTCGCGTATATACGCAACGCACGCACAAGGTGTGCGTACCGAACGAGGGGACAGACCGACAGAGATAAAGAGCACTTCCGGACAAACGCGAACGGTCGGTGTGGAGAACGCGCGAGCGAGGCGAACGAAGCGGGAAACAGAACCCCTCCGCTCGTCTGTATATATATGTCCTGTCCCTGTGGTGATGCCGGCCGGCACCAGGGGCACCAAGAAGTACTATAGTAACGCTATATAGTATGTTACAGTACCTATGGGGCTTACGAGCTCACGAGCCAGGAGGAGAAACACCCGCGGGAGAGAGTCACACCTGAGTGCCCACGCTTCCTCTTATCCTACGTTGGCCTGACTGCCTACATCGTTCCCTCCTCTCTTGACTGTTACTGTTGCTGCTGCTGCTGATGATTCTCCTCTTCGGAGCCTTCTGGCCGAGGGACCCGACAACTAAATGTACACGTTTCTCTGAAAAGTCCCAGTGTCCGAGGGGTTAAAAGAACGAGCGGTACCTCGTTTCCTTCCGGTTGTAATTAACCAACATTCCCTCCCGGCACAACCATCTATCTCGCAGTCCAGTTTGAGATTTCTTCGTTTTTTTTTTGCCTCTTCGATGACAATAGAAATACAACTCAACGATGAAGACAAGAGCCTCATCCTCTTCGGATGTATACCTACGCTCGTACCTGATGGCGATGGGCTCTTTTGTTTACGTTTGACGAAGGGATAATATGCACAAGAGGGAGATATGATGAAGGATGTTTCCTAAGGTGGAGGAAGAAGCCGAGAAAGAGGCAGAAGGGGGATGTGTCTTCCACTGCAGTGTATATGTTGTATATATATCTCCGGACGTAATTCGCCTTAATCGAAGGAGGATGTGGAGTCGGTTAAACCGAAGTCAGTCAGTCAGTCTCATTCGAACGTCAGCTGCCCGGATGTCTCCCCCGTCTGTGGGACCTTTAGCGTCTGTGCGCTGCTGCTGCTGCTTCTTCTGCTGCTGCTGCAAAGAGGGAACGCACAGGGGCACCCATGTGAGACACCTTCTCCTTCGTGGCGCGCTTGCCTGACTCCTTATTCTTCTTGCTATACTTATAATTCTACAATATATGTATATACTTGTGCCCAATACCCCTGCTGCTGTTGCATACTCTTGATGCAAGCTAGGATTCTCTTTGAGACTCAGGTGAACGTCGGCCTTTCTCGTCTTTCTCAAAGAAAAAAAAAGGGCTTGTCGCGTAAGAAATTTGTCCATTTGTCAGCGTCTACTCTCGGCTCGCATAGAACTGGCCAAGGGGCAGCATCGCTTCCTGAAATCTGATAAGTCGCTCCGTGTGACCTTGTCCCCGATTACGCGAATGCGTGGCCGCTCGAGGCACACGCGGACATACACGCGCTGGCGCGAGATTCTTACGATATTTCAGGACAAATATTATCAGTGATCCCTCGTAGTCTAGACGCGCTCATTGCTGCTTGGATGCTACTCGAGATGAGAACGCGCGATCGTCTGTACGTACGTACACAACGACACCCGCGACTCCGGGTGATAATAATTGTGCGAGAGATATCGTCTGAGAATCTCTCGACGTAAGCGGTACGCGAAGATAATCTTTCGCCACGGTTATTCAACGTTTGCGAGATAACCGCGCGCTGCTGCTGCGGCAGGATCGCTTCCCGAAATACGAGAAGATCCGCGACCTTGCTAAGAATAAAGGAGAACGAAAAAAAGAAGCAGAACAGCCACGCAAGCAGACGAGGATGATAGTGTCTAGACACTTCTCGCAACAGCTACGCGAGATTATTGAAAACAAGAGTTTCATCGTTTCGTCATAGTCGGCAGGATCTCCGAGACGCCGGAATCCACATCGTGTATTTTCGAGCTAACAATTATTCGGGGGAGACCGCGTGGAATAATAATGATCCGCTTGTGTACGCGTATATTTGTTTATTAACCGGAAGAAACGATGTAACGAGCGATGTAAGAATGACTGCGGCAAAGCATGGACGTTCACGAACGAGAAAACGAGTCGCGAATTCTCCTCTGTTACCCAAAGTCTCTTTATCTGGTTTCTCGGAAGTGCTCTCGTATGACGGTGGCAGCCGGCGATTGGTACCGAGACCACTATGCCCCGCCATTCGTCGACTAACACATCGGCGTACCAATATCGAGTGGCCTATGTATTATGTACGAATGATTATTTAACGAAGCGAGGACATGCGCGCGAGCTATATCCGTGTAACATCGTACACGCTCCTCCGTGCATGTGCGTGTGTGTACTACATACGAGCTGATACAAGGCTCGTGTTCCGAAGCGGGGAAAAGTGAGAATGAGCGTGCGACAGCGAGAACCGTACCGTTGGAGAAAACGAACGAGACGAGTAAAAGAGCGAAGGAAAGTTGATATAGAGATGATGCGCATAAATAAGAAACGTGCGTGAGTTTTAACTCGAACGAAAAGAAAAGATGTATGCAAGTCAACGACGACATCGTAAAGGGGGGAGAATGAATCGGTGGCGTCGATCGGTAGGCGACGAAGTCGGACCGGGCGAAAGAACGAAAGAGAGACAGAGAGGCGAAAAAAAAAGAAACGTTTTGGCGAAGGAGTGGGAACCATTCCCTATAAGCTGAGGAGGACGCGGGGGAGAGGCATGTCCTGTCAGCACCATTTTGAGTTCAACGATCTTGGATGCGGTGGGCATTCGTCGTTCGTATCCGCAACAAAGTCTTCGACGATGCTTTTTTTCCTTTTTTTTTCGAATCCACAAAATATCGTCATCATAGAAAAATCGAGGATTCCATTGGAGATGCGTAATGGATTTTTCTTCGGAGCAACGATTACTAGTGATGGCAAGTGTTATGTTATGCAATTAAGAGAATACGAACGAGAGAGACTGAGATACGATCGCGGAGCCGAAGGTCATTAGAGGAAATTAGAGAAAGGCACGAAATTTTCCAATTTGGGAAAATGGCTCATTAGTAGATTCGTATAGTAAGTATCGTACCGTTAGAGATTTTTCCCGGAGAGAAACGTTTCGAAAGTATGCTGACGAGTTGTTGTCTAACTCGCGAGGGTTATAGATGCGCGCGTGTGTATTCTATGTATCGCGAACAAACTGCAAGTCTCTCGAACCAGTGGGCCAAGGTCGATCGCGCCAAGATATTGGATAGACAACGTGCAAAACGCGTGTAAAAATGAACGGCGAAGGAAGAAGAAGAGAATACAATCTTCCAAGGGCGAAGATCATACTTTTCGATGATCATCATATTTTCGTATCTCTCGCGAAGCGACGAGATTACGAAATTTCACAGAAGAACGACGGTGAGTAAGTGGAAAAATGCGCAACTAACAACATCCCCGGAAGAGTGGGAAAATTAACGTGAAAACTATGTATCGCGATGAATCTGCCTAACATCATATTAACGGTGTTCCAGTTACAAAGTTGCCCACGATGCGATCGCTCGGCACAATCCGCAATGGTGCTGCGGTGAAAATTCTCTGCGGCTCTTGATGACTCAGCCTCACCGTCGAGACCTGAGAACTCCGACGAGGGAATCGATAATCCGGGAATTAACTATTCGTACGAATACGCTATAAAGCCCAAGTAATCCCGAGAATTCCCGAGCAAGAGTCATGAAACTGGCTTCCGATATCTCGATGTAGATCATGATAAATCTACAGTGAAAAAAGCGTGCGAGATATTGGAGTTGTTTTCATGTTAGGTCGAGACTGCGTGTATAAATGTATACATATATATATATTTTTTTCGTATCCTCGAGACACACAAAAAGAGAAACGGAACGGATATATCCGACGAAAATTCGTGAAGTCTCTCGTGCGTTGATATCGTGCCGTTTTCAGGTGGCTTCCACCGTCGACAAAGAGCGGCGTAGGAGGAAACGAGCGAACGAAGTGTATATAGTATATCGTCGAAGGGCGAGAGAGGGCGGCTTGACGGGTTCCGGGAAGCGAGGTTAGCTCAGGAGGAGAGAGCTCCCAGGGCTGATGTGGCTCGAGCTCGAGCTGGTGGCTGGACGACGATGACGACTACGGCGAGGGCAGGCCCGGCTCTTCGGACGACTGGGCGAGCTAATGTCGGCGGCTGCGAGGGTTGCGGAGGGCGAAACACACCGAGGGATCCGGCGACGGCGCGAGAGGGCGAGAGTGGAAGAGAATAAAAAAAAAGGAAAAAGAGAAAAAACAACGGAGAGAAAGCATCACGTGCACGAAGAGCGTGAAAGAGTAGAGAAGGGTGAGTTTGCCCCGCTGGTACTATTGGTAACGCTGGGTGACGTTTTAGCACATGCAGAGAGGGAAAGACAGGGAAGCGAGAAGCCAGCTCGTCGTCGTGGCCGCCCAGGTATTGACCCGTTGCCAGCTCCCTCCGCGTAGCCTGGCAACCGTTTGCACGCAACACACCTATGAAAACCTTGGAGATCTGACTTCTAGAGCGAGGAAGCGAACGCGCGGTAGCATAGCCGGCGAGAGGGAGTCGCCCCCTGTCCGTACGGATCCAGGACGTTCAATTCTCCAAGGGTGAAAAAAAAGCCACGTACACTCCATCTCGACGTTATTGATACAGGTATATAACGTTTGATGCGAAACGAAAAATTGTTATCACAGATTCATGCTCCATCGCGATACTCTTCGAATTTTACAGACAACCCACCGGCTAAAGAAGTTTCGCACGGACTCTATTAGACAGAGAATCATTTCGTTAGCCGACGAACCTCGATGACTAGAGTCATTGAAACAATATTTCGAAAGAAATATATTCGAAATTGAAGAAAGATAAAGAAGAGCAATGAAAAATAAGTGGGGGTCCACTGTTATTATATGAATAGTAAATTAGCCAATCGAGAGGGGTGCGGTTGTGGCTGGAGTCGCTCAGTCCGGGTTGCCTGGCTACGAAAACCACCCACACTGCTCGCCTCGCGAGCCTCTTTCCTCTCTTCCCTTCTTCCATTCGCGAACGGCCGACACGTGTCTGTGCGTTCTTCGCTCGCCTCCCTACCGCCGAAGAGTGAATGTATATATACACATATCTATCTAAGCCAGCGGAGAGCGAGCACGATGGTCCTCCCGTCCGTGTACGTCCGGAGAGGTAAAATCAGCCAGGCAGAGACCCGAGAGAACCGAGGGAGCAGAGGAGCTCGATCAATACCTGGCGGAGACCTCGGCTCTCTCGTGCTCGTTCCACTCTATCCCTGTGGACGAGGCTCATTCACTCCCCGGTACGTTATCCCTCTGTATACACACCAATACACCAACTGTATCCGTATACAAAGTTGTACAACTACAAACTCGAAGGTATCTCTTCCGCGAAATATACTCCACTGTAGAATGAGAATACGTCGTTGCATTCTGTCTCCTTCTCGCGAAAAATGCTCCAATGCCCATGCCCGGATATCCTGCCAGGGAGAGCCGCCATTGCTTTCCACCCTCCTGCCGACTCAGACTGCGGCGAAGGGGGTGGTACTCTGGGGGCTGCTCCGAACTCTCCCGATTTCTGCTGCTGCTCCTGCTCTCGCTCTCCCCGAGGATTTACGCAGCGTTGGTAACACCCTCCTCGCCTAATTCTCTTATATACTCCATCGTCGTAGGCCCTTGTGCAATACTACGAAATCTTGTGGTTTCAAGGAAGATGAGTACACCACGTCCAAGAAGCCAAAGACAAAATCTCTCCATCCACTGGTAATCATTTCACAATGTCACGAGATAAGATCTATTTAGATGAGAGGAAGCTACCAAGGTCTGTGCTTCGACAAATTCCTTTTTCTTTCTCTCGCTTCTTCCACTTCTTACTCTCGTGCAGGATTGAGAACCGTGGATTCTGTGGGTAAATGAGGATAAGAGAGACGAGTCAGCGAGGCGGAACGAGCAGCGCGAACCAACACAGTCCTTCGCATTGTTCTGCCAGCAGGAATAAATACTAATTCTGCTAAACCCACGCTCTCTCGTTCAGCAGAGAACGCGCGCTCAGCGAGACATATATATATGTTCTGTAGTGTATCTATATATATATATATATTAGCCTACGGATAGTCACAATATGCAGTCGTATATGTATATTATACGTTGGCTAAAACACACTAGACCAGTTCCCACGAACTTGGCCGTCCGCGGTGAGCACGCGAATTCAGGCTAACGGTGTTTTACTCGATCGCTTCGGATTCGCCGCGTCTGTTTTTACCCCTTTCGTCCATCTGTCCGCATGTCCACCGCTCATATGAGCACGAAATCGTCTTTGTTGGAAATCACTCAAAGATAATGATATTATTTCGTTCGCGTTGTCACGAGAGAAGAAGCCGAGCTACTCGAAACGAAAGAAGGTTTCGCCTAGCACGAGCTTCAGCTCTCTCGGCTGCACCGCCTCTCTCATTAGCGACATTCCGCGTCGTTGTGCCGCACGGCTGACTCATCGTTAATACACTTCGCGCTGGCAAACTCCCGCGACTCTTTCCTACTGCTGCTGTGTAACACGTGGACAATGATATTTTTTATAGAGTATCGATCTGTCACCATCGATGAACACGTCGATTGGCAAAAATCAATATTTTCAGGCCTTGCCGATTTTTGTATCGCGTATCTTGGTTGTATCAAAATCGGCAAGAACATTGGAATCTGCAGCGAAGAGAACACATTGGAGCCTTTAAAGTTCGAAGGAGCAAAAAAAGTCGATTTGTTTGGACGATAGAACAATTTTTGGCATTATCGAATAGCTATCTCTACGTAGCGATGTCGAATAGCGAAAAAATGTATAGAAAATGGAAAACTTTCCGGAAAGTATTTCTCTTCTTGAATGTCTATTTTTTCAGATCTTCCGATTACTGGGGACTTGAAGCCTTGGTTATATTTACAAAGTATTCCGAGTTCCCGAGTTTTCAAATTTCAATGTCGAACGTGCATTTAACTCGTCTCATTTAACAGTCTCGATCAAAATTCAAAGTGGAAAATTCCAAGAAGAACACAATTCGCGACAATCAATTGCTTATCATCGTAACGGATATTAGTGAATTTTCTCATGCGAGCTCTATAAATATTCAGAATCCTTGGACTTTCCGTACCGTTGGAAAATGTAGACAGTGCAGAATAAAAAAAATCTATATCGCTCGTGTGCAACCAGCGCTAGTAGACTAGTTAGCCGGAAGTTGCGAAGAAAATGAGGAATCTTCGAAAGTTGTTTGAACGCGTAATGGTTATCGAGTTTTCAATCGCGGCCAGTGCAGACTATTATTCTCAGTGCATACGCGGGCGGAAGGGAGCGAGGGGAGGGTTTAGGTATAAAACATTCGAGCGTATAGGCTCTCGCCACGAGGAAAACTCGGTCTCTGCTACCGGCTCGCGCCCGGGGAGTAAATCGATCGTCGTCGATATCGTCATCATCCGGTTTCTCTCGGCTGAGTAAAACACCCAACGCGACAAAGCGTATACGTTCTCCGTGAGCGAGAAAAGCTTTCGGTCATCGCTCGCCCTCACATCCTTCGGTGCGAGTGTTTTATTTAATTTTTTTTCCCCTATGTATATCATTGAGCTATCGTATGGTCGTCGTTGCATTCGAGATATAATGCTTCCATATACCGCAGGTAGTGCGAATAACAGGATATACGGTGTCCGATGTACATCCTCTCCTCTCTGCTTCTCCTACGCCCGTGTAACTCTGACGGTCGCGAAACTGCGACGGTTCGTCGTCGGACTCTCCGCGTGTTGCTCCGCTTATATGCATACCAGATACTGCTCGTCCGTTATCGACCACTCGGTCGTCGCGCGAGCGACATGCATGCGACACACACGCGGAGACACACGAATACCGATCTGCCGAAGTACACCCCTCTGTACCGGGTAGATAGAGAATTCGGTGTACGTATGTGGAATCGAGCCGCAGAGGCCGCAGTCTCTTCTCTGTCCGCTATCAAACCAGAGAGGAGTAATAATACCGAGCACGAATCCGCACGCGCGCTCACGAGCGCATGCATGCACGCGGCTCATTCTCCATACTCTACCCTACTCCCGAGCCCGGCTCGTCCACGTTTGATGCGCGCGAGCGTGACACTTATGCGAGAACGGTAACGGCTGTCCGCCGTGCATGTTCTTTGTAACTGTGTCTCCTCGTCACACTCATTCCCTCTTTCACCTCTCCATATACATGTAGATAGGCGAACCCGCCGCGGCGATACTGACTCTCCGTTTAGAGAATCATACGCTTCGAGAATCGAAGAAGAAAGTTGAGAGACCTCCGCGTCGTGAATCGCAGCTCGAAATCGTGTTCTTAACTTCTCTATATATATCCACACGTGTATATACTATATCTATATATTCGTATATATCGAATGGCAAACGATTTCACGAAATGTGTGCCACGCAATGATACCGTCCGCCTCCGTTAATCCGTCTCGAGCGACTAACCTACGAAATTCTTTACGGTTAATGCGACAAGCTCATGCGAGTCACTTTGACACGGTGCGAGGAACGAGAGAGGAGTGATTCCCCGGTGAACGTTCGCGAAGGTATCAATGAAATTCATCCGAGAGATACCCTCCGGTGGGTCTGTGTGTGGCCTCTCGTCGAAGCCCCGACAAGCGAGGGGTAAATGTCACCGTATCATCGTGTTCACGAAACATTTCCCGTGGGACTTCATCTCGAGGCTGAACAGAGGTTGCCGATGCTATTTAACGAGGGGAGGGTCGAGAGAGAGACTATGTCCCGCTAACCGATCTGTCACTGCTGTTACACACTGTAAGGACATGGGCGGCGTTTGTGTGGCGATGTATAATAACACTTTGCCGAGTGTGTATACTATTAGGCGCTCTTCCGGAGAGCCAGTACCAGTCTATTAGTGGGATGCTGATGTCGTGACATTTGAACGCGCGGAGGGTGAAGCCGCTCGTGGCATTTGACTTCGCTGGTGCCCACCCCTCGTCGCTTCGTGTTTTCATCCCGATTCGCTCTATCGTTCTCTCGGCTTTTGGACGTCGATGCTTCCGCAGTTAAACAACCCTCATCCCAGACCGACGACGCAATTTCCTATCTGATCAACTCTCCTATTATGGTGAAGATGAAAACAAATGTATATATATATAATATATACGTATATCTCTCACGCCCTGCTGTTGCGGGAACGGGAAGGGCGAGCGAAGCACTCGCCAACCCCTGTTGTATGCTCTTCCCACACGGGTCACTGGTCTCTCTAGCGACGACTCAGCGTCCCAGTGAAACAAGATAATTCCCAGTGCAACGCTAACTCGATAAAGACAAATATTTCAACTTTTATTGATATATATTTACTTAGGGCCCAATTTTTCGTGTTGCAGCATCCATAAAAATTGTACGTATCCGATGGATCTTTCTTTCTCGCGGTCCGTATTCTATTAGGGTGTGGCACGAGAGTTTCTTTGCCGTCAGCTGTACTCTTTGGGATGTTAATAAATATCCATTAATGCGATAGCGATGCGAGGGGGATGATGTTAAAGAGGGGATGGTTATCACGTCACGCGGGCACGCGTCTGTCTCTAATACCGGCTTCTCCGAGCCTCTCGCCAAGGCAGATGACTCCGAAGCAAGAAGATCCAGCTGCCCGCTTGTGGATTCTCGTGCTCGCTGACGTTTACATTCGACGCTGACCATCTTCGTCGCTCTCTCATTCTTCTTCTTGTTCTCGCACAAGCGCAACTCAAGCGATACGAGAGATCGGGCACAAGAAGAGGTGCAGAGGTGTGCGCGGAGTCGTTATACAGAACGAAGATCTCCGGCTCGTGCCGGAGAGAACTTTAAGGTTCGGCTATAGCGTAGCAGGTGCCTTTTTACAGCAGCAGCAGGAGCAGCACGCGTCCGGGCGTGTGCGCTGCACGCACCAAGACACCGACGACAATCGACCGAGACTACATAACGTCCGAGCGAGAACGAATGGAAACAGGTATTCACGCGGCACACTCGCAAGATGTTACTCGGACTGCGAAGCGAAAAGAGTAGGCTGGATAATACAGGCGAAAGAGATCAAAAGAGCGGAGGGGGAGCGAGAGTGACCGGTCTTCATCTTTTCTCTCTCGTACTTTATACTCGAAACGAAAAAAAAGAAGAAAAAAAACACAATTTACTTTGAGCTCGCGCGCTCGCGTCTGCTACTCGCCGGCCGCGAAGAGAGATCCACCCTGCATGCACCTGCTTCAACGACTCTTCTCTCGTCTCTCTCCTCGTGTGTGCGTGTCTCATCTATATTACAATCGGCCCTCACACACATTCACATTATCGTTATGATCTTAAGATCGAGGATCATCTCGCTACAAGGCTCTCCTCGATTATCATTAATGTATGTTAATTAGATCGTTGATCATATTGGCCCCGTATTACGAGAATAAAAGTCGCGCGAATTGTCACAACGAGATCAACGACCGGATAAATTATTGTTTATGATATCGGAACTTCTACCGGCTTTGCTGCCAATGAGAGAAATAAATGGACGAAAAAATTCGCGGTTATGACAAGTTACCTGAGCTTTTTTTTAATTGCGTTTAACTTATTTTTTGAAATAAAAATATACGACGACCGATATTCCATAAGTAAGGGAGTAAATATCAGGAAAAAAAAAGAGATCTCGATATACATTCGGATATCGTTGAAAGGCGAGCAGCGAGCGGCAGCAGGAGCTTCGGCACGCGTCCGGCTCGGTGGTCGAGGTAGTGTGGGCAAGGTGTGCCCACCGTCTCACGCGTTATATCACTATATATCCCATCCACCGTTGGAGTTCGAACCCAGTGGCCAGTGGCTGCGGCCACCTTCGCCGGCGCGTCACGGAGTCACGGACTCTCCGTAGCTAACAGAGAGCACGGGGCACGGGGGAGAGCAGAGACCGACTATAGAGCCGAGACTCACGAAGAGATGGTCGAGCAGCTGCTATACCGAGGATAGCGCATGGCGCGTGCCACCAGGTACGCCATATAATAACAATAATGAGAGAATAAGAGGAAGGAAAAAAATATGCATTACGAAGATGAGAGCGCCGAGCAGAAGATACGGAAAAAGGGAAAGAATGAGAACGGAGAGAGATAATGCCGCAGTGTGTGGTTCGCGTTTGAAAAAAAAAAACGCCCTTCTAGACAGGAGTCTATAATTCTAGAGGATAACGAAATTTCACAGAGTCAAGGGGTGGAAGGAGGAAAAGTGAGCGAATCGATTTTCATTCTTTTGTAAGGGTCGCAAAGTCGAGAAGTCGAAGAGTCGAAAAAGCTGAGCGCTTCTCTCGTGAGCCATTGTGCTCGATAAATAACTGTGGAACATTAAGCGTGATTATTGGTGAAAAAGATGCTGCTGGCTTTCGATCCCCGATATTATATATCCCCCCGTTGAGTTGCCGGATTAATTATCTAATGCGATGGGAAACATCTGTCATCGTTGCTGCACACGGCTCACGCATCACGGAGGGATCGCTATATCAGCCCACCCTCTCTATAGCGCTGGCAAGCCACAAGCGGATTCATCATTCCTTCAACGCCGGGATTCGATGCGAGCGTTTTATCATCCGTTTATGTACCCTACGCCCAACAATACCGGAGATATATAGAGAGACCACCGTCGGTCGTCTGACCTCAAAAGATTGTGCCTTCACGAAACTAGGATAGCAAAAGGCGAATGAATAACGAGAAGAAGCTCGAGAGCGTTAGATGAACTAATTTGAAAAATTGTCACGTGCATCCTGTGGGCGCGCGCTACCTCGATTGTATACACATATAGTATATATATATACAGGAGAAGAGACAACGAGAGAGCTGAATCGCACCGCTCTCTATGGCATGCCTCGACGTCTGTCCCATTAGATTGGCCTACGTCGATCGGAAGAGAAAGAGAATCGACGCGGACGATAGAAAAGAAGAAAAGAGATCGAACTGTGTGTGTGCGTATTTTTGTTCTCTCGCTCGCTGAAAGAACAGGATAGGACGACGATTGGCCTTTAAATCCCGTTAGGCTTTTGGTTGTTCTCTCGCGGGGCCACCTCTCTCGACTCTATAGCTAACAGCAGCTTGTCCTCGTGCGCGAGACGACGCCTTCTCGCTTGCAACGTTTGACGCGCGTGCCAATAGTCTTTATGGACTCTGCTGCCGCGATCCTGACTCTAGCTTTTGGCCCCTCGAGGTGATCGAAAAAAAAAATCCGACGAGAAGTCAGTAACGCGAGCCGCTGTCGAGGTACCTTTCACCGTGCGTGACACCCGAAGGAATGCTTCCGAGAAATTGTTCACTTCAATCGATGAAACCCTAAGCGGAAGATTGTTTCAACAGTCGAAGATCCGCGCGAGAGGGTAACGAACGAAAGGAGGCAAAGATCGAACGGGGAGGGGAAATTGAGCGCCGAGGCAGGTGCAACGTAGATGTTGCCTGAGGACTGAAACAGCTGTCACCCTGCCCTACCCCGAAGTGCAGGCGCACGCGCCATAACCGCACCCACATTTACGTTACGTTACGTTACCTTTCTCTGTTCTGCTGCCGCTGCAGCGGATCGGCTGTACGCGCTTCGGCAATATCGCGCTATCTCGCACACCCGTTCTCTCTTGCTAACGGTCAACGATCTCCTAGCCCGGGTGCGAATGTAGACGGCGACAGGGCAGGATACGAAAAAAAAAAAATAACCGTAACCGTAAGCCCTTCGAGATTCGTGTCCAGGAGCGTTTTTAGTTGCTATATTCGTCATTCTTGAATAGACGCAACCGGAAGCACTGGTACACTGTCAACTATGGTTGTTTGATCGCTTTATCGTTTTCTGTCTCACGGCTTCTCCAATTTTTCATCCTTTCCCGTCTTCATACTTTCCAATCTTTTGTTATACCTTGTCTAGCCTCATGATCAGTCTTCCGTCCAGTCATTTGTCTAATATCTTGTCTAGTTTGTCGTTCTATCCTCTGAAGAATCTCTGATCCAGTGTTCAGTAACATTACATTCAACTCCGCCCATTTACATCAACTGCAATCCGTGTAACGCACATTTATCCTATTTTTGTCGTTATCAAATTTCAGTTTTTTCCATCAATTTACCGTTTCCAATCTACAATGCGTTTCAATCTTTGGCATTTCCACTCTATGATCCGTTTCAATTCTTGCCTTTTGCAGTCGATGATCCATTCTAATCTTTTGAGCTTTCAGGCTTTTATTCCTTGCCGTCTCTTCGGTCTCTAATAATATAAAATTCAAGGACATCGGTCGCTTTCGACTGGATTTGGTTGACTCGAGAAACAAGTACGAGTAAAAAGCTTCGAAGTGATTGAGCAAACAGATTTTCATCGGGTATTCCCATTAGTTACGCGTCGATTGAAATGATTTAGGAAGTTCCATCCACAGGATTAACTTGCCCAGCGAACACAACGGGATACAGGGGATGATCGAGCGAGAAAAGCTGGGAACCGTAGCACACCAAGAATCAGACAAGGGGTGTGCGGGCGTACCAGCTTTCCCGGCTCATTCACGGACCGTTACGGTGACTTCGATGCCGGCGCAATTTATCTTCAGGAGCGTTAAAAACTCCCAGATTATATAGTCAAACTGGTATTTTAATGGTCTATTTTTTTTTTCTGACAGTATATTTTGCTTGGCAACACTTTTTTTTTCCACTATCGAGTCAAGAAAGCCAACGACAATAGATAATAAAAGAAAGAGAGCGAACAAATTATGCAATCTAGGAGAGGAGGCGAAAGGAGAAGTATTCTGAGCTAGACTGATCGCTGCCGTCGTGTTCCGCCGGGTGGTAAGAGACGGCGAGATAGACGAGGAGGCGGGAAAAACTGACGGTGCAAGAGTGAGCAAGATAGAGGAAGCAAGAGAGGAGTGAACGAGCGGCAAAAGGGGCGAGCAAGAGGCCCGCGCGATAGCGCGCCGGTGGTTATCGTTATCAGCCTGCTGCTGCTGCCGCCGCTTCTCTTTTTTTTTTCCTCCTCCGCCACCTCCACGCCCGTAGTGAAGTAGTGATGCGAATAGTTTACCACACGTATGTGCCGAGTCGTCAAACGAGAATCTACACGTGGGGTTTACGGGCAAATGTACACGTTATATCGTTCACATACAAGAATCGCAGGCTCTGCGCCTTCTCGTATTATCAGCGCTCGAAACTACGGCGCGTCCGGCACGGTCGCTCCTGTTCTTTGCGATTGCGACCCGCACACGAGGTTCCTCGGCTTATGTTGATGCGATGCTCCGAACGACCGAGAAGGTGAAATACATCAGCCGTTCTAGCATGTTTTTCCCACAGTCTCGATCGAAGGCAAAAAAACGAAAAAAAAATAAAAAAAAAAGAAAACACCGAGAAATGTAGAAACATAGAGAACGAATCTTCGGTGGATTGCGTCGCGTCCAGAGCGCGCTCGGCGAGTAATTAGTTCCGCGATGGATGGCCCAAGGAAAAAGGCTATATACGCTCGATGCTCGAATCGCGGAGGCGTTACAGCCGCGATGCACCGAGTGAAAGTGCAACAACGGAGAGTGCAGGTATTACGATGGCTTCAGCTATGATCGCGTGGCCGAGAGTCCGCGTAGAGTCGAAGAAGGCGAGGGATACGAGAAACGTATAATAAACCAACCATGATCTCGACGAATGACGAGCGAAATATCATTGAGAGTAACACGAGAACCATCTGTCCAAGACTATAATATTATACTAATGCTGGCGTAATAGTTTCGCTCTATCCTTGGACGCGATGAGATATGACAATGGAGTGATGTACACAGAGTCGCGAGTCTCAAGATCGTCTCGAGTACGATTCAATATATATCGATTCTATTATTCTACATTCGAGAGGTTTTCATACCACAGGGGATAAAAAACAGAGAACTGCACCGTTAATCAAAAATTGAAAGCTTTTGTGCACAAAAAAATGCACCAAATTTTGTGTACAACGGGAAGAAAAATTAATAGACTTTTCGACAGTGTAACCAAAGAAATGATTGAATCAGTACCCTTACAGTGGAACCGAATTAAATTATTAAAATTAATGTGTCGGCCACAGGTTTTGATGGTTTCCAACATACATTTTCCATCATAATTGTACATGGAATCTCATTTACCGGTTCATGCATTAAATTTTTAGAAACTTTTTCTTACGGCGTATCTTTTCTAACGATAACGAGCCGCGAACGACAAACGCACTTGTCGCCAATAAAAATCGATGCTTCGATCAACACGATCCTTGGCTGCGGCTCGTTTATTAGTTACCTAACTAAGCTCCAAGATGAAACTGGGAAATCGAGAGTCATCGAGAGTTGTACCGAGGACACCGGTGTGTATACGATAAAAACAACACTATCTCATTGTGATATGTTATACTCCTTACATGCGTACCGAGTTTTCCTACTGGCCGAACGGTTAGCGAACGACCATACTATTTACATAACAATCGCGCGAGACCGGGATCACGTAACTCGCTCGCGTCTTGGCGCTTCTTCGTAAATACTTATATGTATGCATGCGTTTGCCTAGATATGCATGAAACTGCGGAGTACGTGTAGCTTCGAGCGTTTCATAAAAGATTCTCACGTGGCTGAGCGAAAAACCCTTCGATCGCTTTCCAAGAAACTTGCGAAGCTCTCCGTGTGAAAGCGAAAATTGATTATCGCGAGGATGAAGAGCTTGCACCCTCTCGAACGTAGACAGCTCAAAGGTAGATACGCTTTCCGACGAATACGTGAAACAACCCCACAGGAATAGAGGGGAGGGTACTACCGGGTAGCGCGAATACGAAAGTGAGAAAAGAGATAATTGAGAAGCGGGCAAGTGCGAAGAGGAAAGATATAGAGGGGCCATCGACGGCGCCAAACAAATGGTCAAAGTGATTTGGTGTTGTGGCGGTGAATCGCGATGGCAACCGGCGTGAGGTCGGTGGGCATGGCAACGGGACTGCCTGACGACGCCCGGCACCTTCTCCCGCTCGGACTCTCCAATTCACGAGAGAATTGCAGTAGCAGAGCTCGACCAATATTTTTCCCGATGATATCCGTTTTATCTCCTTGTTGATCTCTTTTTTTAACAGGAAAATAACTGCGAAGATCCTTTTTAGAATATGGAAGTACGCAAACGATTTTGTTTGTTTGAGAGCATTGACGTAGTAATTTCTATAAATATGAGATCAATCTTCATCCCTCTATTTTTCGAGAATAGCGCACGCTATTTCGAAGCAACTCTCGTCAGTTAAAAATTGTTCGAATACAGAACGATCGAGAATAATGAACAACGAAGTGTTAAATTTTTTTCTTCTCGTACTGAATTTTGCGAGAACGAAAAAAGGTGGAAGCGAGTTTGTTGATTCGTCGGCTCGTCCGTTCGCCCGGACACGCTGCCGCGGAGGGTCGCCCGGAGCCCCTGGGCACCCCCGACGAACGCCCAGCATGTCGAGATAGCGCGCAGGTGAAAGAGGTCGCGAGGAGGGTTGCGAGCAGCCCCTTGCGAGCGAGCGAGAGCAAAGGAAAAAAAAACACATGGAGGAGGACGAGAGGGAGGATGAGAGACGCGGGCAAAACGGCAGGAGAAAAACGAGAGCGATTGTGCCTCGTGTGTTTCTCCATTCTCGTTTCCATGACTACTTATACTGCCTCGATCCTCGGTCGCGAAAGGCTCTCTTTGCTGCTCTTGTCGGAGACTACTGTTGTTATATAGGCACGTATATATACGTATTTATTCATGTATGTGGGGGAGAAACCGGGGCAAAATGGGACGGACGCGCAACTCGAATTTCAAAGTAACATAACCCAAACCTAAAATTCATGAGATTTTAGAAAAGCTCAAATTTTCAAGTTTCATGGCCATTATTTATACCGCGAATCACTGCTTATCTGAAGAAAAAGAAACGGGGAGAATTTTTTTGATGAAATCCTACGGAACACTCATTGTCTAGACTAAAATGGCCCGACACAAAGAATAGGAATGCAGATAAATAAAATCATAATTCAACAAATGTATTTTTAGAATGTTTTCTACTATTTTTCATATGGAGCGATCTATATTTTCCGACTAGAATAATTTACATATCGTTCGTAGGTATTAAATATGGTATATTCAAGTTTTTCATTTTTATAATGATGTCCGATCACGGTCCATTATGCCCCATTCTGTTTTTCTATCCGAATGCTTTAAACGAGTGCAATAAATTAAATTTTTGGTTCGAACGTAGTAGAAAAGAGTTGTGTGCAAAACTCCCGGAATTGCTGAAGCGGTTCATTTTACCCCATCCTCCCCTACATAAATTCGGTGTTGACGAGTTCTTTCGTATACATACTAGAGTAGTGTATACTCAACTGTACGAGGGAGGGAGGGTTCAACGGAGTAGGGAGAACGGTAGGAGCGTCGAAAAAAAAGAAAAAAAAACAATAAAGAAAACAGGGCGTCGAGACTCACGACCCCCGTGTCTCCCACGCTGGACAGAGGGCACCTGCCACTGGCTGCTGTAACGATTCCATGGAATACTACGAAAATGACTATGAAACTATACTTAATTTTAGTGCTGCGTTGTGTGCCCACGACATAAAATGACGAGGAGAAGGAGATAGGGCTGCATCAGATATAGCTCACCCGACAAAATTCATTCTCGCGCATATGATCGTTGATTACACCGATTCGATCGTCCCTGTCCCCCGAATACGAGAGCGTTGACCGATCGCTGTCCGGGTGACGCAAATTCTACGACTCTCATCATTAACTCATTCGACGAAACGCTGTGAGCCTCCATTCCTCGTGTAAACTGTACTATCATCGCATCGCTCACGTCATCGCGAGTTCCAATGATGCTTTTAGATTGTTATTATCGAACTCTTGCTCCCGGACGGATTTACAAATCGTTCCACTTTTTTTTTCTGCCACTGTTTTTCCTTCACGTTTGGGCAAAGTACACGATTCTGTACATGAATTGCCAATATGTGACGTATCGAATGTATGATAGACATTCCGTGTTTTGCCAGCTGAAGTCCGATTGTCGCCATCAAGTTCGAAGAAGTTGAAGAAAATTCAATCAAACAGAACAAATCATCAACTAGATCATTGAATCAATTTACATGAGTACTTTCGATAAATCAACATACAATTATGGAGAAAGAACGCGAAGAATACAATAATAAAAGACCGCGAATGGAAGATCCACCGTGTACGGATCGTAGTGCACGTTGTGCGCGTTGTGTACGTCACGTGGAAATCGTTTTTAACGCCAGGGGATGACCCGACTGCGGAGTTGGATGCTCGTATTTTATTCAAATTCCTCGAAGGCTCTGATGCGATTCACCCGTCTGCCTCGTAGGCGAATGAGAGAACATGCAGATACGTTTTCATTACCGTTCGTTCGTTCCGTTTATTTCATTCCAATTCTCCTTTTACTATTTTTTTTTCTCTCAACTTAGCCGCACACAAGTGAAACTCTCTCGAAGAAGCGCATAACGTCTGTCATTTTCGACACGAGCCTCTCTTGCCGGTGCGTTCTGTCCGGTACGGCCTTTCCCACACGTGGGAATTGTTTGCAATGACCCGGTGACCCGAGACCCGACGGGGGCCATCGTCGCCAACGTCGCTGCGCACACATCGCCCCCAACATCCACGCATTTTCTTCGTCGTTATCCGCGACGAAGATTCGAAACTTAAATTCTCGATGACTTCTTGCAATGTGTTTTTTCTTTTTTTTCTTCATTGTTTCGAGACCAAGGGTCAAGCGAGATAATGAGACTTGTTTCCATCCCTGTCCGGCGTTCGTTCGAAGATATTTCCATTTTTTTTCTGTCGATCGATGTCTCACGAAATCATCAACAACCAAACAGCAGCAGTACCGCCATGAATATGGATACGAGAAGCTACGCGATCGAGCGCTCGTTCGTTGCGCGTTGATCATTCATTGATCCGCGGGTCATACGAAGCTGACTTGGCCCCGTCTATATATATATATATACCTTACTCCTGCCAACGCTACGCTTCGGATTTTTCCATCTTTCGATCTCGGCCGTTTCGAGTTTATTTTTCTCTCGTGAAAAACAAGTCGATCTTCCAGCGATGTTCAATTTACGCACTGCATACAGCTACATCGCATGTTTCGCTGGCGGTGCATGTGACTCGGCTTCCAAGGTACAGGTACATAAAAGCATTATACGGTTGCCTCCCTCGCCGTAGCCGTGACACGCGAGCCTTGCCGTCAGTGGCACGCCGATATATAATTATACACCGCGTTGATCCTTATAAAGAAACGGTAAAACTGTTTAAGATCTCTATGTCCCCCCCGAAGATCTTCGTGTCTCTTTGAGTCTCGCTTCGAATCAACTATAACTTCAGAGTCATTAGGTGAATATACTTCTTTGTTATTTTTGAATTCGATCTATTTTTTTTTCTCGAGGCATAGTCGCGATCGCAACGCGTAGGATGAGTCCGCCGTTCACAGATAAAGTATATGCGTTAAAACGACGGGGAGCCACGGCGTTGCTATGCTCTTCGAGCTCTTGGGATTAAGCGTATGCTAATGAAACAGTTACCACGCGGATAGCCAGTGGCAGGGGCACTACACCGGACGTTCCGTCTGTAAATGTATGCTAATCGAAATGTATCAGTGCGCTGAGCGGCGGTGGTGGCGGCGGCGGCGTTCGCAGCACACAGCCACACACGAGGCCTCAAACCTTGTCGCCGGAGCCACGACGGAGCCACGATCCCTCGGCTCGTACGTAACGAGCGAAGAAGTGCGAGAACTCGTTGCGAACGCGAACGAGAAAACTGGTACATCGTGCTCACGTACGTGTTACGTGCTCGCGTTTATGATAATAGGCTGCTGCCGCGATAGCCGAGGAAGGAGGGTCCGAGACGAAGCACTCCAATATCTCCTTCCCTCGAGAAAAAGGGGTACTCGCGTTTGTATGTTACACCGAGGGCAAGGGAATAAATGCAACGAAAGAGAGAAAAAAAAGGTTTAGTTTAAAGAGCCAGGTCTATCGCGTTGCTCTAGATTCCCATGGTTTCCCAGCTGCGAAGTGGATAGAGGAAATCGGCGAGGAGATAGATGATGGTCAGAAAAGTGACCGACATCTCTTATGCCCCACCGGGACGGACGGGAGGTCTTCTATCTGCGTGAGAGGCGCGGTCAATGGACCCGCGAAGGGTAAAAGGACGATGGGTATTCGCAGGGTGTCCCTTCGTGACGTGATTCCATGCACAGCTCGCTGTATTAGACCACGTTGGTATAGCTCTGGAATATTCTAATTTTCGTATCGTCGCTCGACTGACCCACACGCCAAATCATTTCACGATAGGATAGAACGCGACCATCCCAAAAATTTTCCCATGAAGCTCGACGTTGCCTGCGCGCACGGCTCTGGCTACCTGGATAAATTTACCCTCACTATTCGGCCGATGGTCGAAGCTTCGACGGTCATCCCGAATTTACCTGGACGTTGTCCGAGCCCTAGATATGTGGTCTTCTGCGCTGTGTATACTCATTTAAATCAGGGCGAAAAAATCCGTTATACCGAGGCAAGGAAGCGAGCATGCTGACGCACACAGGTGACCTTTATTGGTGGCATATTCCGATGATAGCCATTGGTCTCGGGCGATCCCCGAGGAGCTGTGACGAGAGACCGTTGCCGCTCCCGAAACGTACCTTCCTTCCTTCCTTCCATTCCACCCTCAGGAGCCATGGGAAAATACAACCGCGAGTTTCGTGTCCTCGAAAAGTTGATCACGCGAAGAGAATACGAGTCGCGCGATGACGACGACCGCGGAAGCTCCAAGGTATTAAGCAACGGACAAAATTTCTCGTTGACGTTGTGACACGTAAGTTCCAAGTGGGGATGAATATGCAGAGTTTCTAGTCTGACTCCTCGGCTCTGCGCCTTCACCTGGACGAAGGCTATTTTTTTTTCCTCATCAAACTTACCGTTTGTATTAAATAGAGCAACCGACGATACGGAGCTACTCTATGCCCCACTACTCTCGGTCGTTACGGTTGACCATTTGGATGGACGTAACAAGAGCAAGATCGCCAACGGTCATCGTAATCGCGTCCCTGAAGGAGAGAACCTTGGCCCGGCCCTTTTTACTTCATATCATCCAATGGGGCTTGTCAACGAGAAACGCGCAATATGCGTTTTTTTTCCTCCTTTTCAACTACTGGTCTACTTACCTCTCTCACCTCGTATTTTCCGTTGTACAGAAAGAGACGGAGAGAGAGAATTTTTTTTAGTAACAACGACAAGCTATAACGGTCGAGAACTGGACAACGCAAAGGTTAGGAACAGCCTCGAATCTTCTTGAACTGTTTCATTAAAAGCGTGTTTAATCGTCAACCAATCGTAACGGAAAAAGTGAAATTATTACTATTGTCATGTTATCCTATAAAATAATCTTGAATTAAACGACGACCGAATTCGAAAATATCAATAATTAAGTATTAGTACTTTTGAATATGAAGTTTAATAAATTTTAAGTAAATCAGTGCCTGTGATTCTTCATAGATTGTCCACGAGACTTCACAAAAAATCTCGCAAGCTGCTTGTATGCTTATGAAAGAGAAGAAAAAACGAAGAAAGAATTTAATTGGGGCAATTAATAATCCCGAGCCGTCAAAAGTTCTGGAAAACCTTTCCTTGAACACCTTTTCGGCGCCGATAGATCATCGAGCCTTTTATGCCAACGTCCAACGGTCGTTGGTCTACGGTCAGTGGCGGAACGTCCGTTTCTCTCGTGCAGCAAGCGCGAAGAGAGATGGATAGGAAAATAACAAATAAGAAAAGGAAGAACGCAAAGGATGCCCGCATCCTCGACGCCAGGCGTCGTCCTCCTGAGTGCTACGTGCATATACTATACTCTACAAATTATATATATAGCGTATAGACGATATATATGCTTTTCGAACACGACTAAGGGCATTTAAATGAGCCAGCGGGCCGACCGGACTGAAAGGGTTCATGTACCTGCGTGACCCATGGATCGTCACCGATTCACCCATCGCCCGCCGCTGGCCATTATGACCCCGAATGATCCTCGCACAAGGAGACCCCATCCGTCCATCCGTTCTAGAGCTACATGTCCTGCAGGAAATCCCGAGCCGGCTACCCGACACGGGGAATCAGGTTTTTCACTCATCGACATAGGGCTCGCAGTTTGTGTCGGAAAAAGGAACGCACCGGGGCACGTATACGATTATCCGCATTACGAAGGGTGTATTGATAGATATATGTATGAGCGAAGAAGGAGAGAGGCGAAATTGTGTGAGAAAACCTGCCCGGAGTAACGCGTGCGCAGGTGAGATCGTACAAATCCCGAGATGAACGTGCCTCGATATATATACAGCAGGTATAACGACCTACGAACCCTCGGGGTCCATCCAGTTGATGACCCCATCTATGCAAGACGACACTCGTATCTCGAATCGTGTATAATATACGCGAATCCGATTGCCAGATCGTCTCTCCGTTGTCTTTTTTCATCACTTCCGGTGTGAAGAAAAAAATTAATCTAGCTAAAAATCGATCACAACGTTTGAGATAAGATGAACATAGAAAAGGAAATTTTATAGCCATGAGATCAGCGGAAGGATCGAACTATCGCAGTTCGATGAGGATTCCCATTACTAAAATCGATTATGAAACGTGCAATAAACATTCGTATTGCAGAAATTCGAAGCAACGTGTCGGACGCTTCTGGAGGCTGTACGAAAGTTTCTCTCGTTCAACGCCATTGGTTTCACGAAGCTATCCAATCGGGAATCCGGTTTCCCTACTCTTCGGCGCGAGTCTCGCGTTCGCTTCTCGATGGTCCAGCCTTTCTCGAGCGCCCGCGAAGGCAGGATCGCGCTCGAGATGACGAGATAACGATCTCGGCTTTTGCCGTTCAATACGTTTTTCGCATCTCGTCACGCGACTTTTTCGGGGATTTTCGATTTGCGGGATCGACGAGGCCATCGATCAATCGAAACGTTGACAACAATTCAACGTTATGTTGTGATACAATTAGTGCATGATGAAATCGCATTGATCAACGATGAATCAACGATCATTTGAGTCGTTGACCCGTTTAATTAATCATTCTGAAAATCGACTCCCGATCGAGGGCATTTATTACATAGAATAGATTCACGGCGACGGTAGAAAATCAATTAATTGAATCGTTTCGGCATGGAAAGAGTCCGTTCGGATCCTCGGGTTCTCCAAAGTATTCCACGCGCAATGTAATTGCCCTAAGTCGAACGGAGACAAATTCATTAATTTGTTTTTCTTTCCCTCGCGACAGCTAATTATTCGCAAAAGTGTCTTTCTCTTTTCTTCTTTCGCTCCGAATTCGTACTGTACTGCCAGAAGGACTTTGAACGTTGTGCACGCGAAGACAGTGTGACAAGAGATAGAGAATAGAAGAAAAAAACAATTCTCAAGGTACAGACTAAACATGCCTTCGCAGAAAAAAAAGTCCGTACATGCGCGCCTCGCGGATACGTACATTATAATTGTCAAACAGGCAATGACAGAGAGGGAGGAGAGAAAGATATGTAATAACGAGGTAGCGACGTTTTCGTCTTATCGGAACGGCCAATGAGAGCAGCCAAGTGCGCGGAGACAGTACAGACCGTTTTTTTTCCATCCAAATGTAACACGAGGTTCGCGACACGTGCGAGCAACTTAATATTTTTTCCTCAGCCAAAGCTACTCCGTTTGTCCATTCCGTGGCCCCTTCTGTTGCTCATCCGCAATTGTTCTAGTCACGACGAGCGCTAAATTGTCCGTCTAATCAGCTTGCACGCGCGTTCGCGTTGAATATACGAACGTCCAGTGTATCGCGGAGTCGGCCAAAGGTGGGTGGGTATATGCGGTTACCTTCTACCACGTATACACACCGAGGCAAGACAGGGAGGTAAGTAGGTGAGCGCCTCTTAGGCCCCCTCGAGTGTTTAGTCAATTATTGATGACTCGCGAGGCTCACTTGTGGTGCGGTGATGATGAGGGTCAGGCTCTTGTGCGGCGCAGAGCGACAACTACTTGCGCGGAGGTAAGAGGGGTGGGTGAAGGAGGGGGCGCATAGTGGGGTACTTTAGTCCATCAGCATAGACCATAAGTTCGACGATATATCGTTACGTCAAACGTCGGTCGCCTTGGTCGCTCGTACCCAAAGCAGCCAGCGATAAATATATTACCTTTGAAATTTCACGTGCATCGGCGAGTGGCATTTTTCACCTTCTCGCAAGGCGAAAAAGAAAAAAGAAAAAAAAAAAGACGACTTCGTTGTATTATCGCAGGCTCTGGCAAATAAACGATAGCCACGCTATCGCCTCTATCATAGTGTGCTACCTGAGTTACTCTGCGTTTATGGACAAAGGAAGAAGACCAAGAACGAAAGAAAGAACAGGCCGAGTGGCCTCGCGATTAGACCTCGGAGAACGGAAAAGAACAAAAAAATATATATTTCTCGATTCTCGTTCGTTCGAACGAGAAAGAAGACAAATGACCGTTAAGGTTCTGACCTCCGCCTCGTGGATCAATGACAATATAATATCGCTAACGTACTTTCTTTCGTCGCTATTAAAATATTCACGCCGCGAGAAAAGGGGTTGGATCGAGCCTTACCAACCCTCTTTCTGCTCCCACCGTGGCCCAGATTCGCGAAGAAACGTGGAGCCCGAAATGGAATGCTCCCATTGGCCGCCCAAACTGGAGCACAATCCCGAAAGGGTGGAACCGCGCTTCCCCCTATGATTCCTTCACATCCCGAAGGCTTCCTACTCTTCTATCGTTTCCTTCGTCCAAGAACTGGCCGAGAAAATCGTCGTGACGAAAGACTCTCGTCAGTTTCGGATGAAATCTCGGCGCAGATTCTTCTCGCAGGCGATCAAGAGAGCATCGCGTATCCAACGTTTGCCGGAGGATTATTCCCAGCAATCAGAGTCAAGTGCCGCAACATCGACGCGATCGATTTGACATATACATCGTGACGACAGAAGATAAATCGATACGTCCGCCCAAATGGTTATCAAGAGCGACTGGTCATCTCCGGCAGCGAGAAGTGAGTTTTTATATTCTCTCAAAAGACATTGTAATTTATGTATATTTAAGTAATGAAATTCTCGAGCTTCGCTTATAATTCAATCAGCGAACACATTTTTTGAAATTCAAGACTCAATGCACTCTAGAAAACCCGTACTTATTCTATTAGCAATGTTCGCGTTACTATTTGACCACTATCTTACTATCAATGCCATTTCGTTCCTTCCGATTGGATATTCTCGCAAGGGACCTCTCGGACCCCGGTATAACCACAGAAAAACTAGAAAAAATGGGGCCCACTCTAGATTATTTTTTTGAAAGCGAACATGTGCTTGCATAAAGAGCACAGGCTGCTTCGCTATCTGTGACGCGTGAGCGAGGAAGAAACAAAATACAAACGATAAATTCGTCGGTACGAAGGAGGCCAGAGACTGTTTATCCGCATGGAGTTTCGTCGATTTGACTGTAAGAGCCAAGATCGATTGTAGGAGTACAAGATAACGAAGAAGAAGGTGAACCATACAACTACGTGTAATAGGCATGAGCTATGGATCATCTTGTAGATCGCGCAGCACAGGAAGAGACAACATCCATACATCTATATATTTCCTACATAACTACTTCCATATATATATCATCCGAGACACCGACACGGCGCATGAAACTATCAGCCGCTGCGTGATCCCCCGATATCTCGGTCATACGGCACAAATCGTCGAGCTCCAATGGCAGCGTCCATCAGAGATAAGAGACGAACGGGAATGTATATAGGCAGTCAGGGATCGAAGAGTGAGAACAGCCTCGAACGAGATCCGCGAGATCCCGAGTTACCCAGGTGGTTTGGCGATGAGCAATTTATCCGCGATCGTCCGATTATGATAAGTATACACGAGCGTGTGTGTGCATTAAAACTCTTAGCACTTCCCCCCTCCCTGGCGCGATACGCAGGAAATTCCCAGATTTTTTTTTCCCTGTATTGAATTCACACGAGTGATCTGTAAAGACTAATCAGAAATGTGTGAGGGCATACGGCGAGGTATGAATTTCTTAGGATCAATATCCGCGAGTCAAAGTGAGACAGAGATGTTCGCTATCGATCGCGTTCGAACGATATTTCCCAAACTCCATTGAGAGGGAGTTTAATCGACAAGAATTCATCTTTAGATACACGTACATATATGCGAATTGATCGAAAAACAAAATTTCATAATATCTCGTAACAGGTATATATAGCGAGGCACGGTACATCCAGTACATATAGCACCCTAGCAACGGTGTTGAAATATTCGGACGGGACAACGCGAGGACTAATAATCGGAGTTTCCATTCAAGCGCGACGGGGGCGGTTACGCCGACGAGTCGAAATGAGTCACGAAAGTTCTTTCTCTCCCCATCGGCGGTGAGCAGCATCGAGCGAGCAATGAGCGCGAATTCTTTGCACCTATAACTATTCTCGATACGCGTGCAAACACGCAGTCCGGAAGGCGCGTGATTCATTCGAACGGGGATTCGCGTACCAGAAGCGAATAGGACTCGCGCGAAGGCTCAAATCTCCTCCGGCTCGAGACTCGCAGCCGGAACCGCCGCGATCGTATTATTATTCTATCATTCGTTCTCGTACAGATAGAAGAGTTCCTTGTCGCATTGTCACGATCTCCATTATTTCGAAAGAAAGAAATCTGTCGAGGCGCACGAGACATCGACGGGCGTCTATGAAAGTGAGTCAAGCGTGTCTTAGTCAACCGATGGAATATAATTGGCGATGGGGAGAAAGAAAGAATCGTGGACGTGAAGTCACGTATCGGCACCATCTCTTTCTCTCGGTCGGTCGTCGGTGTAGAATACGAGAAGACTATGTATCGCAGAAGACTATCCCCGCAGTGTATAACCCGCAACCGCAAGAAGAAGCCAACCTTGCAGCGCGCGAGCCGAAAGAGAGGAGGCACGTGCGCCACATTCGGTGCTATTTACACCCCGCCGCGCCGACGTTCGCCAACATGAGCCTGTCGTTTGGATATTCTCAATCGCTTCTTTTTTTTCGGGGCTAGACTTTTCTGTTATCTATGATGTTGCGTCACACTTATGAGGAACGGGAACGTGCAAGGAGGCAAACAGAACTGATCTGGACTGAATTGAGGTGAACCGGTACGACCAAGAGTCGAGGAGACTTTCGGATGAGTTCAAGACTTTGTAACAACGTGGAACGAAAAAGGGAGAGTAAAGATTGGACGAAGATGGGCCAGTTGCTGTCCACCAAGTCGATGGATGTACGACTCGCGTCTGTGTGCAACACCGCCGCTTATCATCTCCCGAGGTTCCGTCTTATCAACAGCACGGATGCAGATTAACCTTTCGTTTCTCGTGTGTGTCGTTTATGTCGGCAGCGCGACTACGTGCTTCTTTCGTAGCTGTACCTAGCCAAGAGGGGCATGGGTTCTATTATTTTTCTGTTTTCCTTACTCTATTCGCTCCTGCACTCGTTCTCCTGAACTGTGACCCTCGATCTCTCGGTCCTCGGGCTCTCGAGTTGTCATCAATCCCGGTCGGCACGCACACCGTCGGATTCACTCGACAACTTATTCTTCTTCTTCTTCTTCTTCTTATTTCTTATTTTTCTTCTTCCAACTTCTTCCACCGCTTATTGCCATACGTCTCGTTAATGTTTCTGCCGCTGAACGCTTATAACAAAATCATGAGGGGCATCACGGAACCTACAAGTGCGCACGTTCCAGCATTCTTGTGAACTCGTAAATCCGTCAACGTGAGACCACTCTGTGTTCACCGTGAAACAGGTAACACAACACAGCGGGCTCGCTGCGGTATCCTTCGCTACGTTATTTCTCCGTGGTAAACGGAACTAATGGGGCGTACGAAGACGACTCCGACGACACGCGGGGTCCCCGAAGTCGGGAACCCGGCCCGGGACTCAAATGCCGTGTTGTGCTCGACAATAATGCAGTGTCGACGAGCGAGACGCGTGTGGCAAGACTCGTTTAATAGGACCACTTTATCCTGAGGAAGGAGATGAAGAGACCCGACTATATCTACGCCGCTAGCGTAACACGAATTTCGTAAGAGAAACTCTGATACGTCGCTCTCGTTCGCAACACGGAGTCAAATTGTGGTTGTGTGAAATTGGCAATTTTTTCAATACCATGGATAATGTCATTTGCGTGTATTGAGCTCTTTTCAAAATTTAATAACCAATAAAATAACTTCAACTTTTCGAAATTTAATGTACTAGTACTGAGTTTTTTTGCATAAATTGGTACATCAAACTCATTAAACCCGTCGTCAATATTCACCAAATGCAAAGCACAGCATTGAAAATTGTAACAAAAACATCTCGTTTGCAGTGCAAACCGATCATTCTAGATTGTTCTTTGCGCCTTTGAAATTTCCATGGCTGCAATGGCTCGTGGAAATCCCTGGGAATGTCCAGTATACCACGGAAAGTTGACAAAATTCCACTGTCTCGTTTAGTGCTTTAATCTTTCGATCGGCGAAAAATCCTTTTGATGCGAATTAGTTTATTATTCGATGTAATATAATAACGAGGAGAGTGAAGCGAAAACCGGCTCAAATGACTCGAAATGATCACTACCGACTTTGACAAATACAATGATAACATTGAAAAGTACATTATTACGACCCTTCTAATATAATGCACGTTGTACCGCGGAAGACCAGCCCCCGGAGACCGGTTAACAATCGTAATCCGTCTCTCTCGCCCGTATACATATTGGCACTACGACACACCCGGGCAAAAGGGCAAGCCCCTGTTCTGCCGGATTATGCGCTCGCAGTGTACAAGCGTTGCCTCCGCAGGGGTGCGCATGCAACCCTCGCCGAGGGATTTGGGCACGCGGTCAAAACCACTGCCGGAGAGGGAAAAGGGGAGAGAAAACTTCTCGCCACTGTGTTGCGAGAGAGCGGATTGTACTCGAGTCCTTTCATGACGTTACCGTGTCAATGGTCATCGAGGGGCGATGAATGACTGCCACGGTGAAAATAGAAGCGGCACGATGTGGCAGGTAACAGCAGGTAGACTGACTGCTGGCACCTCGCGCGCTCGTATAAAGCGTGACAGGTATTTTGTAAACTTCAACGTAAACTCCTTCTGTCGGACAATCCATTTTATTCGGATGTCTCGAGTCAAAATACACGGTTATGACACGATGATCTTCGCACTGGGCCAAAAGCGCGTTTTTTTTTAACCGACTTCTCGAAAGTTCTTCGTTACGAAAACACTGGCGCAGGTATTTATAGCGAAATCTAAACGATTTTAAGTTTCGTTCCATGGCGAGGTGCTCGTCATTTCATTCAATACATTATTTGAGAAGCCAACAATGTGAGCAAGCGCTGCAAAACCGATTTCATTTTCTTTTAATTTAACAAGCGAATGAATGGATTCTAATATCTCCGGGCGTTATCCCTATCTCGCGGAGTACATGTCCTCATGGAAGAGGCCATCGAGGATCTCGAGGTTGGCACAAAACTCGGTCGAGCCCCGTCGAAGTAACACCTAAATCGATATTTATACACTGATAAGATAGGCTTTCTAATATTAGAGCTCCAAATAATTTCGGGCTCACGTGAGAGGCATGCCCGAGAGATCGTGACTCTGTATGATAAATACAGAGATGAGAGAGAGGCTTTATCTACTCGATCGAGAGCCCCTCATCCTTTCTCCCCTCCGAATCAAGCGGTGCCTTGAGAATTATTTAATCAAACGCGAAATAAAATCTGTATGCGATTTCTTTGATTCGCGCCGTGTTGGATAATAACCGAGAAAGATAACATCATTTCCGCGACTTTCTCACTCTGTCTCTGTCTCTCTCTCTCTTGCTCCCTGTTGATCGAATAATCTTCGCGCAAAGATTCAACGAAGCGATTCCATCCGATTCGCGAAAGATCAAAGATTCCCCCGTTGCGATTCGAGCGGCTCTATCAATGATATAGAATTTGCCGCTCGCGAAGTGATAGAAAAATAATAGAGACCAAGAGGGCGGGCGTAGCTGGAGAAACGGCGAGTTTCCTCGCCTCGTCGCTCTCCGGCAAAACCTCGCAAATGCCAAATGCAAGAAGCGACCGCTGGATGCGAGGAACTCCACGGATAGCGAAACGCAACGAACGTGCCCACCAACTTTCTGAATGCATAGCGCGCGCGGAGAGAACGTAGAGCGGGCGTTATATTATATTCTCTCCGTTATACCCGCGCCTCGTGTCCAGCAAAATCGCGCAAACCGCCTTCTCCCGAATTACGTAAAAGTTCGTAGACGCCAGCGCGGGGAGATGCCCCGCCAGGCATTTATTGCACACACAAGAGGCAGCGGCGAACTTTTGCTAATTAGCGCGAGAGAAAACGTGCTCGCGAAGCGGCGACCAGCGAGCCGAGATATAGAGAGACTGCACTCCACTGGGTTTTGTGTGTATTATGCACCTAAGCGAGCCTATAGAGAGTGGCCAACGATATGAATTCCCAGCGCCACAGCCGAATCCTCGCTCGATCGCGAAAAAAAAAATTGTATCACTTCACTTCAGTTCGAGTGATCGTAAAAGTGGTAAAAGTGATTTATCAAGCTCGAAAGTATATCGTCCAAGTGTGTGTCGCGATTGTGTAACAACAACCGTCGCTATTATCATCGTCGATGTTGTGTCTACACAGAAAAATTCTAAAAGAGAGCATTTTTTCTTTCTTTCTCACTTTTTTCTGTCTTTTTCTTCGGTATTAATAACAGTCACTTGGAGATGAGTCCGGAAGAGACCGGACTTGCACCGTCTGCGAGTAAACTCTGTCTTTACGTAAGACACGGTTTGAGTGAGCCGGAGAGGCGCGCGCTCTCGTGAACGGCACGCAGGGTAGTTCATCGAAGGGGAACTAGGAAAGTAATCATCACCGTTGGATGTGTGTACGATATATGGATCCGTATTCGCAATTTCTTTCCAGATACCATCCTTTTCCTCGTTGTCATAAAGCAACGCCGAGAGAGAACCGCAATGCGAGAAAGGCATATTGCTCGCAGTCCAATACCGTGGATGTTGTTTTGTCGTGCTGGTCTCGCCCGCGCGCCGGGAGTTGTTTCCACGTAGCAATAATCGTGCATGCGACACGGCGCGGAACAATATCACCGGGTGACAAGCATATACACGCGTTAAAGATAAATAATCTATTCGCGTGTGTGCGCGCGGCGTTCGTTCCGAGAATAGGCGTTGGAACATTAAACCATGGACCAACATCGGTCGATTATCGCGACGATGCCCAACACAGCCGCCCGCGAGCGTTGATCGTCGAGCTCCCCGTGGCGGCTGGTACACGTCGTCTCGTTGTCGCGGATGAACAGCGCTGAGAGCCCGAGAGATTGCGCTTATCTCGAACGAGTTCGCGGATGAGGTGTCCTTCTCACGAAACTCGGCATACCTCGCCTCGTTGAGATAGACCCGTATCTCACTCGCATTATTTTTTTTATTTCATTCTTCGATGTTTTATTGACGTTTCGAGGTGACGCAGAACAGACCATAAGAATGACGAAGAGGCCAAAGAAACGAGCGCAAGATCCGACGAAAAAAAAAGGATAAAGAAACACGGAAAGTAGTGATACGTAACGGGGTCCAACGAGTAAATTTTTGCGCCGAGTGCGCGAACGCGCGCGCGCGCGGGCGCGATGAGGCGACAGAGATAAGTGAGAGCGAGTTTTGCTCTGCTAAATCTTAATTAAACGTGAGCTAGCCCGTTTCCTCGGACTCTCACGCTCCAGAATTTGACACTCGTTCTCTCGCGCGGAGGTTCGGAGCACCGTCGAGCGCCGGCGACGAAGACCCTGTCGCATGTGTAACGAGACTTGCGACTTTGTAATTTTTATTATACGCAGAGTCAGGAGCATCATAACTGGTCATGCGCTCCGAAAGAAAAAAAAAAGTAACGAAAACGCAAGCATAAAAGCGAGAAGTTTCCGAAACGAGAGCTCCGCCGCTCCGGGGGTTAATGATCCTAACGATCGATCGGCAGAGAGCTGTTGCCGCTGCTATATATATATATATAAAGCGTATGGGTACACCTGAAACGTGTCAGCGAGGTGAACAGCGCAGCAACACATCACCACCTTATTGCGCCTCGTGTTCAATTCCTCCCGCACACATTTGTCAGCTCCTCCTCCTCCTCCTTCTTCACCTCGTGTGCGCTGTTACGATCTACCAAGTATCGCCAAGTACGCTACCAGCGCGCGTATGCAATATAAGCTTCTCTTCTACATCGGGGCATTTAACGCGTCAGTGGCCCCCGCGTGCCCGTTTGTCTGACTACCTGCTTACCCGTTTCCGAGCGTACGCAACCGGAATTCTTGGTGGGCTAAGCGCGCACCCGGTGTCAATGATCCTTCAGCTGTTGCTTCCGATGATAGCGAGGCGTTTGCAGCGTACGACCAGCCCAGAAGTATCACTTCCTTTATTCTCTAACGAGACGAATTTTCGTCACGTTGTTTTTTCCCCCCTTTTTTCTCTCTTGAGGCGAGGAAACCAAGGTAAAGAGGCAAATAAAACGAGGAATGGAGGAAACAACGGAAAAAAATGGACACGGAAGCGAGAACGGGATGAGCGGAGGTCGCGAGAGGTCCGAATGTTCGGACCGTTTGTTTTTCTTGTTTACATTTTAACGCGGAGCGAGCGGGTTACCACCGCGCCCTTTTTATTGCACTCGTTCTGACCCTAACGTTTGATCTCTCCCCGCACACCGCGCGGATAGGACCCATAGTCCCGTTCTCGAATTATATTCGCCTCTTCGGGGAGAGACTGCAGTTCTTCCGCGGCTCACGACGTAGCTGTATATTCTTTTAATTTGTTGAAGAGGCCCCGTAAGAAGTGCCAGGCCGGACAACGGCCACGGGATACCTCGAACAGCACGTGTCGTTTGACCACTCCGGTAATTCGTATATAGGTACACGAAGAAACGGAAAGGAAGAGAAGTCGACGCGGCGTCGAACGTCTCGACTTCCAGTTCGTACGTATCGGTTTGACGCTGACTTACGCTCTTACCACGGAGTCGCGCGGGAGTCTTTTACGTCTCTCGACTTCTACTCTCGCGTGCTACCTTCCGTCCATCGCCCGTTCTTCGTCTTCACGAGAGAAGACGGAAATGACGTTCTGTGAATAACAAAAGACGCGCACGCGGCACCAAAGCCCACGAAACTCATCGGTCTTTCTCCTCCGCGTTCACTTTGTACGTATCTCCTATTTTTTTTCTTTTTTTTTTCCTTTTCTCTTCGGTCTTTCCAGGCTGATTACGCAACGAATTAATCTAATGAATGATAGTGATGACGTGGTCACGGTAGCGCGACTTTATAACACGGAATTAGAAACTCTTTCTATCGCTCGGTGGCCGGTCTCTTTATCCTTCTCTGTCTCGAACCGACGTAACTCGGCCGAGTCTACGTACATTCGAAACACATATAAGGGAAGATGGGGCAAAATGGGACGGTCGCGCAATTCATACTTTGAGGAAATATTGAACAATGCGAAAATACGTTGAATTAAAAAAAGTTCGATCTTCTCGATTGGCGGGCATTATCTATGCTACGAATCACTGCGTATCGAAAACGTTCGATGTGAGGTTTAATAAAATTCTACGGAAGAGTGTCCGAGCTAAAATAGACGGAGGGAAAAAGATAGAAATGCAGATAAATAAAACTCAAATTCAGAAACTTATTTAAAAACTAAATGTTCCATTTTTAAACGCATTTAATTATCGTCCATTGAGCCTGAATTTTTTCCGTCGTTCAGGTAGTGTTTATATCAGCAACATTGAATTAGTAAAATATTCCATATTGCCCCACTTTTTCAAACTCCGTTGTAAAGTCGCAGCGGACATTGGATCGTGTACCGAGAAGGATATAGGATAAGTTTGAGCAAGAAAGAGAATGACGATCGGCGGAGGGACCACCTCGTGGGGATTTATCTTTCGACGCCGGAAGTTGGTACCAATAAGCTAGCTGTACATTACCGAGCACGTATACACCCGTGTTTGTACTAACAGATATATTATATTATACACGACCGAGGGGGCACGCGCGATACATCACGTGTAACTGCAGTAGCGTTAAGGTATAAAAACCATCGCGGGTTATAACACTACTCGTATGACATTTTAAAACACATCGCGCGAGCGCGCGCGCGAATCCTCCGGAAGTCGTCGGCCGTGTGCGATTATATTTTTAGTATCTTATCTCCTACGTATTTGCAACTAAATACTCCCGATGATGATGATTCGACGAGAACAAGAAGTGCGCGATGCGATGAGCCAGCGTAACTCTAGACAATATATTATACTATATTATAACTGGTGAAAATGAGACGGGGAACTCGATGGTGATTTCTATTTTTTTTTCTAATCGCATTTTACGAATTAACAGATGATTCTATTCAAGTAAATATTGTCAATTCCACGGGTTACTTTGATTTCCGTCGAGGCCAACGTGCAGTGATTGATCCGCGCATCGGTGCTGATTGCGACTCGCGATGAGAGAATTAATAATGAAAAGAAAAAAATATATACCAAGAGTCCGTAGGCTCTTAGTATCAGAATTCAAGACGGGATCAGCTTCGATTCGCTCTCTCGCTCGTCTGAGAGTGTCGGATTAAAGAAAAAAGAAAAAAAATTGTCTCCGCGCGATGGCGAAGGAGGAGAGGGGAGCGGAGAGGAATCACTTTTATTGCAAGGCCTGCAAGGGAACATGCGCGCGTGGCATCCAGCAGGTGACGATTTCACTCGCGATAGATGAGCTTCTCTTTTCATCAATTTCTTCGCGCTTCTCGCTCGGCGGCACGATGACGAAATAATTCTGCGGTCGAAATTCTTTTAGCTCCATTCAATCGGGATAAAAAAGACGATTAGCACGATTCACGGCCCGGAAGTTAACGTTCAGAGAGTCGCTGCGAGAATTCGCTTGCGCCAGCGCATTTATTCGGCATACGCCCGAGATGCAACCGCATCGGAATATCAAAATCGATATTAACGGCACGTATGCAATCGGTGGATTGCCACACGCGCTCGTAACTACATGTATGTGTACGTATATACGAGCGAAGAAGAGCTCTATAAATGCAAGACAACGTTTCCCCTCCCGCTGCACGACGGTTTCTGATTTCCAGTCCGCGAGCGAGCCGACCGTTCGTCCGAGCCACTTTCTTTGCTCGCGAAGTATCGTGGCCGGTATCTCTTTCGTTCTTTTTTTTTTACCTCCCTGCGCAACGCGGCTTATCGACACTCGCGTTGCACACACCGAGAGTCAAGAGAATGAAAGAAGAAAAAAAAAACTGTATAGAAACCGCGAAAAGAAGGTCTCGCTAGTTGCTAAGTGCGAAATGGAGAGTAAAGCTCGTAATCGTGCGTTCAAATATATCTCACACGATCTCGATTGAGTGTGTGTATCGGAAGAGACGTTCGAGAGGAAGAGTGGGTGCGAAATATGTATACATACACATGTATCTCCTCGAGGATCGAGAAAATTGGCGTGACGTGTGAGCATCTAGGAAGAGAAGCGCGAGCGAGCGTTGGTCAGTTCTGTTTCCCGGCAGCGCGAACGCAACTCTTTCGAGGCCTATCGTTCGCCCAGCCGAGGAACACAAGCTCGGCGCGGTTTCCTACTCGCAGGGGAACGGCCAGTTCCTCGCGAGCTCGCGATAATTATATCGCATCTTCGCGGTCTAATGATCACTCGAGTCAGGAAATTTTTCCTTCTTGTCTTATACATTTTACAATGTTGTTTCGCGATTTAACAATCACTTTCTTTTTTCCTCATCGTTCGCCTCGTCCGACTTCCAAATCGATGCTCCCGTTACAGATGCGCGATCATATTTCTTATTGCATCGGAAGCATTCGACCAAATGTCTTTTTAATTAATTAAATAAATACATAATTATTTTGTAGCGTGAAGAGATATTGAAGATTGAAATCCAGTCGGTTAAAATTCTTTCTCGATGATCGTTGGAATTCGCACGATTTTTTTTTTCATCGCGAAGTTATTATCGTACAGTCTTCGGTATTACAATTCAAGATCGAATGACCTCTCGTTGCTGCAGTAGCACTTTCTATCTCAGCGGAAAGGCCGCTGCTGCACTCGCACCTGCTGCTGCTCTGTGTCGTTTAGTCCGGCCGTTTGTCTCATCGCTCGCTCGCGAGTCGTCCGCTGGGCAACCCGTTCATTCAATGCTATCCACTTTCGAGGTTTTTTTTTTTCATTCCCTGCAACTCGCGTCGTTACTCGAGCTACCGGTGAATTCGGACTATCCCAACTATTTTGGCGAACGAAACCGTTATTCGCATAATAAAAAGAAAAAAAGATGCTTCAAAACAGTATCCGAAACGAGTGGCTCGTACAATTCTGATGTCCTATATCGCACCGTCCTATCGGCAAGATTTATCGTAGGCAGATATACACGACTTTGTTTTTCCTCGCAATCGTTGTCATCGAACGTAGCAACAGCACAGGCAGCGCGATAAAGGTCACAGATGCCGAATAATACTCAAAATTCGTGCTTTATGTGGCAAGATCTATGCTGAGGCTGCTGTATCAGCTGCGCGACAACAGGACACAGTGTGTCGAATAGAAAGATTCACGAGATCCGATAAGGCCGAGAGTCGCGACTTCGACAGCCTATTCCCGCGATACGCGTGTAATATATGTTTTTTATTTATTTTTTATTACAAACAGAAACCTTCGAGTCTTATCTGAATCATTTTTTTTTTCGTACTCTTGAGCCATACAAACGAAAATCCCTATTGAAGAAATAAAAGCGATCATCTCGTTGGACGAGAAAAAAAAAAGAGAATTCTTTGAATATCTTTGAAATACAAGCGGGAAGTCGATGTAACAGTGTCACAAAGCCAAACAAGAAACGAGAGTGAGATAACCGTGTATTTTGAAAGTAATATTCGGGTGTATCCGTTTGGCCGCGTGCTCGGTTCGGAACGAGGATCGAAGCGAGAGAAAAAACAACAGAGTATCGCGCGGGCGCGCGTGCGAGCGAGAGGAGCGGAGCTCTGTTCACGAGACTGCGGAGACGAACGCCTCTTCGCAGCATCTGCGGCGTGGCCTCTCCGACTAGCACCTGTGTACACCGGGGGCTCGCGTTATTATCTTCTCGCGTGCTCGCTCGACGAGAACTCGTTCGCCTTTGTCATCGTATCCGTGTTTCTCGTCGCGTGAAACTTCTCGATTGTTTGAATCCAAACACTCTATACATAGTAATACCGCCGCTCTACCGATCGCGCAGAATCATCGCCGCTACGAAAGGCGCTCGCGATGAAAATTTCTACGGACGGAGAATTTCCATGAAAAAAAACCGTGTAATCCATAAGATTCCGGGATCAAGGATAAGAACGCGTTTGGATAAAACGATTAGCGGGAACGAGAGTCGCGAGAAGTTATCGAGGATTCCCGATCCATATTTTTTTATTATTTTTATTTAGTATTGAGGCCTATTTCTCGGTAAAAGCCGAAGTCACGGGAGAGTCTCGCCGAAGCAGAAAGAACGATAAGATATGTATACACGGTAGATTCGAAGATCTTCCTCGTCGTCGCCTCAGTCTGCCGGTTAACTCAGTCGTGGAAGACCAAAGAGACTATACACATATATCTGCTAAACTTGCCCTGCCCTGTTATTCAGTTCATAGAAGAAACGATGATGAATTCTTCGGATGACACAGAGACACACGCTCGGCGAAGCGGGAGTCTGAGGGAACAGAAGATTCTCGTTTTTTTCCTTTTTATCTTTCTTTTTTTAGCAATGGCCATTGAACTGCATCTCGAGAAAAGGTGGAAGTCAGACTCTCTGGAAAAAAAGAAACGGGCCGTTTCTCTCGCTCTATCGTATCTCAGTTCGCCAGTCGAGTCTCTCGTCCGTTGCCGAGTGAAGCTCATATTGTGTGCCACCTGTTTCCTTTCCTCCTTCTGCGAGAGCCGAGAAGAGAGCCTCTTGCTCTTCGCGGGAAGAGGAATGAGAGTGACGAGGATCACCGAAACGAGCGAGAGAGGACACAGAAAGAGATCCCTTATCCTCGCAGTCTTCGTTCCCTGTCGACAACACGTAGTTCCCGAGACTACGTAGAACGAGCCAGAGAAGGCGAAAGATGAAGAAAAGCGAAGACAGCTCTCCCGAGCACCTTCGAAATTTCTGTAAATTTCTGCTCGGTCGATTTTCCAATAATTTGATAATGCGTCTTGCGAAATCTCTGGGCGAACTCGATACCGGTGTATCATCGTCTTTATCTTCGACCCCGTTGCACCCGAGAGATGCCGAGCATCCGAGAGCTGGAATCTCTCCGGATGTGTCGGGGCACGGTGAAGCCTTGCAGGATGCAGCGAGGCCGAAAGACGATGTACCTTTTTCTCCGGAATATTCTTTCGAGCGAGAGAAGCAGCAGCGGCAACGGCAGCAGGAGCATCGAGCAGATTTGAAAGACTTCTCTCCGGGCCCGGATAGAAGTCCCACTCTGCATGCTGAACTCTCACGGTTGGTCCGTGTCGCTCGTTGGCTGACTCTTCTTATACATAACAATGTGACATACCGCGCGAGTCGAGTATGCACGTACGTGTACACAACGATAGAGAGAGACTCGAGTACCATAACGACGGAGAGCTATATGGTTTATATACATCTATACATACATATAGTATATATATATATATATTCAGCAACGTGTTCTGTGAGCAAGCACAAGCCTTCGTGCGGCGTGTTCGTGTGGTGCCGCGCGTACAGTACAGTATTCCTATACACAATGGGTCTCCCGACCGGCCGGAAGTGAGCTACCTGTCTCCCACGTCCGCGACGCAGCCTCCCAACGCATCGCAACAGCAATGCAGCAACGTGCACCGAAAGTTACTTTTTTTTCCCTCCGTTCTTTTTATTGACTCCGGGATCTCGCTTTGTACGGAACTTCGCGTCTCGGGCGCCTTTCGAGTCTTAATCTTCACGCGATTTCGACGATAACACATGAGAAAGTTATACTTCCGGTTCGTCATCGACGATACTCACCGATATCGATTTAAGGAGAGCGCATCGCTACATTCCCAACTAAATCTGAAATTCGGCGAGAATTTCGGAAAAATTTTGCATAATAAGAATACCGAAAAATTATTAATAACGTTTCAATAATAAATGTTCAATAAATCACCCGGCAATTGAATTCTTTTAACGGAAGTGTATTTGTTAGCTATCCTGAAAACATGCGAAATTTTTCTTATGAAATTTTTGCATGAATTGATAAAACTTCCTCTTAAAATTAGAAGGAAATTCTAAAAAAAATGTCAGAAAATCGCTGGATTCGTTAAACATGATTTTCAAATTATTTGTTAATAACTTTTTGAAGTCATTACAATGCAGAAGTAATCACCTCAGGGCCTCCTGCACGACCGTTCTTTTTTGCAGATTTTTATTCCATTCGGAAATCGAAATTCGAACATTTATCGGAACTCAAAGTTCGATAGATTATCGCGCGGCAATGTGGCGACAATGTTGCGCGAGAGTACATAAACGCAAACAAATTAATGTGTGATTATTATCCCGACAAACACGCGGGAGAATCGATAAAAGTCAATAGACCCGAGACGGTGAGAAGTAACGATCGATTCATTGATAAACGTGTCGTAATGCGAAAAAAAATGGATGCATTGACAACAAGCCGACGACACGTGTCAGTGAATGAGGATGCTCGATAAAGTGTTTTATTTTATCTGTGTTACATCTGTGTTACATCTGTGTTCTATCTCGTATACCTTTGCATCCCTGGGCTCAGAGGCTGTAACAGATTACAGATCAGTCCGAGTCGCGTACGACCGAGTAGTCGCTCCTTTCTTATGCCCTTCGTGTTTCACCAAAGTCTCTTTCGTTTCTCTTCGGGTCTCTTCATCTCCGTGGCGTCGCGGAGAACGTGATCGGATTACCGAATGAACTTAGGCGCCCATAAACGCGATTCTCGAACATAATACGAACGGAGCTCGATGGACTCTCGGTACAAGCGACACGGTCTCTTCGAGGGAATTCAAAAGGAGGAAAAAAAAATGACAATACGATAGAATCGATTACCAAGAGAGACCGCGATTGCCGCTTATTTCGGTTTTTTCCTCTTCACAAGAGAAGAAAGTTGGCCGAATCGGTACAGTCGAGTTTCAGGTGAATAATAAACGAGAAAACTAAAAGAGAGTGACAAGCCTCGCGTGCTGACCAAGTGCGTTAACGACACATATGTTGCCGATACACCGAAATACGGTACGTACACAGGGGCACGAGACTATGCGCGCAGTAGCACCCCAATCACCTAAAAATACCGCGTTCGCTCTCCGTTGATGAGCATATAATGGTTTTTTTCCAGTAAAAGAAGGGGGTTGGCTACACCGAAGCATCGGCAGCACCGAAAGACGAAGGGCTTTTACATGGACAGAAGGAGATGGGCACAGGTATATTTACACATGCTCACCTCGACTGGCAGACATCTGTTGGCCAGCCGAGAGGCCGAAGTCGCGAGCCGAAGAGCCCCACGAAGCTGAAAAGGGGAGAGAAAACGGATCGAGCCGAACACTTTTACGAGCATATGCGTATACGGCTTATACAGTCGAATAACGCGCTTGTACTCGCGGGCGTATACTCCTCGTACCTATATAGTTGATGATACACTATAACGGATAACCTACATACGAACGACGAATGCTCGTGTATAGTTGCGGGGGAGACGGAACGAGAGCGAGCATAAGCACCAACACCAACGTGTTTAACGTTCCTCGAGAGAGAGAGAGAAAGCTCCCCGGACCCGAAGATATATGTGCGTTCAAACATATACACACGCAGATAACAGTACGCCTTAGACTGCTACATGCCCACTCTATAACCGAGAGCCTCCTTCTTCTATCCTATATGTTTCGTATGCAACCTTCGTATAGCCGATGGACGGACTTGCCTCTTGCCCGGCGTGCTGTCGCGTTCACATAATGTCAACGCCGTACGCACTCACACGCACCGTAATATCGTAGCAGATATCGCGACTGTGTGCGTAAACGTCCGGGAGGTACAATACGTATGACTCTATGTATATTTCACGAGGACGCGAACCCCCGCGCAAGTGGGTCATAAAATTCATCGAATTTATCGCAATCGATCGAAAAATGTTTCTTTCGCTTCTACGACGATGCTGTAGCCTCATTTTTAGAAAAATTTGTTCACAAATCGTAAAGAAAGAAGGGAAGAAGAATTTGTGGGTTTCTGTCCCCTCCGAGCTGCGGGAAACTTTGGACCGTCAGGCAAAGAGCAACCGGATGGACCATCCGAGGGACGGGACTGACATCATCGCTGATCAAACATGGGTGAGGACTACGAGAGCGCGCACGGGCACGAAGATACACGCGAAGCAAACAAGAACGCGATCTAATCGCTCTCGTCACTTATCAGCGACGTGTTCCGACTTTTACGAACTTCTCGGCTCGCTCGAAAGACGGATATATATATGTATTATTGACACTACAGCATCACCGAGCATGTCGAAGGGGGAAGAATAAAAATTGACCGTCTATTCCGTGAGGCAAAAGTTTACGGAAAAAAAAACCCCGGACTCTTAGACCGATCACCGTGTGACACATGACTGTGCACACTCTGATAAACCTTCCGCGTAAGTCTCGGCGATAGAAATAGTATATCGGCACGGATCGCGAGTCGCCGGTGAATCGTACGCGGTGAACAGTGACGAAAATGGGACGGGTTGGGGGTTGTAAATTATTCGGATGTATAGATCGACGAGCCGAGAGAATGAAGAAGAGAGGGCTCAATAGAATATGTCGCCCGAGCGATATTGGGGCCATTGTAAATTACCGTAGTTACGCGTCGGTTAAGAAGTCACGCATCATCGTAACAACGTGAAGTATAGCAAGAGCCTCGATCGCAGGTAAAGAGCGGTACGTCGCCAGCGAGAATATTTAAAAAACCGATCGACTCACCGGGCACTTCCTCTGCTCCTTCTTCGATTCTCGCGGTGACCATTTCCCGTCAAGTTGTTCTCAGTCGTATTCGCAAAAAGATCCACACGCGCTGGTAAAACAAAGAAATTACAGTAATTATAAAAAAATTTGACACTTCGAAACGATTTCGCGTGGAATCACATGTATAAATATATACGCACTTGAAATAAGTTTCTAATTTCTAAAAACACATCGTCCGGCCGTTGGCGATGAATGCAAAATTTATCGCGATACTTCTTTTTTTTTTTCACTTTTTTACCTACGCGGTCTTATCGGTCTCGCTATGCCGAAGATAATTATAACTATATACGAGGCAAACAAGTGCCGCGATAATAAGTTTTCCCTCCGCGTATTATTATTCCGCGCTTCATTTTCTTCTTGGCGTAGCCTGACGAGCGTCGCGATACGTAACGCGAGCGGAAAAATTATCCATCGGCCGTGGAGACATTGTTCTAATGACAAAATATCGCAATAGAATACATCGCCGCTTTATTACACCCTGTTATTCGCCGTTTAACTTCTCGTTTTCCTAACGAGCCACTTACCGCAATTAGTCATGATATTTTCGTTTCAAAAACGCCCGAGAGATAAAACGAAAATCAGAGATTAACGAAAACGAGCCGCGTCTCACGAAGATATTATCGTATTGCTCTCTCGGCCGTCTGCGAGCCCGCGTCGATGACTCTTTGCATGACTTTGCTCGCCGCGTCGCACCCTCGATTATTAGCAGCAGCTTACGTTTACCCTCGAGTCTTCTTGCGATCATTAATAGCATCGAGACCCATCTTTCAGCGTCTTAATTACAGTTTCTTCGAAGAATATTTATCGTGGCTCGAAGTGCGTTTCGTAATACAGATTGGAAGAGGATTTTTTCTTCCACATCGAGATCCCCCGAGCGAATAATCTTATTAGCTCTGGCGTCTCTCAGTTTCCCCGAGATGACAATGATGCACTATAAGTTTAGCCTCGATAGCACAGCGAGCGGCGGAGAGGGAGTTCAGAGGAGTCTAAAAACTCTTATCCGCCTCGGTCGCTATCGATCCTCGCTATCGAGTGGTGTGTGTGTTGCAAAGCGAGGCTATGAGCCATCCCACACATCTCTCATAGGTCAGGAACGTGAAAAAGGTGAACACGACACACGCCGAGCGGCGTTGGAGCGAGAAGACGATCGAATCGAGGAGACATTGATCTAAATTGCTGTAGTGCTCGGGGGGGTGGTCGCGTCACGATCGAGATCGCGAGATATAGCGTTATTGACTTCCGTTAGATCGGGCGTCTGTGCGATAATCGAGAAACGATGCGCTGCTCGCTCTAATGGCGTATTTCGCGTATTGAATACCACAGCGAGAGCTTAGGAAAATTCTTCTGGCTTCGTAGTTTGGTTATTTCGCAGAGATCTATCCTTCATCGTTTGTCCGCGCAGTCGAGCGGGCACGATGTCGTAAAGTTCTTTTGCTTTCCAATCGTCTACACAATAAAAGGGGATTAACGAGTTTTCCGAGTGCGGAGGGCCGAGTCATTGGTGTATCGACAATGACCTTCGCTAATCCGCAATCAGGGCTCTAGACCTCTCTCTCGCCGTTCCTCTTTGGAGGAAGGCAACGACGATGGGATAGAGTCGTAAACGACTCTCGTCCAAGTATTCCTCGTACACTTATACTCTTTGGGCCTATCTTGAGAGAAACACGAGACGAGCGAAGAGCCATTGTACAGCGAGACACGGTAATTGTCGTAGGATGTCGGGTGGACGCGCCGGAAGGATGAGAGAGCCATCGAGCGGATGTCTCGTCGTCGCCGCACTACCGGGGGAATCCGCGCGGCGCGCTCACGGTGATTCCTGCACCGAAATTGTTTCTCGTCGCCATACTCACTCTACCGAGACTCTCGTCATCGGACTTTTAACTGATTCCGGCGGACTTTCCGGCAGATGCCAGAAACGCGCCACTCCGATCGCAGGTAAAAGATGCCCCCGTGACCGTTGTAACGCTTTAAGGAGTCAACTTCTTTTTATTTATTCTCTTCATCCTCTCGACGTCTAATGACGGCAAACACGTCCGGCAATGAATTAAGAGGGATACGAGATAGTATTGTGTTCCTGCTGGAAAGTCGAAGGAGCCCGGAAGGGTTTAAAGTTTTAATGCATCCCTCGAATTCACGGGGCTCGCGAAGGTGCGCGTGGTCCATTCGCGGGTCACGCGCAGGGATGAAAACGAGCGGAGCTCAGGTCAATTTCGTTTAGCATTCAGGTATACCCGGTGTTATGCACGCGAAGGATGCAACGCTGACCCTTTCAGCTTTGTCACAGAGACGCAGATGACTCTCGAGGTTTATCCAACAGTGTAACGAAATTGGTATGGTCATACGATCGTCAGGTAGACAGACCCCCTTCATCTCGATGATCAATTGCGGATAGAAGCCTCTCGCATCTTTCGCTCCTTTTTTTTTCTTCTTCAACGGCTCGATTGTTCGCACTCGGCGAAGAGTCCAACCGACGTTTGAATTCGGTCAACTGTGCTCCTTTGTCACACGGTATGGACAGTAGGATCTGGTGTAGATTGGTGTTTTGTTTTACGGAGAGGAAACTGGAGCAGTCGATGACTTCGGGTCAGGTCAACGGAGAGTCGAAGATCCTTGACGAATTATCGAGAAAGCGGATGGGCCCGATGCCGGATTATTGAAGTCTGTACTTAGAAAGCTGTGCCTCTCGCAATGGGATACGAGCGAACTCGACGTAGATGGGGTGCAATAAAAGGGATAATCGTCCGTGCGCCTCGCCGGAGTTTACAACTTGCATTCTGGAAAACCACACTTCATTGTGACGAGTGATCGAAATTCAAACGAGTACCGACGTGTACGGCATTGAAAAATTATACCGTGTGGTACATAATTTTTTCATTGCTTTGCAGTGTAGTTATTTCAAAAAAGTAATCGACATTGCTTCTAAATTCGAATTAGTATTGCGAATTAACCCTAGACAACGACACTCATTCTTACACCTTATTAACACCACGCGTGGGTCTGGCAGACCCCATGATATTCAACAAGAGGAACTTTATGAAAAATAAATAGCTTTATGTTTAATTATAGGACGAACGAAACACCGGCATGTAAGAAAGATATCTGCTAAAAACTATTATTATCCATGACAATAATGCAAAAATGTATCAACAAAAAACTAACTTTTTTTTTCACGAGAATCGTTCTGTCAATTTTTCTGAATGCACATAGATTATTTTTCACCGCTTTTTGATTTTCGAATGACTTTTTCAGTTCATGATTTAAAAATTTCCGTGTAAACAGTAAAAATGATTTCTTGTTTAAACAAAAACTGTCTGCAATTATAATTAGTTTAAAATGTTTCGTCCATAGAGCCTCAGAGCTCCTCGAAATAGCTACCTTTCATCTTGATATCATTCACAGATATGAATCGCTGTGGCCGGTAAACATTTTTTGTTTGATACTGCGCATGCAACAATGTAGCTCAATTCGACATGTGCGCTTCCTGTCTCGCCGAGCTACTGCTCTATAATGTCCATGAGGACTTCGAGACGAGGAAACGATGAAGAATAAATGAATTCAACGGAAAGATCCGAGTACTCGGGCGCCTCGAACATAACAAAACGCGCTCTTCCGTCTGCTTATCTCATTAATCGATAATTATCTCGGCGTTACATGAGCGTGGCCGAGTGCCAAGAGCAGCGACAGAAAGAGAGAGAGAGAGTGCGTACAGTGAAAATGTACGGGCAACGAGCGAGTACCGTATCAGAGATTCCTCAGAACGATGAAGCTCCTTCTCTATAGCATCTTGTAACATGTTAGAAAAGAAAAAAGTGAAAAAGTAAAAAATAAGAAACGCGGATGTTGTGGCCACATTATCACTATTATATTTCCCTTCCATGCGGTTACTGCATCCCCCCGGAACCGAGTAACCGAGCCCCGGAGGCTATGTGCTTACGCGAACCGTATCCCAGCCCCGTGGTTCCGGGCATCGGTCGATGCTCAGGAGGACGAGGTCAATTCTCGCATGTGCGACTGTACATATTTGCAATACATGCACACCGTGGCCGAGGGCTGCTGCGCGTAGATCCGCTGCAACGCGCGACGAGAGCATGAGGGTGTGCGACATGAGCTCGGACGTCGAAAGCAACGAGGGTGCAGCTATTAAACAGGAACTTTGTAGTCTATCCGCGCGAATATAATCTTTCGTCCTCTCTCGCTCTCTTTCCACTATCCGCAGGCTGAATAACGCCGCGCGGGGAGTGAGAGAGGATCCAGTGGGGCACGAGTCCCGTGTATTAGACGACGAGATAGATAGAGAGGAGAGAAAAAAAAACGACGAGGCTCGCGGAGGTGGAGAACACCAAACAGCGTCGGCGTAGTCGTCGTAGTCGTCGGAGTGGTGGGGGTAAGAGAGTCCGGGGGCTCGAACCGTGTCGTCCGGCGCGGCTGAACGTTCCCCGACGACGATGCGACGCTGGCCGGCAGCAGCTAAAGCTACATCTACCCCGGGCAATCGTCATTGGGAAAAAGAGGAGAGAGAAAGACAGATAGTGCCAGACAGCCAGGAGCAGCACATCAGCCGCCGCAGCAGCAGCAGCAGCAGCACACGAAGCGGAGGTTCGGAGCAGCGCGAGCGAATGAAACATTCGCTTGGGTGGGGATAACCCCAGGGAAAGAGGAGAGCGCCGGACGAGTCTATGGAAGGGAGAGATGATGAGGGCCGCCGGTACACCTCGCCCCCTCCTGAGCCGTTCACCTTGCCGCGCCTCACCTCACCTCACCTTATGCCTGGCTGACTGGCTGGGCCTCTCTGACTCGATGCCTTGATGCCAGGTTGAGAGAAATTTTCAGAAGCCCAACCGAGTCACTTCTCCGCGGTAGCCCGTGCCGTTGAGAACTGTGTGTGTGTTTCCCCCGTGTGGATCTCGAGTACGGGAGAATCTCCTTCGGGGATTTCGTATACAAATTATAATTCACACATAAACATTAGACTCCCACGCGATTGTATTCGACAGTAAAGCACGAGAAAAGGATTTATTTATATTAGTAAAAAAAAAAGTCATAACAAAAAGGAAATAAAAAAGTATCTATTTACATTTGTTTTCATTTAAATACGAGACAAGTGTCTGTATGTCTCTAGTCTCGGGTTCTGTTTTGTTTGTTTTTTTTCTCTCACGTTCGTTAACTCAGCATCTCTCTCGGGGCTCTGTCGCGTTATCTGTGAATTTTCCTCGTCGCAGATAGAGAGATTGGCAAAATATTATGAGTTCGCGAGAGATCGTTATTTATCTCTCGGCGACGAAAGTGTGAAAGAAAGGGAAGCGAGAGGGAGAGAGAGGAGAGCCGGTCGCGCGGGAAGAATCCGTAGAAGAGGATATAATTCGGCCAGTGTATCGAGGAATTTTGTGACAGTTTGTGATCAAACGATCGGCGCAGTGGACTCACGATTGTTATCGATCTTCTTTTTTTTTTGTTAGTTCTTTTTCGTTCGGCTTTTCGGTGGAAAAAACAATAGCGTCGACGAGAAAGAAATCTCGACGAGATGAATTGTTCGACGAAGTCTCGTAAGGCGCGGAGACATTGTTGTCGCAAGGATCGAACGACCTATAGATGCTGCATTGACGCAGTCGACGTGTGCTGAGAAACGAAACGCGGAGCCTTGCGGACAGAAGACAGTGTTGCGGCACCTGCTATAGCAAGCGCGATACACGCTTCGAGCACCCTCAACGCTCCGGAGATCAAAGACTCTGACAGAGGTTGTGTCACACTCGGAGAAAGAGACACATCGACGATTGTTTTTTCTGTTCTCTTTTTTTTTCGTCATCCAACAAAGTGCCCGATAATTCAACACGGAATTAATATCGTTTCGGCGAATCGTGTGTCAAGTGTTATATTTATTTCGTTGGATTTTATTGACGAGCGTGCGCGACGCACGTAACCGCTTGATTAGAGAAAAAGAAGAAAAAAAAACAGAGGCGTCGAAGGACGCGCGGAGAGAAGAGGCTGCGAGCGCGAAGGACAAAGTCGGGGGAATTCCCTGTACGATCACGACGTGTCAATCTGCACATCGCCATTCGACGAAACCTTTATCCCAACGAAGGGATTCATGACCTGAGGAAAATCTATAACTCAGCTCAGGTCACACCGGCATGGATTACTCAACTAAAGGTACGTTCATTCGACCAGTGATAAAAAAAACCAAATGTTTTAAAATTCGACGAAAAAAAAGGAGGGTTTTTTTTTTTTTCGATCAATCCCAAGGGTGTCTCGCGAATATTGACCCAATTATTTATTGTGAAGAGATTATCATCAGAATTCTTGGTACTGCCAGGAGGTGGCAGTAAAAGTTTCATTCCTGTATTTGCGCCTTTCGATCTTCGCGTTCCGCGTACATGTGTGTCTGGCGTTCGGTATAAATCCCGAATACACAAAAAATTCGCGATCGCGAAGAGTTCGAAAAAAATAGAGGTATCTTGCGGGCGTGTGTAACGGCGCAGTTCCATCTATCTTATTATTTTTCGCTATACATCTATAGTTCGTCCGGGCGATGTTTTGACGTGCTATATGGATATACGGACAAATCGATCTTCGCTCGCGCTGAGAGCCACGGGAGAGGCTTCATCCTCTTTCTCTTTTCCGTCAACTGTATTTCACTTCTATCCGTGTATATACACAATCTATATCTGTATCTCGACCTTCGAATACGGCCCGAGACGAAGATTCCAAACACGGCAGAGCGCGAAGGGGAACCGGGAGATAGGGGCACTCTCGAAAATTACAAGTTCTCTCCGCGACGCGCATATATTTTTCATTCTTTCTTTATCGGCTCGATCGATCTCTCGTTTAAGGTCATGCACGCGTGCGAATTATCTCGTAGGAATTTTTCAAAAATAATCCACCGTTGTACGGAGAGGCTGCGAAATCGATGAAATTCTCGTGAAACGATCGAGCCGCTGTATCGTTAGCAGCAGATCCTTGAGATATACGAGAGGGTCACGTACGGGATGACGTGTCGACGTTGGTAATCTCATAACGGTCATTCGGAAACGAATGAGCGTGAAGAAAAGAAAAAAAAAGAAAAGAGACACAAGGCAAAGGCAAACACAGTAGCAGCCAGGGAGAGAGAGAGCGGACCCTGCGGTGAGACCGTAAGAGATAAGGACCTCCCGGTGCCTCGGTTTCTTATCGGACAAGCTCTTCTGCTCTCCCGTGTATACCAAAATACTTCATTCTTCGTCACGAAATCTTTCGAGACAATTGAGATGAATCACTTGGACGAGCAATGGGAAGAAAAAAAAACAAAAAAATATCATAGAATCAAATAAAGGAAGAAGCGATATAATGGCATCGCAACGGCGAGAGCTCAGACTCTGCGGCGCCATCGTCAACAGCAGCCACAACGGGGGTGGCTGCTGTGCGCTTGCGAAAGAAAGAGAGAGCGCGAGAACGAAGGGTGTTTGACTTCCGTGAAAACGGGAATCAGGGCGTGGCGTTCGTTGCTGCAGCATAACGCTTCTGCTCTCCTCCCCCGTTTCTCAACAGAATTTCGTCTCCCCCGTCGTTGGCCGAGCAACCCCTAATAGCTTCAGGGGTTGTACGGCGAGGCCGCCCGGATGACGTGGGCGTCACGCTGTCGAGGAGAGATACAGGACCCTCCATTTTGATACTTACAGGATTTGTTATTGAATTCGAAAAATCATCTCATAATCAATTAGAAGCTTCTTTACCGATTCTATATATAAACAAGTACATTCACGCGTACATATGCCTATGTACAGCTGGCGAATCCCCACCAACTTGGAAAAGCTGTGCAAAGAAAAGTTGGCGATCGTAAGGCGCGTAAGCGGTTGAGCGTAAACTCTTGAACTATCTGCCTTGCGACTTGTAACTTCGAGTCACAATATACTTTTCTCTTTCTAGCGTTGTACTAAAAGCGAAGACAGTCTTTAATCGTACATCGGACAATCTTCCACGTCGCCCGGCGTGTCACACCGGCCGAGGGCGGGCGGGAGGGTTTCGTAAGGGCGACCCGTCGGACGAGAGAGGAGGGGTACGAAAACTCTTTGCACCGCTTTACATAGCGTTATGGAGGGTACCACCCGTCTCTCGCACGGTATAACATTAGCGGTTATAGATTAAGTTTCTATAGACGGCTCTAGGCCAGAAACATCGAGTGAGAGGGACACGAGGGAGTTCACGTGTAGTTTTACTTCAAGTATAATGTCTCCTGTGTCTTTGCGAGCGACTTGTGCTCTATAAGCTATACCTAGGCATGAGGTGTAGGACATGCGGAGAAACTCGGTTGGGCCACGTATGACCGGTTGATATTTTCTGCACGATTCTCTTTATAGATATCCGCCAATGCGATGCGGCCACCTTCAAACGTTACCGGCATCAGCGCAATTGCTGCTGCAGTTGCTGCTGCTGGCCGATGGTACTGTTGCGTTCAATCAAACGAACCTATTATGCATAACCCCGCTCGCCGTGGTGTCGCGAGAGATACGTATGCGACAGGCCGAAGAGCCCGGAGAACTGTGTCATCCCTACCGATCAATGACCTCAAGGATATAATCCTACAACCGAGATATTCCGCGAATCCAGAAACTTTCGCGCGGCGACAATTCAACCCCACGTGCAGATAATAAATATTATATTGATCAAAGATGCATATATAACTGATCGATATTGACTGTGACACAGTGAACGCGATAAAGAGTACTCGTATTAAGTCGCTTGCAAGATTTATCATAGAGGTTGATACGATATCTGCTTTTGCCCTCGTGCACATCAGATCCAGGTGGAATCGTTTTTTTCGCAACGGATTCATCTGCGCCAGATAGTTCGGGTTTATCGCAAAAATTGTGGCTCTCGCGCTCCACACGGGACAAGAAGGGGGGGGGGAATAAAATTCGACACGCAATGCGTGCGTTACGCACTCACGAGTGCGTGCGTGCACGAGCCAACGCAAATATAACAACGACCCGTGTACGAACAGAAGAGATCCCGAAGAGACAGACGGACGGACGGACAGACAAATATATATATATGTACGTATAGATACATAAGCGCAGAGGGAGCCGCGAGAGGGTGGATGGGGGTTCCGGGTGGGTGAGTCCAAGGTTGTCAGGGTTACAGCTCTCGAAACACATGCAAACTGTCTATACTATCGTCCTTTGTGTTGTACACGTATTGTAGTATAATACCGAGGACAACGAGGTGGAGAATCCTGATGGTTCTGGTACCCAGCACCAGCAGTTTATGTATAGGATATAACCGCCATTTTTGCTTCTCGTTTCTCTCCCGAAGCGTAGTACAGAGTCGAAGCGACCGCGCAGCAGCAAGCGTGGGTGTAACGGAGCGAGGAGAGTGGCGAACGAGGAGAAACGAAGGACCTGAGACCCTCGAGAAACAGAGATGGATGACGAAGGCTCGAGTCGCACGGGGAGTCGAGAGTGGGGGATAGTGAAGCTGCGAGGTGCTCTGAGGTCGTTTCTCGACGATGAGAAAGAGACGCGTGTATGCGTGGAAGTGCGAGGGAGAGAGAGAAAAAGGCATGATTGCCGGAAGGCGATTGGAGCGGTTTCCTCGAGAGGGAGAGACTCTCCGGTGTAGAAGGTAGAGAAATCTCCTCGGCTTGAGGCACGAGGAGCCCATGAGAGAACGACAACGGGGAGTTACCGTAGGAAATGTGAACGAAGACGAGATAAAAGCTCGGGAGATGAAATATAACCAATGAACGATAGGGGCAACGCCCCCGCTCGTTTTTCCCCCACCAGCGCACACGCGAACGAAGAGCGCAGCATCCCACTCGATGTTCGGCCCCGCCGGCGAGTATATATACTATTCTCTCTTCGCTATGTATACGTCGAAGTTACTCGGGTCACGCGAACCGAAGCGAGGGGGAAATATGTGCGCGCATGTGCCACACGTTTCATCGCACGGTTGAACCAACCTTCTATCTCTTTTTCTCTCTCATCTATTTTGCATAGCTATGTATATATATATAGTATATATACATATGTGCTATATAGGTAGAATTATATGGCAGCAATACATCCCTTCCACGTGCCTTCGCAGACCTTCAACCCTGTCGGTTTCTCCCCTGCGAAGAGGAGGTTCATCATCAACTTGCCGTGCGGACACATCGGTGTTCCGACAATTCCAAGGCTACAGTAGCCTCCCCCCACCCGCTACACACACATCGCATATCAGATCGATATACAATGAAATTTTTCTTTTGCCTCAATAGTGTGTCCCCCTCTCCTCTCTCTTCCCGTCGTTAATTATTTAATCTCCAACCGGTCAGAAGCGCGTATCCACCGTACGATCGTTACCTCACTCGTGTGTCCACTCGTGACATCCTTCCAGGCCTGAATGACATTTGGACAAAGTTTTTTGCATATAATTTCCTTGAGGGATTCTTTCTTTTCTTTACCGCGCGCTCAAACTTTGCTTATTATAGTTTCATCGCGTTGGCTTACACGGGGAAGAAATTCATAAGCGGCTGGATTTTCTCTCCGCTGTAGAAGCGTATACCACTCGAAAGACTCTACTATGTTGCGAACGCCTTTATTTCTTTTTCTTTCGGTTATCTCGTGAAAATTGACGCTGAGCCGGTCTTAGAGCGACGAGCGGATATGATCCGTTGCGATAACGACATCTCGGGGATCGTGTTTTTATCGATCATTGTATCTTTCGCGTTTTCACTAATACTGTTATAAATAATCAATATGCCGGCAATACGATCGTCTCAGCTATCCCGCTACCTCGGGACTCGTCTCGTACGCCCGATGCGCGCCCGTCTCGAGAATACGAATAAGCAGAAAAGAATGTTCTCTCGGTGCATTCTTACGTAAAGGCGAATACTATACTGGCAACAGTTTCGCGTCGAATAGCGTAAGACTTCTTCGTCTATCCGCGATACGTTGCGTATACACCGGGGGATTTTAACTGCTATAAGACGGTCCGTATAGTATTCTATAGTAGGAATATCCGTGCCAAACCCGTTTTCCCATAGCTATATAGCGTACGCGTTAGTCTACGCTTCGAGAGTACTACTACTATGTATACTAGGTCTTCGTGTATAGTAGAGAGGCGTAATGCTCTCTCGCACGCATGATTCACGCGGCCACCCACCCAACGCCGAGCCAGCGAAACGCATGAATAAAAATCACCTGGCATCGCGGTTTGCTCGAGCTCTCGCGGTGCTTGAGCACATAATTATGTTACACCTGCGATCGCGCCTATGTTACACAGCTCGCACACACGCGCCGAGACCCCACATGTCGCTTTTCATCGTTATTAATCCACTCCAAATTAAATTTTGCTTGAGAAGAATCTTAAAATATCGGTTCGTTGTCGCTTCATTCGCGGCTCGGGATTGGCTGCTTCGCGAGACGGAAGGCGGAAATTATCCGCGAGGAACCCGGGTCGGAAGTCATTTGTTTTCCGCGCTTAGTGAACCTAGTGTGAATTTTCGTTGTTGAGATTATATTCGACGCGGAAACAATTCATTAATATGTGTGCAATGAAACATTCAATATGGAAAACTTTTTTGCCGAAAATTTGTGAAACATTTTTTTTTTTGTTTTTTGCGAAATTGCAAACATTATATTTTTTGTTACAAGTTTTCAAAGTTTTGAATGGAAGTTTAACGAACTTCGAAATTATTGATAATTGTGTTGTGATATTTGAGTATTCAAGACGAAAACTCGGGTGGGAAGTGTTTTTTTTTACTTTATCGGCTGATGTAAATTATTCTCGAGTACGCGGATGCTGCTGAGAATGATTAACTTATCTCGCGCACCGCGGAGTCCCTCGAGAAATCCTATCGGAACGTCTTAGCGACTGTGGTTCTTACAATGTTCCATACTTGAAAAAAATATCGAATAGTCAGATACCACAGCGCTTGGTTATATAGTATAAATAATAATCTGCGGTTGAAGCGCGTCCGCGAGGTCACTGATAAATGTTATTGTCCCGGCAGCGCGAGGCGGCATCTCCGGTACACACGACGTTCTCGTGTCGTTCTCAACTTCCGGTACACGTCAGAGATCTCTCCGCGTTGGCTGCTGTTCGACGCTGTGCCGGAGACTCGCCCGTGTCTCTACCGTCATTAGACCGCGCTCGTCATTTTCTTCTCGAGATCTTCGCAGTATCGCATTAGAGATATCTCGAGAACAACGCGGATTGTACACGTGAAAACAACGAGCCCGAAAGATTAAGAGAAAATTGTGAACGCCGTATTGTCATCAGAAACATATATTTATTGCTTCATCCAAGATGAGAGCATAGACAATAACTAGAGAGAGCGAGAGAGAGAAAATACGGCGACACAGAAGCTTTTCCTTTTATTGCGCGATCCTGTTAATCAGCCGCGATCAGCGGTTTATCAGAAAACTCGCCACAGGCCCGATATCTATCTCGCTCGCGTCGAGAGAACGAGAGATGGGTATACCGCGTGTAACCCGACAATTCCGTCGACGAGAGTAGGGTACAATCGCCGTCAAAGAGATCCATGATCATCGTCAACCGAAGCTGAATCATTCATCGTTTAATCTTTACTCGAGAATTCTCGGGAACGATATAGAACGAGGAAATCTTGAGGCTAGCGCGAAACAGGAAATATGCGGGAGATTCGATCGGGAGGAAAAAAAATAAGAGATATATGGACATTCCCGGGTCGCGAGAAGGAAAGAAGGCTCTTGCGGAGAGCGTCGAGATGTTACAGAAAGTCCCAGACCACGAAACACACATCCTCTTCCCTCGAAATGTGTTGAGCCAGCAGTGACGAGCATAGAAGCGAGCGTTTGTAGCTATACTTGAATCTCGCCAAAGTGGATATGGTCAGTGGTCAGGCTCAGCTCCGACGCACTAATCATTATCTCCGCCGTTAGGAAGTCTAGCGTTCCCAGTGTGTATACATATATATGTACACGATACATAATATAATACTAACACGACCGTACACGGATCAACGAGAGAGGCCTTCGAGACAAACAAGATTCCACCGTGTACGAGCGAGCGACTCATGTATTCATCTTTCGTTATTGTTTTTGTGATTACAGTGACTACAACGGTAGCAGCAGCAGGAGCAACAGCTACGGCACCAGCCGAGAACGGACCGGATAATCTACACAGCAGCGAGACACATACAGATGCAGCATCATCGCCACTGGTAAGCAAATAAATTATTCATTTTTGCTTTGTTCTTCTTTTCGGTTTGATTTTGTCGCAATTAAGATCAACGATTCACGATTAAGATCTCGCGTGTGTTGACGAGATTTTTATTTTATTGTTCGTTTCACAGGCTGCCGATCAACAGGACGGAGCTTATCCCTGTCCAGCCTGTCCCATAGTTCTCTCGAGTTCCCGCGATTTGACGAATCATCTGCGTGGTCACAATTCGCCGCGCAGCACCGATTACAGCGGCGAGGACGATTACTCCTGTGGCGTTTGTCACAAAGTCTTGAGCTCGGCGAGCTCGCTCGATCGTCACGTTCTCGTACACTCGGGCGAACGTCCCTTCAAGTGCAAGTATTGCGACATGGCCTTTACGACGAACGGCAACATGAACAGACATCTAAGAACAGCTCACGGCGGCTTGTCGCCGCGCGACAATAGTTACACGGATTCGGAAGGGAGCAGCGACTCCGAAAAGCCGGCCAAGAGGCGTCACGTCGAGGAATACAACAACAACGAGATCGCGAAACGAAGTTCGCCCGATTTCATCGATCAACGAGCGTCGCCGACCTTCGTCGCAAAACGCAAGTGTCCGGATTTCGCCGACGACATCGAGAATCAGCGAAAGCACAAGATACTTCTCGGCAATTCGAGAACCGAGATAAAGGGCGGTATGATGGAAACGCAGAACGTTCACAATTGTCCGGTGTGCGGCAGATTGGATTTCGCAACGAGCGCCCTTCTCGAGGCTCATCTCGAACGCAATCATCCCGAATTCCCGGCGAAATGCGACGCCTGCAATTTGTCCTTCAAGAATCATCGGGTTCTGAACCTTCACCGATTCATGATTCATTACGCCGAAAATTCGTTCGGCAACAACGCGAGGAATCTACGAAATTCCGTTGTCGGCTTTCACGATTTGACTTTCGTCGATTTCTCCTCCGACAAATTTCCCGCTATAGCGCGAGCGGTCTGCGAGCAGTCGTTGCATCGCCCGGCGTCCGGTGAGATAGCAAAATTTCAATGCGGCAAGTGCCTACGCGCTTTTCCGTGCCGTTCGGCGCTCGACGCGCACGAGACGGATTGCGGCGTGCCGAATTCGCAGTCGCGCGCGTTCGGCGACGATCTATCGAGAAGAGACGATTTTTTCGCCGGTCTGGATCTTCAGAACAAGGCTGCCCTCACCGAGGCGAAGGAGGGCAAGGATCTCGCGGATATACAGAGCATCATATCCGTGACATCAGGTCCGATATTGCAAAATTTTCCCCGCTCCGACGCCAGCACACCGGAGCATCAGATAAAAATGAACCCCAACGTCGGCTCGTCAGGCTCGTCGGGTACACCGTCCTCGGAGTATCATCAGGAGGAAGAGGCGCAGGACGCGTTTGCCGCGGAATTTCGCAAGATGAAGCTCAAGGGTGAATTCCCGTGTCGATTGTGCACAGCGGTATTTCCGAATCTAAGAGCGCTCAAGGGTCACAATCGCGCTCACATGGGTGTCGGGCCGGGAATGCCATATCCCTGCAACATGTGTCCTTACACGAGCACCGACAAAGCCACGCTGGTACGACACTTGAGGTCGCACAACGGCGATCGTCCGTTCGAGTGTTCGCTCTGCAACTACGCCTTCACGACAAAAGCAAATTGCGAGAGGCACGTGAGAAATCGTCACGGAAAATTGACCCGCGAGGATATAAAGAGCGTGTTGATATATCATCCGAGCGAGGATTACACGAACGACGGATCGTTGGAGAGAAGTTCACCGCGTGGAATACGCGAGGACGCTCGTAAAAGTCTAGTCTATCCGAACGAGCGCGAAGACTTTTGTCAGCAGCAAGCGCTGTACTCCGGTATGCCAATGGAGACGAAACAGGATCTCGGCAGTATGTCCGATGACGGACAACTGCGCTCGATGGTAATGCCGTCGATGCGCGGAATACCCCTCGGACATTACGAAAAATCCGATATGTTCTCGAGAACCCCGAGCAGCGGCATTCATCCGCTCGAACTGAGTCACAGAAGCGTCGAGGATATGGACAAACATCATCACGATCACGTGGCGAAATCGGAGTTTAGCGGTAAGCACGATGACGACATGGACTCGAGATCGTCGGAGGACGGAAGCGTTTCTCTAGTCAGCGATACCAAACCGGACATAGTACACCAAAGAGTTCAAGCTAGTCCGATAGACTTGAAGAAAAACGCAACTGCGCCAGCAGTCGGAGGCGGCGAGACTTCCGCCTCGGTTACAGGCGAGGATGCACCGCTCGATCTGTCGATGGACGTGCTTGATCTGAGCAAAAAATCCAAAGCAAACAACGTCACCGACACGACCAGCAATCCCGAGGATTTGGGAAGAAATCAGAAGGAATTCTACGACGCGACGAATCAATTTTTACTGACGCAAGCGCTATTGAAGGCCGGACAGGCAGGAAATCCTGCTACCTCGCTCGAAGCTCTCTACGCGAACGCTCATATGATATACAGAAACTTCGGAGGTTTCTCAGCCGCCGGCGTTGGAGCTGGAATACTACCGCCCTATCTGTTCAATCCCCACATGTTCGGTCAGGACTTTGCGATGAAGGACAGACTGCAGAAGGAATTGGTGCGCGGTTTGCAATTGACGAGCGGCGGTACTCTCGTCGAGCCACCGATCGGAAACACCGCATTCGCTGCTGCTTATCCACAGGGCCGAGACATACCGGCGCACTCCATGAGCGAACAGAGCGACTACGCGAAACTAATGTCTTCGAAATTGCCGAACAAGATGGTCAGCCCCCGTGAGAAAATCGACAACTCGCAATCCTCGAATTCCGTAAAGATGGTCATAAAGAACGGAGTTTTGATGCCAAAGCAGAAACAACGAAGATACCGGACGGAGAGACCGTTTACGTGCGAGCATTGCTCAGCGCGGTTTACACTCAGGAGCAACATGGAGAGACACATAAAGCAACAACATCCGCAACACTGGAGTCAGAGGCCGCGCGGCGGCCACTCGACTAGAGGAAGACCACCGGCGAATCCGCCGACTCTTCTGCACAACTCGAATCATCCGGGTAGCCAACAATTGCCTCAATCTTATCCAAACATCCTTCCGAAGATCGGACAATCTTCGTCCGCGGCGGGTTACGAGAAACATTCGATCTCCGATCACGTGAAATACGCGATTCTCGCGCAACAGCTCAAAGGTAGCAAGATCGAGGAGAATGACACGGAAGAAGAATTGGTGATCGACGAGGGCGCACACGACAGAGAAACCGGTGGCAATCACGAGGAGGAAAGCGAACGTCCGACGAGTCTGTTGCGCGGTAAACTCGAGGGAAGCAATTTGTACAAAGAGAACAGTGCGAGACATCAGCAACAGCAGCCTCAAGCCACCGACATGGTAAAAAAAAATCCTGCGAAAGACGAATCTGACGAGGAGGCGGAGGAAGCTGAGGAGCAAGAAAATTGTTCGTCGGTGAAGGTGAAAATTGAACCGGTTGAGGAGAATCCCGAGGACGATTCCAAAGATTGTACGCCCAGCGAACTCTGCGTCACGGAGATGACCAAGATCGAGCAATGTTCCCGCGACGGTATGAGCGAGAGAAACGAGGACGGCACCGCCGATCTCGCCAGTGTCTCCGAATTGTTGGACAACGTTTCGCAGCAGTATCAGCAATTTCAGCCGCAGTATATGAGCGACGAGGAGGGTCTCGTCGCATCGACAAGCGACTGCAACAATTCCGGCAGCGACGAGAAATCCGATTCCATCAACTCGGCAAATTCGGCTAACTCGAACTCGTCGAAAAAAAAGAAGAAGAAGAAAAAGAAGAAGAAGAAGAAGAAGTCCGCTTACTCGATGGCACCGAACAGAGTAATATGTCCGTACTGCGAGAGACCGTTCCCCTGGACTTCGTCGCTGAGGCGGCACATTCTCACACACACGGGACAGAAGCCCTATCAGTGTATGCACTGCTCGCTCCTGTTCACAACGAAGTCGAACTGCGATCGTCACTTGTTGAGAAAACACAAAAACAACGCGAACAAGATTCGCCGAATGAGAAATTCATCGTCGCCCGAAGCACAAGAAGTACCGTCCAACAACAACAGTAGCACATTCGCCATGAGAAACGTCCCCGAGAGGCCTTACAAATGCAACTTGTGTCCCAGCTCGACATTCTCGACCTTGGGCAATCTTAAGAAGCACAAATCGTCGAAACACTCGCGAGGTTTTAAATCGCGGCCCGAATCACCGGTAACCAGCGAGCCGCAAAACAGTCCACTCGCTTGTAACAAGCAGAACGATCAGAGTGGTTACGAGAGTCAATCATCCAGCGTCTCGGATAATGCGGATCCAATGGAGCAGGTGGAGAACGTGGAACACGCGGAAGCAAACACCGAGAATGTGGAGAAGGCGAAAAATGCCGAAAAGGGAAAAAGCGCCGAGATCACGGAACACAATGATACCGCGAAAGAGAGAGAAGCCGCTGAGACCACGGATCAACAGATCGATAACGCGGAGAGCTTGGACAACATGGAAAATTCCTCGGCCTTGGATACCGGAGCTGCGAAATCCAATGATAATACGCTACCCTCGACGAACGAGACATCGAAATCTCGAAGACCATCGCCACGATCATCCCCCGGTCCCACCGACGCACCTTTCAAGTGCCATCTGTGCGACAGCGGATTCTCCGAGCGCCAAGATTGTCTCGAACACATAAGAATCAATCACACGAGGTCCTACGAGATATTGGTCGCCAAGGGTGCGCTCGACATGGACATTGAGACTCCTGAGGAACAACAACAACCACCCCCGCCTCAACATCACAGCGATGGCGAGGAGAAACGCGGTAGATTTCCAGATTACAGCAACCGAAAGGTACATTATCGATTTTGCTACCAAAGTCATTTTTCCAATAGGTCGATCCTAACTTCTGTAACTAAACCTTTTTTTTATTGATTGCAGGTCGTTTGTGCATTCTGTATGCGCCGTTTCTGGTCGGCCGAGGATCTCCGACGACACATGAGAACTCACACGGGCGAGAGACCGTTTTCCTGCGACATATGCTGTCGTCGTTTCACCCTGAAGCACAGCATGCTTCGCCATCGTAAGAAGCACGAGTCAGTCGACTCGACGATGTACGTTGGCACGAGCGGTGACGAGGAGTCCGCACCCTCGCAACCGCCGACGATAACGCCGCGCAGTCAGCAACAACAGGCATCGATGGTGAACGCGACGAGCGGTGAGTCAAGGATTCAGGAAAGGATCTCCCTGCCGACGGTGGCGTCCGTGGCGACCGGTGACGCGGCGCCGAGTGGCTTGATGAGGTTCAATCCTTACGAGAAACTAACGACGCTAACGGGAAAATTGGCGAACGCCCAGCAAAATTTTCACTCGGCCGAGGGTGCCGACACGGAGAACGACCTTATCTCGAATCTCCTGGGTATTCGCGACAAGAGCATAATCGACAAGGTGCTGCAAGCATCGGCCGACGATGCGGCGAAGCTTCTCGGTGTTAACAGAAATCACGACTGAACAATTGAACACGAGAGTGCGAGCGAAAGTTAACGAAGGACGATACGATAATCGCGAAGAATGTGTGTGAATGCGTGTGCGTGTACAAAGAAGAAAGAAAAATCAATTAATATAATAACTTCATTAGTGGACCCCGGGTGACTCTTGGCCCCCCGCGGGGGTGTTTGCGTTAACACTCCCGAATCTCGTTCACGATCGTGCCTTACAGATTCTATTGGCCTCCCTGCTTTATGGTCGACCGTTCGAGTCGACGAGCGGGAGGCAACCCCGGGATATAACTGCGTAGAGAAAAGAGGTGGCTAATTGTCGCGTAGATAAAAAAAAAATACCATAAAAGAAACAACGTTCGAGAGGAGACAAAGCGTTCCTTGAGCGTGGCTTCGACCATTGTTTCTTTTCAAAGACAAGATTGCGAATATTTCACTTCTTACTTTCAATTATCGAATCCAGGTATACATATGTACGTGTTTACTAATATATTATACAGAAAAAAAACGATATCGATTCTTTTCTCTTCGTCGGTTGTGTGCCTATATAAGTTTCCATTTCTATTCGTGCTGTGTATTTTTCGTGAGTACATATATATATAAGTGTGTATGCCAATAGTGTGTATATGTATATACGGCTAGAGATAGGGATAGCATAGATGTGGTACGGTATTTAGATGCAGTGCGGTTAATCGAGGAAAAGAAAATATAAGACGCGAATAGATTGGTCGCCAGCACATTGAAAAATTTATTTACGCGGGTCCGTCGACGCGTCGGGCGGACGGTGAACACATCGTTTTGATTGAACTTCTATGCTAAAGGTGTAAAATTCTCAATTTAACGCGTATCGATTCGTAGTATTAAAAAAAAAGGTGTATCTCGCGATCAGCTCATGCGCCAAGTATCGCGTCGACCGTTTTTCTCCCGATCGAGGAGTAGATAAATTGAATAGTTGAATATATTAGCACGTAGGGCCGAGGTGTAAAATTATATTGTCGATGACACTTGACGGGCATCGGATGACAGAGGGGCGAAGGGGGGAGAAGGCGGTATCGCGAGACAATAGGTTGTACTTGAATCCAAAGAGAAATGTTTTAAGCAACGATTACAATACTATAGCCATACGTGTTTCGGTTCTATTTATTATATTAAGTCTCCTGTATTCGTTTGATGCATAAAAATTGCAATTACACACGAAGGTGCCGCTTAATCATTAAGTTGTTCTCCTTTTTCTCTTCGTGGCAGGTAATTAATTGATATGAGATAATATGCTACGCGCGAACGATGTAACCGAATCCGTGGAGCAATAGGGAAAAGAGAGTCTATAATATTTAATCGATCTATATTTTATTGTCCAAGAGTTATCGTATGTAAATAATAACGAGTATAATTATTAATAACCCCGTAGACTAGTATGTTTCGGAAGCTCCGATGGGATAATATTGATATTTAAAAATGCAATTATACCAAATAATGGCCAGGCTTGATTAAGCGCGGAAAAAATATATATATTCATATATATATATACATATATAGATTGAAGCTCCAAAAAGGTACACGTTTACATTTAATCGAGAGTCACGACACCACCGTTCAACGTTTTGAATAAACGTATGACTGCCGATTGTTCGTGTCTCTCTACCCTCTTTCTTTCTTTCTCTTTCTCCTTTTCTCTCTATACATGTAATATTTTCTTGACTTATGATTTATTTATTCTTTTATATTAAAAAAATAATAATAATAATAAAATACGTGATTTCACAAAAGACGTGCTAATTGGAGAACTTGGAGGATGGCCAATTTACGACAATCGTGTTCGAGAATATCCGAGTTTACCAATGGCGAAGCACGTTATTCTCGATCACGATTCTGTGTAACGTATATTATGGTTGACGCGACATATCATATGCCACTTGTAGCGTTATATTCTACGATGACATAGCTACATTACGTAAACAAAGTGAAAAAAATCTATTTATTGAAGCAAAAAGAAGTGAAAAAAAAACCAGGAAGTTAACGATGATGAGAAAGCGTTGGAATGTGGGCTTTCGATTGAAACAATTTTCTTTCTCCCTCTCGATTCGCAACTATCAACATATAGCGCTATGAATTAATCATTGTAACACGTACGTAAACGATTACGTTGTAATCTCGTTTGACTTTTACTTATCAATAATAATAGACAATGTAAAACTGAAGAATTGCCGAGTCGTTGATTTATTTTCCATCCTCTATAATGTCACAAGCTCAACGTCGATCGGAGAAAAAAAAATCTGACTGTGCTATCGTCAAAATATAATCTCATCTGAAGTTGGTTCGTCGAAAAAAATGGAGTCGCCGATTTGGGACGCAAAATCATCGAGTATATAAATCAGCTGAGCCCCAGCAAACTGGGTAAGTTACGGAACGAACGTTTTGCGAACATTGAGTCATCGTTGTTCAGGTACGAATGAGAACACTGCGCAGAGCCGCGGCTGACACAAGGATGATTCAAAGGCGACGGCTTTGCTTGCCTCACGAAAGGAACTCCGGCCAATCACCGCAACTGTCCCACAAAATCGATCATAATCTTCACACAAAAATGGAAGGTGATTCGACCCACCGGCGCGTTATCTTTCGCAGAATGTATTAATTCATCGTTACCTAAATCGTTCTCTAAAGTAGCGAGCCCAGTCTACGGTCATCCGGACATAACTTGTATCGCCGAATTCATAAAAAATAAATTGTATTTCGCAACGTTGGCGGTGGGAAAGCGAGAGGCAAGAAACACGTCGGACATTCATTTATTCAACATCGACAATGAGCTGGTCTATCAGAATTTCTACAACGACTTCGGACCGCTGAATCTCGCTTGCCTCTACAAGTAAATAAGCACGCTCGTTTCTCAATCGTTTCGCGGCTGAATACAACCTGTTCTGAATAGATATTGCTGCAAAGTGAACAAGAAACTCAAGAATCCGGCGAACAAGCACAAACACATTGTTCACTACACGTCCCAGTATCCGCAGAAGAGAGCCAACGCCGCCTACCTCATGACTTCCTACGCGATTCTTTACTTGAAGAGAAATCCAAGAGACGCTTATGCTAGTCTAATTAACGTCATTAACCAACCCCTGAGACCCTTTCAGGATGCTTCTATGGGAACGTCGATTTACAACATACGTCTTCAAGGTAAGACGCGATCTATCGAAATTTTACTTTCTTCCGAGGGAATCGTTTAATCGTATTGTAACGTAAGGGCAGACTGCCTGAACGCGGTTCACAAAGCCGCCGCTTTCGGTTTCTTCAACTTCGACGATTTCGATCTCTGCGAGTACGAAAAATACGAGCAGATGAGATACGGCGATCTCAATTGGATGTTACCGCAGAAGTTTCTCGCGTTCACGGGTCCCAGCACGGAAATCGGAACCGCCTATCATCCCCCCGAGCGCTACATCGACTATTTTCTCAAAAACGGTGTCATAGCCGTTGTGAGACTGAATAAAAAATCGTACGACGCGTCGAGATTCACGAGGGCCGGAATAGCTCACTACGATATGTTCATGCCCGACGGAAGTTCACCGCCGAGACACATTCTCCATGAATTTTTGAAACTCGCGGAAACTACGGACGGACCGATAGCTGTTCATTGCAAAGCCGGTCTCGGAAGAACCGGATCTCTCATAGCCGCGTATTTGGTGAAACATTACCGAATGTCCGCGAGAGAAGCTATCGCGTGGATGAGAATATGCCGGCCGGGATCGGTCATTGGCCAACAACAGGCTTGGCTCGAGGCCATGGAAAACGAGCTGTGGCGAACTGGCCAACAGTACAGGCAAGACGTGCAATTAATAAAAAATGAAATTAAGGAGAAAACTAAACTACAAACAAAATGACAAACGGATGAACGACCTTCGCCCGATCTTTAGATTGAAGCATCACGGGGACGGCGACATGATCGTCCATCACAAACGAGGAATTTACTCGATAGCGCACAAATTGGAGAAGAAGATTCATGCGGTTATGGGCAGAGATATAGCTACGTCGAAGAAGCGCGAAAGATGCACAGGCAAGCGCAAAAAATATATTTACCAACAATTTCCAAAGATGAAGTAACTCTGTGCTAAAGTAAGATTCTGACCGAATTTCGACTGTTTCCCGATGGTATAAAATCCCAAATAAAAGTCAACCATGCAGCAGGTTGTAAGAAAATTACTTTACTCAATAGTAATGCTAAAAAGTTATTAACAAATCGGATTACAGAGGAATCGTTTAACGAATCATTCGATAAATAACAAAAATAAAAGGTTTTGGAGCTTTTCTGAGAAAAAATGTCTTTTATCTATGAAGTCACATTTTTATATAATCTCTGGGAAACACTGCTCATTAGATTCAAGTTTTGGGTTAATCGATTTTTCCAAAATTAAATTCATTTTTTTTCATCTAACTTTTCGACATTATTATCATGCAAAATCAATGTTCTTAGCACTTTCTGTGGGTTGCTTTTTTCTCGATTTTGATCCCGTCGGGAATTCTTTGAAATTGTCTACGAATCTCCCCTTTGGCTGAGAAAGTAGCGGTATACCCTTTTTAATCGTTAAAATAGTTTGTAATGTGACATGGTTTGTATATAGGTAACAGTATTGATGATTCAGCGTGTGGGATGACATTGGTGGGTGATCGAAAGTGGAAAGCAAACAGTCTCGTTCCTGCGAACAAGATAACCAAACCCGGAATCACGGGCTTGCTAGGTAACGAATTACTGTCACATGCGCTCAACGAAAAAAAAAGGTTCTCGATTTATTCCCCCTCGATCATGTAAAAATATATATTTTTGCAGGTAAATTTCGCATGGTACGGGCACGCACACCGCCCAAAGTGGACGTCCGATCGCCGGTCGTAAACAGAAGATTGAACTTGGATGCTGCGCGAGGCAAAACAAAGATAAATGACGCAGATAACAGGACACAGGGCGATCGTCTCAATGAGATAAAAGCGGGAAGAAATAAGTTCGGTTGAATTTCATTCTACGACATCAATGACGATTCAACGAATTCGACGTTTCATTCTTAGAGCAGGTTAACCATTAGGAATAACGAATCGAATGACAATGGTAGTGAAAAATGATGATTTATTAGTCCGCAAACCGTTACGAATAGATACTTTCAAGTTTATGATGCATTTGTTTTCATGCTTATGAGACGGTCTCTTAATTTTTCTTCCTCAGTCTTTAAACGCTCGGCGTTTAAATTCGTTCGCCAAGATGATCTGAAAAAGAAAGGAAAAAGGATATACATGACAAAGATCACCAAAAATATCATCGAACAAGAGTAATTCGCCATTACAACGAATTACGAAAAAACTTACAGATGAGCACAAAGTTCGTTTAGGTGATAAGGAACGAGATACCGCGTATGCGGCGAGAGATCCTCGAAAGGATCTTCTCTCCTGTTGACGGCTTCGAAGCCCTCTAATCGAACGACAAAATGTTTACTGTACTGTGTCGCCGGTTCTGGGCCGATGGTTCTCTTAGCCGTGTCGAGCACGCTTGGCAAAGCTATGTCCCTGAAATCGCTGATAGCTTCCCCATCGAGATTATGATCGTAGGGACGTTTGAGCTCGATCAAATTGCCAACGTTGTTCCTCCACTGGGTGTCGAGAAGCGCTCTAGCTCTCGGAGTGTCCATCCAAACAGCTCGATAGTTTTGTTTCAATAAGTCGGCCACCCATGCGGCCGGACCTACTCGAGCAACGGCGTCCCATTCGCTCGCCGCGTACCAATCGCGCACCTGTGATTAGCGATATAATATAATGACGTTGTAACCCGGCCATGTATTGGTCGAGTTTTCCCACGGTTAATCAAGAAGCTCTCGTGATACGTACGTGACAGCCACAATGGATCTTGAGAATCTCTCGAAAGTCCGTCATGAAAGACATGAAGGTCGGCGAGCCGCGGGCGTACAACAGTACGATTGCATCGCACTCGTCGCCGTTATTACTTCCCTTGTACGTCTCGTCGTCGGTGGTTTCGACGCTGTCTGTTTGCGCTGAATTTCCCGTGATCTTGAAATCCCTCAAATTCGTGCTCATGTACACAGACTGTCGCGCATGTCGCAAATGCAAACGGTATACAAATAATACCGTGCCGCATACTATGAGTATGATCAGTATAACGGTTATAGCAATTGGTAGGAGCAATATGTTGTCCGAGTTTATTTGCTTGCTTCCCCCAACCATAACGTTGTACTCTATCGCCGACGTATCCTTGGGTATTCTCTCGCATCTTTGCAGCCACGTGCACGGCGGACGTTCCCGCGTGTCCCTCAAGATTTCCTGCGGAGGATTCCATATCGTGCCTCGGGAACATCGCTCGTCGTGCAACGTTAGCTCGAAGCAATAACTCGAGTTTTTAGGTACCTGCAGCGCAAAGACACATTCCAGGTCTTTCGTATATGTGTCATTGTTGAATTGTATCTGTCCGAATAGACAAATGATGTACAATTTTCTCATCGCACGTTAATCTAATACCTACAATAATTATCAGAGATTCCGCAAGACAAAAGACGGATTATTTGCAATCGAATGATAATCTTATCAAAATTACCTTTGTCAAACTGCAATTTTTTAACGCAGGCACCGCCTCGTCCTGTAATCAAAAAACGAATCTTATGCGAAAGTTGGGTCTCCCGCCAATCGGCGATTTTAACCCACGCGCGTTATAAAAATATCTACTTTCATGCTGTATACAAAGTTAATGGTAAATAATATAAAACTATATATTACCGTGCTAATTTCCCACGTGTACAAGGCTGGGTGATTGTTCAGAACACAAGCATTTTCTTTTAATTCGTCCGGGTACAGCGGTGTCATAGCTAAAACCATGCCTACTGTACCGGAAGGTACAGATACGCTCAACGTGAAAGTCACTAGTTCCTTACTGTAAGCACAACGTCGTGTTTTTTTTTCGCTTTTTCAAAACGATATCAAGATTTTTGAAAAAGCGATTGTTACAATCCAGAAGCTCCGTGGACAATGTGTTATGCTTTGTGCTCTCGATGCCGATTACACTATGTGCATGCGCTTTTTTTGTTATTGTAGATCGAAATGATTGCAACCTATCGACTATGAAAACCAAATGAGGAGGCCGATAATGTACGCTGGTGGTGCTTTGTTATAGCGAAACGTCATGTAAGGGTATGCAAAACGCTATCTACGCTTCACTTCTCGATTTTGTCTTTGCAAATGTTTCATGAGCATACGCGACATACGTCGTTATTGCGACTCGCGGAAATGATGTGATAACTCGTCTTCGATTTTCTTTTTCTTCGCATTCATAAATAATCTAACAGCCGTGCAGCATTGATATGGCATTAAGGACTCGAACCAATGAATACTTACAGATGATTGCCGTAATTGATTCCCAAGTGTTACCTCCTCCACAAGAAAATGAAATAAAGAACGATGTTTACACGTGAATATCAATAATGCGGATGGAATCTTCGATAATTGCGTCGATCGAATGACATAGCTCATTAAGCATAGCGGTATTACGAATAGCGTATTGTGAAAGCCGCTGTGATACGTCGAGACGAATGAAGCTATGGAAAATTTGTTCACCTAGGCTCATCGTTGGACAGATCCTCGTTGAAACAACGAAACTTTGGCTCCGTTGCCTCCGTGCGATTATAATCCATCTCGAGGTATCTGTTTCCGCGGATGGCGCGCGTGTAGCCGTCAACGGTGAAACGCAGCGCGTAACATCCAGTGAATACATGTTCGTACCACATTTTGAATGGTCCTCTTTCCTGTAACAAACGCGAAACATTGATTCGTAACGTCCTGGTGAATAAAAAGCAAAACCATGGTGTTCAATGGTAAATACGCATAAAATTCAAGGCCATTGCCATTACTTTTTACCCGTATGCAAGGGGTTGAAAGGACATTTAGAAAATCGGAATTTTAGGTATTAAAAAAAAACAAGAATCGTCAAAGGAATTTAAGGACATTCTGGGCCTTTTCTGAGACAAAAAAATCCGGTACTTTTCCAGGACATTTCCAGGCTGGATAAATTCCAGGCCTTTTGCATGACGAGCAGATTCCAGAATTTTTTCAAGGAAGAACAAATTTTTAGGGATTCAGCAGGACAAAAAAAATTCCAGGACTTTTTAGAGAAAAAAATTCAGGGCTATCGCAGGACAAGAAAATCTCCAGGATTTCCAGGACCACTGAACACCATGAAAGCTATGCAATTGATTAAATTACTTTGCAATTAGATCCAGCAGTGTCGTTCACGCTCGGCGTTACGCAAATGGTCCTCTCAATTGTATGTATTTCTTCTTCGTACGAGGACTCTGTATTGAAAACATAATTCTTGCAGTCCTCCTTGTTGGTGATTGACGAGTTCACAAGAAGCGCCACTTCATAATTGCATTCCACATTGGGCAAGGCAAAAGTCACCTTAACCAAACCTACGAGAAGATTATTATGGAGATTGTACAGCCGTTCCGATAAGATGCTTTATTGACTTAAATGAATGATCGTTTCCCCAACTCTCTTCCCCGTCGCCTCCCTGCCTCCTATATTGTTACATACCGGATGACGTCGATCCATCCTTTGACAATTTGTGATACTCGATGTCGTCGGAGATATTATCAATCCTACATGACCTATGACTCCTGGCTTGTCTATATTCTAAGCCAGACGTGGGCCCGCTTGTGCCGCATCCATGATTGTAGAAATACTACAAATTGATAATCAATGAAAAAAAAAACTTGATGTCGCACAAAAAAAAACACTGTGTTATTATTAACAAGGTATAAACTGGAATAATCATCACCGAAGGATTATCCGGGAAATATAAATGTTACAAGGTCGACAGTCCGCGACTGATGTATTTGCTTTCTTTCGAATGAAATATGAGGCATTTCGAGGCTAGAGTTGCGACGTATAGAAAGTACACTTACTTGACAATGATAATCGTCGAGTGCGGATCCCCGAGCACAGGTGAGCAGAAGCGTCAAAACTATGAACGCCCAGTGCATCTTGCACGCACCGCCGACGGAACTCAAGTTCATCACTTTTCACGAAATAATGTAAAACACCGCGAGTCGTACCGTACTCATTCTCCGCTCATTAATTTCATTTTCGCGCGCCCGAGCCCTCGCTTGTAACATAACTTTGGTTAAACGAGATCTTTACACTTCTCGAACAGTTCGAAGTGTCAACAAAGAGACTCCTTGTTTGTTGTCACATGCTATTAGGCGTCTAAGTGAATATCGTGAAGCTCACATAGTCCCTACGTGCCATATGTCAAATTGCGCGTCATTACCGACTCGAATATACGATTGGTCGCGACTATAACAATAATAATCCGTCATTATTAATCGCGCGATCGGCGTTCGCGGAACGGGCGGTTATCAATATTTCAGACGGAAGCCGATAAAAACGAGATCCTACAGGTTTTGGCTTCTACGCGTTGGGCTAACGTGTAACTCTGCGTGGTGGATTTCGCGCGCGGTTTCTCGCCGGCCTGCACGCTGCGCCGCGAGACTTCGCGGCAATGGAAACAAACGACTTCGAGTCGATACAAAGAAGTTGTTTTGTTACTCACGATCTTATTTTCTTTGACAGTCGCCGCCGACACCGACGTCGTAGAAATAAATGAACACTCTCTTTGTCCCGAAAAATCCATCCCCGACGACAGACCACGACGACGATTCATCGATGATTTTGCTCTGCCACGATTTGCACCTTAGAACGCAAGGTTGCAGCGGCAATATTACACTCAAAATATCTTTACAGATTCCTTTTTTCATTGCAGTCTCTCGTCGAAACATCACAAATCATCTGCCGCAAGAGGATAAATTCATGTGGAACAAAGGGTTTCGTTTGATTGCTTGTTAAGGGATCGATTCAACGCGTCGATAACCCTTTGAGGCTAGCCGCGTGTTCATCGTGCCGCAATAATTGAATTTGAGTACAAACACTACGTGAATTAGGTTGAATATGCTGCAGAACCGCTGCAACTTTGATAATATCTAACGATCACAATTTGTGATTATGTATTTCGCGAATTATAGAACCGTTTGTGACGAGGAAACGCGAGCACGTCGAGACTCGTCGCGTCCATTCGAAAACTGGCTGTGCGGTGCGTGGGTGCGCGCGCAGCTTTTTTGTAACGGCGAAAAATTTAACCGCTTTTATCCGTTTTCGGTACTGGCTGTGATGTATTTTCTCGATTAAAGGGAACTTCCAATGAGGCACGTGTCATTCTATTTGTCTAGTTATGCTAAATGCCATGAATATCGTTAGATACAACGAAAATTATTAACTAATGTAGTGAATATGTGTTGGCGACAAATGCGCGTGCTTTACGTTGAGCATTTCATGCAAAGCAATCTACAGATACGTATCCCATTTACAATTACATGCTCGGTAGCATCGAAAAATTGTTTTCCGGTTAAAAATTCCACGGAATTGAAACCGGGCAAGGCTGGGACATGCTCGCGTCTCGACGCTCGGCGTCGCAGTGTGTCTCGTGGCGTTGTCGGGTGCGACCACAACGCGAGCCCATCGCGCAGTCGCCACGAGTACGTACATCGGCCGCGTCGCGCTCCGTTCGCGCATTCCGCAGCGTTGCTGCCGCTGGACCTGTTGTGTTTGATGTTGTAATCGTATTGTTGTGATTGTATTTTTGTTTTTTCTGTTGTCGTCGTTCGTACAGTATATCGCAATTAGGTCAACATAATGTTACTCTGAAATATCGAGAGATTCGTAAACACACGTCGTCGACGAAATCATTCGTCGTCTACGAGAGTGTAGCTGTAAATCGTTGGAAACGAGCGTTATAAATATGGCGCAAATACAGACGTCAAATCCGGATGTTCTGCCGAAGAGTTTCGTCTCCGCGATGCGAACGTTGTTTCGCATAATGGACGATCAGAACACCGGATACGTGAAGTATTCGGACATCGAGGAGCGCTGGCAGGACGACGGGACGCAGGGACTGCCGAAGGGAGTGCTCGAGAGTCTCAAGAAAGTCACACCGCCGAACGGTCTTCTGACGTTTGAGAGATTTTGCGCAGGCTTGAAGATTTGTCTGCTACAGATACAGAGCGCCGGCGAGGGTAAGCAACGCGACGGACAGCCCAACAGGCCGCCGTCTGCTCCCATTCTCGCGGACAATCAAAACAAGCCAGCGTGGACGTCACCGAACACAGCAGCCATCAGACCAAACAATGCCATATCGCAACAGCGCACGCTGAGCATGCCGCAGTTACTCGGAGGACGCAAGGAGATTCCTAATGTTCCCATGGAAGTAATAGAAACTCGGGCGCCTCCGGATTCCAAAGCCATAAAAACTTTTGGTCCTCCGAAACCGCCGAGAACAGGCGCAGCCACCGAGGGCAGAGCTCTGAGCTCCGACAGAAATTTCGACAAGTCCGAAATTAGAACGGTACTGCAGAATTGGCAGATGGGCCTTATGATGAGCGAGGACAAGCGTCAGGCGGCGACGACAAATTATCCAACGGACTCTAGAACTCTTCTGAGGCCTACGAGAGCTCTGGGCGATGGAAAGTCTGTAGATTTACAGAGCAATCAGAACGGTCTGCCGCCAAAGAAAACTATGGGTCGTCGCAGAGAACCCAGACGTCACACGTTGCAGAACGGTATTGATTACAATATGGTAAAGGACGTTTGCAATTTTGGTTCCCAATTTACCTAGCAATGTGGAAACACAGGAATTATTTTTATCGTTAGTTTTCATGCATGACAATTTTTATTTTCATTCACAATAGTTGGGAACCTCGTATCTCCGTATGTAGATTGTCCAGGAATCGTTATAAATAAGATATAAATTTACAGATGAAACGAATGCACCAGATTGAGCAGGAGAAGGATCTTCTGCTGCAGGGTTTGGCAGCCGTTGACAAAGCCAGGGAATGGTATCTCAAACAGATATCGTCTACTCAAGAGAAAATCAAGCATCTCGGTCGTATGGGATCTCACGTGGTACGTCAATTTTACCGTACGAAAGGGCGATTGTATACGCTTAGAAAGTTTTATGAAACTAAAACTTTGCCCTGCAGGAACAATGGACCGAGGCGCAACAGGAACGATTGGAGCTTCAGCGAGCGCGAGTGCTCGAGGTGAACTCGCACTTGGCCGCTTTGATAACGAGTTGGGAGCGCGGCGGCCTTCCGCTTCACATGAATTTGGCTTTTCTCAGCACGCCGAGTTCCGCTCAGCTTCACCAGGACATGCTCTCGCGGTTGAAACATCAGAATCATCGATTAACCGAGGTACGAAAGTCTGGCTTTAAATATTCCGCATGTAACCGCGAAGAATCCGATCGATTAAAACCGAGTATTCGGCGTTGCAGGAAGTCAGCAAGAAGAGCCACAAAATCGCACTGTTGGAACAGGAGAAGGACAATCTCATGCGAGAATTGTACAGCAGACAAGCGGGAATGGTACAGTCTCGGAGATCAACGATGATCCACGAGCAGCACGACCAGACATTCATGTAAGGTACTAACATTTCTAGCGACTCCCCGTAACGTTCCTAGCTCACCCAAAACACAATTACCGTAGAATCACGAGTCAAACGACACGATCTATCGTCAATAATTGTTCCCGACGCTTTAATTATTATCGACGAATAACATATATTTAACTTAGAGTCGTGTTACGTTTTTTTTTTTAGAATTTAATGGAACAAATGAAGCTATCGACTCGTTACGCCAGGTGCAAGCCAATAAATATATTTATTACTTTCGTTATAAAAAAAAGGGAGAGCGAGAGGAAACAGGTATATATAAGTAGGAATCTTGTAATAGAACATTACTGTTATAATCCGTCCATTATATTGTACTGTTTTACGTTATTTTTTTTTTTTTGTAATAAATTATTCAATTTATACGCCTCTAATACGCACTTTTCCACGCGTTAGTCACAGCCATCGGATATCCATATTGGTAACGCCCCTCTTATCTGCTCTTGAGTCCATTGCCCTTCTACAATGCATTTGCTCGTTAAGAAAGAAACTGGATTGCAAACGGCGTTTCACTGAAATACGACAGTTGCGCATCTTCGTCGTGTCGCATTTAAATGAATATCGAAATTCTGCTCCTTACGGTTAAAGCTCTTTGTGTAGATAATTGTATCGGGCCCCCTATCTCATTTGACCAGTTCAACGCCGATAAGCGCGAGCTTCCCTTCCGCCGGGGCGATATATGCGCGAGGGTATAATCCGTAACGCTGCTTGATCTGCCTTCCCGAGCGATTCGTTTTCTTGCATCAAGCTCGATCTACACGTGTATCCGGGACGGCCGACAGCCTTGAGCGAAAGATACACGCGCATGCATCGTTTTAATTTGCGCAAGAAGAAAATTCTTCGACGTTTTCATCCAACTGTGACACACTTATTATTTCTTCTCTTTGCCCTTAGCCACGCGGAATGTCAAGTGTTATCGCGGCTCGAAGCGCGCGTTCGTATCGTGCATCTCAATGGTCCGATAGGGACATCGAGTTCAGAGAGACGAGATATAGGCTGAAATAGCGAACGGAAGTTCTCCGATTATTTCTATACAACGGAATTTATTCACGTCCGTTCTCTATCAATGCCGTCGCTTTACCTTATCGTCAAAACTTTCGGAATCACATCCCGACGTCGGAGACGAAATGCTCGTTCCAGGAACGAGCGAAGATACTCCGAACGGAATCTCTCGGAGAGAAGCTTTTTGCCTTGACTCGCACGTGTGGAAAGACTTCGGAGAGGGCGAGACGCGTCGAAGGTCGTAGAAAATAAAACTAAAAAGAGAAATACTGAAAAATGAAGACCGTCGGCTTCGCGAAGAGTTGCAGGGTCGCAAGTGCAATGCCTCCGAGCCGCCGTGAGCGCTTGCAACGAGAGCCGCCAAGAGTCGGGTTTGTATTTAGTCAGCTTTATCGTTATGTTCGGCCGAACGCGAGCTCGCGTTCCCGAACGACCGACCGACAGCTGACTCGCACCCCACGCATGGTTTACTAGAGAACTGCTTACACGAGATACTGTAGCCCTCGTTTAGTAGTACTCGGACTCTTAGGCTGTTTAGCGGTCCGTTGCTGTGCTTCGATCTTCGTAGTTCGCTCTCGTCCGGCCTGGCCTTTGAGACGCGCTCTCTTCACACGCCGCAGCGTCTCTTTCATCGCTAATCGTGACCCGTACCTGCTAGTTGAAACAACAATCGACTCTATTGATAATTCGTATCGTCGATTATACTTCAACACAATATTCGTCAACGAGAGTGATTCGACGTTCCCGCCCAGCAACAATCAACAGTGCGTCGAGAATCTCGACGAATATTTCAAGTTCATCAACGATCACGATTCTTTCACATCATCATGCTACGAAAATCAACGTGTACGGCAGTCTTTGTACTCCTCACACTAGGTATGACCTTGATGAATTACTATACATTGATTTCTTGTGTCCGAAGAAACTGGTCGACCCGATTTGTTCCCGAAACGCGATAAAGTATTTATCGAGAAAAAATGACTTATCGAACTCTGTACAATTTTTATATACGCACGATAGATTATCAATGGGTAATTCCACATAATTTTTGTGCCGCTTCGAGCGCGAACGTTGTTACAAAACGAAAGAAACGCGATCCCACGCATGCATTATTATATCTCGCGCAAAGCTATCACTCGGAGAAACGAGTGGGAAGCGTTGGATGCATCCGGCGCATTGTTCCTCCCCGATCGGCTCCAACACGTGCGGAACTCACGAGACGGAAACACATGGGGATAAACGGGCCGTTTCCATTTTCTATGCTTGCAGGAATATTGGCAGAGGCCTGTGACCTCGATCAGATGGCTCACGGCTGTAGGATAACTAATGCCCAGTGTAGCTGCGGCTACGGGTGCAAATCCGAGTACAGATACGAAACCAACGAGGACTGCAGATTGGCTCTGAAAGGTGACAATGTAAAAAAAAATTATCCATAATCCGATGATCGACTAATATTGATCGTTTTTTTTTTTCAACATTGCAGGAAGACGCCACGATATTTGCAACAATCAGGTTCCCTGCATGCACGACGGGACGTGCTTGCAAATATCCCAAGAGCCGGGATACAAGTGCCGATGCGAGGGGACCGGATACTACGGAACTCGATGCGAGAGACGTTAGTAACAATCGTTAATTAATTCATTGTCTCAACGAGGCACTTCGTCTCGTTAATAATTGATCTAACGAGCGCACTCGCTTGGGTTCACGATGCCGACGGGATATTCTTTCAGTTTGTCCGGGACCGAATAATCTACGCTTCCGCGGACCGTTCCCCTACGAGTGCATCGTAATCTGAGCCGTGCTCGCACTACTCGGAGCGTCGAGCCGCATAGCATCCAGCCGTTTAATCAGTAGAATTTGGCGCGACAGACGTATTTCTCCTCTACACGAGCAACGATACCCACACATTTTTGTACATACCCAACGACCGAATGAATAAACGTTAATACAATTGACAATCGTCGCTACAATCGGACGAATAGCGTGGCAACAACAGCGAAAGTTCACAACCGGCGGACCGACTCAGCATATTGAAGAAGAGAGCGTCGATTTACTTTGAGATTACCAACACATGGCGACAATATGGTATACGTTATTGCTTGCAAGATTTATTCACCAATAATTTTACATTTATGTTTTGCATATGATGTGTCGGGTCTAAGGGTCTTGAAACAGGCACTTTATAGTCGTTTATAACAGTGCACGTGAAACGTCATTTACGCGGATCGTGTGGTGACTCTTGTCGTTTTCTTCCATTCTCTGTATATGACTAAAGAATAATACGGCGATTCTCGTACTTTTATTCGGCCACAGTTGTTCGATGAAAAACTTAAGAAGGATTATTCCCGTTCCGTGATATACCTCGTATCGCCATTTGGACAATGCCGCATCGTATATTTTCAATTCGACTGTCTTTTTGTGTTTTTTGTTGTTATTTTTTCTTACTTTTTCATTATACTAATTTGATTTCACAACACGAGACTGCATCAGGAACTTAACAACGCATTTTATATACTTTTATATCTAATATATTATCTAGAACAAACGATTGGCCAGTCGCAACGTTTTCATTTGTCTTTTTATACGTCAATCGTCAATGTTCTCGCTCCATCTCGTTCTCTCGTGTGGCCCGTCAACGAAAAATTCAACGCGACACAATAGTTTGTTCACTGGTAAGACGACCGACTAATTTTCGTTCATTCTCACCTCCTCCTGCTATTATGCGAATTTTTTCATTCAATAGCTACTGCTGAGTCAGTCATGTATTTCTTTTATATATTTTTCGTTTTGTTTTTGTTCCATCTAATGTTTATCATCTGTGGCTTGGTCTATCAATCATACGCGTACACGGCGTGTGTGTGGCTTCTTTTAATATCATACAACTAATTTGCGTTATTGTGTACATTGTGTGGGTAGAACAAATTATTCCAAAGAAATTATTATAAATAAAGATTGTATCAACATGTACGTATATTTTTATAAAGGCAGACAGGACATTGCCTCGAAACATACAAACAGGCAGGACGCGTCGACGGCCCAATGTATACTCGAGTTTTCGATTTGTTTTCTTCACTTTTCTCTCACGATTTTTTTTTCATATCCTCCTGCGTTATTCACGAACATAAATACGTTTCCCGATAGTGTCGCCGTTCCTTCCGGCAATTCGATTAATTAAAAGTCGTCTCGATACCTTTTTCGCAACAGCTACAATTTATTAAAAAGAGACTTGAAAAAAAAAGAAAAAAAAGAAAATTGATTGTGTTGATTGTAAATTGATCGAGGTATATAAGGGCAAAAAAATCATATTCAGAGCAGCCGCAAACACTCTAAACAGTTGAATTTGTACTGCTAATTTAATATTGGCCTAATCGCCTCCCCCTCTCCCCCCGTTCCATTGAGATGAGCTTTACCGCATCCAGTGATAATAAAACGGCTCGTTGTTATCTCTAAACAAATTTTTACCGTCCGATAATGTTTCATTCTTTTCTGCCGACTATTATTATCATGGTTGTCACAAAAGTCTTGGCATTTTGGCAAATGTTCATGTTCATGCTTACAATAATAATCTCGGCATCCGACGTGCGTGGACTAAACATAAGTAATATGGATACAATTTGGATACGTGATGGTTTTTCTTTCGCGCCTTCCACGATATTACATATATATTACTCTTCGATTACGCCCGGGGTGTGTTGTGAACGTTCCTGACTGAAGCCTCGCGTACCGTCCGGTCCTTTCGGCTGTCTGACCACCGTCAATTTCGGACCCGTCTCTTCTAGGGATATCGTACGCAGTCGGCTTATCAGACGTTCGGGCCGTTGTTGTACCCCGTCACTGTTCGAATAACAAGAAGAAAATTAAATTAGAATTTTATTCCTTGAGTTGTACGTTTTCGAGCGTACAAAACGGCACGATTACCTTAATCGCGTCACGTTGCACGCCGATGATTTGCCGGTGCGTTGATTGGTAACCAAGACGAATTCGACCTGATCTCCCGGCTGGAGAGTCACGTGATCTTTGACCTCGGTCATGTGGAAGAACAATTTCTTCCCCTCGTCGACTTCGTAAGCCAAAAAGCCAAAGGCTCCTTTGACCGCGTCAACCGTGGCTATTCGTTTTTTTCGCACGGCCACGATGTTACAAGCGTGACCCTCGGAATCCACCTGCAGCTGAACGGGATCACCCGCCTGCAACAGCTCGCGTTTGTTCACAAGGCCCATAATACCAAATTCGTACTCCGGTGTTTCCTCGGCATCGTTGGCAGAAATAATTTTGATCAAACCGGCGTATTCCGGCTGATCTGGATTTGCACTTCTCAATGGTCTCACTACGGTACCGTCGAGCACCTCGCTCACGGCCGTTGGTCGCGGAATCGAGCCTCGAGGCACCAAACGCACGGTATCGGCGGCTATGCAACCACCGGTACCTCTGCTATTCGCCGCGCTGATCGTGCACTCGATATCAGCGCCTAATTCCAAAGTGCTAGAGTCTCCCTCAAACGTGCTGAAACGGATAATCGATTACAGTGAATAACTCTGTGTCTTTCTCGTGAGATTATTTTGTATATCGTTGACTTTACCTAAAGTGAAAAAATATTTCCTTCTTGTGATTCACCGTCTCGATAAAGCCAAAACCATCCTTGAGTGCTGCGATGAAGCCTTGACACGTAGGCCCGCTTGGCTTCTCATTACCGTTTTGCATCTTTTCACCACTGGCGTTAAGCAGTGATATGTCTACAGCCACAAGTTCCTTGTTTCGTTTTACTTGGCAGATACTGAATTTGACCTGAGGAAAACGAATTGCGGCGAATGATAAGCAAGAGTTCTTTTAGACTCGAGATAATAATCGTGAAATATTCGTTGCTTACTTTGTCACCCAGTCTTGGGACGTTTTTAGAATCGCAATCCTTGGTAAAGAAAATAATGCTGCTCTGTTGCTCATCCTTCAGATATCCGATGAGACCGGGTTCGATGCCGCTAACGTCCTGTATTACGCTACCTGGCACATCGCTTTCTATCACCGTTTCGAACTGAACACTGCCCGATGGCAGATGTTTCAACCTTATCGCGCTATGACGAGTATTCGAGAACGACGACGAGGGATCCTGCCAATGCGAAATCAGCAGTTCAGAACAATGTACTGTAATGTCGCTTCGACACGTTCCAATTTAGTTGCGACTTGCCTGAATGACGGTGAATTCGACCTCGTCACCGACGCTGATCTCCCTGTCGAGATCCAAAACTTCGTTGAAATGGAAGAAAAGCCGAGCGTCACGATCGACGCAACGAATGAAGCCGAAGCCATCCTTGAGGGCAACGATAACGCCTTGCTCACGCCTCTCTCCTGATACGGCGAATGACTCAGGCAGCAGTGATATCTCGGTGGCTCTCTTCAAATAATCTCTAGTATCGGTTGCGATCAAAAATTGAACCCAGTCTCCGTGTCTAAAAAAGAAAAGTAAACATCCGGTTACGAGACTGTACTCTTTTTTTATCGATCGCCCTAAACGCATCTCTGCTTACTTGAGAGTGAAGTCCCCTTTCTGATCCTTATCACCGAATGGCACTTCGACCTCAGAATAGTCCTGAGCTCTGTAACGAATTCTACCGGGCAATGGATCATTTTGATGGCGAGCGGCAGTTCCTCTCTCGAGAGGTTTGAGAACCTGGCCCTTCATTATTTCGCTACTGACTTCCTCAAAGACTATCGATCCAGGCGGCAACTTGGTTATATTACACGCTACTTCCTTTCCCTGCGCAAAAGAATGCTGATAAACAAAGACTCCTGTAGTCCTGAAGACTCGATAAGACTTTCGACAATTGGCAATTGTTTCTCACGTTACGCGTCTGGATAATAAACTCGACGTCGTCTCCTAGCCTCAGTTCCTCCTTCACGGATTTAGCCTCGCTGAAGTGAAAGAATATCTCCTTTACTACGTCGGCGCGCTCGATGAAGCCAAAACTCTCTTTCATCGAGCAGACTACGCCACGATATCGAACTGGATGCGCTGGATTTTCGAGTCTCACATGGCAAGCACCCAAATTTCCACTGTGAATAACATTTTTTCGTCAACGACTCACGAGATCATTATATGGCTGATCGTAACTAAGAAGCTGGCTGATGATTCGTACCGTTGATTAGTTGCGATCTGAAATGACACCTTATCGCCAGCACGCAAAGTGACGTTTCCTTCAACATCATCTTTGGTATAGGGAAGAAAAAAACATTCGCCCCGATTCTCGTAGCTGATCCGACCCAGAGAATCACCGCTCGCCGGCAGTTCGGTCGTTACGTTTCCGGTAACTCGCTCCTCGCTGAGTACCTGCGATTCGTCGAAATGAATTAGTTTCACAATCGCTTCGCGAAGACACAATAATTCGAGGATACTCACCACTTCCGGAGCAATCTTGTTCACGATACTGGCAATGGGTTTGCCGGTTCGTCTGTCGTAAGTCATTTCGAATTCGACGGGATCTCCGATCTTGAGGTGTTCTATAGTTCCGCTGAATTGGCTGAAGTGAAAGAATAGTCTTGCCTGTCTCTCGCAACACTGTATGAAACCATAAGAATGCTGGAAAGAAAGCATCATATTCGTTTAGTCAAGATGAAGAGGAGCAACCCAATTGATTCGTTGAGAGGACGCTCACCAGCAGTTTTTCGATAATGCCTGCTTCGCGAGGCCCTTGATTGTTAGACTGATCCTGATAGGAGGATGAATTGTTGGTAGTCGCTGGTGGCTCTGCTGTATAGCCGGGAACAGATCCTTCCATGCTCGTGCGAGATGTGAATCTGGTCGCACCGTTTCGCGGCGATGTTACACCACCGGGATAGATTTCCGAGCTCGGCGGCGAATCCATGATGTAATGATCTCCCGTATAGTTGGTGCCATTTCGATAGCTATTGGCAGATTGTTGGGATCCTCCTACGACTTTCTTGGTTGGTATAGCCATGGACTTGTAGTCGAGTATAGCTGGATCAGAGTTCATGATTGGCGGCTGGAACGTTTTCCACTGAGGATTGTTGGACATCGTCTCGAATTTGCGCTGTTATATTTATAATTTTTTTGTTTGTTTCTTTGTTGATGTTTAGTTTGTTTTTGCTTGTTTGTTTATTTGTTTGTTTTTTGTTCTTTGTTTTCACCGCGAAACAGATGGATTATTCCGTCTGTCGCTTATCTCCCTCGCACAATATATATACTTATATTTAGAAATTTTAGTCTTTTCAATTATTTAAGTGTTAACATAGATATCACAGAATGGTTCTTGGTACCTTATATCTTCTTTTTTTTTTCTTTTTTTTTTTACTATTACGACGTTACGAGAACTTAATGAAGAGGAAGAAAGGTTCTTTCAAATGCCGCAGAAATGCAGGCCTCCTGCGTGTGTTTATGTGTTCGTTTTCTTCTTTTCTTTCGTTCTTTCTTTTCGCGATCAGAAGATGGGGAAGAGGATGGGTCGTTGTTGTTCTTGTTGTTGCTGCTGGATCGTCTTGTTTTAATGGTATTTTAGTACGTATTTTGGATTATTCGATCGAAAAGCACCAAGGTTGTTTCGGGCGAGCTTGGCACTAGCCGAATGTGGATGCGTGTGTCCCGTAAATCGTGCGAAAAAGCACGACCCGTCGCAGCCCACAATGCACGGTCACTGCACACGGTCTCTATTTTTTAATCTTATTTCCTTTTTTCGTTTTTCAAACACCATCGACGGGAGGGTCTATCACGTACACGGCATACAAACGAACGAACGGACGATGCAGTTTATATCGCGGTATTATGATTCAATGTATTTATACAAAATTCCTAGCACGTCATACACCATGGATACGTTTCCATAAGTATGTTTAGACAATATTTCGCAACAACCGTTTTTTTTTTCTTTCTTTTTTTAATAATTATAATGTAACTCAATTTAGCGCGTTCGAGAACAACCGTGTTTTTTCTTCGTTAAACATCAGTCATCCTTTATAAAAGGAATAAATGAAAAACATTGGAGATTTTTTTTTAAAGGATAAATGTTGGCTTGATGATCCTCAGATGTCTTCAATGCGTGCTGAGTGTGGTTGTGTCGTTACAATACAATTCTATATTATCGTTTTTAATCTTCTTCAGCTTTCTTTTCGTTCTTTCTTTTAAATGTGGAATTTACAGTGAGCGTTGGTTTCAGAAATGTCCTAAACTAACAATTACACAAGCTGTAAACAGAAATGAAAACGAATTAAACCGTTATTAGTTTTTGTACTCATTCGAAAGCCAGTCGCTAATGTATTTCACTCAAAGATTGCTAACTTTGCTCAATGGTTTTTGTACACGATTCAATTGCGTTACTTTCTCGTTGCTTGTCCGATCGATTGCTCCAAAATTAATCAATGTAACAAAAGGCCCAACAAATATTTAGGTCAACACAGAAAGTGGATCAAGACAGAGGAGCGTTGATAAACCGGAAGAATCGTACGAATAACATATTTTCATTGGTCTAACCGTACCACAAACTTGCGATGACCTACATAAGATAAACACCCGGCGTATCGAACGAATTGCGATCAAAACAAAGCGAACTAATAAACGAATCTAAATCGCCTTGTACTCTTAGATCCCATAGACTCCTAATTGCGTTATTGCGAATTCAAAGAAGGCTCGAGAGAAGAGAAATCAAGCGATTCGTTGAATTCGGACGGTCCATTATGGAACAAAGGATTGGCTAGCCGCGATAACACAACAGCAGTTTTCTAGCCGCTAGATAATTCTTGCATCAAGATGAGCTCGATTCAATTTGTTGAGTATTGTCTCGAGCGCGTTAACGAACAACAAATAAACGAGTCACCTACAAAACAGCGTTCGTCAGAATCGCAGCAGTCGCTTCGCACGAGTACTGTTTTTCCTCATGGTTTGACACGAGCCGAGAAATACACAAAAATCTGTAGTAATTGTTTCTCCCGATTGCCGGTCAATCGATCGCGTTGACGATAAGATGATCGTCGATTATCTCGCGTGCGTGCATCCCTCGTATCGAAATAATATCTTGATTGCTCCGAAAAATCGATTAAACATCAACAAAGCCAAAATAACGACGCGCTATTCGCGAAAGGCTCGAAACAAATATCGCGGCAAACAATGAATCGTAATTCAACGATATTTTTCTCTGACGACTCGAGCTTCGAGGGTATCCCCGTGTACTCGGCAGTTATGAAGATTCTATATTTTTTTTGACATAGCTCGGATTTCGCAGCGATGAATGGGATTATAGAAAATGTTTGCGGTCACGCCAGCACCAATGCGTGTGCTCGAGGAGTAACGTTATCTCAAATAGTACATACTTTGGTGCAAAGCTCGCAATAATTGAGTGTAATAAACTTTTGTAAAACTCACCACGACACAGCACAGCACTGACGACATGCCGCCATGTTGAATGTCAACATTCGGGTTTCGGGATTCCGCATACAAAACAAGAGCGAACTGCGGCGAAATTTTTTTAATCTTCACAGCCTCCTAAGTCGAGCGTCCTGGACATGCGTTTGGAGCATTATCTCGCTGCTTCCGCATTGTGAAATAATCTCATAATTGTTTTCTATTCCTATAACTTAATATCTAACAAACAATTGAATTTGTAGCGTTGTTTTGAATAAAAGTGAAAATTTCCGGAACGTTTGGCGACCGAGGGGGTCAGCGCCGCTGCGGGATTGGTCGCCGTTCGGTGTTTGTCCACCGTGCGTACGCGGCGAACCGGTTTACAATGGATTTTTCGTCGCTTGTCCGATAAATGTGCGGCGGTATTTACGAACGGCAAGAATCGAATCGAAAAAACTGTTCTTCTCGGTACTCCGGTAGTAAAGTGTATGGCTTTTATCGTAAATAATAGAATAGAGTCGTATTAATTGTTCTACCGACACTACGTGCGTTGTCGTTGCGTTATCTGAGAAAAAAAAACCTGTGCGAAGAACCAACTGTCGGTGCGACGCGGCACGTGACGCGGCGAGCCGAGTTAACCTGAATATACAAACAATCGTTCGTAAAAACAATTGTGCATAATGAAATTTTTTACGGAATCTGCGGCACGATGCGCTGCTCGCATAGGAACACTTTCGGATTTGGAGAGGCTGCCGGGCGCTGCATTTGAGACGCCTCTACTTCTAGTTTACACAAAGGTAATATATTTATTAATTTATTTACGGGACAAGCCCTCTTAAATATTTACAGTTTATTCAATTATCTAGCAATAAATCGTTCTCACCCAGAATTCATGATTTTTCAGCGAGGCAGCGTGCCTCATCTCACCAAAGATGTTCTCCAAATGCTCACGACAGATCAACAGTTTCTCAACGTTTCTTTACCTTCGACCATTACCATGGCGGAGTCGATAAAACAAGCCAATTCCTTTGGAGAGTTCGTTAGCATGAAGGTAACAATACAATCGTCTTTGCGCCTCCGAAACCAAAAAATTAATGGTTCGGTTTTTCAGGAATACCCGATGTTACTGTCCATACAAGATCCGGCGGAACTGACCAATCGCGGTTACCAACAAAACAATGCTATCGCCGTTTGGTCCAAGAATGGAAGGCACTCTGTGAATGCCGATACATACATGGATTTAGTAGAGGCTTTCAAGCCAGACATCTACATGGCTCTGTGCGACGGAGATACCGATGTGGAGAGCAGTTCGAAACGCATCGAAAAAGCGGTGGAGCGGAGCAAAAATCAATTGCGCAAGTGTCTGGAGAGACACAAGGCATCGAATGTTGTAGGATCCAGAGGAATTCTGGGAGCCGTAGAGGGTGGCTACGATACAGAGGCCAGAAAAGATTCCATCAAATTCCTCGCAGATAAAGAACTCGGAGGCTACGTCATTGATGGTTTGCACACAAACGGTGGCGAGGTGCAAAATATCACTTTTGACAGGATCAAAAAAGTTGTAGAACACACGATGGTATGTACAGAATCTGCAAAGAACCAGTCGACTCCGATTTGCTGCCAATGATTAATTGAATATATTTTAGAATTTACTCCCAGTGGATAAAATGAAAGTTTCGATGGGCTGTTGGAATCCCGTGGTTGTTTTAAACCTAATCGAACTCGGCGTCGACATTTTCGACTCGTCGTATCCGTACGTGATGACCGAATCGTCGAAAGCACTGACTTTCATGTGCGGTAGTCACAAACATCCGAGCGGCAACCCCGGCTATGCAATTTCCGTTCCTGACAAATGGTAACGATTCACACGACACGTGTGAAAATCGTAGAAATTCGTAGAAATTCTATTTATTAGATTTAATACGGCGTATTCTTGCAACAGTTTTGCGGACGATTTCTCACCGATATGCGATTCATGCGAATGTCTGACGTGCAAGAATCACACCAGAGCGTATTTGAATCATCTCTGCCACACGAAAGAACTACTGGGCCGCGTTCTTCTGATGATGTATGAGCGTGTTATTCGGATTTTTTTTGCTACATCGGTCATTTAACGTTGAGCTAATTGAATTTGATTGGATTCCAGACACAACACACATCAGTACCTCGAATTCTTCAAAGCGATAAGGCGAAATTTGAAGAACGATACTTTCAAAAGCTTCCAGTCGAACATAGCGGCTCAATTCGCGGAACCAAGTTGATACTTTTGGTAAACAAACAATAAATAATTTACATCAGTCTGTTTATTACTTTGCAGTGGTAGCTCACACCGCTTTTACTCTGGTAGGAAATTTGGATCCAAATAGTTGTAAGAGGAATTATCGAAGTTTTGTGGACAGTAATCGGTATCGTAGATTCTCGGACATTGGGACGATCTTACTGGAATTAATTTGTGAAGCGGCGGGTGAACCGGATTCACCGCCTCCAATTGAGCTACCGCACAATCGGCGCATAGATCGACCCCGTTTCGGCATTCGGTGCAATGCCATCGCGTTCCTTTCAATGGTTCCTCGCCGCAGACCACGCACTGTTAACAAACCAACCGTTAAAGTTACCATACTTCAAAAAGAATCACTCTTAAAGTATATCAGAATGAAATTCAACCTTGTAACCGAAGTGTTGATACAGGGAGGGATTCTCCTCTTGCTTCTCAGCCTTGATTTGTCGCAGCAATTCGATTTGTCGAAGTTCAGCATTGTCGTCTATTCCCGCGTTACTGTAATCGTCCTCCTGAGAAAAAACATTGCGTATAAAATCAATTAGAAATCTTGAAGATAAAAAAAGGAACGATTTTGCGTACGGATTCTTCGGTAGCCGGATTGTCCTTGCTCTCGTCGCTTCCACCGCAGGACAAATCCTGATGAGGAAAAAACGTGGACCGTTTCGAGAACAAGTAATTGTTACGTTGATGACGATTCGCCAAGCTCTTCTTCGCTTCGAGCTTGACTTTCGGCCCGCGTCCAGGAATCGGCAAGCCCGCGCGTAGCAGCTTGATGAAATATTTCTGAACCCTGCTCGATACTTGTTTGGGCGTGCGATTGCCTAGAAACACGAGTACCCCGTACAACGACCGTTCGTTAAACATTCGTTTAGTTTTCGCCAAAATCGCGTACCGAGCGCGTTAGCGATTTTAGTCCATCGTCGCATTTCCACCTCCTCGGGCGGATATTCAATCAGCAATTCCTCCAAGCGTCTCTGCTCTTCGGTAGTCCAGAGTTGATTGAAAGTCTCCGGCTTGCTCTCGTCGAAGGCGCGCCCGCGTACGAGGATCTGCAATCGAAAATGGTAAAACGACCGCATAAATCCGTGAGAGCTCCGGACTCTGCGGACTTTACCTTCCCGTCCTCAATTTCCGTTTTAGTTTGTATCTGCGGCAGAATATTTCCATGCCGAGTTTGGGGTCTCATGCGCAAATCCGAGACGATGTTGTACTGCGCCCAGTCAATGTAAGGAATATCCGCGATTTTCTGCGGTCCGGGCAGTTCCGGCAGATCGCTGTTCTGCAGCTGAGCCACGAAGGATATCGGATCTTTAATGGCTTTGGCACGGGAATCCAAAAGCTTGTCGAGATCGGCGATTGCTTGAGTGCGCTGGGCCTGCAGGACTACGATACTCTTCAACAAAGACATATAATCCTTGTTTCCCTTTAACGCCAAATGATCGGACTCGAAGTAAAACTCGTTGTCCTCGTTGTTGGTGAATTGTTCCTCTGTTTCGTCCATCGTCCCAGTTGTTACGACAATACTACAATCGTGAGCAATTAGAACAAAAGAGACCACAGCGATATAGTTTTCTAACCTGATCTATCGCGGTTAGTAAAGAACAGATGAGACTTACCCATTTATTATTCAAAGCCCCGAAGTTTTTATATTCGCATACGCACGTATCGCTCTATATTTTTTCTATTTTTACTCTATCTTCATTTCGGAGCGTAGTTAATCCTTGATAACAAAACACGACAGCGGCGAAAACAGCTGGTCTATCCCCTCCGCGCTCGTGTCCATGTGCTACCCACGTCGCGCGCGAGTAACGAGTTAGCAGAGAGGGATTATGGAGAAGAGGATAGGCACTGTGCGCTTCGAACGAGAAGATTGATTTCATGAATGGAATCGCGCACGTTATCCTCGCTGACCATTAAATTGTAATTATCATGAAAATAAAGGAATTGGGTTGCGGACTATATAATTACATTGTCAATAGGTAGCACACTTTCTCCGGTGACGAGAATGCATTTATCGCCGCGAACAAAAAAAAAGGGAAAGGATACGCCGTTTTTGCGCCTTCGAGGCGTTGCACTCCTCGCGAGACGACATTCGCCTTTTTGCAATTCAATTAGATACGAGTTATTTGCTCGATAAAAAAAAAGATTACGTATCTCGGTGCAGTCTACGATCGCTGTAACGATCCAAAAAATTTGTAGCTACCGAGGAACTGCAAGATTGTAAAGACTTTCGTAATGTATCTTATCAGACAAACACGCTGGTCTTGTATTGGCTACGCCGAGGGGGAAATCCGAGAGTTCAACGGGCAACCGGTCTGCCAGGGAAAGGATATTTAATGGCTATTTGCATTGGCCGATATTTACCGACTGGACGATAAAACGTTTCTCACTATCTCCAAATATATATATATATAAGTCTTTATATATATGTATGAGTCAGCGACTATTCTCTCATCGCAGGTCAAAAATAATGCAGGCTGCGTTGAAAACACGCGAGGACAATAATCGTACGAAAATTCACGATCGCTCAATAATTTCTTAGATCGTCAGACGGTACATGCGTGTTTGCAGCGATGCTGATAGATATGGCCCACCCGAAGAAATGCCTTCTTATCACTTAGCACCGATGATATAGGGCAGTAGGAAAAAGCTACAATCGAGTTACCCGGTTGTACGAATACTCTCAATCAGTCGTGTACCGGTCCTTGCCGCGATAAGGTCACGCGTTTCGTGTCCCGTTCGATCGGTCCCTCTCGAATCGGTCCTTCGAGAATCCCAAGATTCACCGGAAGTTACACTTGGTGAACTTCTTGCTTCCGGTGCGGTAGAAGTAACACGGGCAACGATGAATTTAACGTAACGAAGAAACGATTTTTCTTCTTTACAGTCGGTGTAATTCGAAAGAAAAAAGAATCAGCGACGACGGACATTGTTGCTCGTAGACAAACGTCTCGCGTGTGTGTGTAGTTCTTTCGGCTGCCAGTTAAATTAATTACACTGAGACTCGACAAACATGGCTGTTACCGGTAAAAGCGGGAAGGTGGAGTTGAAGCGCGAACTCGGCCTGTTCAGCGCGGTCAGCATTATACTAGCCGTTATGATAGGTAAAACTTTGACAGAAAACAACGCCGTTATGAGATAATAAAATAAAACTGCCAATGTTAAAGTGACGCAACTGCGATAGTCTCGTGAACTTTGACCAATGTTGTGTCACGAGCTTGGCACAATAAGCGAACGCTCCGAGATATCTTGACTCGATTATGCTTAGTCCCATAAAGAGGCCGAGCTGAGGCAGCAATTAGATCGACAAAGCGGCCAATTTGTGAGAATAAGCCGCCGCATTGTCCTGGAAACATGCTTCCCAATAGTTAAAACTTAATTGCATAATTGCTACGGGCGAGTCGCGAACGAGAGTGTGAGTGTCGGCGAGTCTCGGAACATCTTAATCGCACGGAGTCCCCCGCGCCAACCGTGACAATGAGCCCTTATCGGAATAGCCACTGTATCGAGGCTATAATCGCGTTTTCTCGCATGCTCCACGTGTAAATTCTTTCACGGCTTGTAATCTTCATCGTCGATCGCTCGGGGAGGCTTCGGCGGCTCGTGATGAATTAATTTTTCGGCACACCGGCTCTCTCGACGTAACGTCGCCGAAAAGATAATCGCCGTTCGCGGCACGTGTTAATTTAATAAATTCGATTGACCCAGATTAAAGAGATCATTCGCGGTGTCCTAAGTTTAATCAGTTTTCAAGGACACGGTCTCGCGCGACGCTCACTCCAATTGACCCGCGTCGGCTGAAACTAATATCTCAGCGTCGTGCGGGGAATCGCGACGATATCTCATGTTGCCTTTTGTTTTTTCTCAGGATCGGGAATATTCGTCTCACCGTCGAGCGCTCTCGAGAGATCCGGATCGGTGGGATTTTGTCTCATCGTTTGGGCGACGTGCGGCGTTCTCTCGTTGTGCGGCGCCCTCGCTTTCGCCGAGCTCAGTACCGTCGTACCGAGATCCGGCGCCGAATATGCCTACTTCATCGAAGCCTTCGGTCCGTTGCATCGATATGGCGGACAACTGCCGGCGTTCACGTGTTCCTGGGTATACGTTATGGTTCTGCGACCTGCCGAAGTCGCCGTGGTCATTCTGACCTTCGCGGAATACAGCGTGCAGCCATTCGCCTCGTTTATGCATTACATGTCGCCGGAGTCGATGGGACACGTGAAGAAGCTCATAGCGATTATGGCCCTCGGCTTGATAACGTACATCAATCTGACGAGCGTGAAGCTTTACGTAAAGGTCCAGAACGTCTTTGTGGTCTGCAAGGTTGCCGCTTGCGTCTTGGTGATCGGCGGCGGTATATATTGGCTTGCATCTGGAAGGACAGAATTATTGAATGAACCGTTCAAAGGAACGACCGCTTCGCCGGGCAACATTGCATTGGCTTTTTACAGCGGGCTTTGGGCCTACGACGGATGGACTTCGGCGACCGTCGTGACCGAGGAAGTCAAGAGGCCGGAAGTCAATATTCTTCGCAGCATACTGATCGCCGTTCCCACGATCACCGTTCTCTATGTAGCAATGAACCTTATGTACATGTCGGTACTCACCATTTCGGAAATGGCGAATGCTCCGGCAGTCGCTGTACTCTGGGCGGAACGCGTTTTACCCCCTTGGCTAGGAGTAGCCATACCTCTTGGAGTTGCGCTTTCGACCTTCGGATGTGCTCTCAGCATACAGTTCGGAGTTTCCCGATTGTGCTACGTAGCCGGTCGCGAGGGCCACGTTCCTCGCGTTCTCAGCTTCGTCCACGTAACAAAGATGACTCCTGCGGCGGCCGTTGTCTTTCAGGCGATTCTCTCGCTCGCCTGTGTTCTCGTTGGAGACATCACCGCACTCATAGAATTCGCGAGTTTTCTCACGTGGGTCTTCTACGGATTGGCCATGGCCGCTCTCATCGTTATGCGACGAACAAAACCGAAAGCTCCGCGGCCTTATTCCGTACCGATATTCATACCTTGGCTCGTGTTGTTCATCGCAATGTTCCTCGCCGTCACGCCGATAATCTCCGAACCATCGCCGAAGTATCTCTTCGCTCTGATATTCATCCTCTGCGGAGTCGGCGTTTATCACGTGTGCGTTTACAATAAAAAGGATAGCGCGATCTCGAGTAAGTCTGAAACGCTAAGGCTCTTTTCGCGTCCGTGTAACGAGACTCACGTCTTGAATTCATTTGCAGAAAAACTGAGCTACATTGTCCAGGTACTGTGTCTGGTCGTCGCTCCGGAAAAGGATCCCGACGACTGGGAGTGAACACACACGTCGTGAGAAAAATCACAATAAGAGTATATTGACAGAATGATAACAATATATTTTTTTTATCATAAACAAATATCATCGGTATCATCGAATTGCTAACAAATCGAAATACACTCGCATGATATTGAGTGCATTACGATTGTTTTATCAACCCACATTTCCACACGAGTAACGTCCCGGTTTTCCAATTAACATAGATATATGTAATACTGTTAGTCCTTAGTTTCCAATAAAGTTATACGTTTTAATATCAATAATAGTAACGAGTCATCGTTGATTTCGCATTTTTGTATAACAGACAACGAAATTGCCTTGGTCGTCCTCGCCGCGGGATAAATAAAAATTGGTCTTTTACCTGATTTGTACAGTCGGTCGCGTAACACTATGAGTTATCGATTTGCTAATGCACCACATTTTGAACACATTTGGGACTCACTGAAAACGTTAACGTTGATTTTGTCAGTGTTATTCGCAAGGTTGTGCCGTCTCGAGTTAATCGAATATCAATAGACTCACCTCATCATTTGGTGAAGTTGATTTTTGAGATCGTTGCAGATAGCCGTTTCGGCAGCTAGCGCCGTATCTCGTTCTCTAAGCTGCTGTCTCAAGTGATATATTGTATCTTCAAGAGCCTCGAATATTGCCTGCGTCGAGATACAAAATAATTAATCTCTGGACGGATGTGAGACAATGTTATCTGCTCGGTTGAAATTATGCCTACCCTGGCTTCTTCTACTGTATCCGACAAAGCGGGCGGCTCGTCCAGACAGAAGAATTCTCTGACGCACGTGTTTCCAATGAGCACCGGAGTGCTCAGAACAGTGTTGACGAATATCTGAAGACCGCATATTCTCTCCTCGAGGAAGCTCGGCGCAAAATTGTCTCCGAGCCATTTCTTCTTCGGCAGCGAGAGACTTCCGATGGGAAGCTTTTGTCTGCGCAATTGCGACAACAAGCGCACAAAGTCCGTGTATCTTCGGAAGACAAACCAGCAATCTCCGTTCTTAAGTTCCACGCGAAGCTTGTATACCTGTGATCGAGCAATAGAAGAATAAATCGAGAATGATCCTTCGTGGAAATGCAAAAATCTGAAAATCGATGCTAACTGTGAATCTCGCTCTCTCCTCCATGACCTCGTAGCCCACAATGGGTATTCTCAAGTCTTCCGACGACAGCGGCGTTTGACGATTCTCCGTGTTATTGTTGGGACTCCCATTGTCGGGATAGCTGAAGCTCTGTACGGTGAAAGAATTCGAGTGTCCCGACACATCGGAGTCCGGACTGTCTAGCGCGCGTACGGCTCCTGCTTGAGAACCTCGCGCTTTACTAATCGCCAGTGTAACTTCGCTAACGCATCCTACTCCGGAATCTGATCCGGACATGTTTTATCACCAACGAAATCAACGGGAACCATGCAGTACTTAAGAAACAAAGAAAAGCAACAACAAAAAACATACGGATAAACGAGTGTACAACAGTGTCTAAATTATGTGGATACGCTCGATGAAAAAAAAAAGAAAAAAAAATGTACCGTACGAGTGTGAGGATTACAAACGCACATTCGGGATTTTTTTTAACTCCTTACCTTACAATGTATTCTTTGCGAATATCGTAAGAATAATGCGGCGCGAAATGCTCTTCTCCGACAACAACATAATCTCACTCTGTTTTGACATATGCAACTCTCAAAGTTTTTCGATAACGAGATTTCATCTTCGTCAGCTGTTTTTGCTCGTAGTAACCGCAGTGGCCGTTAGGTGGCCGTGAAAAATTGTTGCTTTCTTAACGTGATGTGAAAACATGTTCACGGTGCGTCTGGCTCGCTCCGCCGAGAGCGCCGATCGTGCTGTCACAAGTTTCACATCACCTTAAGCGTCCGTGCGTCCTGTTTTTCCCGGTCTGTTTATTGTAGAGCCTGATTTATTATTTTAACAAGCTCAGTCGCACGACGCCAGTCTCGGAAGATGCTTCACTGATGCTGCGTAAACTATCGTGATATAAAATTAAAGAATAATTCTAATAACCGAATTACGGATGCGTTTCCGTATGTACTTTGTATGCTGAATCCCTCTAAAAGTCTCAGTTTCCAAGATCGTGAGGCACAGAACTTTAGTTTCGAAACTTTAATAGTTTTTTCTTCCTTTCGTGATTGGTTTTTTATAATGCATATTGTCTCAAGAGTGACCGACAATAAACGTGCCTCACGACAGATTAATCGGGCGTCCCTCGGTCGCAATTTACGGAAACTGTAGCGGTTATGACCGCTTAACTCGTGTTTGTTGTTGTCGAAAGAAATAAGGAACAGAAAATAAACAATCATCAAAAATGTACAAAGAACTCTTGAATATAGAAGAGAACACGAACAAGGTTCAGAGGGAGACGATCACGCCTTACAAAGTGGCCGTCATCATGTTAATAAAGGGATATTGCTACAAAAGCGTTAAAGGTATGACTAAAAAGATTTTTTAATTCGTTATTTACCTTCGAAACGATAGAATATTATTCTATGCACATTTTTGTTTCAATCGCGCATCATTTCAGTATTCGTTGAGCGTCGAGACTTTTGCATCGTAGCGCTGAAACTCATACAGGTACATTATTTTTTATTCATATCGGTCCAAAAATGACGAAGAAACTTTCCCATGTTTATTGATTTTTCTCCTTTCAGACGCCCGACATGGAATTGAACGCTTTGTTGAAGATGTTGCGCTCCTCCGAATACGTTCTGCAGAGATTTGCTCTCCAGTTGGAAGTGGACATGGCTCAGCTGTGCGAAAAAGAAGTGGAAGGCTTGTTAGAACTGTTCGATAGTCTTGCCAGACTTATGAAGCCGTCACTGGATCATTCTCTGTCGACTCCCGCCTTGTACAAGAATTCCGTACTGGGACTGTACGTCAGACGATTGATTATCTTCTTCGAGCAGCTACCTTTCTCTCAAGTGGTCAATCTCTTTGAAGATTTCTTCAACGAATTCGAAGTCGTGATGGATGAGGAGTCGCGTATGAGTTCAATCTCGAAGGTCGAAGAAACTCCTACCAAAATGTAACTATGATGACTTCTCACTTGAACCAAGAGAATCTGCGCTAATCGCGCGTTTCATTACAGAAATATCAACGTGTGGGGAGGCCGACAGGCTGAATTGTTGGTCGCTCAACAAGCGCACGCTCTACAAACGGACGAACATAAAGCCATGTCGCCGAGCGAACTTCAGTCTCTTATTCGGGAACTTCTCAATTGCAGTCCTTACTATGCCGAAGCAGTGAGTCTTCATAGAGGTCACGAGAATCTCGACGCCCTTTATTCGTCTTGAAAAATCATTTTTTTACAGCACTATCTCAGCTATCTAAATTGCTTGCGAGTAAACGAGTACTGCGGCGCTCTGGACAGTCTCTATCACTGTTTCGACCGATTAGCGCCACTGGAAAACCGATCAGCGCCCGAAGACCGAGCGCGAACGTTCAGATACGCGGCTCTCAATCTCGCGGCCCTTCACGCTCAATTCAATCACAAGTACGTCCGTGTCGCATCGAAACAATACTTTCGTTTGATCGTATTAGAAAGATCACGTTGATATTCGCAGAGAAGTGGCGCAGGCCGCGTTGAAGGAAGCTATAATGATGGCCCAGGAAGCCGGCGATAACGTGTGCTTGCAATTGGCTCATGCTTGGATGTATCACTTGACGAACGAGAAGAAGTGAGCATTCCGGCACTGAAATCGCGAAAGTCGTTCGACACCGATATAACTCGACATTGTCACTTTCAGAGGTCCGCTGATCGAACGATCCGTGGGTAAGGCGAGTATGTTGGGAATAACGCATACGACGAGTTTGGGATTAATCGCGTCTGCGCACAATTCCGCCCTCGAGGCGAAGAGCCCGTCGCATGTGTTCGAGGTAATGCAAATTCGATAAAAAATACGATACTTCCGATGAACTCACAATCGCAAATCTATTCGCAGACTTTGATGAAATCCGATGTGGTCAATTGCCAACATTCCATGACGGACTTGTTGTCGATGACCTACGCCGAGAAAGCGGCACTCTGGGCGTACTACGGCAAATCAGAGATGTCTTCAGTGTGCGCGCAGCTTTTGCTGCTCCGAAATTCGGGCGACAAGAAGCAACACATGTTCAACGGCCCGTCGACGTGTCAAGCTGTCATAAACGTCGCGAACATGCTCGTTGAATTCGGCGAATACAATCTCGTCGATGTCGTGCTCGGCCACGCGAAGGAGAGATTTCCGAACGAGCCGAGCAACAAGATATGGATGCTGAGCGAGCGACTCGCCGAATTCACGAAAATGATGAGACACGAGAAATGGAGCGACGCCGAAGTCTCCGCCAGGCAAATCGCTAGTCTCGATCCGGTCGAGAGCAAATTTCGTCAGACTGAAGTCTGCTTGGCCAAGGGAGATTTTCCCAATGGGTTGGAGAACGTGAAGAACATCGAGAAGACCGAAGGCCTCACTCCCGAGAATCGAGTCCGCGCGATGATACTCTCGAGTCAAATAATGAGTTCGTCCATACTCCCGGGAAGCGGAATAACCGGAACGAATTCTCTCGTACTCCTGAACTCAGCTCTGGAAATGGCAACGCGCAATCACTTGTCGTATCACGAGGCTGACGTTAAGATGCATCTCGCGAATATACAACTGCTGATGGGAATGCCGAACCAAGCTTCCAACTTGGTTGACGAAGCTATCGTGCAGATATTGGCGCACGGCGGATGGTACGATCAGGGGAGAGCATTGGTTCTCTACGCTAAATGCCTGCTGGCTACTACTCCGCAACCGGGTGAAAAAAGAACGGGAGTTATTCAAGACGCGATCAAGGCCCTTCTCAAGGCCAAGACGCATTTCAACAAAGTCGAGGCTTTCGGCAGAACGAAGAGTACTTTGTATCTTTTGAGTCTGCTGTATCACGAGATCGATCTGAAGGCGGAATGTCGCTCTTGTTGTTTCGAATTTCGCCAGTTAGATATGCAATACCCTTCGAAATTGGACACCGTTAAGTTATACTGATGCTGATTATAATAAAATGATTTTTCTATGAAGCATGCCTTCGTTTCCCGATTGATTGCCTTGTGCTAACGTCGGTAGTTTTAAATTTTTAAGTGTAATAGCGATTTCCTTCAAGAGCGATTTATTAAAGCTTTTTTGCTATACATATTGAGATGCACGATGCAGCAAATCGAATTTTCATAAAACAATAATTTGTTTTTCGCAAAATAGAGATCGCTCTCAGACCGAACATATCTTTTCGAACAGAAACGGAACTATTATTGAAAATAATGATCGTTTGAACATAATTATGATCGATTACACGCGCCTTTGCTGTCGAATCAATAAGTCGGATTTATCTATCTGTTATCTATGGATATAGATCGCGCTTTATCACACTCGATAAGGATTAGAGAATAAAATGTCGTAAAATTACGGGTCAAGAATTCAAATTCAAAATCAATGCTTTTATGTACGTTGTAAATATCGAGTGTGACGCGGGGTTCAAATATAACGGACGGAGTATGCGCGCGCCGGTTCGGCGCGCGACCGCATGGGCCAGTAGCAGACGCGTGTCTCGACAGGTTTTTCGAACTTTTTCGATTGTTTGCATCGTGCTCCCGCGCGCCGCGAGTTAATTGACCGATATTTATGAAGTGAAATGTATTTTTCGGGCATCGATTATCCCTTGTGACGTAAAAATACCAAGCGTTTTGACAAAGAAGCATGGAGAATTGTAAATTCTCTAAGTTCGGGCATAATTCGTTACTTTTTACGTCTCGGCGTGAGATCAACCTTGAATCAGTTTGCCGGTATCGCGAATCGCGCGACTTACGTCGAGAATATTTCGTTTGTCATGCATTATTATCAAAGTAAAAATATTAGACTTGCGGGGCGTTAAAGAAACAGACAGTGTGTGATTGCTGATAGTGTTTGTGAAGTGTCGCGATGACTACAGAACAAAATGACTTGCGGTTACAATGTTGCCTCAACGCCGGGTCGGCATCGCAATATCGTCGGGCTCGAAGGTTGCAGAAAAAAAAATTGGCGTCCAGGTAACCTATTATCTTTATTACCTCAATCACACAAATTATACTTGAGGACGGGTTAGAGCCGCTAAATGTACGGTAAATCCAATAAAACATCCCACATATGTCATGTTTGTGTACGCGCTGTTATCACAGGTGAGCAGAAGCGTATATATGTGCGAGAATAGGTTTCCAGAATTGCCATGCCGCACCGCCGGGATTCGTTCCCGGTATCAAATCGTTCTCGATCTCGAGGTGATTTCTCTTGCTCTTCGTTATTGGCTCCCATTTGCGTGGTAGTATTTCATCAACCTCCGGAGTCGGGTTACTGTAAGGAAAAAAAATCGTTCAATCTCCCTCGTTAATAAACTCTTCACACCGTAAAGGACAGATCGGAAAAATAGGTACCCTGTTTTTGCAAAGTTCGCCCACATTCTCGTCATTCGTTCCATGACCAATCGATCGGGCGTTCCCTTCTCGAGTGGCTTATCCGACAGGAACAATTGGCCGTGAAAGAGAGCATTCAGTTCGTCGGCGTGGCACGTGCCTGAGCAAAAATATTCGTGAAAGTAACGCGAAACTTGGTGGCCCTCGAGACTCGAAAAATATAATCTCTATTGACCTTCAATTTCGCACGCCATCATTGAGCGTAGAGTCGGATACGATGGTCTGTAGGAAAATCTAAACAGATAAGTGGGCGTGGATTTGTCCGTTTGATAATCGACGGCTTCCTGAATCCCATTGACGAAGTGAATGTCGCCTTTCAATTGCGCGTACTGATTCTTGTGTTTCGCAAACGTTATCGGTCCTTCGCCGAAATAGAAGTTTCTCACGGACTCCGCGATACTTGCGACTCGATCGACCTCGGGTATTTTCAGACTCTCGGCGAGACTTCTGGCAAAGTCTTCGTTTATTTTACGAAAAGCATCGTCCTGAGGGCCGAACATAGTGATGATTCCCTCGTCGCTCATGAAGCCGATAAGCAGAGGCACGTTGACTCCGCGTTTAATCAATTGTTGTGGGTGTTCGGGCATAAACGGCTCCGGACTCTTGCTATCCACGCTCGGCACGAATATAAAAACCAGTTCGAACGCCGCCTACGAATACAGAGGAAAGTTAACAAATGTGCCGACATTGCGAGAAGTGGCAATAAAGCATTCATTTTTAATCAATGAAATGAAAAAGTGACTGAATTAATTGAATAATGGATTATTCGGTCAATTATTGTTAGTATCGTTATTTTTGCAATTCTAAAATTTACATCGCCCATGCTCGTCTGGCCCTTGATGAGCTCTTCGGCCGGCACGGTCATCAGGTGCTTCAATGCCTCTTCAGGATCGTCGGTCTTTTTGTTCGCTCTTTCCGCTAATTTTAATCCATTTTTCACCGGTTCGGCCGCGAAGGCCCATCCATTGGTAATCGAACCGCTCTGAATTATGGCTTTGTGAAAGAGACCTGTGGAATTCGCTCGGTGAATTAAATATTCATCGTGAAATCGGCAATATTGATTAAAAACCTTGTGCCAAGGGAGATAAGGTGAGCATGTGAACGGAAGCGCCTCCCGCGCTTTCCCCGAATATCGTTACGTTTTCCGGATCACCGCCGAAAGCCTGAATATTTTCCTTCACCCATTTGAGCGCGGCAACTTGATCTTTCAGTCCCTGATTGCCGCCGGCATCGGGTAGATTCAAATTGAGAAAGCCTGTGAATTATATTGCGCGTAATTATAGCTTACAACTCTCGTTGCTTTTACCGTCCTCGATCTTGGTTTCTTAGAAACACGCTTACCGAAGCAACCGAGACGATAAACTATTGATACGAAAACTATGTCTTGCTTCAACAAATAGTCGGGTCCGTAAAAGTCGCTCTGTGCCGAGCCCAAGATGAAACCACCGCCATGAATCCATACCATAACCGGTCGTTTGCCGATAAGCGAGTTGGTCGCCACGTTCAAGTACAGACAATCCTCAGAACCTGTTATGGATTCTGATAATTTATCGTATTGCAACGCTTTGGGAGGAACTTTTCCAACATCGCGAACACCGCTCCAAGCTTGCGGAGGCCGCGGATCCTAAATAGAGATTGTATTCATTAATTCGTTACGAGCGACGGAGCGTTAAGTCGATACGATGTGTGTTCAGCCTCTCCCTTCTCGATGACCTCCCGCGTCCCCCCGCTCACATCTCTCTGTTCGACCCAGACTCAGTCGAGCGTAACAACAACGATAAATAATTTGTTGTTTCACGGTATTTAAGGACTTTTCACCGCGGTCGTTTGAGTTGTTCAAAAAAATTAATTAATATTTTTTCTTATCGGTCGTGGTGTTCCACGAATAAGCCGAACCCCACACGACGATTATTCGAGTGCGAGAAACGGGAGATCGCGCGCGAGCCAGACTAAGTTTTAGTAATCTTTATTGTGACGAATTTACCTTGAACCTTAGGTTGCCGACCGGTGGTTCGGCGTACGGTATCGATGGGAATGATAAATATTCACCGCCATCGACATTCGCCACTACGGTTCCTTTCACCGTGCCCTGTTTAACTTTAACAATCGGAGCGCTCATTGTCGGAGCTTTGCGGTACAGCGTCAATCCGTTACTGACAATCACTCTTAAACTCGGCCAGCTTCACGCGTCGCGCAAATAGTATCCCACTCTAATGCGGAATGGTGGGCGATTACATAATTACATATTCTGAGGTAGTCTTCTGAACTTTATCGTTGCCGTTGGCTATCACACTGAAATTCGACGATAATAAACATGTAGATACTCTTATCCATATGTTTGTTATCACGTTAGTTGTGGTAAATGTCTCTTCAGACACCCCGAGGACTTTCGACTTTCATACTATCTATTTAAGTTACATATCGTGTCACGAGCGCCCAAGTCACTCATTCCGATGAACACAAACGATAAATCGCCAGATTACGCTTGCGAATACTTTGTTGCGGGAATAAATGAGAAAGCACGCCATTTTCATTATTGAGATTCAACGTTTATTTCGCGTAAAGACGTTCGGTTATCTAATAAATAGAATATATGTACTGTCGGTAAACTTTTATATACGGAAAAAAGTTCATTTATCTACGAACTTTATAAATATAACGATCGTTACATGTTCAAATTTACAGTCGAGAAAATCTTACGCACACGTATCGGTGGTATTTACACAATTATACTAAACAGCTCTGCTACGTCATCCAATGTTTTTCGTGTAACGAAAAGAAAGAACCTTGCGTTCGAAGTACGATCAAGGACAGAACGGTTGCTGCCTCGCGAAAACAAATTTCAAACGTGTCATGACAATGGAATGGGAGATATTAATGAATTTTGTACAGGCGAACGCGAACGAGGCATCAGCCGGAGATACATGACATTCGGAAATATAATACAATTAAAAATGAATCTTATCCCTAGGCAAACCATAATAGCTAAATTTCCTGAATCGCAAACGCGGTCATTGTAATGTAACTTTTCTTGAGTGTCCGGTGACAAATCCAACCGCGCTTCGCATGCATCGATAGAGTACGCGCCGCCACCCGCAGCGCGTACGTTATTTTGTGTATTACTTTTCACTTAAAACTAATATCAGACTTTGCATTTCGAAAATATAAAGAATAAATAATAACAACGGGTGAGTTTTTATGGGTAAACGAGCATGATGTTTCAATCGCCAAGAGAGCGGACACAGAATAACATCGCTAAGAAGCGACGACAATTTATTAACGCGTTTTGCTTTTTGCATCTATCATTTTGTTTTCATTTCTTTTCCAACTATCGTTCTCGTCGCGTACCACACTTGGTCAACCGGTGTATTTGGCAATCAGAATCAGGGCAACGATATTCACTTTACCCGCAATATTTTACTTAGGGGCTAATATATCATCCGGATGAATAATAAAAACATCACAGATTGGAGATCAGGTATCGGGATTTAAGAGGGTAATAAAGACATAGAGGTAGGAAAAAATGTGAACCTGACTTGTCCAGTGTGGATGTTTCAAACACATTTTCTGTTCTTTTTTTCTTTTTTTTTCTACGACTGGAATATTATCTTGTTGCATTATTTCGATTATACCGTATGAACTTGACTATACACTTCTCAAACTGGTTACTCACTACAGTCTCTCTCTCTAAACTAATATCATTCAACCGGAATTTTCCTTCAGTCTTATAGTTTGCATTTCTTTTTTTTAATAGTCGACTGTCAATTAAATTCGTAGGACACAGTGAACCCGCTCGGTTTACGTTCGTGCATTCCCCGGTTGATATATGTATATATATATAAATAAATATATATAGTATCTGTTCCTGTGAAGCGATCGGAAAAATGGAGAAATTCCTTCGCCAAAGCAGGAACGCGTACAAAGCGAGCGTGCGTGATAGCTCTTTCGTATTATCGTGGAATTTTTAAGGACAATATTACGTATTCGGTAAATCATTGACTAGGCACTCTACCTGTATTTTGATTCGTCAACGATAATTGGTAACTCTGCGTTCGGATACGGATCTTGAAAAGTAAGTTGTGTCACATTTAACAAGCGGATTGCGGGACCCCACCACGGTTATCGCGCTGCGTACAGCACGCTGTTGTTCGACATGATACACGATAATCATCCAGTAAGCTGCATTGTTGTATACGTGCTTGTTCGGCTCCATTATCTTGAGTATTGTAAACACGATTGTGTAGGTACTGCATTTGGCAGACTGCCCGGCTCCCGATCCACCCGTAACCCTGCGAACAATAGGGGATATTCAATGTTCCTTGTCAAAGCCGTCGAATGTTTCGTAGCGATTGCATAATTTGAAGTTTGTCTACCTTGAGAATCAACTCGTTACGGTCTTCAAGGCCGGTTAGAATTTCAAGAGACGTTAAATGTTCAGTTTCATGCTGACATCGTCTCACCCTGCAGCCGGTAGACTCCTTTCCACAAACTGGAATAATTTGCATCGAATTCGGTGTTAGAGTATGAATATACACGTCGCGTTAATCGATCTTGAGACTTGAATGGATATTAGAGATGTAGCATAAATTAATTATCGTCATCAATGCGTCGATATGCGTTAGGAACGCGGTAACTCACCTTGTATAGAAAATCAATTGACTAGCGATGTTGAGTTTATAATTGCGCGGGGGAATTTACATGTACGTGTTATAGTATAAACGTTATCTCTCTTACTTTTCATATTTTGGTTTCGCGTTCAATTGATTCACAGTATCTTTATGATCAATGGGATCAACATTTTGTACGGCTTCATTAAGCATTATTACTCTTTTTTTTTTTACCTAAAACTTTGATCATTGCATCTAGATTCGCAAATTAACACGAGAGTACTCGAAACGATAACTGATGCAGAATAATCGAGTAATGGAAAAAGAAACCAAAAATATCGTCTTCATTGATGAAACCTCGACGAGACGTGCGCGTTCCACTTTCTTTCGCCAAAGTCCACGAATATCTTCCGCGAAGATCCTCATCATTGTATCTTCCGAGAATGTATAATTGTAAAAACGTTTCTTCAGCGACGATCTTCAAGCTGATGAATCTTCTTGCAACTCGTGCATATTCTCTTCGTTTGCGATAAACTTTCCTACATCCAATGTTGTACTTAAGTCCCTAGGAATATGAGTATGTACAGAATTCTCATGAATATTATTTACAGGCTTTTTTGTTTTTGTTTTAAAATACCACAGCCTTCTGAACGGTCAGGTATCACGTTCCCGTGAATGACACAGGATCGTCGTCGTCGTCATTCACAGAAGCGATTCTCGGTAGCGAAGCAATATAGATCATCGAGTAGTCTTCTTGCGTTTACGTTTGGCGCCACCACCGGACGGATTCCAATCAGAATCACCATCGGCGTAAATATAATTTACTTTGGGCACGTTTCTCTTGGAGCTGCGAGTCTGCCTCGTTGAGTTCTTCAACGTTGCCGGGTCGAGCTCCTTTACTTTCTCTGAAGGCCTCGCTTGTGACTTGGTCGGTGTCGTCAGGCGTTTCGATACCATTCCAGCCGTTGCAGTCGTCTGTTTGTGCTTGACCGGTGTCTTGCATATCTTCTGATAACTCGCTTCGTGACGCGCCTCGTCGACGTTGCCCGACAACGGATTCGGGGCTGATCTTCGTTTTCGCTTGCGCTCACCGCTGCCGTTAACGATGTGATGACCATTCGTCGTTGACGGTGTCGATTGCGACGACGACATCATGTCCTTGCGGTAATCCCTTCGGATCATTTCTCTCGAATGATGCGATGCCCCGTGCGTCTCTCCTCGGCACTTTGGCGACAGATTCAATGAATTCTTGCTACCGCTGCTCGAACATTCGGACGATCTTAGTGCATCCTGAGCCTCGAGGGCCGCTATCGATAGCATCGGCGTGCCCGGATAACTCTGTACTTTCTCGCGCTTTATCGACATCTCCTCGAACGATACGGACATCATGGCTTTGAAACGCTTCTTGAGCGGTAATTTGTTGTCGAGCTCGGGACGATAAATCGGCTCGGGCTCGCATTTTACACCGACGTTGCTCAATGGCTTGCTATCTAAAATAGTCTGCTCTAATTTACACACTAACTGTTCGTCGAAAATGTTGACGAGCGGCTCGTCGACGCTCGTCCGACTGCAATCCTGGACGGCCGAATTTTGTACCGTGGAATGTATGGGCAAATAATACGATGCGTTCTCGATCGTTGCCGCGCGCGTCTCGCCGTTCGGCAATATGCACTCGGTGCAATGAGCGACAATGCCGTACGCGCAATTCAAACATGAGCAATGAGACTTTGCGCCTCCGGAAGTCTTGCACGGATGAAGACTCGAGGCTGAATTGACTGTCAAGCCGCACGTCATGGAGTTGCAGTTCTTGTGACACGGCAGATATAATTCAGCGCCGGTTGGATACTTCGTGTAGATCGAGGACAGCGGCGTTGTATGTGTAACGGGCATGTGAATCGAACGCGAAGACTCTACGTGCTCCTGGGTGCACTCCGGAATTCCGTAATTGGGATTTATATGTCCCGACATATTGTTCGCGCATCCATTGTATTCCTGCTTAATGCGATGCCTTCGGGAAATACTTGCATTACCGGAACTCTTCCGCTTTGCCGGTGATCCTTTGCCGATAACGTCGAGTGGCAAGGTTTTCTTTTTTCCGGGCTTGGCCAATTCCAAGGTATCGTTGCCTTTGTTCGATTCTCCTGTCGTATCCAATATTACCTTCTTGCTTCTTCGATTCTCCTGAGTTGTTAGCTCCCTATTGTACGACGTAAGATCGTAGGGTGGTGGTTGGCCGCGGTACATGCTGTCGTACAATTCGTAAGAAAAAGCGCCGTTTTCGCTGGTGTGCTCGTTGAGCTCTCTGTGACTGTTCGGTGCCTCGTCGTTACCGTGATCTCGGTTCTCGACGGCTTTGTTGATAATGTATAGGTTGCTGTTGGGCGATTTTTGAAACAGAACCACTGTCTCACCGTTCAATATTACGTTCGTATCGTCCTTTTCCGTTTGCGTTGTACTCTCGGGAACAGGAATGTTGTTCGTGCCCTGCACGCGAACGTTGCAACAAGCCTCGTCGGTGTTGGACAAAAACGGAGGAACGCCGTTTACCTGATCGCAACTCTCGTACGAATCGACCTCGCCGGTCGACGTGACCTCGACCTCAAAAGCAACTTTGTCCATCGCGTCTTCCGGGTATATGCCCACGATTCGGTTGATCACGTCCGCCGCTGGGTTGCCGCAGAAAGGCAAGGCATCGAGACAAGGCGTGGAAGTATCGGGCTCGTCGACGGCATTTAGGTTAGCGAGAGATGCGTAATTCTTTACCTTTATCAATTCACCGTTCATCGCGCTGTTGTTGCTCTTTGCGACCGGTGCGGCCGTCAGATGTGATACTCTCTGCGACACACTCGCCAGCAGCGATAATCCATCGATGTTTTCCTGAAATTCGACCTCTCTGATCTTTGATTCATAGACCGTTGGAGCTTCTACGGTATTCTCGTCGCGGCTAGTTTCCAACGAAACTTCGGATGCGTATTCGGCGACCGGCAATACCGCTGCGCTCGAGACTATATCCTCGTTTATAATTTTGTACGGCGACTCGTTTACGTGCTCGGTTTTTATTGCTATTGATTCCGGGGCTGTACACGCCACGGCGGTTTTATCTTTTTCCGGTACGAGACACGCCTCGGGAGTTCGCGATTCCTCGGGCACGGGGATCGTATCCCTCACGTCGTCAATCTTGTTCTCGTTCAAATATTCATCGGATCTGCAGTTAGCCGGTTCGCTACACGCGGCCTCCGATGGCGTCGCTGATACATCCGAAATACTCGACACTATTTTCTCTTCACGCTCGCCCAGGGACAACTCTTTGGTTGACGATTCTTCATTTTCTACTCGTATTCCTTCTCCAGAGTCGTTGCAACTCTCGGATAAATCATTGAGGCCATTCGGTATCTCAAATAATGTTCTTTCCGTTGTTATCGCATCGCCGGTTGCCGCGCTGGACTGCGGCACAGTTCGTTCTTCGGCGGTAGTATCATTGCTGTCGACAGGGATTTCTTCCACACCGGATATGTTGATGTCGTTACTCGATGATCCACGACTTGCGATACGAAGAGAATGAAGATCGACGATATCTTCCAGTTGTTGAGCGGTGTCGGCCTCACAGTGTTTCGGCGAATCTCTCTTCTCGGTTGTCTTTGCGCTTACGCGCTTCTTCGCTTCCACGAGCCACGATAATTTCCTCCGTGTCTTCTTCTGCTTTATAACTTTTTCCGTAACGCTGTCGCTTGTCAGATCGATGAAAACTATATCGTTAGATTTCTTTGCTCTACGCAACGATGACAATTTAGCAGAGGTAGCTAATTTAGTGACTGAGGGTCTTTTAGAATTCGTATCGCTTTCGTTATTGAGAGCATTTTTTTTAATGAATAAGTTCGCGGATGAAGAACTGACTTCGGGCTGTGTCGTTATATTTTCAATGCTATTATCGTGAACAACTAAATCGCGTGAATCATTATTATCTTCCGGCTGTTATCGTACATGAAAATATAATCGATAGATTAAATGGCTGTTTTTTTTTTCAGTCGTAGCACAGTAGATTAGCTTGGCATTAGATACTAAGAGAGAAAAGCGTTGAGCGATAAATCAGCAAAAGCCGGTTTAACAGGATAGAGAGAAAAATCGTAACGTACCACAGCCGTCGTGACCGTATCCGCCAAGCAAGTAGCCTCCTTTTCCGTCGCAACGTCGAGTCCTTTCTCTTTCTTGCAAAAGTTCAAAAACTCTTCGCAGGACTTCTCGATCTCGAATTTGTGAAGGAGAAGCATCTTTGTCGTGAGTTTTTGGTTTTTTGGCACTTTCGGTAGTACATAATCGACAATAAACGGATGAAACTCAGCCGGTGCGGGCCCGAGTGACGATAGCGCAGTGACGTTTATCTGATTTCTAACGGCGACGTCTTTGTTCAATTTTTTCCACAAGCGATAGGCGAGAAGATAACGGACATACATTATGCTCGTATTCGGATGTTCTTGTATACCCTTGAATATCTTCCTGCAAAGCGATTTTTTTTTTCACACACATGTTTGCGTTAGTAACAGTAGCGACGGAATTAGAACGACTGTTCTATTTTTGTTCTGTTTAGTAAGTGCGGGAAACTCACGTTATTACAGGATCCAAGATTTCGTGATAGTTGCAAGTCATAAAATGAACTTTAAGAAGCGTGTCTAACATGTGCTCCGCGGAATGTTCTGCAAATGTATGTTAAACACACTGACGTTGTAATATGCGTTATCAAGCTTTTGTCGTATGTTTCTCTTTCTCAACCGAGATTCGAGAAGCATGAATAATGAGAAAAACAACATACCGAGATAAACGTGGAGGCACGACGAGAGTCTGGCTGAAATCTTGCTGTGATGCTCGTTCCCCTTCTTCGATGCTTTCAACTCCATGTCTATGTACATCGCCAGCAGATCGGACATGATGTCCATGTACGATACCCGATCTTGGTCCTTGCCGATTTCACGATAATAATACAGAAAGAAAAGCAATGTTTCGCTTATCGAATCCTTTAATTTGTCGGCTCTCAGAGGCTTCGTGTGGCACTCGTTGACGCTCGGGCGAACGTGCCTGAAACGGAAATAGCCACTGCAACGCCTAAGATACATTTCTGCGGGTCATAGATCGAACAACAATGAGCTTCGTCAGCCAAGTGGCTAGACTCGTTAGTACTATCAATCTAAAAATAGCCCAGCAGAAAAAAATTAGAATTTTCATCGAACTGCATTAATAGAACGAAAAAAAAGTATTTCCACGAAAAAAATGTACCAGTGTATTTCCGAAAAGAGTTAGCCGTGAAATGTAAATTTTTCCGATCGCTTTTCATCGATAATGCAATTTGCATTTTATCGTTTCGCATCCAATTCCCGATGGGTTTCAATGTACTGTGTGCTTATGGTAATCCGTTATTAATGAGATAGTATTGAAATCGTATTGCCATTTGGACACCTATACCTTCAAATTTACGGGGTTGCAATGAGGGGTAGAGTTTCGAGCGATACTTTTGGCGGCGTTCCATGCTGAACGCGCCAAGATTCTCGTTCGCTTTAACAACAAAGTGCACTGGGCATGAGACCAATCTGTTTATTATCTTTGCACAGGTGCAGATCGACGACACTTAATCTCGTTTGTGTGTACGCAAGTGTGTGTGCGAGTTCTACCAAAAAGATATTGAAAAAAATGATACAAGAAATTATTAATCCGACGAAAACCAGTACTCGGTGTAAACGATATAATACTGATAAAAACAGTTCAGCGTGGACGAAAGTCGAAAGGATTAAAGCGCAGTCTTCTCCTCTCTTTCTCTCATTACCTCGAGTAAAACTTCATAAGATTCTTCAGAGACTCTGTGCTCCGTTGAACCAATGAAGTTCGGCAAATTTTCTTGAATTGCGGTATCCACGGATATATCTCCATGATCAATGACTTCGGTCCGTTGTCATCCGTGTCTTCTTTGTGCCCGATATCGTGTATTGACTGGCCGTTATCTGAAATACAATTGATGAACGACTTACAAACTACAATTCTTTGGCATTGTTGACGTCAATTAATCCGGAGATTATCGTCGGGTTCGCGTGTTCGAAAGTACAGACCGTTGTAATTCGAAAGAAAAGGAATTTTTCTCAAGGTAAAGGAAAAAATTCTCCGATTAAGAGACCCGTCCCCCCTCGGCTGCTACCTTGGCAGGTGTTGAGGCTGTTAAAACGAGCCAGGGGTGAAAATGTCTGAGAGACCATGCGACTCGGGCCTGATGAAAGTTCGTCGACGTTGGTAAATTCAAAGCTGTTCTTCGCATGAGCGCATTGTTCCTCAAAGACGCAGAGGGGAAGCAAACTTCAAAGGGTCCCGAGCATTCTCAGACATCGAGGAGCGCCGTTCTTGTCCAGGTAAAGAGAGCTCGGAGGTACAATGAACAGCGTTGCTTGGCATTCTCAGGAATCGCCGCAACGAGCCTTAATTGTGAACGCGAATGCCGCGTTTGAAGCGCTTAGTTTGAACAATATTAGCAATTAAAAAAAAACCGCACCTCCGACGATGATTAAAGGCGGACAAACTCGTCGAAAGACTCGAAGCACTCGAAAATTACAATGGTCAATCCAAAAAATAAAAAAACCCTACCTGGTTAAAAAAAAAAAAAAACGAAGTATAATTACGTATAGAAAACCTTTGAACGAGGAATCACAACGTGCAAAACAATATATAAACGGAATCGTGCTCCGAAATATTCTAAAAATAAATTATCACGTTTTTCGAAATTCCGGTGCAGCGCGGATGAATATATAGATAGATTTTCCTAGTCCACACTGGTTTCGTGAACTCCGACGCTACACGCGTTAACCCGACGCTTCTATCAACGCGATGCAGCCTACGAAAAAAACTACCCTCTCTATAACCCGGGATTATCGAATATTTCGAGACTTGGCGGAGAATACCGAGGCATTTCGATCGAAACTGCGTGTTTGCCCTTCGAAGCGGTGCTGGCCTCGACGTGCCAGTCGTCGTTTGTCAAGAACAAGAGAACGGAGGGAAAAAAAGGGAAATGAAATGAATAATAAAAATCGATTGCTCGGGTTCATCTCAATGCTCGGGGATTCGTTGGTCGCCCCACGCTTCAGAGGCGAGAGAAGGTTCGTAAACAACGCGTGTAGCGAGCATAGGGGGCTACGAGGGGGAAGGGCCAACTCGAAGAAGGGTCTGCTCGTCGTCTACGTTGCATCACACGTACCTTTTATATGTTCTTCCGTCTCGTCGTCGACAGTGAGCAATGATATCGTCCTCGTCGAATCCATTGTTGTTGTTATCGACTAGTGCGAATCGTTGATATATTAAAATATAACTTTTCTTGGTAACATCGGGAAAAATTATAGTGTAGAGGCCATAACAATACGGAGAGGCTAAAATTTCCGGAGGAACTACCGCGGCCGTGTCCCTCCGCGTACTGTGCATATTTCCACGGCCATATTGACACTACCGTTTGGTACAGCGCCCGTTTGGCGGCGCCCCATGCGTTCAGATGAACGAGATGAAACACTTATCCGACGAGATACTTCGAAGTAACGATTCATCTCAATGACAAATTTTCGTATACAGTTTTCGCAATACTCGCAACCTCGCACCTTTTTCGTCGCAATTATCCTTCGGCACATCCTCGTCGTCTCTGTCCCTCTCCCGATCTCTCTGATCCGATGCTTTGCAATTCATTATTTCATCTATAGGTAAAGATATCTTTAACGTTCGATTTTCATTAATCTCATGGCGTTTGTTATCGCTTTTTCATCAACGTCCTTCGGCGTTTTTTGTCGGCGTTTGTCGTACGTGCGATTCGCGGTCGGAAACACTTTCGCACCTTTATTATGCACAGACGCGAAAGGCAATTATTCGCCAAGTTCAAAGACGCTGGCTGGTATAGACTAACGAATCACTGGTGCGCACCGGTTGAGTTTCCCTGTCGACGTGATACTCGACCTAACTAATGACCCACCCGCACTTGTGCTCTCACGTATCTCGTTGCACACGCGACGAGCCAGCGAACGCCCCGGTAACGAGCCCACTCGCGAATGTCACACGTAACGCGTATAATAGATTTTTCGACGATAGTTCGCGAGACAAATTCGCGTCCACGAGCTCGACATTTGAAGGGAAGAGGGGATAGTCTCGATCTTATTGTCTCCGCTATCCCGAAAGCACCCGACGACTATTATTTCTTTTCTCTTACGCGAGGGTTTAACATGCACACATCCGCGCGGCGTGTGCCTGACTATACGATTTTATTACCGAATTGAACGAGCCTCGAGGTAACACCGACATTTATTGCGTTTCCGAAGCTCCCGACGGAGTTCCGTTCGTCGCTGTCGCACTCGTTGCCGCCGCGACTCGCCGCGCGACGTCGGAAGAAAAAGTAAATATCCCCGAAGCGCTTGCGCTGGATATTGAAGTTGCCGTGAAGGTAGAGGGAAAGAGAGCCTCGACGCCGATGCCCCGCGCGCCGTTTCTGCTCGATATTTCTGCACGCTGCAATGCGTAACGACGACTATTCTATGGGCTCGAAAATCACCGGCGAAGCCTACGATCCTCGCGAATGTCGCGTCGTACGGTGTGGAAAGCGCGAAAATTCCCTGCAAACCAGAGCAACAAAGGTAATACGGATGTGAAACGAATAGCCGCACGTTATCGCATTGTATTCCTCCTTATCCATTCATAGATTCATCGTCGCAGCGCGGAGTTGCGAGGGGGCGTTGCTATAACTTTTCGCAAAGAGAAACTATACGCTTGGGCTCAACATTATACAGAAGCTCTTTGTCAATTCAACCTGTCACGCGTGTTTTAGTACAGCAGTCAAATAACCGATATGAGAAACCTCACGCGACCTCGCGAAGCCGACTGACGTACTTAATCCTGTAGAAGCACACAACGACGCTGACGCATTGCCGAGCTTTGTACTTTAGCTCCATCCGGCACGTATACATTGTGTAGATGTATGCGCGTGATGCAGACGACAAACATGAAGAGGTTTCCGTCTCGGAGAGCTCGCGTACACCTTTATCGCACGGTCGTCGACACACATAAGGGGGAGTGCGCGCACCGAAGCCGCAAACTACAAGGATGCCTAATTCAAGTTATGCATCGAAATAACGCGTTCATCCGACTATCGTAACATGTCGAGTGTAAGTAATCGAGAGTGACGTAACCGCGAAACCTTGTGGCTTTGGCTGGGAGGAGGCATGAGAGGAAACGGGATACGGTGTGGTAGAGTGTAATATCTCGTTGCTTTGAGCGATTATCCCAGAGCCTCGCCATTCACGATCGCGGAATCACGCGGATGCGGGGATGGAATCGAGTCGTACCAACGAACCAAAACGATGCACACCGGTGGTCGCCTCTCTCGGCATATTATATTGTATTTCCTTGGTCCGCCCAATGGAACTATGGAGACGTTAAGAGATGCCATTTCGCTCAAGAGGCTCACCCTGTTCGTAGATACGACTGCGGAAAACTCTCGTTACAATTCTTATCTCGATCCCATTCGAGACTCTCGGCTATGCATAATGCCGATAATAAATGCAAACCAGATACCAGACATGATAATTAGTTGCACAACGGAAGGGTGTATGAACAGGCGAACGTTTTGTGTACAGAGCTCTAGCCGCGAGCCTCGGCAAGACCGCGCGATATGTATATGCAATACTCCCTCGGCTATTGCGACTCGCGCCCGACAGCTCACCCACGAGCCCTTTCCCCACTCGTATTTTTCACTGCGCGAAGCAATCTTTGAGAGTAGGGTTAATAGCCGTTAGTAAGGAATTGCATCGACGCCGGAGACATTTGCGGACGAATCATCATCCCGGCTTTGTCTCTCCTACGTGTGAGAGACGTTAGTTTTGCAGCGAAAACGAAAAATACATATAGACGACGAGACGCGAATAAGGAAAAAGAGTAATACAGCTTGTAGAGCGAAGATTACAGCGAGAGAAAGGCCACGAAGGGATTGCCACAGGACGGCGCGAGCGAACAACAGAAGAGAATAATAACGGTGTCGCCGGGGCGTGAAATTGTTATGCCACCGTCCAATTACCAGATTTGTTATCTCCACTGTCTAGCTGAGTTCTTTTTTTTCGTTACATTTTTTTTTATCGCAGTTTAACTATTTTTTTTTCATCACCGTACCAACCGTTGACTTGTTTTACGAGAATATCCCGAATCCGAAAGCTCTACGGGCTCTACGGCTCGTTCAATTCGCTTCTTCTGGACAGGCGTGAGAGAGTGGGCTTTGCATTGTTATTACGGCTATGCACCGCGGCGGCATTTCGATAGCTGCACACGGCAGATCTCGTTATTGCAGCGCCAAGCGGTATACACGCGTATATCTATATCGGCCACTCCGCGGGGGGGTGGATAGACAGTAGATTGGTGCGCATATTAATATTAATGTCTTTTACCGACGCAAGCCCAGGCAAACGTAGCTTATATCTTCGGATAAACATTCCGGTATGAGCGAATGTTTGCTAAGAGCAAACTTTGATCTTACGGGAGTTCAGTTTTCTTATTTCCTTATTATGAATTCTACCCTCAGGATGAGGATTCTCGCTGGCTCGAATATCCCGTCTCTATTCCGTTGGCTTCGTTTTTTTTTCTCTCCTCTCCGCCCGCTACCCTTTCCCTCTCTTCCTCGATAAAACAGAAGTATACGCCAGAGTTGAAAGTAAAGGCCGAGAAAATTTCGTGCCTCGAATGGAGAAGAGAACTTTGCGCCGTAATCATTCCGTCTCCCTCGCGTCCTTGGTCGCGGTGCCTTTTGCATCTCTCACGCTCGATTCACCGTATCGAGTGGACCTAAACGCAGCGTAGCATTACCTGCTTGATATACTAGATTTCACCTCTTTCGTCGCCCCTCCTCCGCGCCCAAGGCTTTGGGCGAGCGCCCGCATTCTCGGACCTTCGTCGCGCCTCGATCTCTATTCCCTTCGCTATATGATTTTTCGCTTTTTTTTTTTATTTCTTCTCATTTTGTCTTCGGAACGAAACTTCATCGGCCCCCTTGCCGCAACGCGAGAGCCTATGTACCCTTGGTGACGAGGGCTTCCCGTGGCAAGTAGCCGAAGCGCTTCTCACGTTTCTCTTCATACGAGGCATCCGCCGTGGCGTATATATTCGTGTCTGTATAGTCTGGAACGTTGCGCCGGCCTTATTCGAGTTCGGTCACGTAACGTCTTACGTGCTCCAGCGGGTATATTCATCTCCCGGTACCTTTTTAACTTGATTCCGTTCATGCTCTTCGATTCAGTAATAACACGATAACGCGATCACTCATACCGCAAACGGTTCTCTTTGATCCCGCTCCTCCGCCTTCTAACCGTCGTTGCCTCGGCGTCCGTTCGAGCAATTAAATAATTCGACAAATTCCATCGAGCCACGATGGCAACATCGTGTACGATGCTCGCGTTATACCGGCAGCTCGAACCGACGTCTTACCACGGGGATCGTATTGACGAAGCCAACGTCCCCTTAAGCCGCAGGAATTTCAAACTCTGCAGAGTGTACATTCGATAACCCGCAGGCTTTCCTTTTTGTCTCCCTTGTCTTCTTGTCTCTTCCATGGCCGCGAATCCTTTTCACAAGCGTTTCGGTCTTTGCGAAACATCAAAGAACGTATAAAGCGCACACTTTCCGATAACTAAAAGGAAGTCATAACAATTTTCTCAACGGAAAACTTCGTAGACTTTGTCGAACGTTGCGAGGGCACGAGCGTGGCTTTCGTATATCTATATTCATGTATGCGGTCCTCTTATCTCTTTCGATAGAGGAGATAAACCCGCGGATGTATCAGCTGGCGCAGTTGTCGAAGAGCTAACTCGATATGGACAGACGATAGAGGCAGCTCGAGGGTCAACCGCAAAGCGGTTTAATTTATATCGGGGGAGAAAAAAATAAAAATATAGAAAAAGAAACGCGAACGGACGTACCGATGTGACGCTGGGAATTGGGGCTCAACTCGTGAGAGCCCGCGCTATGCCGCTGCAACTTGTATAAACGCGAGTGATGGTCCCGGCTAAAATGAGAGAGGGAGAGAGGTAGGTAGGCAGTAGTGGTACGTATAGTGGCAAAGCGAGGAAACGATCGATAGAGCGTCTCTCCCCCGTGGGCCTCTGTATATGCCGTTGCATGTATCGCGTAGTTGCCACCGCCGGCGGGTGCAACCTACAACCGAACTGCTCCATGGAACCACGGGGTAATGGCCCAACCTGTTACAATAAAGCCTCCCGGGAGGCAGGCAACACAGCCTATATCGCTCATTACCGATAAATTCATTGGTAAAGTTTTGCGGTCGCGACGAACGGGGCTATCGTCGTGTGTGCGCCTCATGCATATCATATAAACGATGCAGTTGTTACCCCGCACCGATTAATTCGTCGTTAATCCCGAATAATTGGGCCGGCCCGTCCGTCTATCGGTTTTGCGCTGGCACGTCGGCACGTATTATCGGTGAAAAAAAAAACTGTTACAGAAGATAATTATTCATCAGTCTTTTTTTTTTCCATTAACGATTCGAACATCCACCAGATATTTTTAATCCGATAGACCTTTGGGAAAAATAACGTGCCGCATGATCATTTTACAATATTAAGAGTTGACATCCGGAGGCTTTTTTTTTACTTCCGATGGCACTAGATTATGCTTCCTGTACAATGAGTATCTTACCTACTCGACAGCTGCATCGTGCCTGCGAAGGGCCGCAGTCTCGGCTGCCAGATTTCCACGAAAGCCCCGCGACGTCTTTTTCCGTCTTATACCTTATTTAAGACGCCATCCATTAGCTTTACGGTTGTATATACAGCAGTAACGAAAATTTCTTGGCATTCGGGCTCTTAAGATTTTCGTTAGAGCGACTGAGTGTCACTGGCGCTCGGCTCTCCTCGGGATATTTGGGAAATGGGCCAGAGCGGCTTTCCGGCTGGAGGAAAAATCTCTTACGGGATTTTTCTCTCCCCCCGACCCCTTCGATATGACGAGAACTCGAAATCGTTTCTACCTGCTCGAACTTCGACGCCGACGGATTCTCGACCCTTGCGACCTTCCTCGGTCCCGAGCGGGTCTTTTTCCCCGCATTTCCGAAATTTCGTATATAACGAAATTTTCCAGGTACAGAAAGATACAAACGGTTTTCGTGCTGTAAATTTCAAATGCAGGCAATTTACTCGAAGCTTAAGCTTCTCTTACTCTCGACTGTCGCATTAGCACGAGCCGAGCCGGTGTGTTTGTGTATATGAATGTAGCTCGCGTCGTCTCTATAGCCTCGGCACAGTTGAAACATAATATTTCACAACCTCGCGGGGCCGGGGAGGGGGGACGGGTGGGATAGGGTTCCTCATGAACTTGGCGAACTCGAGAAACTTGTGTCAAACGTTCTCGCATGCATACTTGAAGCGAGATTCGAGAGGGCGAGATACGGAAAACTTGTGTAGAGGTGTGAATAATTTCAGTACGTTACGCCGCCCGACAGTTCCGTACGACCATCGTGCAGAATTTAAGGCAGAACGGTGGGGATACACAGAAAGAGAGAGAGAGAGAAATAGTTTCTCGTTCTGGTGGAAAACTCGAAACGACGAGGTTGGATGAAAAGTGAGAATGAGACAAGGCTAGACACTGACATGGTGTAGCATATGCGAAGAGGTTTTTCTCTCCTGTGTGTACTTCGAAGGTTTGGGAATAAAAGCGGAAGCTTACACGGTGCAATGCCTCTCGACCTGCCTGCTCGATGTGAAACTCATTCATGCGAATTACGAAGCGACAAGAGTTATGAACTACGCACGACGTCTTCCGCGCGGCACTTTTCAGCCGCACCTCATTCCCGTTCGGAAAAATGTTCGAGCTTCGGGATGGAAAAAACAAAAAAAATAAAACACGCATCCAATGTTCCCCGCCCGATGCCGCACATCCGCAGTTATGCAGGCTGAATAATATGCGTTGCTGCATCCTCCGAAAGAACAGCCCGCATAGTACTAAATTTTTATCCACTTTAACCTCATAACGTTCGTATAATATATGGCCGAAGGCGATTACAGCCCTAGTATCGTATAAATGCCTTGCCTCCTCCGGTGCCGGTGCTGCAGTTCATCGGATGGTTAATATCAGCGTCGCGAAGCCATCGAGCTTTTATGATGCGAAAAATTGCTTCCACCTTCTCCGGGGCCTTTGAATCATCCCGGTGCTTTTTCTCGTTATAATATCCTCCCCCGTCGCTCCCCGAACGGCGGATATCGTTGTGTTCACAGTCAGTATATCATAACTAAACGATTTGATCACGCTGAAATCTATCGCGAACCGTTGTTAGGTTGAGGCAAAAAATAGTGATCGTGATGAATTTTTATAAAAGCCCCCAAGGCATCCCTCTGTATTTTTTCCATGCGATGTATTTTTTTTTTACCAGTTTCGTTTCACCGCAGCGTACGTACTGTTTTCTAAAATTGCATTGCTCGCGATGCGAAACATCAGAGAGCTTGGAAACTGTGTAAATTGAAAAAAAAAAAAAAAGGGGGGAAAAAAAATTGTACTTCAATTACCGCAACCTTTATTCGCCACAACCGCGTGCGCGTTTTGCCGGGTACGCGTGTACCCACCGCAGAACTAATGTGTACGATGTGGTAGGCGATGTGGGTTTTCTGTGTGCCGTTGGTACAAGTCTCGAGCGGCATTATTCCTTTTGCCCTTTCTCGTGCTATTGCATGCCCATGGAAATTTGAGGGATATACGCACGAGACGAGGAAAAAACTCCGCGCAACGCTCGGCCGCGACTGTGGGGCACGGTTGCGTCCGCACACATAGGTCCACAAACGAAACGCTCCTCGCGAAGCTCACCTAGAGGAGGTAAGCGAGCTCCGGATAATGAGAAAGAATCGTGTGCATCGTTGCGTTACCGCGCCATTCGCCTCGGTGAACAAAAGTATATTCGTCGTGAAACAGACGGTACCAACCGATCTTTTACCTCTGCCACCCTCGTTTATTCTCAGGTACTACAACAACCTCGGGGACAAGCGTACCATGCACGACGATGTCGCGCGACATTACGTGTTTCGATGTTTCACAGAAAACATCTCTCGCATTGTGCAGAACGGAAGAGATCGCTTCTTTCCCGCGAAACACGCTTATCGAATATCTTCGACGAGTTTGATAGCCATAACGAGGGAAACTCGGAGAAGCCAGTAAAATTCTCTTTTCCTCTCAATACGAAGCCTCAGTCGAGTTTCTCCAATTGAGAAGATAGAGAAATAACAATTTCTCTCATTAGCTACGGTAGCTATCCTTCGACAACGTTTACACTCGACTTCCCGAGTTTCCTCTCAGGATTCTCGTACGTGAAGCATGTCGCAGTCTATGTTTTCCACAATTTTTTCCACTCGACGAGAAGAGACCCTCGAGATCGAAAGATGGATTCGTGCTCCATGTGTTTCCCGGCCGGGTCTCTCTCGAAACGTCGCAAACGAAGAGAGCGAGGAGGAAAAATAGAAAAAAAGGGCCTTTTTGTCCTAACGGCGTATCTTCGTCGGTGTCTCAACGCCGTGTCGAGTTATGCAGTTTTGCGGAATATTCATCGTGTTCGTAACTCTCGCAGTGCGATTTGCGAATCGCATGGACGTGCCGTTTCCACGCAAGTTCTCGCTACTTCGGAAGAGCTGAATATTAAATTTATTACGTCTCGCTGAGATATACGTCAATCTCAGAATTTCGACGGCGCGCGGGGTTGTCTCGGCAGACCCGGCTACGTACGTGAAGCTCGAATGGATTCCTTTCACGAATTTCTCCACTCGAACGAGAAGAGAGACCCTCGCGAGGCCAGAGGTCTGTTCGAGCCCCACGTGTTTGAAGCTATTCCCTTGAAGCGCAACAAGAACGACGCTGAAAGAAGAGAAAAATCGTGTTCTCACCCGAACATATCTACGGGTGCCTGAACGGGCCGTATCGTTTCGGTGCTATGGATTTTCGTCGTGTTCGTGACTCCAATATTACGGTACACCCACGCGCCACGTAGCCGTGTTAGTGTCTCTATGAAACATTTGTACATATAGACACATGTATCTATTTCACGTCGAGCTGGATATTAAATTTATGGTGTCTCACAACTCGGAGAGAGACGTGCCAATCTCAGGCATTCAAGAGAGTACACACGAGTTAACGCGCGTGAAATATTCACGACAACGGCCATACAAATGGTGTAGTACGGTATTGTTCGTCGAATTTTGGTGTATTAGTGGACACCGACATTGCTCTTCGTTAGGTCGCCGCATGATGGTGGGCGTCGACCAGGTCGTCGTCACACGAGGACATAAATCTCATAACGGCCGGCTGGACGACGAGGCGTCGCGACGCTTCGGCAACAGCCCAGGGTGCGTGTCGCATTTGCCGAGGGACCGCGACAGAGAGAGAGAAAGATAGAAAGAGAGAAGAAGAAGCACGGACACACAAATACAATGCACACGGGCACACACGCGCGAAGACCTTCCGAAACTTCAGACAGGCCTGTTCGCAAAGCCCGTTTCTTTGTCTGCTCTCGCTTGAGTCCAGAGCGTTCGACCCTCTCGTGTGTCTATGCAGATATTTTCCAGACGCGCGCCCTCTCGCCTTCATACTCCAATAAGCCGTGCCTTCGTTCTGATTGAACATATTTTTTTTTCGGCGAACGAACGGAATAAACTTCTCTGTGAAGCGAAACATTTACTTTCGCCCAATTGCGCTAATTGATCAAAGCACAAGATCATCGCCGTTAGAAGACCGGAAAGCCGGGAGTACGTGAAATATTCCATCTCCATAACGTGTTTGCTTGGTTCGCGTTGGGCTTGACCCGATGGCGAACCTGCTGTTGACCAACGTGAATCCTCAATGATCAAAGAGAGGAGGGACTCTGTAGACACGCTCGTCGTGCACTGAATGCGATCTCTATGTGTGAGAACTATCTGGAGCATTGGGTACACAGTAGTTACAAGGGGTGAATAGAGGCTGATGGAGGAAGAGAGGGAAGAACATTAATATCCCGAGGCGCGTTCTTCAGTTCGCCTCGACGACCTCTCACCCTCGCCGTGTACAGAGCGGTTGACGTTGAAACAATAAGAGGCGAGATTGCCGCTACTCCGTTGCCCCGCGCGAAAGAACGACCGTTCATCCTCTCGTTCGCCGATTGCCTCCTTCGTACGCAATTAGTCAGATTGTGTCGTCTGGAATTTTTTTCATTTTTCTTCCCCTCCCTTCGGTCAGTCGCGCGTTTCGATGCTGAGATTATTCACGATGAAACTCGGTATTTCCGCGTTACCTGGATTTCCGACGCTTGTTATACCGCGCCCCGCGGCCACCTCGCTACAATTTCCCGTGGCCCTGAGAACTTTGTTAATTGAATTCTCGACATTTTGTAGGAAAAATACATTCGGGACTCGCGCAAAACACGGTTCCCTTGTTCGCGATACATTAACGGCCTTTATTAGTCGTCTGCTCATTACCCGAGTCCATTATGATGCGTAATGAATTTTCGCGCGAATTAATGAGAATTCGAGCTGCTTCTATGGTCACCGCATGTTGGAGCTCCGTGAATCAAGGATGTTGCATACAGAATCCCAATCGCTACATGCTCTGCATGCTTTATGTAGAATCTGTTGGTTCAGTTGGTTATTCCATTCCGTTGGGTTGATCGATCGGCCGAATCTGCATTTATCCCCCAGGGTGCTTGCGAAACGCGAGCGCTCCTCTCAGGGGGACACGGCTTCCGTACAGATACATTCTATTTAAACCTCTCCCCGGTCGGTCCGGCAATGCAAACAACAATAAAACGCATCAGCGGTAGTCCTTGTTCCTATTCCATTGTTTGTTTGTACATGTCGAGTTTTGGCGTGAATTTGAATTCGTATAGAAAGGGCTTTGATTGAACGACCAGCAAAAAAACGAGTTGCCTTCGTTTCCCCGTCAATTTTTTCGTATATTCGGGATGGTCGACGTGTTTCCTTCTCGCGATTCACACAATCGCCCCGCACAAACCTCGAATCGATTGTTCCACGGAACAGCAATTTTATCGTCGCGAAGACGAAAAGTATGAAACTCATGAAAGAAGGATTTTCCCGGTACGTGAATCACGATAAAATATCAGCGGGTCGTCGAACTCGCAGGCAAAGGGAGTCCCGACGTTTCACCCATCGGACAGCAACGCTGACGCTGAAAATAAAGCTGCAGCGATAGCACAGAGCCGGGCAACATACCGGGAGCAACCCTTCACTTCTTTTTTTCAGGAAAATAGAAAAAAGGAAAAAAGATGAAACTAATATCCGGGCAATTGACGTTCGCCCAGCCGTCGCGAAGTTTTCGGGCGACTGACGTTATTGCAAAAGCCAGCACCGCGTAATTAATTGATTGGCATTTCGTGATTGGGCCACATCTGTGTGCTTTTTTTTTCCCGCCCGGAGACTGTCCATACGGACGAATGGTACGGTTATTGGCATTACACAGCGAACGACGTGTGGATGGTGTCGAACAGTCGCAGATAGAACTGCGGCCGATCGCTGTGTCGCCTCGTTGCCTCTCGTTATATTTTTTATCGAGATCAGTTGACCCGAACGAACGATGGAGAGCCGACCATTATTTACTCGAAGACTTTTTGCATCTCCATTCTCTGTGAAGCAAACGAGACTAACCCTGCATTGCACACGGACTCTCGAATAATGCTATGCAGTAAATTTTGCTGGATACGGACTCCGTTTCGTGTCACCCGGGCAAGGGTGGTTCTTCGTCGTGTCGAGTGGCGACGGTCCCTGCAACGGAAATCGCATTAAGGAGGCTTAGTTCTGGGTAACCACTGAATTACTGTCGGGGTTGCATCCGCTCGAAGCTTGATTCTCACAGCGAGAAAGGCCTTTATTCTCTCTTGTTCCCTTGACTCGAGAAGTGGAGTGCCACCGCAAATTCGGACAAAACCGATATCGATATCGCATACCGATAAACCTCGTTATATTCATTTATTATCTTGTACCAGATTTACCCCTCGGTCGAACGTTGCAATCCGCGAATTCTTTTCTCCGATATGTGTATCCCGTTACCGTAGTCTGGTCCGAAATTCAACCCTGTAACACTGCGCGCTGTACGTGAATAGAAAGAAAAAAAAGGAAACTTTATCCATCCTCCATCTGCTACTGCGTTATATTACATCCCGCGGCATACTGCGTTATTTCGAGAATGCATTATACATCGCAGTCGCCTACACTAGTAAATCAATGCGCGCTCCGTCGCTTCCATTCACTTCGCGTAGGAACTTTTTTCAAACTTTGAATACAGCGTGGAGTCTCGCCAATGTTTTTATCTCGAAAGAAATCTTCGGTCGAGGGCAAGAAGCTTTTTCTGCGCCGTATGTGACGATCCGCTCGCGTGCCAAACCGTGAAGCTCTTCCGAACGCACTCGAAAGCCTCTTCAAATTGAACTTGGCGCAAAAGATACTAAGAATATTTCGCGTCCGGTAATTGATGATAATGTAAGACTGACAGAGTTCAGAAATATTAATACCGTTCCCTTAAGCTGGATAATTAATCAATGGTCAGAATATTGCCGGAAGTCCCAGCCGAAGAGTTTCGCAATGTTCCATTATTATTTGCGAATCGATTTTAAAAGTCACGTCATCACGCGCGGAATATGTATCGTATCATAGAATATGCTCGATACGGAGATACGTCCGACAGGTCGTCAAGCGACGAGGATCGCAAAGGTAGAATCCTTCGAATGACGACCAAAAAAATATAGGGGATGAATTCTTCGGCAGTCGGTACGCATGCCCCGATCGAGAGTTACCTACCCCAGAGAAATCAGGGACGGACATTGAGTCATTCATTTTATTTATTAAGAACGCACTTGTGCGTCACGATTTTAGTCGAATATATAAAATGGCAGATCTCGTGTCAGCATGTATAGTATTGTAATATAAAATATATATCTATATATATATATATATAAGCACAACTATGTATATTCGCTATGATTAAACGTTTCGATAAATATCTATAACAATTAAATATCGATCGAATGTCGAGGCACAGTTTGATTATATCTTTTTCCATTTTCGTCGCAATGTATAAAAAAATATGTCCTGTATATACTATTCGGAGATTCGAAGGCACCATTGAGTTATCGGACAACGAAACGAGATTGTATGGAAATTGTTTTGTGGTCATAGATCAATCCGGTATCCATGTCATTGCTGTCGTATTAGTTTGTGAATTAATAACCGTCGAATAAAACGTTCAAAGACTTTATAACGCACGAACGATGCTTGCCAAACGTCGATAATTCAGCGCTTCATCTTGTCGAGAATAGGCACGACCATATCAAATGAGGGACGCTTACCGGGATCCTCGTTCATGCATATACGTATGAGTTTCGCCAAGTGCGGCGATATACCACGGGGAATGCTAACCCGTAAGTCCTCCAGGGCGATCTGTATCACAAAATAATTCATCGATGTACATTGAAAGTTCTCGAGGCAACTTCCGGACTTGTAATTGAAGAGTTTAATCGATTTACGATACCTTCATTCCGCATTCCATGGCCGACAGATCGGCGAACGGAACTTCTCGGGTCGCGAGCTCCCACAGGAGAACCGCAAAGCTCCACATATCGCTCGCTTCGAGATTAATGTCCGCCGCACGTTTGCTCAGCGCCTCGGGCGACATCCAGGCCGGCTCGTAGATTCGTCCGACCTCTTGGAAGGAAAACTTTGAGTCCGCCATGTTTACGCGCGCCGTCAGATCCTCGTCAATCTGCAACGAAGCAACGGTCTTGTAAAGGCAGCTCTTGCATGCACAAATTATCACACTTGGCCAAGCGACATAAATCCATGGAAGACGGAGAAAAAAAGAAGCTCTCGAATCACTTTTCGCATGCAAGCTTACCATAACGTGTTTGCTGTTGAGATGGAATCGACACCGATTCTGTCGCTCGAGGCCGTGCAGAAAAGCCATAGCACGAGCGACGTCGAGAGCGAGTCGCAGAGCTCGCGCAGTGTCCACGACGACGCCGGTTCCACCGTGAAGAAGTCGATGCAAGCTTCCGCGTGCCATGTACTGCGACACCGTGGCCAATTGCGGTGGTTGATTCACACAACCGAGAACCGGCAAGACGTTCGGATGCGAGAATATTCGCAATTTTGGAAATTCCTCGTTGAAATCGCGCGATATACGGGCGGTGCATTCGCGAAGATTCAAGATCTTCGCGACGACATCGTTGTTCTGCCAACGCCCGCGCCAAGTTTCGCCGCTCGGCGTACTCGCGAGATGAGTATGCAACGACAGATCTGCCATGTTGATTCCCTTGTGCCTGGACAGAGTCGCGTCGCGGCTTCTCGTCTTAAGGCCGAGCCAGCTCTGATCTTTGAACTGAATCTTTTTCAAGTCTTGGCCGAACTCTACAGCCAAATCTGAAAAAAATATAAAAAGTGCATTAATAAAACTATCCATTTTGCTTCGGACTAAGACCTTTTACGAACTTGCTACCTCGATTAATCGCTAAATCGATTAACCATCGGCAAACATTTTTTTTATATCTCCCATCGGCACACTAGGGAATCATAGTCTTGAAAGTTATCAGTTTTCTGCCCTTTAAAATGCTATTTATTTCGTTATCAGCGATTCTTTCAAAGTTAAATCTACGCCCAACAGTTTTTCAAAACAAATATCTTTCTTGCAGATAAATCTTTTCATTCGAATGTCGCTTCTGCCTCCAAATCGTGAGCAAGCGAAAGAAAAGATTAAGACAAAAGATTCTTCGATACAACGGATAGAAAAAGCACAGATTATCGTTACGAGAGATAAGATTATTAGAGATATCGATACATACCATGCAGTCTTTTGGCAAGAGGTCCTCTGGCCTTGTCCAAAGGCGTATCACCGTCTTTGTTCGCGATGGAAACGAGCGCTCCCGCCGCTACGAGATCCTCGGCGACACTTTGGTCTCCCCAGAAGCAGGCGTAATGCAGCGCCGTGTTTCCATGCTCGTTCGTCACATTAACGTCGGCTCTGTTTCGCAGAAGCTAACGGCAAAAAATTATTTATATTTTTCCAACTTGAAATGAAAAATGTTGGGACAGTATCTTGAGAACGTACCAGTTGTACAATTTCTCTGTGCCCATGGGCGGAGGCAAGATGCAACGGTGTGTCATCGCCCCTGTTAGTAGCATTGATTCTGGCTCCGCGACTGACGAGTAACTCTGCCAGTTTAGAATGGCCCTCTTTGGAGCACCAGTGAAGAGGACTGAATCCATGGTCGTCTCTGCACAATTAACAACCCTTTTAGTCTTTCGCTTCGTACACGCGACAAGAATGTTTTTTCTCTGCTGGCTGTCAATGTTTGTTTCAAACGAGAAGAGTGGAAAGGGCGTTAATTTCGGGTAACGAGAGCGAACATTCAGCCGCGTTAAATCGAGCGATGATGTAGTCGGACGTTGATAAACCGCAGGAATCTTATAGTGGGGAACGCGGAGATTACATTCCAAATAAGGAGAATTCATTGAGTACCCTTGATTCATGTCGTGTTCAGTGTCGTCGAGCCACACGCGTACTTGCATCGCGTTTCCTTCGCGACACCATTGAAATATATCCTCCATAACTGTGCCGTGTTTTTCTTTAATTCTGATTTAGGACGACTCTCAAAACGATGACGCTATTAATACGACACGGGCTCGGTAGTCACTCCCCAGTGCGACTGGCTAGCCGTCATACACTAAATATAACCATATTTCCATAGGGCCCGAACACACCGTGGCTAAAAAATTAGAACGAACTGCAGCGACACGGTTTTTTTTTCACGCCGTTGTACACTGCGCGCAAATGGAAGTCGTTGGTCAGTCGATAAATCTTATTAAATTCATCCCACACCGTCAAAATATTGTGTAACAATAATCCAAGCTGACACTTGGCCACCGTTACGCGCCTGTGTGTTTCTCCACACAACTGCCCTCGACAAGCCTTTTCGAGGCTTCGATGCCTTTATTTGTGGGCGGAGCGTGTCGCAAGAATTGCGCATGCGCGTCGCACGCATCGTCCGCGCTGTGCCGGCTGCGTCAAAATCGTCCGTGGTCGAGAGCATCGTGTGGGGCTGATTGATGTTTTGTTATGCGTATTAAATAATATTTTTGATGAGGCTTTTTAAAACATTGCGATTATCTGAAAATTGCACAGTGCAATTAATACGTCATAGGAACCGTTGTACGAAACGGTTGCATGAAGAATCACAAATTCAGTTGTTTGGATTCGACGGCACAAGTGGAAGTTTAAAAGCTTCTCGCCCCGGTAAGTAACTGTACCTGCCCTTGAATTTCATTTTGGCAAGGATGTCCATTAAGCTAATAGCCGAGATGATAATAACTCTTCCGGAAGCAATCGAATGAATCAAGGTCGCAGGACAATAACTCATTTCGAAAGTTTTGAATTCGCAAGGATGCTCGCATCCCCGAGTTGCAATGCGCGGTCGTGTTAACGGCCATGTTAGTTGTTACGCGGCGTCGAGTGCACCCTGTCGCTTTTTGCATCGCTCCAGATAAATCATCGAAACTTCTGGTTTCAAATCGCAATAGCTCACTCCTAGTCAAAAAAGTTGTTCCTAATGATATTGTGAAGCAGTTGAATATCTAATTGTAGTGAATCATATTTTTTTTCGCGAGCTTTTGAGTAAATATCGAGACCCGGTATCCGCGCGCGCGACGCCGAGCCGTTACCGTACAATCGCGCGTTATATCTCGATTGTTTTTCGTGGCTTCACGTGAAAGTCAACTTTGAACACCGATCGCAGGTAAAGAATTGCTAATCCCGACAGTTTTGGAGTATTAGAAATGGTAATTCCCATTCCGTAAACATGACCACAACACATTGGTAACCTGTGATGGGGGAAACGACCCAGGAAGCAATTTTTCGTCATTCGCTGATGGGTCGCGTATGCCCGGCCGAAAGTTGTATTTAAGTTGTCTTACCTCCGAGATTTGACTTTCGGACATCGGAGAGCTTACAGCTAACATTCTGGCGGACATATATATCGCATTCGGACAACTTTCGAATAATATAAAAAATATTGTTAATTGGGTAGAAAAAGGGTTGCGGCGCTTGAAGTCGGCGCGAAATTCAATCTCGGCGCATATGTTTAGATTTTGCACACATTGGATTGTTCCAGATAAAAAATCTTCCCAAAGTAAATCGTCGATGAAATATCGTTGAGATATTCTCGATGTCTCTTCGGGGCGAGGTTCCCGTGGTTCGCGGAATCAAATTCGAACGTGAGTAATACTTCAATCAGTTATTGTCTATGATAGTTTCATGGACAAGTATTCCTTCATTATCATCAACTATATTCGTAATTCCGTTTTTTTGATTGCTCTGTTCTTTATTTGATCTTGATGTACATAATCGACTAAAGAATTCACGATATACAATGATAATAATATTGATCTACTATCGTAAGCACCTCGAAGTGAGACTCTCGGAGCTTCTCGGTGTCGATCACACGGGACCGTTAGATAATTATAAAATGAAACACAGGGGGTTCGTTTTTGTCCGAAAGTGTTATTGAAAGTACGATCCTCGAGTCACGATGTTTTTAGCTACAAAAGGCACCCAATATAGTATATTTGATATAAGTAATAAAATACATCGGTGTTAGATACAGTAAAATACTGACATAAAACGTGTTATCAATAATCATATATACAACTTTCGTTATGACGATTCGATTAATCGCTACGTTGATAACTACGATAATCTTTTTAAAAAAATATTAATAAATATCTAAGAGAATCATATTAACTGACTATTGGCATATCTTGTTATAAAGGTACCGCGTTCTCGTTAATGTAATACATATTACATACATACTATATATATTTCTATATATATATCAGCGACATCCCTGATTCAAAAGCACGACCAACTCGCGAAAATGCATTGAAAATAGAGATTATTTGCCGTTTCGTAAGCTTAGTCTTGCTTTCGAAGAACGGGATGTTTCACCAAATCGCACCGATGTATGCTTTGTGCACTGCGAGATGTCAAGCTTCGAGGACAGTTCCTAACGCACACTTTCTTTTTTTTTATGTTTTTTTTTTCAATTCCTTTGGATTATTTCATCTTATCGTTAATTGCTGAATCAACGAAAATTTAAAGCCTTGCTAAAACTTCTACGGTGTTGAAATTTGCATCGACCAAATTTAATCTAGTTCCAAATATAATATTTCAATCAGTGTCGGTCACTGTCCATGGAGATATAATCGCAATATCTTGGCAGACCTTGGCAACGAAAGTGGCTTTACGCAATTGACTTACGCGGAATCGATATGTCTCAATTTCGCATAAGTCACGGCGCGGACAGTCTTGAGATCAGCTTGCAACTTATTTTTTTTTTTTTTTTTCATTATTCTCGTAAGCCGTTCCAAAACGTTGATCCACACGCGCGCGCGAGCCTCGACAACTCACTAGAAACCGAAATGTAATTTCGGGACTGTAGAAAATGAATTTCGGACTTATGTGTACATGCCAGTGTTAGAAAAAACTATTGTTCCACGCCGTTGGGTGATTAAGAAGTTGTACAAATTGTGACTGTCGTTAATCGTATAATATATACATCATGAATAATTCTATGCGATATATATATAGGTATGGAAATAGTATTAAATCTATGCTGTAGATTAAATTACTCATCCCTCTCTCTTTCTCTCTGATTCGCAATCATCAATGGATCATTTAATATTAACATTATATTACAAAATGGTATGGTACCTGTGTGCGTAAAAAAAATGTTTGACATTCCTGAACGATCGCGACGAGCTTTGCCTTTCCTCAACCATTCGATGACTCTTTCGGCGTGTATTAAGATCAAACATAACGTCGTATAACTCTCTTTCGTCGTGTAAATAAAAATATAAATGTACTTTCGGTCCGAAAATATCTTGGTACAACATTGTACACGTATCGATCAGGAATGTCATTCGCGTGTCGTCGCTCAGAGGTTGATAGACATTTCTTGATCGTAAGGAGTAAGATTTACGTCCGACGACGACGTTGAGACGACGGTGTTAATGGGTGCGGCGTTTGCACTCGTCGGCGATTGAAGAGGTGTCGATGTTGTCGGCAAATGCGACGTAGGGCTTTCCAGTGTTGACTTCCAGTGATTGCGATCAGTGCCGTCACCACCGTCGTCGGATACGATGGAGATGTCGGCTATTATTCCGCTCTCTGATATCGGCACGGAAACACAATTGTGATAGTTGAGAAAATGAAGGGGAAGGCATTTTTAAAAAATATTTACTCGCTGAACCGACAAGTTTCACTCACCGACGCTGCACTGACTGTTGAGAGTGGTGCTTCGATGATGGGGTCGAGGGCTCGTATCTAAGCCAAGGTGAAGTGTCGTGGGTGGTCCACTGCTTCCTCCGCTGCTCGACGACGAACTCACGGAGATTACGCTGTGAGGTCGTCGACTGCATCGCCCCGAATCGTCCGACATCGATACGGCGATCGAGTTTCTGAATCTCGGAGCTACGGAAACGAAAGGGTTTTCGGTCAAGTTTGTCATTTTTGCGAAATACCAATGATCGATCATCGATTACTCACTCTTGGAGAGTTGGGCGACACTGATTGAACGATCGTTTATCTGATCGGCGCTCGGCCTTATGTCCAGACATGGCTTGTTCCCGATTCCCATGCTCGACATTTCCGCGAGGCGCACTTCTGCAATATTCCACAATATATAATAAGATATAACAGTTTCGATGGTATATCATCGCGGTGCAAGGGCAGGAAAGGCGATTACCTCTGTTTCGAAGCGCCTGTTTCCACAAGAGATTGCTAAGTTCCTCGGTCCAAGCTTTCTTTATATCCTCGCTTGCACACTGCAGCGTATAAGTATCTCCGGGCTTTCTTTTGCGAAACCATATTTCGAATTTCGTTGGCGAATCGGCTATCACCGCTGTTAATCCAATGTCCGTTGTCTTAATGCTGTGCTTGTAGATGTAAATGTCAAGGTTCTGCAGGACAACAATTTAAAAAAATGTTACGTAACTCCTCTTCCTGTAACTAACTCTCCTGAAATTGTTGAAAAAAAACTTTGTTTTTTCAAACGAACCTTTCGATCCGGGAACCTTCTGGCTTTGCTGAACAGTATCAGATCTTCGAAGAGAAAGACTTGTCGCAGACATTTCTTGCCTTTACCCTGCCAAACTAAGAACTCGTTTTGACGAAGTAATCGGCCCTGTTCCTTCACGTTGACCTGTAACAATACCAAACACAAATTAACAATACCACTCGCGACAGATCGGAGTGCGCCGAGTCTGCGACGGAAACTTACGTCGCAATCGCGAAGAGAATCCATCGCCAGTAAGTCATTTCCGTGGCGCAATTGAAATCTAACCATCTGCTCGGCAGCTCTCAGATCCGCTTCACCCTCGACGATTGGTTTAACTTCGTCCTCGCACTCCTCCTTCTCGTCCTTTCCGGTAAGCTGATCCGATAGATCGGTCCCGGCTTTGACAAGCTGTTGCAGCAACAACGCGTATTTTCCCATTCGTTGCACAGGCTTCAGTAGATAACTCGCCAGATCCATCTTGTCGCCGAGCTCGAGCTGTTTCGTCTTGAAGAACGCCGTGCCGTATTCCGCCATCAAGGAATCCGAGTTTGGCTTGTTCTTGTTGTACAGCGCGTAGAGATAGAATTTTTTCTCCTGCAGAAAAAAAAAATCGATTGAAGCGGTGAAATAAGATAAAAAATTGCCGCCGAGATGTATTCTTAGATAATTCGATGAAACTTACGTGTCTGAGGAAACATTGCCCAACCATCATGGGACATTGCTCGCACTGTTCGAGCTCTCTCAGAAAGTGCTGACTATGAAATTCATAGATCTTCTCGACGTTTCCAAATATGACGTTTCTCTGACCTCGGAGAGCCTGAGGAATATCCTCTCGCACCAATTCCGGAATGTAATTCTGCAAACCACGAATTTAATCAGGGATGGCTCATCGAAAAATAAAAGAACACAACAGTGGGCGTGCTTTCGTTTTTGCTTACCTCGATTATGTACTCGAGAGACTTTACGTAGTCGCGTTCAGTCTGGATCATCTCCCTCATTATGAGCAATATAGTTCTGCGAAAACGTTGAATATTAGTATAAAAATAAATAAATGAATAAGTATTAGACAAATTTTAGAGAAAATATAGAAAATTCGCAACGCTCATAAACTCGTTAACTGTCTCCCAATTGTTTTACCGGAAGCAAAAAAATTATAACTTTTTTATACCGTAATATATTGAAAGGCATTTGAAAAATGTACAAAAATAGGAATAATATTAAACACTCCATTAACTTTGTTTGATAATAGCGCGAGAAAAAAATTATCCATACTTCTTAGCTTTCATGCCGGGTGCAATGCTCGGAGCCCTGTGGAGATGAGAATTCACGGGTGGCTTTGCCAATCTACGTGGTGCCGGACTCCGCGGTGGTGTTCGCGGCGGCGAGCAATCTAAAAGTTGCTCGGCGCTCTCGCGAAGTTCGGCTATGTTATCGAGAGCCGGACGACCGTTGCCATTGCTTCCGTTGCCCATACCGTCTACGGGGCACGAGTACGACGCGTTGCTATCGCTGTCGTCCCAGGATGCTCCTGTGGAGACAAGTTCAATGGATAAAGTTCATTCGAATCGATGAGATTCAGGAATGTGCATGTGGAATGCTCGAACTAACGTTTGCCGAGTGCATCGTCCCAGGAGGTGGCCGATTCGGAAGGCGCAAAGGATCTTCTTCGCGCAGGGCTTCCCGGAGCTGAGGCGGTTCTCGCGAACTCCAAAGCCTCGGCGCACTTGTTCCTGGCGATGCGACACTGCTCCAGCAGTATATCGTTTCCAAGCTTCTCCGCCAATCCGATCATCTCGGTGAAATGTTCGGGCGGAAGAGGCGGTCTCGCCATGAGAAATTGTTGCGAGCGCCTTTCGCCGGCGAGTCTTGCCTCGTGGGCCCACTCGTAGGCGCGATCTTGCAGCAGGCAGCATCTCGACGTATCCTCGAGGTACTCGCGTCTATCCTCGAGACGCGAACCAAAGCCGCGAAGGTGTTGCTTCAGCGATCTTGCGAGTTCCCGAAGACCGCTGGCGCTCGCAGCCTCGGCGAGATCGCTACCCTTGTCCAAATGTCTCTGTAATCATACGAAACGGGCACGTGATACATTTTTCATTGTCAATCAGAATCCCTCTGTGCTTCATTGGTTTTCATCCCCTTTACGGAGGGGAGAAAAAAACTGCCATATGCGAGTTTCCCAGGATAATCAGCGGACTTTGTATTCCGTCCGCACGAATGAATTCTCATTTTAGGCTTCTCGCTTTATCGATAATTGATTATAAGGAAACATTGATTGATTATTAAAAAAAACGAGGCCTGGCTGGTAACCGAGCTGTTTAATCGTGGCGATCGCCCCAAAGGATTCAATCCGACGATTCGCCAGAGTAAGTTCGCGAGTTTAATTGAGATCATAAATTCGCCGGTAGACTGGTCGGCGCTCGATGTCTGCATATGCGTGGGGGGCGCGCGCAGTTCTCGTAAATCGTTGAAAGCCCGGGAAATATCAGGAAGCTCTTGGGGTTATATTCTCGGGGAGGTTGGTTTGCGATACGCTAGAATCCGATATAGAATGCAACGACACGTTGAACTCGCGCTATATATCATCTCCTCTATCAAGGGTGTAAAAGCGTGTTCTAGACGAACGATCGAGTATGCGCACCCCCCGTTGACTTCGACCGAACCACGCGATAGTGAATTGTTCTCGTAGAGAGTAAAATATTACATTTCCAGGGTGGATCCCATGGCATACATGCGTATGTATAACACGAAACGATTTCCCGGTTTGCACAGCCGGCTATGCTTGCTCGCGGTGCCGTCCTCTCGTTGCTAAACGTTACCGGGTTTCGAACTCAAACGCTTTGTCATAGAAACGATCCCCCTCGGGTCTCGATCGGGGGTGCAGATATCAATAGTTCTAATGTTACCAGCATCCATCCCCTGTAATTTCAACCCTCGATGGGCGTGAACCACCAAATGATGTAAACACTCGAGTGATTATAGTACAAGACACGCGTGTATACCTACACGATACACAAAATTCGTTCCATACTGTTCGTGGGGTACGAACGAATCCGAGACGCATATATCTCCCGAGGGAAGCTAATGGCACAAGTTCGTATACTATGTTTCGCTACTGCCCCGACGCTATGGAATATAACGTGGTCAAGCCACTGATCGCGATTAAACTTTCTAATTATTTTCAACTAGCATACGCCGCGGAGTGATTGGCAAAACGTTCAATGACCCGAACGAACGAATTGCGTTCAGAAAATCGTTCATGAGCGAGGAACGCCGTGACGGTGATCGCGAGTATAGACGGATAACCCTTCACGCGAATCGACGAAGCTTCGGCGCCGTGATACGCGCAAAGGCTTTCCACGAAACGCGTTCTTACTTTCGTACGAAGCGAAGTATATAGCCCGCGGTGATTGTTGGGTATCTCTTCGTTGGTTCGTATAATGCACACGCCGTGATGCTGGACACTCGTGCGAACTCTCATGGAGACCTCAGGGAGAGGAACGCGCGCGCGTCAGCATCGAGCAGGTTGCTGACCAGAATGGAATGCCGAGCGCAAGAAAGTTGCACCTATACGCCGCGGGACGGTGAGGAAGGTGGCCCCCGCAAGTGAATGCACCGCGGCCGGGCGACGCGCGAGGAGAATAAGCCGTTTATTTGTATTCCGCACCCGCGGGCAACGAAGGTAGCGAATAAAGCTCGTCGCAAGATAACAGAGAAGATCCCGATGTTTATGGCGTCTTAACGCAAGCGGAGATTTCATACGGATACCACGTTTGAATAAAATAAACAGGATAATCTCGATAATATACGTCGAGATTCCGTTGGATTTAGAGCTCTCGTTCGGCACTCAAGGATACTCACGATATTGCGAAGTTAATTAAGCCTCGAGAGAGTTGTCTGGCTCGCGCGAGTTAATCGTCTCTTAACGACCATATATCGACGGCGCGAGAGACGTGACCCTCGGGATAATATATTACTCGGCTATCGGAAGCGTGGAAAAGGGAAATTTCGCCGTTCGAAGAAAAATCCATGACTTCCATTCGTTTGCTCGCGGCGTTTCTAGGATAGGTTTCAATGGGACGCGCCGCGGAAGTCGGTACCGTTGAGGGGCCACATCGGCAGTAGTTGCTGATAGCAGTACTGTACCTGCTTAGATGAGTACGCTTTCCCTTTCGAAACGAAGAGCGCGAGTCAAGGCGCACCTTTTTTTTCTATTTTCTCGGTCGGTCGGCTTCCAGCGCGAAGTACATTACGGGAACGCGCGCGCGCGCAGGGTCGTAAAATCTGCGAATGAATTTCTCAGTGCGAAACGCTCGAGGTGAACGACGAAGCAAAAGCTGAGTTATCCCTGAAGCTTGTATGCAGCAAGCTGATTTTTTTTTTCGCCACGGGGTCAGCAGCCGTTTGTGCGAAATAGAACCTGACGAAAAAAGAAAAAAAAATCGCACGTATTCATAGCGCGGAAACAAACGTCCAGGCGAGAATAATGGGTGGAGGAGAGCATACTGGCCCGCCAGCGTGCACGGGGGAGAGAAAGAGCTCGAAAATTGAACTCAGGGGGTCGACAAAGGATTCCACGCATCTGCCGTTCTGCGGGCGAGAAAAGCCGGCTCTCGACACATAACGCTAACTCGGAGATCCCAACATCGTTCCAAGCGACACAATATCACGTGAAAATAAACCGCTGCTGAAGACTTTACAGCTGCCCTCGAGGCCCCCGGAACTCGTTGCAACTGTACGCTGCGCGCGAATGGCTAAAATTCGCGACTAAATAGAAATACTAAACGATGCCGAGTTCCCCGGTTCTTTGTAATCTCGATAATGTGCCTTGTAATTCATTGCGATTCGTTATAATTATTGTACCGAACGGACGGGTGCTCGAGAAAGCGGAAAAAAAGAGAGAAAAAATAATAAATGGGTCTCCATTGATCGTTGGCTGCAGGCACCCCTGCGACAAATTCGAAACGCCGCGCCTCTTTCATCTCGGCAACGTGTTCGGCATGTCAAAATAAAGCCACTTGACGCGTAATGAGGTAGCCCTGTGTAGCTCGAGCTATTAAGGGGTTGTGCTCTACGATCTCGTTGATGAACGAATCGGTAAAAGGGCGAGCCGCCAGTTGCAGCGGGCAAAGGATTTCAGCTTGGTTAGGGTGCAAAAATCTGTATGGCTCTTTTGCTATACACTCAGCATCCACTACTGGCAATTCAATTAATGAAGAACACTCGGCATTTTCACTAAAATCAAGGCTTAGCGTGCATTCTCTCAATTACGATTCCTCGGGTACCTATTTAAGTATTCATGGTCTGAATTGGTCAAAAGTTCTTCAACTCTCATATTTTGCTTTGCTGCAATCAACGTACAAAGATTCCTTTCCTGAGGTATTTTTTTTTCTCAGATCGAAGATGCACGGAAGGGAGGAAAGCTCGAAATCGTTATCCAGACAGAGTCTCCGATGAACGAGAGCGGTGAGTTTTTATTACATTTTGTTCTTAAAACAAGATTTCCTAACTAGAAAATTCTTTTTTATTATTTGTTTTGAAATTGGCTGCGTATCGCCGTAACGCGCAAATTACTCGCGATCCTCCGAGTTGTTCCGAACTCTTCAAAACGCCCTATTCATATTCGTAATCATGTTACCGAAAAGTCTCAGGTTCTTTTCTTCGCACGAAATACATAAAAACGGTTATCTGAGGCTCGCTGGACCAACAGCTTAGCCAACATTCTCAGCTCGGAGCTCAGATGTATTTCGATTTTTCTTTCCACTGGCTTTATCTTCCACGCGGCGAGTTTCGACAGGTAATTACACTGATGGAAATTTGCTTCGTGATATAATTAGCGTTGCGTCAACAAAGCAGTCTCGACAATCAATAACGGGTGCGTCATCTTCGCAATGTCTCTTTGTTCGATTTCTTTGTTGATATTCAATGCAGCAATGGCAAATTAGCGAGTGCAATAGTGCGAGGACGATGTTTTTAACGCGATGAATTCGTTATTCCCGTCCATTTATAATTCGGATTATTAATCCCTTAGGTCAATAATCAATATGAAACATGTACAGTGATGTGGTGACGAATCGTCACGAATTTCAATGAAATTTCCTTATTTTTTTACGGAGGAAAATGCTTTGTAATTATATATGGTAAATATCTGCGTAGCGACACGATTGAAAAGCCTTTAATGCGTGTGCGGGCGTTTCAATATTCACTGCGATTAATGAATGGGGGTATCTCCTTCGTGGGACGAGGAGTACTGACCTCGCTTGTCGAGCTATGATCCAGGACGTTATCTCTATAGTGTAGGTTTTTCACGTCCGGGTCGTGCGATTTAAGATTGTGGAGCAAACATTTGATTTTATCTAGTTGCTTCTTTCCTTATTTTTACTCTGCACACAGCAAAGCAGAGAAGTCGCGCAGTAACGTGCAACATGTTACCAGTATAGCAATGACGCCATTGGCATTTACTATGCAGGTTTTCAGTGGAAAGAAAAAAAAAAACAGAAAAAATCGTCTTTCGCAAGGTCTATTGTCAGTTACTTGAGCGCGATAGATATGAAAGTCCACGTAGCTTCCACGGGCGCTTCATTGGAATTGGAGATTTTCAGAGATATCAAATGGACACGTGTATTGACATAGCATGCATTTTTATCCCTTAAAATCGTCCGGACATTTGAATTATTGCGTATGATACGAATTTTAATATATTTCGGGAGTTTTCGAGAATTCAAAAGAATATAGAAAAAAGAATCGAAGAAGCTATCGTTTCGCAATGAAACTCCTAAATGTACTAAATTCGTTTTTTTTTTTTCGTCATAAATTCGAGCCTCGTGAACATTCCAAGACATCGCTCGCGAGGAACGCACATACGACGCTAATGGAAAGCCATATCAAAGCCAAGGCTGAACAAAAATCATTAAAGACAATACCGACAGGTGAGCTCTCTAAAGAGAATATGAGAGGCGTCGTCGATTTTTTTGTACAGTTACATGTGGAAGGTAGGCGTCGAAAGAGTCCCGCGAAGGACGACACGGCCAGACCGCGAAAACGTGAATATAATAATCGCGTTCGTCATTCGTCAAAAGATTGGGTTGTTAGTCAGAGAGGCCCGTCATTGTTCTTGCGGTTCGGCTCCATCGTCACGAGCGAGACTGGAATCGTGTACACTGCTCGTCAGGGGCTTGAGAAGGAAAAAAAGTAGAATGAACGATAAATCTTGCGTAATTCTCATCGCGCCCGACACAGCGGAGTAAGCAAGAGAGATTGATCCTTGGATACAATCCTTAAACCGCGTCCTCATAATCCGCTTGATCGTCCCACGGGACGGTAGGTGTACAGGCGAAAGACTCCGGTTGATTCGCGCGAATGCGTTACAGTCGCGACTTGTCGGGCGAGAGCAACCGCACGCGATAATAATCGGTAGAAGGTCGATCGTGGACGTCCACTGTATAGTCGAAGAACACGAGGTGGGAAAAAGTGTGGATAGACCGCGCCCATATGCCTACGCTGTATGGAATGTCTAAACGAGACACATAGAGTAACAACATTTTATACAGGTATAAATGATACGTTCCACGTAGGCGCCGTTCTCGCGGAATGGACTCCATTCGAAGGTTTATCGGGATTAATTATACTAATCGGGCTAATCGTTCCAAGCGTGAGAAAGACTCACAGTAATTGCCGACAATTCAATGGGCGCTACAATATTTCACGATATCCCGAGTAGTCAAGAGGAAGAGAAAAAAAAAAGATTTATTCATGGTTAGATCGATCATTGAGTCGGCGATGTTTTTCTTCGGATGCGGAACGATCTCGCGTAGGAAAGGAGAAAGAAAAAAACAAACGCACGGAAAGAAGAAAAGTAGAACGTTTCGCTCGCGAGAAGAATTTTCGTTAGTGAGTATTATCGCGTAGGTAATTCCACGCACGATTCTATTTTCTCCCGGGTTGTAGTGCGTACAAGTGTAACGAAGACGCGACCGCACGCATCGGCGTTGGGACCCATTTATCCAAGGCAATAATGCCCATGGGACTGACTCGCGCATCTTTTAACGGTATTCGAAAAAGGCCTCACGTTCGCCTCAGGGGGGAACCCCGTCGGTGTTCGTGGTCTCCGCGCGGAGGAATGTCGACCTCGATGACGTGCCCTCGCGGGCGGATAACGCACCCGTTCTCGCTTTGTAAAGACTTCGTAGACGCCTCCGCGAACGAGTTTTTCGGTCATCGCGTATTCCAGACTCTTCGCGAACCGGAGCTTCTTTCCCTTCGTGTGTCCGTGCGCGTATGCGTGTGTGTGCTTTCGCGCGAGAATAAATTTGCATCATCGAGAAGGAGAATCAACGGGCGCGACGCCCTCGGCGTTGTTGATGCTGCTGCCACATGGATCATCCGCCTGGGAATTCAGCAGGCATCTCGGTACAACACGTGAACTCGCAATCACCCCGCGCCCGTCCTATTCGCGCTTATGGCACGGCCTTTTAGGAATCTTTGTGTACTTTTCGGATAAAGCATACAAACCCGGGCTCCATCGAACGTCGAGCATCGTGCAACGAAAGCGGATCAGTTCCTAGCACCGAGATTAAACGCGCGCCACAGAGAGGCGCCTCGAAATAGCCGAACGTTGAAACGATGGGACAGCGAATCGTCGCTGCTTCGTGAAAATCGAGAGTAGACAAAAAATAATGTTTCATGTGAAAGATGAAGAAAAGACTCGCGGAACGAGTTACGTGATAGTTGAACGGATACGGAAGCTGTGCGCTTCAGACACGAGCCTCGGGTCCAATGAACCAATGAGAAGCGGAAGAAGATCCGTCTTGGAACTCCAGCATCGTCGTCGTTGTCGCTGCGATCGTTATGGGCAAAGCGTTGCGATATAACACGAGGAAGCCGCATCGTAGGAAAACCGTCGACGTATCAAGCGGTAATACAATTCTTCGAGGACGGACCATTGTCTCGCCCATAGTCGCCACGTAGTGCCGCGCATCGTGCACATTGTTGCTCGGGAAAAATTATTCAAAGAGGAATTTTTTTCCGTCGCATATATAGCCAGCTATGGTATCGTTATCGCAACGCCGAGCACTCGAGCATAGATAAAAAAGGAAAAATAACGCGAGGACGTTGGCGAATTTATGAGTTTCGCGAAATTGCGCGCGTTTCGCGAGGAGTTCGCTGCGTCACGGAACCGTTGTCGACGCTCGAATTATTTTTGAAGTAGTCGCGATTAAAAGTACATCGGTGAATCGATTTCGCTCGTTCGATATTGTTACGTGGTCCGCAAGCCCAGGCCGACGTTGCAAGTACGCAACTCTCGTCGAACTATTGGGTGCCGGGTGAGCACATGCAATTCGAAGAGAAAGAAAACTCGTGGCGCGCGGACGGCGGAGAGTTCGCATATCCAGGTCGGACGCCTTAAAGGTGCATGCCGAAGAGAGAAGCCATTCACTTACGTAATACATACAGGCATATAGATACGAGTTGTAAAGCGTACAGAGGTTGGCTACGCTATGCGATCACGTAATTACATCGGAAAAGGTAGTGCGAATATTGGTATACGATGATATATGGGTATGCGAGGTAGTTACGATGTTGGATAAAAGAATATTGGCCAATGGTTATTACAGCCACTAAAAATAAAAAAATCTAAAGAGTAATAAGTAAATGCCGACGATCAATTTTCGTTCGTTCCATTTGGAGCTTCCGGCCGATCGCGATACAACTATGTTGCCTCTTCGCGGGTGGTAATTCGTAATGCGTATATACACCGCATAAGCTGTTCGCTATGCATTACCGAGGGTTATATGTATAACGCGGAGACTCGATAAACTATGAGGCGATCTTAAAATAGCCATCGTTGGAATGCGTGACGGACGTTGACGAGTATCGGGTCGTGCGGTGCTCGCGGGGGCACGCGAGAGGAGACGCGTATGACAGAACAAATCAAACAAATATATATCGGCATCGGTGCCGACGAGTAACTGCCATAAAGTTTGCAGTTATAGTTGTGAATAATGACGCGCACACGGGCTCGTGACTTTTGTATCACTCACATGGTGATTAGAGAATATTAAACAAAACAAGCTGTAAGTGGAGCGACGAAGAAAATCTCGTTGTTTAAAATTACAATCTAATATGTATAATTGACCGTTTACAGTTTAGACTTTAAACCCAATATTCGTAGGAACGAAAAATAATAACGGAGCCTTGAAACTTTTGATTTTATCCTTTTTTAACCGCTACATTGTGCTGGAGTTTTCTCGGTATTCTATACTTAAACTTTGCTTGCCTCTGAAAGCTCCTCCAAAGCATTCGTTACGGAAATTCGTTTTACGATTTCTCAGAGCCTATACTTCGGGCCTTCTCTTTCTGTTGTAGCACGTGTGTTATCTCTCGTACCAGGCGCCGTGGCCCGAGTTATAATACCTAGTTCTACCTACTGTTCTTCTTCTTCTTCCTTCCACCTTCTCGTAAACTCTCCTATATCATGACCTCCCCCGAACGGATACTCCGGAAATCGCGAAGACACACGCGATCCGCGAGCGGAAAAGCCGACAAGATACGGATGATGTAAAATCGTGGTTAGACTCACGTTGAGCCGCGGTACCGATGCCGATCTTCCGTTGATCCTTCTTCGTCGCAGTATCCTCGCGCGTTCTCGATCCCTTCTCGTGCATCTCTCGTCCGCCTGGCGCGGCGGCTGCGGCGGCGACGACGCGAAAATATCCTCCGACGTTTTGTCGACATCGCAATCGTCCAGCAATCTAACACCCAACAGAACGCATCCGTCGTTCTCGTCGACCCCGGCTACGGAATTGCAACGCATTCCGGCATCCCCCTCGCCGATTATCAAACTTCCGTTCCTCGTGATCTTTCCATGACCGCGCGATCTTCGCTGAACATCGGCAACGCGAAAAATCCGCTCGGTCTCCTCCTCTTTGGTCAGTTCTATTCTTCTTCTTCTCGGGCTCTCGTAGTGATATCTTCGCGGTGCTTCATTACCGTTTGCCGCGAGTAACTCATCCGGCACACTGAAGCCCGAGTCGCTGTCCAGTCGACTGCGATATCTTATCGGCAAAATACCGTCGTCCAAGTCGACGCTATGATCCTGCGACGCTTCCGCGGGATCCCAGATTATCGCGTTCGTTGAATGCTCGCCCGCGAGATTGTCGTCCCAGGGAGCCGAAAGAACACGTCGCAAACCCGTTCTGAGATGTCGCTTGGAGGATTTGTTCGCGCTTCCGTCGGAAACTACGGAACAACCTTCCGACTCTTCGCCGCAACTTTGCTTGAATGTCCCGCTTGCACGCAGCGACGACGAAGAATCTTGCGCGCTATCGTAGTTCTCTGTTTCGCGACGTCGCACAGAGATGAGACGGCACGCGCCGTCCTCCCCGCTTTCCGCTTCCTCGGTGATGAACATCCGGAGCAACGGGCGGCACACACTTCGACTGTGTCACGTGTACCAAAGCGTCATCGTTGTTGCGAAATAACTCGCGAGTCTTTCGTATACTAGAGCGACTCTTGTTTTTTTTTTTCTTATTTCACTGTTTTATTTTTAATTATTACTTTACCGTCAGAGCGCCTCAGCCTTCGCTTCTATTTTGTATTTATATATATATATAGAAGCGTATGTACACGCCTATAGGTCAGTCGACGATAAATATAGAATGAATCTTCGCTCGGCTAGACGATACGCCGCTGACAGAGTTTTTGGCAAACTGAATATTTTTTGTTTTACTTTTTTTTGTTGTTGGTTTTTTGTCGTTCCCCGACGGATCGCGTGCACTTATCGATGCTGCTCTCGATATTGCACAACGTGTGCGATCGCCGAACGCATCCTCTCCTCATTGAGGATCGAAGCGGCGTCTTACGGTAGGTCGGACACGCCGGAAAGTGAAAGCGAGGAGATCCTCCCTCTGGAAAGTCATCGATCCTCAGCGCTATCCTCTTCGCTCTCATGCATGCACACTGGAGTTATGTATGTGGCTATACGGGATGCTGATTCGAGGCTACCGTTTGAACCCGCACGCGCGCACGCGGATATTTCGAAACACGATTATTATTCGCAACGGCTTCGCCGCACAATCTGATTATATTATAGCAGCGTTACCGTAGAAGGCAAAATTCATTTTTCGACTCATCACTCGGCGGGCACTCGAAGTCTTCGCAACCGGCGATGTTGCTACAAATCAATCGCGAATCCATGACCGGCGAAAGAACGATTCGAGATATTGTCGTCGTTTTTAAATATTTTTGTTTTCATTCGTTTGGGATTTAATTTATTTTATCTAATTTTTTCTATGAAAAAAAAAATCGAGTGGGTTGCCAAAACGTTTAGTTTGGCGAACACGCGGCAGAGTAGAAATGAAGAGAAAGAACGGCAACGAGCCAGCGCGAGTGCCGTTGGCCTACTGGCGTGTGTCTCGCCTAATACAAGCGCCCGCTGCTGGTAGTGCGAGCCGTGCGGCCCTCCACCGCAACGATCCATTCCAATCCATACGAGCGGTACGTACACACGTCCGTGTGTATAGTAAGAACCCCCCTTTCGTCTACCCATACCGTTCTCCGCCTCCATTCCATTCGAACTCCGACAGCGGCACAGTGTGCTGTTCCGTACCCTGTTCGTGGAGGCGCGCGCGCGCGTCCACTATATTCTTCCAGTACGAAAGAAAAAAAAATAATGAAAATAAAAAGAAATGAACGAGAGATAGTCTCACCTCGCGGCACCGAACGCGAACTCGCGAGTTGCTTTCCAGAGTTCAACAGCTACTACCACTTCAGGAATGCCCTTTCCTTCTCGGAATATTTCCTCAATGTTGTATACAGTGTATACGAGATCATTAGAGAGACACTCTCTCTTTGAATCGCGCGCGGCTTACACACATCTCCGAGAATGCTATCACCCTTCATCCTCCCTCCCCTCCTTTCTTCGCCGCGGTTGCAGCTTCGATTTTGCTCGATGATCGATCGTCAGAATGTTCGTTCTTCGAATAAGTATCGGAGCATCGTGGATTATTAAATATTGGCCTCGCACGCGGGCGCGTGTTCGTAATACATGATAAATGCCGGTAATAAATCACGAAGCTTGCTGATTGTGCCTTTTGCACGCCATCACGGGAGCTCTCGCCGCGCCGTTGATTATGGTCAGTATAGGAGGGAGAGAGAAAGGAAATAGAGCATTTTAGCATTTGGCAAAGCATGCGGCGGGGAAACGACCGAGAGAATCGCTTGTGATTTTTGTTCACATACTAGTGGCATTGGGAGGATTGAGCGTTTGTAACTCTACGTTAAAAATATCAAGTTCGGCGTACAGCAGTTGGAGCGTGATTCGCGATAGAGAAATGTCGAGAACTATTTGTTTGAAGCTATTGAGCTTTTGTAAATTTTTTTTTTCAAGAATTCTTTGATTACTACCTTTACGGGAATGAAAAAAGAAGAATTTAGTGGGATACAAACAAGATATTGAACTTTTTCTCGGGAAATATACAATCCAGGCATTTATTAGTATAAATAAATCAATAAATAATTGATTATAATATCATTATTGCTTCCCCGTAGTGGAAGCTTTTTTCGAGATTCCTTCAGAATGATGAAAAACGTCGGAAAATATGGTTTAGAGAAAAATGTAAAAAACGTCAAAACCTGCGAGATCTGTGGTATTTGTAATTCCCGTCTACTCTTGTTTCGAATCGCGCACGGTTTTTAAGATATAGCGTTTAAATTTGGACCATGAATTCGCCGAATATTGTACTCTTCTTTTATGTTAGCTTCCGTTCCAACTTTGCCAAATTTATAGTTAATGGGGCAACATGTTTAGTACCAACTGGTATAATTATACGCAAGGATGCAAAGCAGAACCTTACACGTTACGTTCTCATGAAGGGAGCTTTGCGCAGAGTGGGAAATAATGCAGGTGTAATGTGCAAGGTTTTGCCGTTCAACCTTTCATTTTGTGTTAGTGTGTTTTTATTTTCTCATCTGTCACATCCTTGGATTCCGTATATCCTATACATTTGGAATATAAGATATGAGATATAGACGTAAAACGTTTCCCCGTTTTCTATAAAGATATTTATCTTTTATGTATATGTTCTGACATATACTTTATGTCTGCGGGGGTAGACACGATTCAATTAAAACAGAAAAAAAGTCTCGACGATCGGACGACTGTTATGTGAAACTAAACTGTATCTCTCGCGAATGTCACCTGCACGTTCATGCCACTCGAGAAAACACCTTTTCCTTTTTATGTCTGGTCTCGGGAATCCAGTTCGGCGCGGCCGCGGTGTTCGTAGTTCGTGCAAGATGGAACACGGATTTACCGTCTACAGCGTGTAATACCGGCAAAAGCGTATCTAACGGGAGATAAATGTTCTCAGGCTGGCGAACCGAGATATCGTTAACCCGTTTGAAAATCCATCGAGAGACATGGAACTCATAAATACGCGTGTAATTTCGTACGACGAGAGCGAGACATTTCAGTTGCGCAACTATCGAAAAATATGAGGTTTCCATCGGTTATACGTTAATTGGTGGTATATTCTTTTATATGGTCGTGGAACAACGAGTCCGTGTGTGCCAATCAACCCTTATAGCGCTCGCGAGTCTCTCAATCTTTCTCAGAGTAGACCGACCGAGGGCACGAACGGAAAGGTTCCAACAAAGCTGGGTATGTAGGGCACGTGGCGATCGCGCGATATCGCACGCGCCTTTCACCCTCCCTTCCCCTTGCGAGTGCGCGATTTATTAATTACTCGCTCGTCGTTCTCGCGTCACAAGACTGCACTGCTGCAACGAACCGTTCAATTTGATTGAAACCCACGTCTCACTCGATCTTCTAATTCGCGTTTCACTCGGAAGTCGGTTGGAAGGGGGTTCGAAGCCGAGTGCTCGCGAATACCGAAAGAATCAGCCCTTTGGCATAATTATAGCCAGCAGGTGAATCGATCGAGTTTCATCCTCGTTCTCTAGGACAAACAATACACACGCTCAAGGATATTTTAAGCTCGAGGTATATACGCTATAGTATATAATACACCCGAGGGGTTATCGTACCGTCACGCGACGAGGCCAACGCCGTGCGACCTGACTGCCCGTGGGGCACCAGGAATTGCTGCAATTTAATTGGAACGCTCGGAAAGTTCGATCGAGTGCGCTGCACTGTTGAGCTCTTGCGCTCGCGCGGTGCACTTTGCGGTACAGGAGTAGCCGATAGATAGATTGATAGAGACCCAAACGGCTAGCGGTGGTCGAATTGTCGGTGCGACCAACAGAATGAGATAGAAACCTTCGCGCACCTGCGACACGATGAGGTGAAACGACGAGAATCTTGTACTTGCTGTACATTAACAGTTAGAGCTTTTCCCAATGATTCTGTAAACAGGCCTCGGATACGAGACTCCACATTGTCCCCCTCAGCGTCGGGCGTTTTACTGGTACTGTACGTGTGTGTTCGTTCATTGGCGCTCATGCATTGGACGTCGCGTATCTAACACGTGATCGTGGCACGAGTATCGAACCGCGCATACAAATTCATTCCCTAAGCAATGGTGTGAAGGTATTTCTCTTTGGCGGAACAATTCGCGAGAGGAAACATTTTTATATTTCAGAAATTTAATTTCCAGAAATTGGCGTATATTAACACGAGAAGTCTTCAATTCAACTAGTACGCAGAAATGAAATGATAAATTAAGAAAATAAAATTTAATTGGACATCTTAAATGAAATATAATGGTACTAAATGTCTGTCGGTGTATTCAACTAATTGTCAGTTTTTTCGATACATCATTTTTATCAGTGTACAAATACAAAGATCGAGCACTTTATGGAAAGCGACCAATGCTTCACCGGCGCATTATTATTCGCGTTGTAACTTGCGAGAAAGAGAGAGAGAGAAAAAAATCGTGCTGACACGTAATCGGGTTAGGAGAACGACGATCGGCAATAAAAAAGAATATAGGTGTCGATTCAAAGTCTCGGTCGTCAATGTCGTGCGAGTCTGCTGTTTTCCCCATTACAATTGGGAACGATACTGACCGAAGAAAAATCGAGATAGGAGAAAGGCGTGGGTTGTCGCGTTCGTCATTATTTGTAGAAAATGTGGCCACATACCACTGAGAGAATCGTCAATGTTTCGTCGATTGATAAGAAAAGACAACGTTATGCACTTAGGTAAAGTGGCCAGCACGGTGCGCGAGGAGAGAAACCTCGAGAACGGAGTCAGAGTGAAATTCACTCGGTTTTACGTATTCCAACTACTGCCACTCGAAAGCTTCTAATCGATCGTTATCGACCTTCGTCGACGGCTGCTCCGACCTCGCGTCGAGACCTCTAATTGCGAAACTTGCGGAATACACTCTCGCGAATCGGGCGCATCTTTTTTTCTCCTCGCTTATCCGTCCCGCCAGACAAGTCCGAGTCGCGAGAGTTGATTGGATTTCGTTGAGCAATTATCGCGATTGGGGAATCATTTCCTACCGTGAACTTTAAGGCTTCGCAACTTATTCAATCACTCCGACTCAAGTTCCCTCCGTCGTGTACGATTTTATCCGTCGAGAAGGCGCTCGAAAGTGAAACACTGGAACGCCACGGATCCGCTCACTTCGGGCGCGCTTTGTCGACTCGAGAAAGTCTCCTCGAGAGTTACAGAATTCTGTCTTACCGCTCGCGAAGTAGCAAGCGTGCTGCTTTCGTCAAAGTACGCCGAGTACGATTGATTCATCGTTTGATTTTCCTGGTAAGATGTTTGTCTGGACAGCTTCAAAGGGTAGATCGATAAATAGCTATTGTCACGAAAACATATTATGTCCGAAAAAACAGACAGGTTTTTTCTTTCGGTCCTCGTTCTACTGTAGGCAACAGACTTATAAGTGGCTACCGATCACGCCCGGTAAATCGTTCGATCGTCTAGGCAGTCGGTAACGTAGCTCTCTACAAATTTCTCGATCGGATCTACAGTCGCCAGGCGAAATTGCTCCTCGCACTCACGCACAGTGAGACAAGCCTACGTTAGAGAGTCTTCGGAGTAATTGCGTGAATTCTTTCTCATATATATTCTTTTGGACGCATCACTGACTATCCTTTCTTTCGGTACGCCCGACACGTTTCGCCAAAAAGAGAATCTTGTCTGCGGCACATCCGGCTATTACGCGCGATGTGTCGTTAAAATTGTACGTTCGACAATACCGAGAATGACAATAATATCTTCGTTTGCCGTCGAAAGACGCGTCGAGTATGGGTTTCAAAGTAAACATAAATTGGCACTAACCATGGACGTGAAGTAGAACTTTTCAAACTCCCGTTCGTGAAGTCGAGCCGTTGTCAGGGTTGTTGCAACGTGTAGAGCGTGTTTAGCGAGAACGTCCTCTCCCTTCTTGCATAGCCAGTTCAACACCTGCGAAAGATCATGACGGGCGATATAGCGTAATGATAAATTTATAAGATAATGATTAACGACGAGAGCCCGTGAGGCATCACTTGGGCTCACACAGATATACCCTACACATACACACACACATACATATATCTTATACATCTGCACTCTCGCTTCTCTCGTACTCCTTATTTTCTCATCATCATTGGCGATCGGCGCATATATACGAGGCAACATCGCTCTTACTCGTCTCCTTTTTCGAACATCGCGGTGATCTCGTTTCGCCGTATAGTTGGCGTTTGTATCTCGCGCAATTGGATCACGACCCCGAAAAATAAGACAGCCGAGGTGGAGAGAAGCGCAAAGGAACCCGCGAAGCTCTCCGGGCTATGTTCGTTGCAACCCGTGCGAATAACGTTATTACAAAGTGGAAGAGTACGTATAGTCGGTAAATCGTACATCGTTCGTACACGTATTTCTCTCTCGTTCGAGGCCGGGGAGGCCCTCGGGGGGTTCAAAACGAGAGGGGTCGACCATTTCATCTCGGCGGGTTCTCTTCGGATATCCCCGGAGTAGAGTAGATGATGCTCGCGATTTTCTCGCGGTTCTCATCGAGGCAACAGCACCGATAGCGGACGAAGAGGAAGAGGCCGAAGAAGAAGAGGAGGACGAAGGAAGGAGGAAACATCGTTGGCAAGGCGACGAGGGTTATTCGGGTCACTGGGCCGCGTTAAGGACCTACCACACCGCTTGCTTCGCCTCTTTATACACCCGATATCGTGTATCTTGTACCGGCGACACGCAGCCGAATACATGCGTGCGTGAGATCCAACGAGCGGAACATTAAATTTGATGGCCTTTGCATGGTTACGGAGCGTTCGGGAGATAGTCGGCCGAGCCTTCGAGTTGCAGGTGTCGATTTGAAAAAAAAAATCGTCATCCCGTTCAGTTAGAATGAAAAATAACAGCGTAGAATTCCAATCGAGAGAAATATTCGACGATAAAATATCAAGGGAGTTGCTGGAGGCGAGATAGATGATTTTACTGCTAATAGCTTGACGCTTTGGCGCCGTCGATGAACCCGGAAGGCGTGAAAAATCATTGTCGCCTGTGCTACGGTGGACAACGCTCGAACAGAAATTTCTCGGATGCTTTTTTCTCTTTCTAATCATCACGTTATTGTGTACAGTGTACAGCCTCCATCGTAGTAGTAAATCTCGCGACGCCGACTGTGTATTAGAAGCAGAAAAGCATCCGAACGAAATCCCGTCGGTGCAAGGCGACTATATACAAGAAACGCTCGAGTTAATGAGCATACAATTTACTCCTAATAAGAAGATACGCATCATATTTTACGATCACGCTGTGTTCTCCGGCTTGCATTGCCCTCCCCCCCTACCCGCCCTCCCTCTGCATCTTCTCCCTCGCTTCGGGGCGCGCCTTGTACGGATTTTCCTCGGCGTACCCGCGGCTCATGCTGCTGCTACTTGAGCAACACTGAATCCTAGTGGTCGGAGAGAAGAAGGACCATTAAAGCCAGGCGCCGGGACTCAACGAGATTCTGCAGGGCGAGGCTGTAGGCTACTATGCTCCACGAAGGAAAAGAGTACCCCGTTCGAAGGATATATACTAGACTCTCCTGGTAGGCGATCTTTTGCCTCCGCCGACGCCGCCACGATTGTAAACTCTCAATCGTAAATCGACGAAGAGAAAGAAGAGGAGGATGAAGAGAAAAAAAGCCCGCTGCTTCGTCACTGACCGATCGAAAACCCGGATAACTTAAAAGGATACACTCTCTCGCGCGGTGCGCCCAGGCGCTCGCGCGGAGAAAAATCAAGTGGATTCTTCGATGCTCGATTCAAAGTTCGAGAACTACCAAGAAGGAAAGTCAATCGAACCGAGGAAGAGGACACGCGGACACTCGTTGTATATCGACGAATATGGGAATTGTATGCACCGGGCTCCCTTCATTTCTTCAAACCCTTCTTCTCTCCGCGCCGTCTCTCTCGCACTCGAGATTATAGTTATTACGGCAATAAAGTTTCATGGCTTATTTGTGCACTGCGTCCTCACTCGGCGGCGAATAGAATGCCCGTTTAGTCGGGGACTCACGCGACCGACGGCGAAACGATATATACATGTATATATAATAAAAAAAAATATATATAAAAAGAACCTAACGACGTCGACGAAGAGTGAGCGCGGCGAGGTCTCGAAGAGATCAAACCACGTGCCGCCGCCGCAGTTTTGTAATTCGTCTTCGAGCGTGTCCGTTCTTTTATATCAGTGACATTCTTCGATTTCTTCGTTACTTTTTCTACGCTCTTCATTGACGTTCCTATTCGCGACGACTGAGACGCGACGGTAAAATTTTCTCGATAAAGAGCACAGGCGACGAATGCGATGAGATTGGACCGGAAATGTCCTCGAAACGCCATCAACGTAGGAGCACTGCGGTCACAAGAGATACACGCATCGAGAATGAACCGTGGGAATTAATCCGTACCGCTAGCGAGATGCGCCGAGTGAAGAGAAGAAGAATTCATCGCCACGCGCCTAGCTAAAAGCGAAATCGTGTTTCGCCGCCGCTCTTCGCCTATACGAAACTCCTGGGATATTCTAGGAGCGAGAAGATACACAACGCAGGGTCATGTGTCAATGGTCGGTGCTGCTGCTGTTGCTGTTGCTGTTGCTGCAACGCGAGAGCCGGAAGAGTCGCGCTTCGCACCGGGAAATATAATCGACTCTTGTCCAGCACCAAACGATTCTCACCCGATCTCGAATCACCTTCGATTGCTGAATACATATCCTCGAAAAAAAGGAAAACACAAATAAACAAAATGAAAAATCTTCGAATGGATCTCTCGCGGCGAGATTGCTAGGCAAACTGACTCGCGCTCGTCCACTCTTTGTTCTGCTCCTTTTCTCGCTCGTGAATTTTTCGTGAGAAACGTCGAGAGCCACTTGGGCTCGATCGTTGCGCAGCTTCGACCGCCGGATCTTCGTGTCTCTGTCCCTTCGAACACACACCCGCTGCTCTTCACCCGGCGGAGCTCGGATCACTCAAGTTACACGGGGAGAAGAAGAAGAAAAAAAGGTACAACGAGGAGGACGAGAAAGAGCCGTGGAGGAAAGAAGAAGACGAAGAACGAGAGGCACTCTCGCGGGGCCACTGCACCGGACAGCAACGCGTACACAAGCGGGAGACACACACATACGGAGCAGCAACACCAGACACCGGAGAAAGAAGATGAGAAGACGCGCGCGCGTCGTTGAATTATTCATTCACGGAATATATCTCGAGAGAGTGCACCGGTAGCCAGCAACACATCCACCAGAAGCACGAAAGCAAAGACAAATAGGAGACGCGTATACGATGCTGTACTCGGTTGAAGAAGTGTCTTTGGTGAATCCTTCTTTCTCCCGACCGTCAACTCACCTCATGCTTGTTCCTCAATGAATTTCTCGGATCCCTTAATAGTATGCTTCGCACAGAAATCCTTCGAGTCACCGAACAACTTTTCTCCACGAACGAAAAAACAGTTTTTTTGAACATCGACCGAAAAAAAAGGTATACACAAACGGGTGTCACGGGACAGTGAGACTTATAGCGGCGCGCACCTTCTACGACGAAAAAATAAAAATAAATGTCTCCGTCCGGAGCGAAACGAGTCACTGGAGCTTGTGCTACTCGAAGGAATCTCGGCTCTCGAGAGAGGAAGTTTGTACGACGCAAGAGGATATCGGTCCCTGAAACCCCACCATCAACCTTGCCGAGACACTGGACCCCTCTTACCGGTTTTCCAGACTGCCCGGTACCAACGCTCGATTTTTTTTTACATTACGTTTTTTTTCTTAATACAAACGCGAAAGAGCCAAGTAAAGAGGGATCGAATCAGCAACTTCTTGAATATTCTTGAAACGATCTACGCATTCGACGAACATTGCTACTGCTTGGAAGGATTTTGCTAGATGGATGGGAGGCAGAAGAAGGCGAAGAAAAAGAATGGGGAGCGGCCAGAGAAGAAGGCGACGATAAGAAGTAATTAGATAAGAGAATAATGGGCCGTCTGGGGCTCTCCCTCTCTCTTTCTCTCGCTCTCGTTACAGCTTAACCACCGGTGCGCGTAGATTGCGGTCTTCTTCTCGGACATCAAGCATAAGCGAACGAGAGAAAAGATCTCTTTGCGCTTAGCTCGTAACACGTACCATCTGAAGTTACAATAATAAATAACACTGCGATAGATGGACGGACAGACGCGAGTGGAAGAATAAGAAGAATCTGAGTGACGGGCAAGAGTCAGCGCGGAATCCTTGCCTCGTACTCGAAACCGCTTCGCGATACTTCGCGAGGAATATAGAAGAAAATAATAATCGTCCTTGTTCATATAATACCAGAGTTAAACGAACACATTTTACTACTAGGCAGTAAATAATTCTTGCTTCTCGGGTTCGGCGAGTAACAAATTATCGGGACGAGATGCGTTAACGTCTATGGGTATATCTGTATATGTGTGCCAGCTGCCTATCTTGTTCTCGGGCTTTTCTACACCGGGCAAAAGCGTCGAGTGAACGAGGACAAGAAGTGAATGACGAGACTGGAGTGAGTAATTTCGCTTGTTTCCGACTCCGCGCTCATGGTTGGCGAGCAAGTTCGCAAAAAATAAAAAGCGTAAGCTCGCATCCTTCGTACGAGCTTACATCGCGCAAGGATCGACGTCTTTCTGAATGAATGGTCGCTGAAATTCTCGAGAAACGCTCCGTCCATTTGCGGCTGCATACAAACGGACGAGCTCGTTGGATATTCCATATGGCTTCTTCCAGATGAATATACAGAAAGAGAGAGGGAGGTACGCGACAACGTTTTGGAAGAGTGTCTGGACGATTCTCTCGAGGCTACCGTCGTTGCACTCCCTTCTCTCATCTCAAACGAGAAGGAAAACGTTCAGACGACAGCGAGCGCACGACCGCAACGGAGAGCATACTCACGGATGCCGGTCGCACGTATGGTACTTACGTGTGGCGCGAGTACAATTAGCATACCAGGGCGTTCCGGGAACCGCGGAACCGGGGGGGACGAAGCCACACGAGTCGAGTCACTCTCCAGCTGCATTGGCTATCAGAGTATAGGCCGTCTCGAACGATTCAAAACGAGTTTACCAATGATTCTTGGTCACCGCCGTATCCAACGTATAAAGTTATCGATATCTCACGTTCCCCGTGGATACGCGTTACATTATACCGGCGAGCTGAGCTAATAAGAAATTCGCTGAGACAGCACACGGGGGGGACACGAAGAATAGTCTCGAGTCTCCCCGGTTGTGTATCACGAATGTGTGTTTATCGCCGAACCCTTTGGCTCTCGCGCTCTCCTGGCGTATACGCTTCTGTAATTGGTCAGGGATGCAATTAGCATACCAGAGCAATCCGGGTGTTGCACCTAACAACGGAAAAGTATATTCCTGCCCTCGATCTTTCGCTCTCTCACACTCGCGATACCGTAAGTCACAACGGAGGCTGTGAAGCCCGTAGAGATAATGGTCCACGAATACGAGGAGCATGAATTGCTCCTTGTGTGAATCATACGCGTAATATACGGAATGTGTTTTGAGCAACGAACTCTCCGGGTCTCAAACCCCTCCCTTCGTTACACGTTCACGGATTAAACAACGGAACTGCTTTTATATCTCCCGTGCGCATGGGAGTGAAGTGCGCTCTCACCGCGCGTGAATATCCCCCAATCGCTCACGATATCTAACGATCTTGAGGTATGGTGGGTCCCCATTATAAAATTGCATCTACAGGCTGTCGAGACACAAAGTCAACACACGGGAGTAACTCGAAGAACGATTCGTCATAAGTCATATCCGACCAATATAGAGCGCAGGATACGTGGGTACGTGGCTGGAACATATAAATGTTGCGTGCCGTAGTACAGTTGGATGTATATATGATAGACTAGCGTTCAAACGACCGGCCGAATTGTTGCGCAAACACAATTTCGCTCTCGTTCACTCGCCCGGCTCGGAGACTCTTGGCATCATCGTTCCCGTCGTATAACTCGTCTTGCCTCGTTCTTCGGCCTGCAACGCAAACGGAGAATGAAGAAAAGAAAAACTACGACGCCGACGACGACGGAGTGTCGCAAACTCTTCGCGGACTTGGATGTTGTGCGGTATAATACACGTAGCGGATCGAGAGAGGACATGAAGGCTCTCTCGTTCCGTAATAAAGTCGCAATTCGCGCGAGGTACTCGATCGAGAGTATTCCCCTGTTTGCCTTTCGTAACTCGCTCGCGCCTCCACCCCGCAACAGTATATAAACGGCTAGCTGGTAATTTATATTGTATACTATGTGTATCGCTTCGAAGAATTGCACAAGGATATAGTAACGGCCGTATGAGTATCCATATATATATATATCGTTTGAGCGTCGCCTTCGTGAATCGACCTTATCGAAGTTTGTATATCGAGCGAAATAGCTATATACGTATACGTTAAATGTTCATCGGTGAGGGATATCTCACGCCGGAACAAAGGAGATAGAAGAGACGGCGGACGTGCAACGACGACAGTGCCTTCTCGTGACAGACGTGTACCAGATTACGTTGGTAGAGTTAGCCAAGGAGTCGCGATCGAAGCAACAGGAACAAGAAGAAGAAGAGATGGAGGACAAGGAAGATATACAGATGAAGAGGATGTGTATGCCTAGCTGATCACCTCGTCGAGAAAAGAGGGGTTATCGCTCACGAGCATCATCATCATCATCATCATCATCAGAAGAAGAATCCCGCGAAGCGAGAGAGCGCGACTACTTGCCGCGATGGATGGACGGATCGATCTAATCGAGCGCTGTTTATGCAACTCTCCTATCACTCTCCTCTTCCAGACTAGTCGAGCATGGTATACATGCTCTATTCGCAGAATAGTTGTATACACAGAGGGCAAAGAGAGGGAGATTTCATCCGAGTCGTGCGATTATTCCGAGCTGCTGTTGCTACTCCCGCATCTTCAGCTCTTCTTCCTTCTATCGTGTGCTCCCCGTTAATTCCACCTCTCGTATTAGGTATAATATGCGCGACGGCGTATATTCATGCTGTATTGCACACTATAGCAATGCTATAATCCCTACTAGGAAGTCTCTTCTATACTTCTATACTTCGGCCCGCGGAGGATGGCGAGGAAACAGGCGAGTATTCGCACGGCTTGAGCCTTGGCACGCTCTCGCGAACTAAGGATAGAAGAGATAAGCGTGCGGGCGTCCAACTCGGCTTCGCAACGGCAGCATCTCACAGAGAACTCGCGGACGCGCGCGCGCGAGACCCAACCGCTTAGCTGATTTTATCGGGAAATAAATAATATGAGTATACTGGTGCTAGGATCGAGACCGTTGCCCGGCTACCGCAAAGCGCGCGGCTTATCCCCGCCGGTGAAAACTTCGAAAGTCGTATTTAATAACGCGCGGTTCCATCATTTATCGATCGACCCCCGCTTGTCTATGCAATATGTTCCCCAGTGAAATTTACTTATGTATAACGATTACGATTGTATATGTATATAGGTTTGGTTTTATCCGCCAGTTTGTTATCCACGTGTTTCTCTGATCAATCAATTAGAATGTGTTTGCCCCGCGCGAGCGTGTGAATGAATTTGCTTAATAGCCTCGACTTTTCTCACTCCCTATCTATCCCTGTGTGTATAATGCGGTCGACACGTTACACCGTGCCCGGAGTACAACGTTTACAACACTCTGGTTAATCCCATTAACCTTAACGTTTCGTTCTAATTGCGGGACTCGGACATTCGATCCCCCCTCGGCCGTAAACGTTCACCGTCTCTTCCACTGCAACGGCAAAGTTGCCGTACGTAGGTATGTCCCTACAGTGACAGTCTTCATATTTTTACTGCTTTGCGAATGCTCCGTCGGTACGGTTGACGCGGAATTATGAGAATTTTTACTGTACTCGCGGCTACTCGATTGCATCGGCAACCCTCGTGGCTCCGCCGCACCCTCGCGTTGCACCGGTTTCGAACTTGGTATCGTGACCTCTCCTCTCGCCGCTTTTCATTCCGCTTCTCACTCCACTGTAATGTAACACATAATAGCCCCGAGGGATATCTATATGTATATGCAGTCTTAAGCCCTCCCCGTTCGAGAGTGCGGGAACGCTGAGAGATAATACAGAAGTGGTGGACTGCGAAGTCACCGACATCCGATATACCGAGAGGCAGAGAGAGGGAGTGCGGAGTCACGCAATTTTCAACCTTATACCCGTGGACACCGGTATCTAAAACCTCCCTCGGTAAATTCTGCCGTCTATTTACTGACTAAGGTATTCCATGTACTTTTGCGATACGACGATTTCCGGACGACATCGCGTACGGAATATAAATGCGAAGAAAAATACAGCCCTAATCAACGCTAATATCATAATCATCATAGCGCTGATTGTTCATTTGTTGAATTATGCAGTGTGAGAAAATTAGCAATTCCTTTTCGGAGACTATGGTATTCGATCGTTAAAAGGTGCCTATCTCGTTCTCTCTTTTTCGCCGTTCTTCGTCATTCTTCCCGGTCGTATTAAACGCCCCGCGTCCATATACCAATAAGGAGATTTTCCTGCTCCTCCACCTCCGTGTGACGCGCAACCGGTAAAGAGAAGTACCGCGTACGCTTATTTGCATTCGAATCCATCGGTACCCCGGACGCCCGGGTTCGGCTTGTATACCATGCCGCTATATACCGCGCTATGTAAGTAACAATGGTATCGAGAGAGGCACGAGAGGGGAGGAGGGGAAGGGTTAGCCAGGACAAACTGAGTTAACTGCTCGAAGACAAGGAGAGCTTCTCGTACGCCAGCAAAGCCAACAGCAACGGCCATGCGTCTTTTACCTCGTGCTGTTTTCTGCCGACGTCTTTCCTCGCGTCGGTGTTTTGCCTTCCTTGAATATTATGCTTCTACGCTTCTAAGGCACCGTACAAGTTGTATGGAGCTTTTGTTGTGTATATACAGTGTTATAGTATGGAGGAGACAAAGCTGCCTAGAAGTGCTTTCTCGCCGAAGCCCCCTTTGGTAGGTGCTCATTCTCGCCGATCTTATCCGGAGATATCGTTGACCCCTGTGGTATGGGAGTTCTTTGCGTTCTCCACCTTCTTCGCTTCCTCGTAGTCCTCGCGCCAGGTCTTCACGGTACTTCCTCTAACTTCGCAGAAAACCCCCGTCGATCTTTCACCGATGTGCCGCCGCGGTAACTCTCTTCAGCCAACGGGGGCGAGAGAAAAGGCAATCCTTAACGTTTAAGAAGATACGGACCGATATCGTCGGACGCGACGATGAGCTATACGAGTCGAGCTACTGATTTCAGCTTCCGAGTAACTTCAGGTATGCAATTTCAAGACTTCGCGAATTAGGAGACGGTTTTTCGATAGCGCGGAGGTGCCTACGCAATAATTCTCATAATTTAACCACGTGGATCATAAAAGCACGCGTCTCGGGGTATCTAATTACCGTGGAATGCTTTGTGGCTGAGCGTAAGAAGCCGCGCGGTCGCGGGCGCGCGCCTCTCCGGTAAACATTAACGACTCTCGTGCTCTGCTTCTCCTTCCTCGGTTCTCAATTCCCTCGCAAAGAAGCAAATCCTTCGTCCGACCGAAGGAGAGCGTGTGGGCATGAGAGCACGTATAACGTAAGGTAAAAGGTACCTACACACCACACCTTTCGCCCGTTCCCGATTGAGCCGTGATCCCGCCTTCCATCTCTCTCGCTCCTTTGATCCGGAGCTCACACACGTTCGCAGCAACGAATTTAATGCCGCTCGAGCGTGAATCCACTCATTCACGATCTCGCAGAGGAGTTCACACGTCATCTCATTGATTATCATCCGGTGCGTTACATCGGTGAGGTAATTTTTCTTTTTTCGTTTCTCTTGTTTCGCGGCGCGGTCGTCATCGATCATCCACGCTTATAGGATAATAATACAGTAACGGTCAATTATCTTGTCTCTGTTGGCAATGGGTGAGGGAGAGAAAAAAAAAGATTTGCTCGCTGCTGGCGCTTGATAACATTCATCCAGGGTCGTTCATCTTGAAACTGCTCACTGCCGGTTGAACTCTCTCGGTGCCGACAGTATACGTAGCTTATGTAGGCTTGATAATAATTGGGATATGAGAACGAATTGATAATTAAAAAGCCATCATCGAAGATTTCGTGCTTCGAGTTGATATCGGATTACGATAATTCCTCTCGCGTGCAATCCGAGTATCGGAGTTATCGTCGAATAACCGCGGGTAAAAAGGGAGAAATATACAGGAGAGACAGAAACACACACACACAGGCGAACACACGAAGCGTGCGGGCAAAACGAGCGAGTGAGGTCAACGACGTTGCTCCGATAAAGGAGGTCGGGACGGGACTTCCAACACGGTGAGGTCGTGATCGCCGGCATGGAAACGAAGGAACGAGGTTACCAGTCTCTCGTCGTTCCCTCTCGTTCATCTCTCGTATTTATTCCTTTTTCTTCACTCGGGCCTCTCAAGCCACTCTCATTCTCGCGCCCGGCCGCGTCCACTCGCGGGTCCCATACCGTGATTTATAACCGAGACACCGGACTCGGTTCGATCCTTATCTACTCTACTCTCGCGATCTCGACTATCTATACATACCGCATACACATCCGATTCATTTCTCTGAGTTTGCACTCACCTCCCGAGCTTGATCCTCGATGCTGCGCAACACTGCCAAATTTCTGATGGTCGCTCGGCGCGACTCGAATGAGGATTCCAATCTCGTTGCCGCGTTTCCCACTTCTTCTATCAATCTTCGGGCTCTCGTGACTGAAGTACTGTTGAACATAAACGGATTCGCGTTTGAAAATTTCTTATTTCGTCAAAAAGCATTTTTTTTCGATTCTCAAGCAATGTCCGTTTGTCGAAGGATTTACGAAAAAACCAAAGTGCTTACGGTGTTTGTACGATGAGTTAGTTGACAGAGCGTTGTCAAAGAATACTGGCAGTTTTTATCAAATAATTGTATGATTTCTAGACACCGTTTTCGTTTGCATATATCAACATGCATATATTCAGGCTAATCACAATTTCGATCGTAGATTTCGCGTAGAGACAAGCGAAGCATTTGTGAATAGGAAACAAATGATTTTATGTTCAACTCGCCGGAAGTCCGTCGTAACACCTTGCAGCTCAAGTACGAGCTAATCTTATCTCGATACATTAAGTAATTGTTTTTTTTTTTTTACAATGAACACATGCAGGACTAATCGTATCTCAGATCTTTACCTGACATAGTCCAAGTGTGCGAGCGGTGCGGCTCTTTCCTCGAGCAAGCATATCGCCTCGACGGCGTCTCTGGACGTTCTTCTCAAAGTGGGATCCGTGAGGAGACGACTAAGAGGTGTCAGAGAGCCTGCGAGACTCGTGCACTCCTTCAGCTCTGACATTTCGAGGGCTAGCCTGCGTCCAGCCGCCTGCCATTCGGTCATCAAACTGTCGTATTCCTGAAAATATTGAAAGAACCATAATCGTCACGGTTCGAATACAGAAAAAATAGAGTGGCGGCCATTCGTGTTGATCCGAGGGTTCGTCCCGGATGATCTAATCCTTTCGTAAGTCGAGAAGTGCAGTCTCCCTCATGGATGTATGCTCGTCGTTAAGACGTTCTCCTGTGGTGCATAGGCGCCTCGCTCTCGCGCGAGAACACCAATCGAGATCTCTCACGGCGACAGTGTGGCGTGGCCAGAGAGGAGTCCGAACGTCTCAACTGTGCTCGCTCTGTCGGAGCGATTAATCGTGGATCGATCGTCCCACGTCGCCCTGGGCGAGTCACCGCGGAACGCCTGGTCGACACACGCTGACATCCTATCAGCTAACACAAACACACTTCGCTTCGTGTATCGAAGAGTTGTGTGCTCCGGCTCGACGCAAGACTCTTCCTTGGCGACGATTATCTATCATGCCACCGTTCGCGTGCTCCACGAGATCTCTCTTGTGCACACACACACACACACACACACACACGCGTGCTGAACTCCGTCAGTTCTCAAGAATCTTGTCTATCTAACACAGATAGCGCGCACGCAATAGACGTCGTACCGAGAACGTTCATATATCACTTTTGTATCGACAATGTATAAACCATAATTGTAATTAAATATCGAACATAATACCTTATAAAAAGCAATCCATCGCGACTGATCGTGACTCTCGTCTCGTCGCCTTGGTATATGCTGGTTGATCGTCACGTCGTCCACGTTCACAGTCTGAAAGGATAATTCACGTGTTTTATCTCGGGATTGCGAATGTCTGCGAAGTATTATAACGATACCGTCGGGGGGTAAGGGATATCGAGTGTTAAATGGGCTAAATGCCAGTCTGCGCTTGATATACCGATACGGCACACGAGGCAATCGATCCGCGCACGAAACTTTTAATGGGCGACAATGGGAAATCGAACGAGAGGGGCACCCCGTCGTGGTCGCGAGTTTCTTTCATGGAACAATCGTCGTTCGACACTCGAAGGCCCACAGAGTTATATCGGTACATTATGTGCCACGAGTAAGTAGCAGAAGCAGGACGATGGAATTTTATTCCCGACTAAACAATAACCCAGCGCTCTCGCGCCCGCGCGCACATGCGGATACGACGAAATCATTATGAGAGTACGACGACGAAGAAAAGGAATGTTTCTGTGTGTAAACGAGCCCCGTGTTCAATCGTCCTCAAGCGAACAATCGGTCCGAGTGTGTCGAGCTATTTTCGAACTTCTTTCACGACTACGCGCGTCTCAACAATGACAAGTTATTCGGATTCCCCTTTGGTCAGTTTAATTGGTTGCATTGTTGGCTGATCAAGCATCATACAAGATCGCTAACCAGCACAATCGCCTAATTGCCGGCACATTTCGAAGCTTCTTCGCCTACTTTCTCGACGGTATTTGACGAAAGCAATTTTTTTTTAAATTCTTACCTTCAGACGACTTCGGGGAAATTGAATTTCCGTCAATCCCTCGGTTCTTCCCGAGCGTTGAATCAGTACCCGATTTATAACGAGCTTGTCCTTCAGTAGAACGATCGCTCGATCGAGGATTTCCAAATCTTCGGCACTACCACCGTTCACCAGTAACGTCCACTCGTCCTTAGTCTCGTCGTTACTAAAAAAAAAAATTACCAATGCATTTCCAACGGTTTTCGTGGGGCCCACGGTTCTTGTCCCTGAATCACAATTGTCCGTTAGCGGTAATATATTTCGTTGTAATCATCGCGAAGGGTTTAGGCTCTTTGGTACATGAAGACTGTGTAATCCTTGCGGGTATATGCAGAGATGAGAGGGAATGCGAGAAGGAAAGAGAGGATTGATGCGGTCTCATAACTCATGCAGAAATGCGGTCAGGTGCACAACTGGATCGCTCGAGCGTGTCTCGAGGAAGAGGAAAGAGTGAAAGATCGTTGGAGGATTTTATCGCTTTCGGGATCTCCGGTATACCCTACCGAGAGTCGTTTGTCGCCCCTTCGTCTCTGCAGAAATATCATTAACTTTTTCTTCTTTTTCATTTCTTTTTTTACCTGCGCAATCGAACGAGGTAGCGAATGTAGGCCGCGATTTCCCGGGCGCATAGGACCTCTCTCCTGTTTGCCGAATCGGGCTCGAACTCCAGTACGGGCCTGCCCGTCGAGTCCGCGTAACCTGGAAGCAGATACGAAAAAATATTTCTCCAATTCGAAACAATGTTACCTCAACAATTCGATAATAAATCTTAATCGTTTGCAATATATGTCCGTGAGCGTCGACGAACTCCGTCGGCTCCAACTTGACTAACGGGCAAAAGTAACGTTGAAGGAAGTGCACGGTCGCGACGTTATTGTTTAGCGATAAAATATCGTCGCTACAAATGCCAGGGTGTATGACGAAGACGAAGTGGACAGTGCGCGTTCGAGGGCCGCACACGTGGTTCGCCGATCCACGTGGCCTCCGAGGGTGATCTCATCGCGGTGCTGTGCGAGCGCGTGGAGGCCTTTAATAAATTTGCACCGAGCAGCTCTCCGGCAAGAGCTCTCTGGTACTCCAGGCGATTCTCCATCCTCCCGCCGCCAGCAGCAAAACGATCCACCTAGGCGCACTCCTAGGCTCCTTTACGGTACTTCATACTGCTAGTCTTTACATATATCTACCCCGAGCAGCATCGATGATAATTCATACCAGCACCTCTATGTAGATTATCGACGACCATTACCGCGATAACGCGAGTATAATTCGCCACACACTGCGCTCGCACCATCTCGGTGCCGCTGATCGAGAATTCCCCGTTCAGCTCGCATATAGCCCTCGAGTAAATGCTCTTGTGATTTCCGCCTTCGTTTCTTTTTAATCGTATTTTATTTTTCATCGTATATAAGCTGTCCGTTCGTAATATGCATTCCCCACGGTCTAATATAGCGTTCAAACGGCAACGCGGCGGCACAGGAACAGGGACTACCGGTGAGTCAATCTACCGGTGAGTAAATTCTAGCGGTACTCAATTTCTACTGGAAATTCTTAATGCAATTATGAAACTAAGTGAGTCCGAGGTTTGCGAGAAATTACAAAGTAACTTTTGATGCCTCTCGCACTGTTGAAACGAATGCTTTCCCCGTCGTAGATTTATTCGTGCGTTGATAGTTCGTATAAATGGAGACTATTTCTCTTCATGAATAGTAAAAAAATTCAAAAAAATATATATATAAAAAAAAATCTCGTAGTTTCGTGGGCGCTGACACGGTACACACCCAGTGGAGTCGACCTGGGCGTAGCGTAGAGAATCGCGTCATCTCGCTTAGCAATGATGCATTCTTGATGGGAGCGTAACGGTGCGACAACTTCCGGATGTGTGGTCGACGATTCGTTCTATCCCGACGAGTCGACTATTTCCCTCTGTCTCTCTCAGCGTCCTCGTTGAATCAGCAGAGGACACGAAATTTAATACATCAAGACATCAAAGCCCGTAGATACCGCCTCGTATAATATAGTGACCGAGGTAATAAAATATCAGATAGAAAATAGAGTCATCCGGCGCTGCGAGTCTTGTAAATACGCGTATCCACGGCGAAATCTCGACCGCGTGATAATAAATTACGATATAATGACGTGGAGTAATTAATACGATAATTTCACCGTAAGCGAAGTACCCGCGGAGGCGCTTCTGCTGGAAACTTTAACCTCCATTAACCCCGAATCTTTCATGTACCAAGGCTTACGATTCTCTCTCGCAGAGATAGAATTGCGTATAATATTTTCGCACTTCGCGTCTCTCGCGTCGAAAGAAGAGAAGAAAAAGAAAAAGTGACTCTTACCGCGAGAAATTCTTGAAGCGCGCGCGAATTTTGACGACTTAGGCATAGTAGAAAACGGCAGCTGCCGCGCAACTTGCATATATAATGGCCATCGGTTGAGTTCGACAGACCGACGACTTATGTCGCTCTTTGACCTCGCCTTCGCGTACCCAACTGACCCGAAGAGCTTTGCATATTATAATATTATATATGTACTCTGTACAACACGATACGTTGCACTCCGCTGCGGTCGACGATGCATACATTATCCGTTACGCGGGGGTACGGTACAGCGTGCATCCAGCTGTTTCGTCGGTATAAGCTACGAGAGCAAATCTCTATCTTCTAAACTAGTGTCCTATACTTCTGCTTGCCCGAATGAAAGTTCTTCCGCGAAACTAACACGCTGGCGAGCCGAGGCTGGCCGGGGCCGCTGTCACGATAGAAGGCACGTGTGGGCGTGGAAGCGCGAGGAGACAGATCAGTGCGAGAGCGATCCAGAAAGACCGCGCTCGTGCTCGCGAGCTATACGACTTGGAGAGCTCAACGTTTCGTGTATATACGGACACGGACATACACGTGGCGCATACAGGCAGACAGATAGATGCACACGGAGGATGCAGCGCTCTCCGTTCGGTTACTCTACTATAGAAGTGCAATAGGCGCGTAGGTTCGTGCGTGGCTAACGCGCCTCGTTCAATTGCCCGGCTCTCTGCGCTGATAACCATAATCAGCGTATATGGGCTTGAGCCCCGTAGTCTCGTGTGTATCCATGAGTGTATAGACACGGTTACGAACGAGTCCAAAGGATGAGGAGTGCTCGCGTGATTACGCGCCCGGTATAAAGTATCCACGATGTACCTCACCGCGAGCGAGCACCATGCGCGTTTCAAAGATGTATTATACATACATCTTCCCTCTCCCCCCCTCCTCGCCCCTTCAACGTTCGTATGTATTATTGCCAAGCCATGTAGTCAGCATGGGATCCAGTGATGATGTGCACTTGAGAAGTACATATGCGCTCGGGGGCACCACCTTCAAAGCCGGAGGAAGTGAAAGAGATAAAGAGGGGATGAGAAATAAGCAAACGAGAGAGAATAAGCTCCGAGGGGGTTTACCCCCTACTCTTCGGCAATAATACGATGATGCGTCGATATACCTTCCTCCCGGCGGCAATATACACACGATACTCCGTCTCTCTCCCTGGCCAGCGTCTCGTTTCTTCAGAGATGTTCCCTCTCGTTCGTTCATATACCTATACCTCTAATATTGCTACGTTACTCGCTTACAAGACTCTCTCTCAGTCTCTCAGATGGCTAACGTAGAGCCCCCGTGGCGAGTCTCACGCCCCCGCGTTAACGGACGCCCATTACTATTTACGAGTAGAAACACTGGAGGCCTGGAGAGATAGAGAGAGAGAGATGAGAGCCCCCGCGCGTCCACCCATTACCCTTCTGGCGTTTATTAATCGCGCGCGCTCCTTCGCGTTACCTCGCGAGAACGAAGCAAACGAACCCAGCGCTCCGATCCACCTGTGTTGTCTCGCGCACACACGTATATTTCTCACTCTGAAACTCTTCGCTCAGCGAGGAGCAAACGAGAGAAGAGTGAATGTTTCCTCCTTTTTTCTTTTTCGAATTTTTTTTCATTACCTTCTCGAATGAATTGTGTGTCGTTTCTCCTCGGGTTTTTGAACTTACGACGGACAGCGATGAAAACGATTATACGAGACTCGGGGAAATGATGATTTTTTTTCCTCCCCCTACCCGAGAGTTCTCCTTTGGCGCGCTCGCCGGTTGCAAGCGAGACTCCTCTGGCACGCGGCCACTTTCGGATAGCGCAAATGCAGAAGGAGAAAGAGTAAGACGTGCCGCCGAGGCATCGATCACTTTGCTGCGGGGATTTCTCTCCGTCTCACTCTCCGCGCGAGTGCGAAGTCTCCTGGAATTATCGATCGGCTACGGCATAAATCCTCGGCGGCGTCTCGGCGTCGGCGGCAGTTTGCGCTCCACGTGTCCTGGGATCTGGGTCGCATCCTGAATTCTACGTTATATTGGCCGCAACAGCCGCCGGTGCAGCGAGCGTACGTGTATGCGTGTTCACATACGCGCGATCGGCCTCGACCGCGAATCGGACACCCACATAAAGTTTCGATATGTTGTGCACCGTGCATCATTATACGTTCCGGCGCATGTGCGCACGCATATCGGAGAGACCGGGGCAAAATGGAGCAGCTCGAAACGAGAGGTCGTTGCCGCAATTCCGACGTCACGAAATTTATGACTTATCAACGAACAAATAAAAGTCGTCATAATTACAGTGTAAAATATAAAATGTACGGGAAAAATTACCGTTGGGAGCAAAACGGAACATGCGGGAAATCGTTTTATTGGGCAATTTTCAAGTTGTGGGTCGACCGTCTTGAGATTTTCGAAAGCAAAAACGATCACGCCGAGCCTCGTACAAATGCAGGATTTAGAGTCTCAGCGTCGTAAAAATGTCAAATGCCAAGTGCGCGATGCACCGTCAAAACTGATTCGTGCTCGATGTATCCATTATGCCCCGATCTCCGCAACGTGTATATTATCCTTCATAAGATACAAATTGCAGGTGAGATGTACTATTGATAGACTTGCTAAGTGTCTGCTTGTTGTTGCCGTTGTTGGTTTCCCCTTGCGCCCCCTTCCTCCCTCTCCTTCAGCTCACGTTCGTCCCATACGATATAACTCGATTATCGATAAGTGCGTTCCGATCGTTGCGATCTAACGTAGGTAGGCCGCGCACGATTCACCGCCGACGCTGTTGATCTTCGCGTTCAATTCCGCCGCCAGTGCAAATCAAATGTAGAGATGAATCTGATGAGAATACGTGATCTCGATGCATCCCGCGATGAAGAGTTGGCTCGCATATGCACTTGTGCTCGATTAACCGAGTCAGTGGCAATGGGAAAAGGCCGCCGATGCGAACTCATCGATCCCAACATTGCGCGAGAAGACATTATCGTGGGAGAGCATTTGGAATGATTCCATCGCGAAAAGATTTATCGAATCTCATTCTTCGTGTAACGTCGGTTCCCGCTCATCATCCGACATAACTTTCCATTGATTATTACTTTTTCTCACACCTATGCGCACGATGATTTGTCTTATCTCTGCCTAGTCCGGTTGGGCTGTGGATATCGCGACCGACAGAAATAAGCGTAATTCAACGTCGAAAGTTTATCTAATGGGATCTCTCGATTTCTCGGTAAATACGCGAGCGCGACGAGCGCACAATTAGCCCCCGTGGCCGTTCATAGTCCCGACACTTGCGAGGCCACGAAATCGCGATAAGAGGTCCGAGCGAGAGGCCGCCGAGAGTCGTTGAAGCCTCCACCGCGGCTTATTGTCGGCAACCGCCGCAACGGCCAACGGTAGATGGTTCGCCGCGTCGAGAGTGTGTCCAGTATTTAATGGACGCTTCACGTTTCCACATCGCGGCAGCGAGAGCCTCTCGCCCGATGGAAGCATCTCTTCCTCGGTGGACCTTCTTTCATTAATAAATTTCCCCGGAACCCCGCGCATCGTGGTAAACACCGAGCCCGGAGTGAGAGTAAAGAACATATTAAGACAGACGTCTCCATTCTCTCGCGCACGCGACTCATAAACTCTGCCTTCCTCTCTTTCTCTCTCTGGTTCATTATTAACTTTCTCATCCCCGAAGTAGACGGCGATGGAACCTTTGTACCGAGAAGCTGCGGAAATATCTTTTATGGAAAAAAACAATCTATACTACGCCCAGAAGCGCGAGAGCCCGTACGTGTTCTGAAGACCGTTCTACACTTATGAGCGATGAGAGCGGTGAACGAAAAAATATTGAAAAATAGAAGAAAAAAAATTGACAAACTCGCGAATCCACGCCCCCTTTCTTCTCGTACACACAGGACCGTGTATACTGTAATAGTATCGTGTATAGGTACTTCGGGAATCGTAAATCAGATCTGAGGATATAACATTGGCGGAGCGACGGAGACGAGGAGGGAAAAACGAGCCTCGCTCGTTGGCTCGTTCAACCGATGCCACGAAGGTTTACGATGTCGTTGGCATCGTCTAAGGTTCTCTTCGTCTTCGTCGTCAGCGTGCGATATTCTCGCCGTGTATCGGGGTCTTTTTAACCAAACCAGCAGCCGGGTATATAATAAGGCATCTAAGAATCTCCACCAGCGGGGAAAGTTAAGATGCTTGAGAGATGATGCGTCGAGGAAACTCACGCAGCACCCGCACTCTCGCGTGGGCGTATTTTCCGAGCTTCCGCATACTGCCCGGATGCTCGGCGCATTGTCCTATCCCCGCGCTCGCGAGGCAATAACGTGTCGTCGAGAATATACTTGGATAGAGAAATAAAGCATAATATAAAGAAGAACAACGAGATTAACTTACCAGGAAGTTTGAGGCCGCAGTGTAATATGTGATCCGGTAGATCGTGAATGCTTCTGGGTGTGGATATCTCCTCGACTCTTCTCTTCGTGCCTGCAACATTGACGCGAACAAACGACATGATCAGCGGCGATTGGATGATTAGACGTGGAGAAATAGGCAGCAGGTGCATATATGTATACAAAAGTGTATTATACTAATAATAGCGAAACCGCAAGAGATTGTACGCGAGCGAGCATACGACGGCACGTACAGCGGGGCCACCTTGTCCGCCATGTGTACACGTAGTTGTTGTACTACGGCAAGTGGACCTCCCCTGAGGTCTCCGCTAATTTCACCTCTCGACCCTTCTACCGACCTTACCGTCAACCGCGGCCTGTGGGAGCTCTGTTCCGCTACTTCAGAAATGAAAACGGCAAGAGAAACACAAAACGCAAATTCGAAACTCTTTCGCGTCGCTTTTTCTCCTCCGGTCTCAGAGCTCGAGGAGAACGCACGACAGGGACAATTACGAAAGAATCGAATCGCGCAAGTGACTCTCCCCAAAGTACATTATTCGTTGTCGAGTCCTACGCAGCGTAAGTCAATTAACGTCGGGTCAAATGAGAGGTGGTAGCCTCTCGATGGCAATGCGGGGAAAGGACGAGAGCACTCGATGGTACGCTGGCCTCGCCCAGAACGAACGATGCTTTGGCGAAAAAAGAAAGAGAAAAACGAGTGGAAAGAAAGCGTAAGAAGTTGGGCGAAGAGAGGACCACCCGCTGTATGCCAATCGGCACCGCGGCGCGTACCACGTATACATCTCGGAAACACGATACCGAGAGAAAGAGTAATTGCCGAAGCGTAATATACTGTGGAGCGTTATAACAGTCCGCCACGGCAATTTCAATTAGTCGGGAGAGTCTCGAAACGAGCAGCGAGTACGTACTCCCCCTTCCCTATCCGCCATATCCTTACCCTATCGCATGTATATACTGCATATAAGCTACATCGAGAGATACCGTGTATCCCACAGGCTCTGTTGGCTTCTCTCGTCCGCGCGCGTTCGATCGGCCGACTCGATAAATCAGCGGCAATAAAGTAGAAAGAGAAAGAATTGGCACGGCGGAGGAGAAATAAAGAGAAAGATGCTCTCGGTAGCAGAAGGAGGATAATTGCAGCACGCTCCCGCTCGTAATATCTCGTGACTGTAACGTTTTTCGATAGTTCGATCGTCGATACAACGAAATTCACCGTCAGTCATTGACCGAATTCAACAAAAGGGCTCCTGGAAGCGATGGATAGATATAGACAGGAGATATAAATTTCCGGGTTAATCGCCGGAAATGAGCCTACGGCCTTCCGTTTCATTATTTTGTTAACTCTTTTCGATTTTATCTTTTTTTTTTTTTCGAATCACTCTTCGATCGCCACGTACCCTACATTCTCGAAGCAGTGTTGTGTCACTGGACCGATGCTTGTTTCGTTTTCAATGTTCGGGCCGGCAGTCTGCCTAACGAGCCGTGTAATTCGTTCGGCGTAGCGTTTTTATTCGCTCGATGCTTACGAGAACAGGCAATTTATATTTCATCTCTCGAACGATTATCGAGCCCTCTCGGTTCCCGAATGAAATGGTGAATGTGCATTGGTTTTTTGGAGTCGAGTGTCGCGCGAAAGCCAGCCACTTGCGAAACGCAAACTTGGAGCAAAGGCATTGAACACCGCTCGGCAGCGGGAAGGAGTCTGTTGACCCGGGGCGAGACGCGACGTCGGCGTCGAGGGCGCCGAACGCTGCGAGTTCAAGAGATGTACGAGAAAGACACACGCGAGAAGAACTGCCGCTGCTCGCCAAGTGCCCGCGAATTCGCGTCAGGGTGTGGCGGGAGATTGAACGAACGGACATGAGAAACGCGAATGAAAAAGACGGAAAGGCGTGGGTCGATGAGAAGCCGAACGTTTGACGCTAGCCGCACGCTCGCATGCGTGTCTGTGTGTAGTGCATATATGAAGAAGATAAACTCCGTAGTAATTGCTTCAATTAATTTGATACACACCGGAACGACTGATGTATTCTCAAATTGAATGTACTTTGATAATGATCGAAGGACACGCGTTGTAGTTCGGCTCGCCGCTGATGCACTCGATCGTCGTGGCTCGCCGCGTTCATTTTTCGGAGTGAGGAGAGCCGAGCGGAGAGTTATGTAGGATCGGAGCTCTTGGCGATCGTGAAAGGGACTCAAACGAGCAAGTGAGACAGAGGCCGCGCGAACGTTGGCATAAATTTATTTCGTCGAATCTCTTTATTGCCACGGCGTGGGACGGACTTTATGTCGCGTCGAGTTCTCACCCGTTTTATACTTGCGGCGGTTTGACGGGGATATATAATATTACAGTACATCATCAGGCCACGCAAAAGCCACAAGCTCAAGCTCTATTGTGCGTTCGTGCATGTCGATGTGTTTGTTCGTTCTTGTGCGAATTATATTTTGCCGTGAAATCAAGAGACACTTACCGAAGCCCATGCGAACTTCCTCCTCGTCGTCGCTGTCGATGTGCTTTATTCCGGCGACCTCGAAGCTTTTCGACTCGTGATTTCTAAGCGCATTGTTCGGCGCTATTCCACAGTCGCACTGATCACCACCGGCCCCGGGACACTCGCATCCTTCGGCGCCGCACTTGCAGCCGAGAAGCGGATCGTCCGTGTCGATGTTTCGGCACGCCGGACAGGGAAACACGAGATCGTCGATGTTGACGCGTTCGATCTTACGCTCGACACTGACGAGCAGAGTTCCAATGAGATCGGCAAGTTCCACGTCGTTGTCCAACGCTTCGTCGCGCATCAACAACATCTCGACGCTCTGCGATGCACCGGTCGTTGTACTCGTTTCGTTTTCGTTAACACCGCTCGTCGTCGAACAGAAACCCGACGAGGACGACGACGATTTCGTCGAGCAATTGTACATTGCCGAACTGGCGGCGTTGCAAGAACTTCCGTTTATCGCTCTCTCGAGTGACAGCGGACTCTCGAGATCTTCGATTTTCAATCGTCTACACGTCGACTCGAGGGTGCCCGATGCGGCGCACGTTGTACTGGCTTCTTTCCACTTTTCGAGACTCATCGAGGCAATTTTTTCGGCTCCGCGAGGCAACGAATTTTTCGTCTGATCCTCGCAAACGCTCGAGTCAGCTTCCAATCCCGAATCTTCGCTTCTCAGGGTGTCCTGATTGTTCAATTCCTCTCGCGATATCGTCATTTGCATATCCATCGTCTTCGACAGTTTCGCAACATCCTGTTCGTGGCTCTGCTTGCGATGCTCGTTTCGCCAACGGCTCGACGTACACTCGAGTCTCTCTTTGAGTGGACACGAGGAATTCGCGTTTACGCTCTCGCGATCTTCGCTGCTACCGGCCGATCTGCAACGGACCGATTCCTCGCGGGATCTTCGTCGCGGACGCGACTTGCCGTGTTGTGTGGATACAACGAGACCGGAGGACGACGTTCCCTGAGCACTTCTGGCAGTCGATGACCCTCTGTCGGCGATCGATTTTCGCGTCGGGTCCCGCCAGTCCATGAACTCGTCCTCGCGGTCCCAACCGAGGATCCCTGGGGACCGCATCGACGACCGCCACACCAGAGCTATCTGAAATACGATTCAAACACGAATGGATATTGAATATTGCATATCTCCAACTTGGCTTCTTTCCAATCGTTGCAGCCACGGCTGAGGGCATCTTTCACTTCGCTTCAATGATAAAAATCGAACTCACCTCGACGATATTGCCCCCGTCAGCGTTCTCTCCGATAAGTGTGGCAGGATTAACTCCCTCTACTGCGGGATTGTTGCTGCTGCAACTGCTGCTTTGCTGGCTCGTCGTTTTCCGCACGCAGAGATAACATTCCCCGTGTCTCAGGGTGGAAGCTTCGAGTTCGCCGAGTTGCAGCACGAGTCCCGTGCTTGCGAGAGTCAGTGGCCAACCGTTGGGTACGCTGCACTCGTTTGTCTGCAATCAATCATAGAGTCGCATTCAATCGCACTATAACAACAATAACGATGACAAAAAATCACTTTCCTATCGCCCACCCGATAATTCTACTTCGTCGGTGACTCGATACTCTCCTGGGATAATGAACTCACGCTCGGATAATTCTATCGCCAACCGCGCGAAGCTGGCATTCGGGCAAAAGCTTGAACAACGAGCCACGAGGCTTATAGTCTCTCGCTTCGGTTTTTGTATCGTGACATCGTGAATAAGAATCGCGGAATGCAAACTGGAATTTAATCAGATCGAAAATGCGAGACCGCTTTGGCAGTCTCATTATCTCGCTGTCTTCTCGGTTGCTATGAATGCGAAACGAGGCCGCGAGATCGGGAAAAGACATTCGTCGTGGAATGCGATGGTTACCCGCCTTCCATCGTTCAGCATAGTAAGCGTAATACGTATCGGGCCGTGTGGTTCTCGTCGTGACAATATTTCAAATTTTCCCTCTTGCGCCTTTGGATTTACGTAAATTTACTTATCTACCGCATTATGTTTGAACACACATTGGAACAATCATTGGCATCGACAGGTCACGCGCGCAAGACTCTCGGGCGCGCACTCCGTAACGTTGAAACACTATACTGTAACTCTAATTAGACTTCACACAGGTATATTACACTGATAAATGAGAGTGTACGCCACGCCCACGAGTGGCCGGGTGATCGAGTGCCTCTGTAATTGCGAGTAATCGTTCTGTTCTGTTCTGCTCAGCTCGTTCGTTTAGTATACTGTCGAAGAACGCGCGAGAGAGGCTCATCGTTGTGCCCTCGGGAGAAAATAATCTTCTTTAATTCTCTTCGGTCAAAACCAGAGTCTGAACGCGCGCGCGCGCAGTACGCCAAACTACGAACGATCTTGAAGAATCGCGATTCTCATCCACGAAAGTAAGAGGGACGAAAAGCACATTCTCGCCCGGGTCTCTCGAGCGATTCTTAGCGAAGCATGACCGCGCGCGCTCTCGGCGTACAGACGAGTACCGGCGAGCTCGAAGCGGCGTGTCTCTTGACGCGATTACGGCACGGATAGGATAGCGCATTCTGTGCAACCTAAAGCGATACAGGCTTGTAACACAGAGTCTGCCACAGTACCTAGATGCCGTGTGCACTATCCCGACGCGACGAGAGTTCGAGAGAGCCAACAGGAACTGGCCCAGATTCCATTGTAAGAAGTGCCTATGGGTTGCCTCTCGTTGCAACTCGTTGCTATATAAGTGAAGCTGAGAAAGGGAATTCAGTATTGCTGACCCGGGCGGGCGGGAGGTCCGAGGCCCCCGATGCTGGGAAATTATCGCGAAATTTCATCGGCCAACGACGCTTAGATGAAATTCCGTAACTATATACCCGGCAATGTCTGTACGTATTCCTGTATCTATAGAGGAGGAACCGCGACGCAATTTTTCACCGCTTTCTTTTTCATGTTTTTTTTCCTCACCCTTCTGGCGCAAGAGTCCCAAAGGTCTGGGCATTTCGATCGAGATCAAGATCTCTCGGATAATTGTAATAAACCAGAGATACATAGATAACCGAGAAGAGAGGAGGATCCACGATGGTTTCGGAGTCGCATAGCTTCTCGTTGGTTAGCCAAACGGGCTGTGGTCCCGATAAGGATCACGATAATTACACCTCGAGAGCGATAATTAACAGCTTTGGCAAGCGTAGAAGGGGGCGGTTTTTGCTCTCTTGTATTGCTTATAATTCCCCTCGCTCTATCGCGTTGTAATTAAACGTCCGCGAAGACCCCAACATATCTTCGCCGAAATGTCACATTGGGTAATATAACCGAAGAGATCATCGGGCTCTCGGGGATACTGTAACGATGGGCTCGTTCGTCGCAATACGCTCAGGGAAAAAAATGCTCAAAGCTCAGAGCCAGCTAGTTGGCACACTTGGCCAACAAAACTCTTTTCGTGCGCCAGATCGCTCCGACCGAAATGGTAAGAACATATTTTTGCAGACTTCTGCACGTAATATCCGTGATCTTCGATTTTTTTATCGCGATATTTCGTCATCCATCGGTCGAAACACCGAAAGAGAAAGAATCGACGACGAATGGCCGATGACTGCACCGTTTGTCCCGTACACAAGCAATATTCTATAGTATAAGAAATCCCCGTCGCACCGTTATTGCCGCTTCTGCGAGAATGATGAACGAGTCACGGCGAAAGGGACGCCCATCATCTCTCAGTTGATTTCGCAATTCTGTCGAGCGTCTCTTCGCGCTGTCGCTTTTTTCACAACTGCGGATCGTTCACGCCGCTGCGACACGATCGAAGCGTGTACATCCTACAACTCGTGTAAAACTCTGGTGAATCCGTTGAAGACTCGAGAATGGCGATGATACCGATGCATAAACCACCGAGGTCGATCGGTTTCGCTCTCGAGTTTCGTCTAAATATAACAAGAACGAAGGCGGGAAGGGGAAAATGAGATGAAGATGCGAGCGCGGGCATCGAGAGCGTTGGCGCATCGGAGCCCCGTGACTCGATGCTCTTCCTTTTGTAACAAAAGCGAGACTTGGCTGCTGCCAATCATTTCGTTATCGGGAGGGCTCTTTGTTAACGAAGAAATGAGGAGGAGCACCAGCAGCAGCGGCATCAAGCGGGCGTCTCCCCCCGGTAGACAGACGCATCCGGTTTCCGATCGCGGATGCGCGTCTCTCTCATCTCTGTATCTTTGCCCCCTCGAAGCCCATGACTACCACAAGCTTGATACGGTAACTCTCTATATCGCTCACGCTACGAGTCCGATGTGTGCGCGCGTCTTGCCCTGGCGCTTCGTTATAAATCCTGTCTATCTTTATTCCCTCCTCAACGCGCCAAGTTCACGGTACTCTTCCGATGTGATTATACTACACGTGAAAGCCAGACTGAGGTGGATCTTCCTCTCGACCCTCCCAGCATCAACAAGCGAACTTTATCCAGTGCACTGTGCACTCGTTCTGATCTGTGGCGGGGCGACGAATTACTAGAAGAGATACGCTAATGAAAGACAATTTTTTCGTATGTATTAATTTGATTTTAGAGTTGAATACACGTGCTCGTACTTTGGACACTCGTTCGTTTTCGAATTAATGCTATGGCTGATGATGCATATATATATTTTTTCATGGCGATATTTCTAACGATGGAAATATAGCCGACGAATGGTTCACATCCAGATATCTCTCGTCGGAAAGGTATAATGTCGATAATTTAAATCGAACGTCTCTTCTCATATACTATACAGATGGGTTTTCAAATGAAGAAATAGAAGGAGGAGAACGGACACGAGCGTCACGCTCGTGTCACCGCGGGGTTATTAGCTTATCCGCGGGTGCGGCCTTTGAGACTTCTCTCGCATGAGAGAGAGGCGAACGCAAATTATTATGCACTTCACTTTGGTCGGCGCGTTGAATTTCTGCTGTTATTGCTGCGCTGCTGCCGCTGCTACACTCCCAAGCACCGACGACAGCGAGTGTATACCTCTCTTATATATATATATCTATATACATATGTACCTGCAGGTAGAGACTATATGTCGTGTGCGTGTTGCACGACGATCTTGGAAGCAGAGACCACCGACTCGGCAATTGCGAACAGCAGCTCAGCGGTAACACAGTAGCTAACGTTCGAGTTCTCTTCTCTCTCGTATCCCTTCTTAACGTTACACGTATTGGCCTTTTCGCGACTTTCTGGGCCGTCGTTTCTCCGGTTCTCGACCGATACACGAGGCTCTCGTCTCTTCTTCGCTTCTTTCTCCGCTGCTCTCTCCCTCGCTCCGCGGAATCGCGGGCTACTCTCGTTATCGTTGCGTGCAATTTGTTATTACGAGCGCGCGGCGGATCTGCGTCGAGGGAATCCCCTTGAGGCACACTCGACGAGTAGCGCAGCCCTCCTCGCCCCCCTCCCCCCGTGTAGATCTTCGTATGCGCAACAAACACCGATGCATCATGGAGATTCGACCGGCAAAAATGATTTTTGCATGACGTGCGTTCGCGAACCCGACGTTTGCTCGTTCAACTGTCGAAATCAGTTTGTCCCGATGAGGCATTTTTTTCGGATAATGAAGTAATTTTTTTTTTTCCAGTCGGCCAAAACGAACACGCGATAATACGAATAAATACTCGCCATTTATCATGGTCCGGAATAATTCGTTGCAGCACATTTTTGCATAAAAACCGTCAAATCGTTGAGTGCATGGAGCGTGCGCACTCAAATAACACATATCTTGTCTGAAAGCAGTAATGATCGTGATTAACCCGAAAGAGACATGTTAAACTGCTACTTCCTTTTTCGAGATGTATATATTTTTTTTGCGTTTTCACCAATTTCAGTATTGCAATATAATTCACTCGAGTGACAACATGTGTGTCGTTTACGACGAAAGAAATAAATAAAAAGAGGATTGTCGAAAAGGAGACAACTCTTCGCCGAGACCTCACACGTCGAAGTCATACAAAGTATCCGAGTCACGTGACGACGCTCCAGCAGCCGGGATAATCGATTTCTCTCGGTAGTACATAGTCTCTTCCTCGAGCTGGAGCGCGGTATGGAGTGTAGAGAAGCGCTCTAACAACTCTTGGAAAAGAACGAGTGGGGCCCTCCGGTCGATCGGGCCAGCGATTGATTTATCGACGGAATTACGCGCGAGTGATAATCGATCCTCGTTTTACGACTCGTTCGCGTCAACCCGTCGGTGCAATTACGGTACGCGGCTGCGTCGAATAACCCGTCGCGGACCTTTGGCGAGCTTACAAAAGTACGTGCATAAATATATATAGATGGGTATATAAAACGTCTCCCGTAAGAACGATGTGAGAGGTATGATGCAGAGTGAATTTTTTCTTCTCCTAAGATCTCGCAGGACGTTTAGCGTCAAGAGGTATCGTCACGACGACCGGAGTACGACCTCGGGTCTAGGTACCGCGCCACGCATGCCGATGTTGCCGCCTGTTGCCCATACCGTCGCGATCATTATTCTGTGCTTTCCTATACCAAACTCTCCCCCACGAGTACGAACGAGCGAACGAGGCCCATGTGTGTGTACACAGGTGCTATTCAACGTTTGCGACTACTATAGTATTTATGAGCCGGGCGCGGCGATAAATTTGCATTCAAATTCCCCCGCGCGGCAACTACTATACTTCCTGGACTCTGCGCCACTCACCCATCCAGCTCATAGAGCAGTCTCCCCCCTGCTTTTAACGTACATACTATGCATATTGTGTGCTGAAATTGTTACTTCCCTGCCGGAAAGTTTAGACACCGAGATAGACGTATGATCGCCGCCAGTGGAGTCCGCGAATTCCCGCGACAATTCCATCTCGGCGCTTCACGGTCGATACACTCGCCGGGCATTCGCGTCGGGACCGAAAGCCTTTCGGTTAATTCGTATAACCGTCAACGCAGCAATAATCGGCAAAGGCGAGTCTCTCGCTAAAAAGGAATTCCATTCGGTTCTTTGAAATCGCGAAACGACCCGGCGCGCATTATATCGGGATGAGAAAAGAATGAGGGGAGACAGGGAGAAGAAGAGGCGAGGAGAACCGTAGCATTGACCGTCGGGAAAATGTCCGTTGCTCGGAGCTTCCGGGCGTAGCGCGGGGTGGTAGAAGAAGCGCGTCGTCGCCGTGTTAGCGGCTAACGGTATCTTCCGGTATCCCGGGGACTGCGCACACTCAATGTGTGCTCCTCGCGCGTCGTGGGACTCTTTAAGAGATACCCTCTTGTCGGCTTCTACGCGACGCTCGTTTTCTAATTGCAACTTTAACGAAGATTGCTCCCCCTCGACACACGTATACACACGTATGAAACTCGATCTCGACTGCACAGGAAATTCTGTGGATATAATACTTTCGCGCAAGAAATTCGAACAAACGTGGCTCGCGCGAAACTTGACGATAATTAATGTTTTGTTCAAGTTCCATTGGCCAAACGCTCGGATGTATGTGAAATGAATGAAAAAAAACCAAAAAAAGGAAGATACCAATTGGCGAAGTGGTTGGTACAGTGTAAGATGTAAGTGGCCGCGTCGTATCGAGACGAATTACTCAGCAGTGTGTGCCGCGCACCAGTGAAGAGATGATAGTCGGTGGTGCGCAACGCGCCATACAGTAGATGCCAGTCTTGAAATCGGTACTCAAAGATCCCGAGAGCATTGGATATCTTTATGCGTCCTCGGTTACTGGCTAACGACCGTGTTCCATCGCGCGCTCGGCTCGACTTATTCGCCAAGGAATTTGCTCGTCGGTGATCCTGACTTAGAATCACCGCGGGAGGAAGAAAGCGCAGCAGCAACAGCAGCTCGTTCGTCGAGTCGTCGGCAAAAGGCTTACGGTCTCCGCGTTACATATACCTAGTGCAGCCGCTGCTACTAGTGATATATAGATAAGTCGTATAGCGAAAAGAGTTGACTGTGGTTGGAGCGGCGGCGTGCGAGTGAGGGAACGAACACGCACGACAAGCAAATTGCACGTTAGCGAAAGAAGAAATCGCTACTTCCACGTACGCCCTTGCGCGCGGCGCGAGTCCAATCCCCCGCGGGGATTAGCTCCGTCCTTCTTCTGCCTTCTTCTTATTATTCTTCGTTCTTTCTCCATTTTCTTCTTTTTTTCGTGCTTTCCATTTTTCTACGTTTTTTCCTCCTCCCGTCGACGGTCTCTCGTCGGTCGTACTCTGTTGAACGCCGCGCGTACGAGAGTATGTACCGACTACGTTATACCTACGCATACATTATGTCGTCAATGCCGCGGAGATTGGAGTACCCACTGCCGACTCTCCTGCACGGTTTGACTATGTGGTTGCCTCTTTGGCTCGACTGCCAGCAGCGGCAACCGTTGTCGAGAAGCTGTTCGCAGCGACCGGCAGCAAGCACACCCAACACACGGCGTATATAACCCGATGCACCTTATAGTAGACCCGCGGAACCAGATAGAAGGGAGGCGTGCGCGGCTCTTTTGCTGTTCGCGGCGTAACGACACTGAAAGTGCCGGCTATAGTCGCTATACGATCGCTTCACGAATTGTATAGTACTTATATACCTCTAACATGCCGGGCGTATATGCCGCCTTATATTCTTCAACGGCCGTGAAGCAACGAGACTTCACGTCGTCTTCTATCCTCGCCTTCGAACGAGACTCTCGGGCGCACTTTCGGATTTCGTGCCTCGACGCCAAACCCCTCACGGCTACCCGTCTAACTTCGTGCCAAGTATCACCCGCCAGCAGCATAGAAAGGCCAATTGTGGAATGAAACGGCACCGCGTACCGCGCGCAATCTTGCTCACCGGGAGACCAACCTGATGCATACCAGTAGTAGGTAACAGACGCACGTACGCCGTCCGCTGATTCGTTTCATGAATATTAAGAAATTCAAGACGTGAAAGTTAAACTCCGCGAGGAGAATTTTGTATAAATTTCACGTTTATTTCTTTCATTATATTCCTTTTTTTGTTCGACAACTTTGTGTTTAATATCCTTCCGTATGGGATATTAAATAGAATTGATGGGGCGGGAGAGAGGAAAGCCACGAGGGAGAGACTTACAAAGTATCGAGGTAGAAATGCCGTTGTGACGATGCAGAAGGCGAATCAGTCGGTGGACCACACACGTCGCGCTCGACGAGAGTAGAGCTCACGATAGTCCGAGGGAAGCGAGGGAGTAACCTCTCTCCACGGTGTTCAGGGCTGCAGTGTGCAACGACCAGGCGAATATATCATACGAGTAGATGCGCTGCGCGCCGTGACCCTTCAGGATTTACCTCTTTCGTCTTCGCTCTCGCTCTCTTTCTCGTTCTTTCTCGTACCGCACAACCGCCGTGCAACCGCTGTCAGTGAGCTTTGAATCGCTCGTTTGGGATGAAAAGGATCGTTGGTGGAGCGCGCGAGAGCTTCTCCTTCAATTCCACTGAGAAGAAACTCGTAAGCAACGTGGGTGGTGAACGCATCTGCCCGCTACCGAAGAGCGCGTTCCTTCTGGTCATAATACTGAATTGCTTACTTGCAACCGTTGATGCTGAAGGTAGTCGCGCAAGGATATCGTTCCACGGAACATGAAATAGAAAATACCCACGAAGTGGGATAGGAGACACGAGAAAAAAAAAAAAAAAATGCACACATCCCTGCCGCGGCAGTAGCGAGGATCAGATGAACGATAGAGGGATATAAAAGTATGAGAATTTTATTCAAGCTGGTATAGAAATAAGAGAGAACGGAGGACGAGGGGGAGTATGGGATGAACGCAAGATGCGTATCCGAGCGTGCGACGAGCCGACTCTTCCGGTGAGCTCGCGCAATCCCCGCGACACATACCACCGAAGGGAATAAACAGAGAAAGAGATTCCTCCTTCGCGGTGGAAAGCCCACGAGGCATTTGTGCCTGCTTGAGTAACACCACTTCCAACAACGGGCAAAAGGACGCGCGGGAGATTACTCTCGTACCGTAGTACGGCGCGCGAACGGGGTAAATTTATTATCCGCGCTGGTACACCAGCGAGACACCTCGCGTGCTGCGGGAAGCAGCTCTTTGGCTGGCGCGCATCGGGCCGACTTGGTCGCGTTCCTTCTTCATCCTTCGCTTACTTCCTATTCTTTTATCTTCCTCCCGAGGATGAAGCACGCGGCGAGCTCTCGGCGTGCTTCATGCATATTCATAGATTGCCTCCTTGCGCATATAGCGCCGCGGCTCGTATAGCGGCCGAGGAGGGGGAACATTAACGCTTCTAATCGAATACCCCGAGTTCTTCGTCTCGTCCACTATCCTCCCTCCGTCAACAGAGTCCTATTCTCCGTCGCGTGCTGCTGGTACTTCCTGGATGCTTCTGTTCCTCGATCGATCGGCTACCCGAGCGTATAAGTTCCCGACTATCGACAGTCACGTCCACGAGTATCGGACACTACTCTACAGCTGTATACAACGGCTATAAGGTTCATAGAGACCATCCATTACGATAGCGAATAACCGTGTTAGTCGGACGCGATGAAATTAATAACCTACTCCCGGGTTGGAATCGGTAACTGTAATGCGGTCCCAGAATTGTCTAGTGGGTGGATACTCGCCGGCAAAGTGAGCTGCCGAGTCGCACGAACTCTGAACCCTTCCAGCGGCAGTTTGTCCACTTCGCGAGACGCGACGCGATCACACCGGTTCTCTCGCGAACGACAGAGGAGAGTTATAACTGTACTCGTACTCCACGGGTCTCCCCGGATCGTCTTCCCTCGCTTCGTCATCCGACAATTTTCATTCTTAGATGCGGATTTACCGGTACGACGGCGCTCACCGATGGTACTCAAGGTGCATCGCTGGTCAGGTACTTAAGACTCTCGCGCTTTTTCTTCTCGTGAGAAAAGGATCCTAGACTTGTGCTTCATTTTTGTTGTGATTTTTTCTCGATCGGTTTCGTGAGCCGCGTGATAAAGTTGAAGTTTGGTCGATAAAGCAATTAGAACGCTATGAACAGTTTGATTTTTCGACTTGATCAAAAATCTGTTTGCTTTCTTCCTCAATGTGTTTTTAGCGTCGATTACAAAGCTTTCTCTATGAGAATGCCAAAATTGATTAAGTAACTTTTTTCATGGAGGGACTTTGTACAAAACAAATAAGCGATGTGCAAATCAAATTTGCATAAGCTTTTTTCTTCATTCACATGGCTATTCGCATATCTGTTTCCATGTACATTCTGATCCCCGCATCTCTGAATTCTCTGTTCTCCGTTGTTGCCTTCGGATGTTCGATATCTCCGAAGAATCGTCATCGTAGCTTCAACTGAGTACCGATATCGCGGCAATTCTCGGGTATAGATCGCAGAACGAGGCACAGTAACGATAAACGATAGAGAGCAAAGGAGACAAGAAGTGAGACTGAGAGAGACTACGTATGGTATCGCGATATCTCACGGCGGTTGCCGCCATTAAGACCAGATTGCGCTTTCGCGGTGGTCTCTGCCTATGGGGTTATTACCAACGAGCAGCACTGCCACCCAGGATCTCCAAGTGGGTGTGCCCATGGGTGCTGGATCGACGAGGATCGACTATTTCCACTCTCTCTTCCTTGCTTTGCCTTTGCCTATACAGGTTTACTGTCTGTACCGACTGCGACGATGATACGTATGAACTGAAAACGTGTGTATATGACCGTTGTGTGTACCGAGGATGTACGAGTGTTGTTCCCCCGGGTAGAAATAGTTGCAGAGCACGAGGATAGTGCTTCTCGTCGTCTATCGGCCTTTATCTTCTTTCCTTCGTTCTAACGTGTGTCTCCCGTCCTCGCCCTTATACCGCGTTATGCTAAACAGCCATAAGAGAATATTATAACTCGATGCCGAGCGGCGAGCGTATTGGACGGAGAAGCATATTTCATCCTGCGTGGAATTTTAATGCAACGTTTCCATCATCCCGGGACGGTCCTTCGGGAAGAAGGAAAGAAACATTTCTTCGCACCTAATTCTTAATTTCCATCTCCACGCCGACGATCTCATTTCGTCTCGAGTGTCACAGCTCCGGAAAAGCTTGCACCTGCGCGAGCAATGGACACCTGCGCAATCCTCAGCTCCGTGCAGCTTCCACGATAATCCGATTACGTGGACTAAACTCTGAGAAACTTCCTATAGTCCGAGTCGACTGTGTTCGTGGCGTTGCGTATACAGGAATCGTAGTAACCCCGACGATTAATCGTAAGCGTATTAGATCCCGGCGAAGAGAGTAAAGCGAAGCCGAGAAGCAGATATAGCCACCATGTTGTATGGCGGTCGCGAACGAATTCGAAATTCGATTCGTTGAACGGTCAGAGATGTTGAAAAAAAACAAAGATGAAAACGGGCATTCCTCCGTGAGTTTATAAAGGCTGACCGGAAATCGATATAGCTTTCGTACTACTCGGTAAACTCTTTACTCACTCGAGTACAGAGAGAGAAACGAGAGTCTCGTGCCGCGTATCAAACATCGTCGGTCTCGTTGCCAATTCGCGGGAGTAAAAGAGACGGAGTTAAAACGGGAGACAGATTTACGAGAGAAGCGCGTGGCCACGTCGTGCCAGTGCTGCCTTTAGCCGAGTTGCCTTATAGCAGTTGCCTCGCTTCTGATTCTACTGGAAGGACTTCCTGGCGCATGAGCCGTCCCTCTACATCGCCATACATACAATATATATATATACACGCTCTGGCTGAGGAGAATCGAGAATCGAGGATCTCTTGAGCTTCTCTCCGCGCCCCATGCAATATGTATCGAGATAGACTGCGTCCAGTCGTTCGTTCTCCTACAGTCTCTAGTCTCAGCAGCATCAGCGAGCAACGAGCGGCGTGTGCTGTGTGCATCTAAGCGAAGTAACGAAGCGTGGAAATGCTACTACGCTTTTTGCCACACAGCATCCTCTATCCTCCCTCTCGTCAATATCCAGAGAACCCGCTCGCTCGGGATAGTTCGCGTGACGCACTTTACAAGTTTTTGCCTCATACCGACTTGTCGACGTATACGTTGTTACTATACATCCGATGGTACAGCGTATGGAACGATTATACGGTTTATCGCGCAATCTAATCCATCAATCCTCTGTATATTTTCTTGATCTACCTCCACTTCCTATACTCATTTTTTTCGATACGATCGAAGAATCACAATAGCTCTGTCCAGAATTGAAGAATCGAAAACAGACGAGCGAGTTTCTTTTTTCATGTTGCCCCGTGAAAAGTTCGCAAGAATTCAAGGACAGTGCCAGATATTTTTCGGCACAGTCGGGAGATTTAACAAAACCTAAAACAGCTGAAATTATGAACTAATAATCGATATTTTTTTATAACAATAAGAAGCGTTCAATGTGCATCACCGACCATGAGGGAAAAAACGAAAAAAATCCAAAGATCACCGAAGAACTTTGAGAACATTTCCGGAAAAATGGATACGACATTGTGTGGTTATCATTTGAATTTCACATTCTTAGCAACACAGACGAAAAATTCAGATCCCACGATATTCACACCGACAATTTCGTACCAATAAATAAGAGTTTGACCGGAATCATCATTGCAACAGTTTTGATATAGTAAACTCCACATTACGGCGAATGTTGTACGGGGAACAGTATGCAAAAACGTAAGGGTATCGCGGCCAGGAGCACATGAGCGGGCGCGCGCGAGCGCTCGATCGGTGGACGTATGCGAGGCGGAAGGTCAAAGGACGAAAGGAAGCAGCGTGGGATCGACGGGCACGACTATGTTGTGCACCGAGCGTTCGTTCGCCCGCGGGAAAGGAATATCTATAGGTAAAGATACAGCGAGGTATATAAGCCGCGGAGAGCTAAGGGAGTAGTGGTAGTAGTAATAGTTAGTACAGAGCAGACTCGTTGGTTTTGCCTATGTCTCTCTCGGGCCACGGCCGAGGTCCTCGATCGTCGTCGGCACCTCCTGCGCTCGCGGTTTCTAATGCTCACAGTGCACACCGCGCGCGTTATTCCAGGAACTCGCGCGCGGTGCGCTAGAATATATGAATTCGTTATGAGGGTAGAGAGAGGGACACCGCGGGCGAATTCTCTCGGCTCCTTCTCTCTCGGTCTGTCTTTCCCTTTATTCTCGTGCAAGCACGATTCAAATTCACCTGAATCGATTTTCCATCAGCTATACGATAGGGAGGTAGAGACGGAGAGAGAAGGGAACGAGGAATAGATCAGTACAGAAGAGAGCACTTTTCAATATAATTCTCTTTCATAATCTATGAGTGCAGCAGATGAAGCAGAGGATGCGAAAAAAAATAGTTTTGGCGTTTGTTAGAGCTGAGTAAAAGCGGAATGATAATATAGCGAGACGGTATGTAACGGTGTGGATCCGCGAGGACGTTAATACACACAATACTACTAAGGACTATCCCAGCGCATTCCACGTGACACACAGAGGTTGCATAGCGCGCACCGAGCACGGTGAGAATGCAACGTCGACGCAGCGGTGGAACGATGACGTGAGCGTGGGCGGAGGCGGCCAGGGCAAAGGGGTAACGCGAGACACACGGCAGAAAAGAGACGGAGAATTTGTATATATATACGAGAATTTCAGAGTGGACGGCGTTGCGGTGTGTATATATCTGCTTATAAGAGATAGAGAGGAGATGAAAGGAGAAAAGAGAAGCCCGCGTTGGCCCGTTTATAGCATGAACTGTGCAACAACAACGGGGCGAGGAAAGGTGGACCCCGAGGCGGCGGCACACCAGGATCGAGCTAGACGATCGCGCTGAGATCCGCGAACCCCATGAGGGACCCCGTAGTCATAGGCAGCAAAAGCGGCAGCAGCAACAGCAAGCGTATACAGCGATCGTGTGACGAGAAGGTCTCATAGAGACTAGAGTTGTGCTAGGCCTCTCGTGTCTCGTCCGGTCACGGTCCGAGGCCCCTTGCGGGCCCAACGGGACTCAAGAACTTAGCCAGGCTGCTGCATGTCCATTTACTGTGTATGTGAATTTCGAGCTCATACATCCAACTCAATCCTAATAATAATGGTCGACGAGAGAGTGGAATTATTATATGGATATAAGTAATATTACAGGGTAATTCGCCCGATGGATTGACTGTTCGAGTGACGAAGCAATGGCACATTGAACGATTGACAGATTGGAGACGCCCTTTTCAAAATCGCATGTTTTAATCCATGCGTTTGATTCGAGGGAAATTTTCTTTTTTTAATCAGAATAATTTTTGCGATCGCCAAGAGCCATCATGATGCTGATTTTTTTTTAAATAAAAAATGGAGATTGCTCGTATTTTGCCGCGAGATCTCAGGGGTCGACATCTCGTGACTCTCAATATGCTTCGGTATTATATTTTCCGATCGATATATATGCCCGGGCACGCGAGAACCGGTCGATGAGCGCACGCGCGCCGGGCAAACGTGATTTACGCGATTTATCTTTGCGATATGTAGCTCTCGCGGGCTACCTGCGTGTGCGATCGGGGTCTCGTGTGCGGAGCCTAAGCGTGAATTCGATTCGATTTCTCGATCACGCCTGGCATATCAAGTCACGTCAATATTCATCATCGATGAATTAAAATTATGCGAACCCGATATGGTATATCGCGCGGGCGTGGGAATAAGATGCTCTCGAGTGATCGAAGAGGTGTTTAAATGAGATTACCGCTCTCGACGAGCACTTGGCAATTGTTCAATTTAACGGACCAGTGGGATAATGGAAGGACTCTCGAGCCAGAGCCTGACAACTCGACGTCTCGGTTCACTCGGGATACTCAATCTCGCGAATGTACATAGCGCGACAACCATGCCTCGTCGTCACCTAATGCATCGCTGGGCTCTTCACTCGAGAGTATAATGACGCGGCTCAGTTCAACAACGTAATTACATCGCGATCCTTTTTCTTTGTTTTTTAGTAAAGGAGCAACGACAGCGCGCGGAAGGGAATGGCAGGGGAGCACCGACCGAGGTCTAGCAATGAAAAAAAGTTCTATGCAAAATCTCATGATCAGGGGAAAAAAAGATACCATATGTAAAACTTCGACAACGAAGTACAACTTTCTTTGTTCCGCCGATTTTTTTTACTTGATTGCAGTAAACACAAATTCGATGGTAACTTGGATTAACATCGAGAAAACGGCATTGGTAATCGCCAAGAAATGTTGCATCCGTGTCCAGCAACGGCGACGACAAAAAAACTGGCGTCAAAACAAGCTATAATGCTCGTAGCCAAGTTTCAGCATCGCCGCACTAAATGTATCTTCGTTTCACCGAACTATCCATTTTAACCCACGGTGTCACTGACCACCGCACAGCCAAATTTCTCTCTCTCACCCTATTTCTCGAGTTATAATAGCCATTGCATCGTTGAACCCTCTCGAACCGTTTGCGAAGTCTCGTGAATACGTCGCGTGCAGTTCTGCCGTTTATTTTTGGCCATGCGAGCGCGCTCCTTCTCTCTCCGTCCCTCTCTCGAATCTCTGCCGGAGCTTGCCAGTGAGGGAACGGTGACCTCGACAATTTTGTCACCCGTAATATTACCAAACAGCTACGTCGGCGTACCGGGCGAATTTTGTCTCGTCGAAATATCTTTGCGCGGAATTCTCCCTCGTTTAAGAATGATGCAAGAAATGAAAAAAAAAACAAATAACGAATATATGTACGAGAGTAATCGGTAGCTGTGTTACCAAACAGAGTATAATCACTGGTTCTTAAAGTCAGTTGTAAGTCTCGTCAGTGTATAAGCGCGACAGAAGAGGGATATCGAAGAATTCTCCGTGAATTCTTGTTACTGGCCGTGCATGCGGACGCACTGGGGGACAGTGCCTTTAGAGGCCTGGCGCCGTCTCGGAAAGCCTGAACGGCAAAGCACGATGTGCCAAACCGGTAGAAGCAGGTAGTCCATGTACGAGCTTCCCGGGAGAGGGTCTGTGACGTCGTCCGGTTCTCTCGCGACTCGATTGCGCGAGGCGGGTTCTTGATCCTTTTTAAAGTCTCGACCACGACGTCGACGAAGCGGAGCTTAGCCCAGCTGCTGATGTCGCTTGCTGTTGCTGTTAACTGCTGGTGCTGCAGTGCCACGGCGACTTTATGGGAAGCCGACGCTTTCGCGGAATCGATAGAAACTAACCGTGTGCAACTATCCGCCCATGAGTTGAGAAATCGACTTCGAGATCGTCACTCTCCGCGGATCTTCGTGTCATGCGTTTCTTTTTCTTCGTTTTCATGTTCTATAACTATATGTTGTTTATCTGCGTTTCCTTTGTCTTCAATCGTCGGAATAGCTTGGTTCGAGCGTCTTTCAACGGGAGAGGAGAAGAGAGTGCCGTGTCCTCAAGGCTATAGGAGCAATTCTAATGGGACCTCATTCTAAACGAGTATAACTCTAGCCCCTCACCGAACTATCTTTAGTTTTACTCCAACTTTTCGACGCGTCACCGCGTTATTTCTTGCACTAGCTAGTGCGCATCGGGTACAAGTAGATCCGGCACTTTGCCAGCGGATTCTCCGCGTCAGCCTGGAGAAGAATTTATCGGGTACGCTCCGTGCGTACGCGTTCCTTATCCAGCATCAACGGTTCACCAGGACCCTTGGTGTGTCCCTCGCTCTGCGCTCACCGAGCGTACAAACGAAATTCTTCTCATATTCGAAAATAGACCTACCACGCGATCTCTCGCGATTACGCTCAACGACATTTATAATTAACGAGTATTTTTTTTTTCTCGCTGCATGTTTCAGGTGAACCTACGAGATCGACAAGACATTCTCCACACTGCGAGCCGTGCGGGAGACCGGTGAGTCATTTATCGTTGTAAATTGTACATACGCTACGCGCAATTAGGTCATCGTCGTTGTCTTACAAGTCGTGGCGAACGAACGTAACTCGACAATCAATAGATTGGAAAAAAAAAAGAAGTGACTGAGAAAAAGAAACATTTCCAAAGTCAATGTGTGAGAAACATGTATCGGCTCGCGTTCTTATTTATCGCCGGTAAGATTTTTCTCGTAGTTGTACATATATCACGTAATTACTAATTGCTCGGCACATTATATATATCGAGAGTAGTGCGATGTAGTAGGGTACTAATACGAAAGACTTTCGCGGCCGCGGCGAAGATCTCGCCGTGGATATTTCCAAGGTAATTAATTTCAAACACGGAGATCGGAATAGGTAACGCGTTCAAGCGGCTTGGCTCTCGTCGTTCGAGTTGCGCGCCCGCGCGCGAGCACTCGCGTATCTATCTCTTGACTCTTCTCGGTACATACGTCTCGAGCTGGGAAGAAATCTGCGGCTGGGGCTGCGGCTATGTGTACATACGTATAGGATAGAGCGGAGGGATATTCACCCAGAGGAAGACGTTCGCCGTCACGCGATAGGTGAGGAGCGTGAACCCGGTAGGTGAGAGAAGCAGAACTCCAACAAGCACCGGCACAGAGATGAGATGAGAACCAAAGTTCTTCTCGGCTTTATGCTGAACCGCGCATATGCCGCTGGGCCAATGCACCATGCTCGGTAGCACGTGCGCTCGATGCACTTCGGTCTCGACCTCCCTCCACCCTCCTCTGCCCCCGGCGCCCCCCGACTCGGTTCCAATTAAGAACGAATTGCAACAATATCGCGAGTGAACATTGTTTCTTTTTTCCTCTCTCACTCCGTCGCTTCAATATTTTATCCATTATACCGCACTCGCTGCCCTACTAATACCGGCTTTACTATTAGTTTTCGTCAACGTCCCAGTTTCGTTATCGTGCAGGGACCGAGAATCGCGTGCTCTAGCCCAGTTTGCAACGTGGAAAACTCCAGCGGCCGTCTCTGTGCGCCGTTATAAACGTGGCAATAGGTCTCCCAAGTATGTATCTTATGTATATTTGAATGAGGGTGTATGCACTCTACGTGTGGCCTACGTGTCTTTCGTACAAGATATACATATATACGGATGAATCGAAACATATTCGTTTCCGAGACGAGGAACGAGATCGCAGGCATACATATGTAATAGTATCAGAGTCTCGAAAGGACACGCGTGATCATTCTTCTTCGTCGCCGTCGGGTGTTAGAGTTAGAGAGCGAGCGAATAAGAAGAAAGGCAAAAAAATAGGATATATATTCATTCGTGCCGTTCGCGGTCAGCTTAGATCATATTTCGCCATATTCAGAAGGTGCAACGTATGCATAATGCATCGCATACGGCTTTCTCGGAACGTCCGTGATCTTCCTCGCTTCAGGTGTTGAGGAAAGAAAAAAAATTGTTTAAAGTCTGATACAACGCTTCTCGCAGAATCGTGTAATTAAATCCATCTCGGCAGAAGAAAATTCATTCTCAATGTTATCGCTATCGGAGGAAACGAGACGACGTTCGTGGGGGTGTGATTAAATTATTTCACCCGTCTCGGGTGTCTCAACGGCTTCTTCTCATGAATGCATCGCACTGTTCTCCGAGAACGTATATCTGTCTCTCACCCGCTCCCTCGCTGCTTCGCGTCCGTCCATGGAAATTGTATCGAATTGTGAAAAATTGCCGCATACACGAGATTAGAGCTTAACGCGGGATGCTATAGCGAAGTCGCTGAGGGCAGCAAGTCTTCAATGCGCTACCGCGGTTTATAGCGAAGAATAAATTGCACCATTCATCCTCTCTCGGGTTGCTCGACTAATACAGGCGGCGATAGTTACACGTACACGGTGTACGCGCATATACTCTCTGTGGTGCGCGGGACCGCTATCGAACAATGCATAACAAGCATTGTCTCTCGGGTGCCCCGCCCTCGAAACGCGAGAGAGTGAACCAGCGGCAAACGGCGACCAGAAGCAGCTTGCAATAATAAGAGCTTCGTATATATACGTATATAGCGGCGCAGCGCATTGCGCGGGGTCTTTATCTCTCACTCCGTATTATACCGGCGTGTACTCTCTTTCCGATGCACTCTCCGCATCTCGTTTGCTCTTCGAACCTCTCTCGCGCTCGGTAGTTCTCGTACATGCACTTTGGAGTGTCCGTACGGCTAGCTTGTACAACGAAATATACGCACGTGCGTATATTCACTCCCCTGTACAAGAGTCAGCAGCTACAGCATCAGCAACAGCAGCGCGCTTGCTAACACTCAATTGCCGGCTTATGCTGAACGCGGAGAGCAATTCTCATGGGGGTTGGTATTGCATACGTAGAGGCACGCATACACGCCCGTATTTATATTCCCCATACAAGAAAGAATGTGGACACGTCCGAGAGCTCTGGAATCGACGAGAATGTAAATACGAAGCTCGTGTATTCGCATATTCCGAAGGGGGGGACAGTGTGTTGTACACGCCGGGTACACTCTAATAAACTCGATCTTACATATATATTCGAACCCGGAGAAAACTCAATTGGAGCAAAAGCGTCTTACTCGGTGATGTCTGTATTATCGTTTTCTCCGTCGTATGAATTTATCGCTCGAGAAAATGATTCGTTAAAGTGGACAAACAACGTAGGCGTCGCGATGTCTCGCGCGAGCGCATCCGAGAGAAGACTCACGAGAGGGATTCTTTCCACGAGAGCGCATACGGACTCGCGTGAGTAGAAGTCGATTCAAGGCCTACACGCTCGATGATACACACATGTTTCGTAGTTATATGCCGGACAAGTACGTACCGAGACAAGCTGGCTACCCAGTTGGCCGAACATGTGCGTAAAATTACCCGTCTCTCCCGGGTTCTCTCGTTCTCTGTTGCGTCCCTCTCGCAGCCGATTGCCGAGCCGGACTGCAAATTATAAAGCGAGAGCGTCTCTCCCCGGGGCTGTCCTCATAAAACCGACCGAGCCTCGTCGATAATCTTCTTGGACCCCCTCGTTTTTTTTCCCTCGCTCGATCACCAGACAGTCGGGCGAGTCGAGCTCATCTAGCTTTTATCGTGCAATATACCTCGATAAACTTTCGGGAATAATAGGATGCTTCGTTATCGAAGAAAATCGATTGCCAGCGCATCTTCGTATAATTGACTCGTAATCTGATTAAAAAATGTTTGAAACTTCTCGCGAGTTAATTTTGTGTCTGGGTTGCGCGTGCGAATAGAAAACTAAATTGCCGGATACGTTTTTATTCGAGCATGCGCAATGAACGGGGGAGTTGTGGACACAGGTGGACTGCGAAAGCGCGGTGTACCCCGAGCTCTTTGGAGGTGCTCGGACGCACAATACATACATACGAGTATCGCCGTCCAGGAGCAAACCCGTACGCACTGTTACGTCCCGACATTCCCCTCTTCTATCTACTTGCCACGCATTTTATCCACTTTATGTGCGCACCCGCGGCGTCGGGGCTTCGCCACTATATGGGTCCCGTGTGCGTTAAGCGAACGGCAAACGTTAGCCATTATCGCTCTCGCCTGTTTCTCCTCTCCCCGTGGGAGTCGAGTCTCGTTAACGCGGCCCTTCCCCGCTTCTCTCGTTCTTCCAACGGTGTGTATATTTCCTTCGAGAGCGCGCGGCTACTTGCGCGCACATTAACGAGATACCGGGTATCTCTATACTTGGCGAAAGAAGAATTCTCATCGTGGCTACGGTTCGAAATAAATGCGCGAATCGAAAATCTCATTTCGTCACGGGCCTCGTCGAGTACGTTCTTCATTATTGCGAATCGATTCGTCGCGTGAGACCGAGTTACGTAGGAAGTGCGCCGTTTGCACGTAAGTTATAAGGGTCAACGGGAATGCATGGGCGCGCATAAGTTAAGTAGATTGTGCCATAACTCGTCAGCGGCTATCGGAAAACTGTGCAACTAGCCGGGACCGGAGAGATTACAGTGCGAATGTGCGTGTTCTATCGCATGTGTGCGTGAACCACTATTCGAAAGATCTGCACCCTGAAACCTGAAACTGTCGCGCGAATAGCCGAGCCGAAGTCCGTTACTTCGCGAAGGAGACGGCCTACGAGTACCGTGGTCGAGAACTCGCGACTGCATCTCGTGCACTCCCCCCATAACACCGCCGAGCAAAGTGCAAGTATTATAATGCCTAGGACTCGCAATAGTCGGGAGCGGAAATAGCCGTGGCTCGACGACCGACAATTTCGTCATATAGCCTCTGAAAGTTTACAACCGGGGTTACATACGTTAAAGAGAGGCGCTAGAGAAATAGGTGTAGGTACACGCTACAAGAGTCAAAGAGTTAGAGTTCAGATAAAGTCGGTCTGGGTCATAGGTCGTGACGAGCTCGACGCCTGCTGACACGCATGTGGACTGTACACACACGCGTCATACACGAGAATGCATTATCGTCGTGTAGACTCGCCACTTGGCAGAGTGCAAAGCACCAGTTAAGTCTGCTTTTTTTTTCTTTTCAATACAACTCCGACACGCGTTCCCATTTTCCCTTGCGAAGATTGCAACGAGCCGCGGCGCGACTGTTTCTGAATCATTCGGCGACGGCAAAGCGGCTATAAAATAATGAAAGAAAAGACTCTCGTTTGTTGAGTCGTTATATATACTTATAGACGTCTATGGTATACGTATATATATGTGTTCAGACCAATCGTGAACCGTACAACTGCGACAGTCGGCTGTACACGATCTCGCGCGCGGCAATAAAATCCACTAATGCAAACACAATCCCAGATGGAGGTTAATGGCTTCGAGAGGGAAAATATAAAAAGTGCAGAACAGGGAGAGGTAACACACACGCGAGTGTACAGAGGAACTATGAGAAAAGTCTTGACGCGACGGTACCGAGCACGCAACTGTTATAACTGTAACATTTCGCGCAATCAGAGAGCGCTGCTCCCGCGAGGCGGCGAACAGCAACGCGAATGTATCGCGGGAGACGCGAGAAATTTCATTATGCACCCGAGGGGCCCCTCGAGAGAGACCATCCTCTTAATTGTACGACGCGAATGGAACACGCGGGACATTAATAAAAGTTGACATCGCTCGGTATATACGCCCTGATGAAAATGCAAATAGTAACCGAAGACCGGACGCCCCGTCAGTCCTCTTCGTCCGCTCGTTGTATATGCGAATTCATAGCGAAATCGAATCTCTTTTGCAACGATACGCGGGTGAATCGGCGCGCCCACGCGTCGACTCTCGATTACGCGCCATTAACTTCGGTTTGTGTCTCTCCCGGTTGGCTGCTGCTCTCGGCTGTGGCTCTCCCGGTAGCGCGCGTTGAGGCATTCGCGGCCGGTAGACTACCTGCCGAGATGTGGGCAGACTGGAATGTCGGTATAACGTTCACGCGCGTTCCCTTCGACGAACGAGCAACGCCGAGCCACGCCGAGATTATATTATATGCATGTGCACAGGTATGAAGGCTGTAAAGTTGTCGGACGTGTGGACTTCGAGAGCTTCGGGGGCCTTCGGGGGTTACAAGTGCGCGTACGAATGTGCGACGACCACGCGTGTTCTATCAGTTAAACGCGCGTGTACAACACATTCTCCACTCGTGGCACCGTTCTTATACGTGTATGTACACAGATACAAGCCGTACACGTGTCCCATGTGCGTGAGCTAATCGTGAGCGTGCATTATCGCCATCCCAATAACTCCAGCGTCGCTGCTGGACCGCAGCCGAGATCACGAGAGAGCTGCCGCTACCCGCGCGAGCGCCCCGAAGGTACATGCACCGATCATAGGCAAAGGCCCTCGAACGCGTTTCGCGAACATGCACCGCAAGCAAGCCAAGTGTACACGGGCAAACCGGCGGTCACTGTCCATTGGTCAGCAGCAATCTTCGGCCTTTGAAAATATCGAGAGAGGCGACACCCACGCGACTCCAACCTCCCTCCTGTCACCACGGATAATTCATGTCATTGATACTATATTATGAAAGGTGCTAAGCGCGCGCGATGCAGTAATGCACCCGGTGCGCGCTCTCTCGCGCGTCCGGTTACCGGTTATTATTGAACGGTTACGCACGGTTTTTCGTTTTAGAAAGGTTTTTGCGCGCGTCGAAACGGGTCACAATTTATCGAAGTTACGCGGAACAGAGGAAGGAAAAGAATTTGCGAAGGCGGTAAGGGCGAGAGAAGCAGAAACAGAGAGATACTTGAGAGGAAATTTACCAAGCGGCAGGAGAGAAGAAGAAGCGACAATCCCGAGCTCAACGGTCTCAGGAAGGAGAGCATATCGGCGTCGTGTCGTGGGTGGAAAGCTCGTCGAGGCGTGGACGGCTAAATAAATGAATGAATGCATAAATAAATGAATTGATAAGGCCTCCGCGAGTTCCTTGAGCATTCGTTACTCAAAGTGACAACGCGAAGTTGCACGCTGCGGTTTGCTACTTCTCCACCGTGGGATTTTTTACGTACTTCTTTTTTTCGATCTCGTTTAACGATCATTTCACTCCGGATCCTGGGAGGCAAATGCATATAACCATACAATTCTCTTTTCATGCGTATGCGCGGAGCCAGAGCTTCTTGCCTCGGCACTCCGCACGACTGATACTTTTACTTTTCTCGCGTCTCTTCTATTCGAACTCACGCACACGCTCGTTGGGTGACGTGCAGTTTTGTGCCGCGGAGCCGATTAAGTCGTAAAGCACGAACGGCCACCCACAGCTTGCTCCGAGGAGTTTCAGGCTTGTAATAGCGTATGGGTTACTCTTTCTCTCTCCCTCTCGCTCTTTTAGCCATCACCGGCGAAAGGTGGAGCGAGAAGAACGACGGCGAACCTCTCTCGGTACACCTTTTACAAGAACGCTCCCGGTCCCGGCGTCGACCGGGTTTCCCCTCTTTTGCGTTAGCTTCGTTACTTTATATATTCGCGAGAACCGAGCCCGTGATTTAAGGGCACGTATGCAACGACCAAGGGCCCCCCGCTCGCGATGGAATGTTCACCGGGGGAGCGAAAAAAATGCAAAAGAGCGCAAAAAAAATATAAAAAGAAGATGAGAGAGCACGGTGAAGCTTGGTTCCGAAGAAGTTTCCGTCTCGGTTAGGCATATACATACACGGCGTAATATGGAGAAATAAGAAAAAGAATCTAAAGAGCCAGCATAAGCGAAGATTTAATTCCAACCCCTTCTCTTACCCCATAGAGTGTAGCACGTGCGTGCGAGCATCCATACAGGCAGTACATAACTCGCTCTCCGCTCATATCCCACGAAATCCTTATACAGAGACTACCGTAGCTCACCGCACGTGAAGTGGCCAAGAGAAGCAGGCCCCCTAAATTTTCGGCCCGGACGTATTTTACGGGAGCGTAATTACGGTGATTGGCCTCTGGCGGGACCGCGACCGCTTTCGTATACATGCCTTATGTACGAATACATTTTTTTTTTTCTGGTTCGTTGGCCTCTTCTCCCGATGAGGGAAGGTTTACGAGCGCGACTAAAAAGAAAAAAAGAGATGAAGAAGAAGCGTCGGTAATCCCTCGCCGATTTTCGCGGTTCGAGGTACTTAAGATTCTCGAAATGTGTATATATGCCGTCCGCACGGAGAATGAAATTGTAAAAGGCTCCCCGACACTTATTAAACTTACGGTTCAAACCAACGCCGCGTGTTGGCTTTTTCTTTTCTCCATTTTTTTTCTTTTCGTGTAAAACGCGAGACAGGTATAACGACAGCGATCCTCTCGTCGATAAGTGATTCGTTCAAAAGAAAGCCGCAGCGCGTGCTCTCATCGTCGAGTGGCACATCTAGCGAGAGTTTTGAGAGTGCGCGGGCACTTCGGCTCCTTTCGCAAATCGGCAGAAATCCTTTGAATTTTTTGGCAAGAGAAAACTGGGTCTTCGTTGTCGTCCAGCGCAACATCGTTTCGAGATGTATTACGCTATGCTACTTATTATAGCTATACACGGCGCTTGTACGCTACTTAAGTCGCGCGCAAGTACGTGTTCGTAACGAGCAGGTGGTTATACAGTCGTCGTTAATGATTTCGGCGGGCGTGTGTAATTACGGAGTTTCACTCCGTTTGAGCTCGGATATCATACCGCGCACCTTTGCAACTTCGGTCATTGTTTTCCAGTCGCAACGTAATGTAGACGATACGAGAAAGGGCACGTTGAAGCGTGATGGGAGGGGAACGTGCAGTTTATCTCTGCACTCGCATAGCATTTTTTCTTGCTTTGTTTTCTTTAAGTCTCCGTTTCTTTCGTTCCAAAGTTCATGCAGAATTTTCGCACGAGCGTAGATTAAACACGTCCGTCTACCGTCGCGTTTCTGGTAGCCGCTAATTAAGAGTGCGCACGGAAAAAAAACCCGGGCTCGCCATGCCGAACGCGGAAACTGTAAAAAATAATTGGTCAAAGTTGCAAGTTGCAACGGCTTCGGTAGCCCTTCCTGAGTGCGTGCCGATCGCCGAGGGAATTGTCGTCAAAGCTCCTGAGCAAATCGTCTCGTCGACGATTGCGAGGAAACAACAACCGGACAAACACGTTTTCGCGTAACTCTCGCGAGCGCACCGCTCCGAGAGACACAGCGAACGCGAGCGCGGATCGTCTACTCCGCTGTTCAGGCTCTCTCCGCAGGGTTAACGAAGAACCTGAATGGACACTGAATGGAATGGAAACATTCGTAGTATTATACCTCTCGAGCAACGACGACGACTCAGAACGAGAGAGAGAAAGAGAGAGAGAGGCGGACAGTAGGGATTATTCGGATTTGTCAAGGAGTCAACCACGCGACTTCCACTGTTGCATAATTGTTTTCCCGGTCGAGTACTTTTAATTAACGGCTTTACGAGTGTCCGTACCAGAGGTCCAATTTACGAGCGTTGACTCGAGTGTCAAGCCCCCATGAATTTATACTCTGTCCGCGCTATCTCCGTGCGCATATTATCTTTCATCGACTGTTCACTTGTGTAAGAGTCCCTCGACAGCTCCACTTATACATTCAACACAACAAGATCAACATCCGAGTCAAAACATTTCTAAATAATATTGCGCATTATTTAGTAATAACTGGACTGCCTACTCGTGAGTTATACGTTTATGCTTCATTCACAAAGTGTCAACCCGACAATCGTCCGTTTTTCTCCCAAGGTAAATGTAAACTCACCAATTACGCAGTGAAGCACAGATGACAATCAGTCACGAATCTTGTGAAATTGAATTCCAGTACGCAGCAACGACAGTTTTATTTCGACGACGAAACCGTTTTCACTGTCACACGCGAATAATTATAATGGCCAAAAATTTGACGAAAAACATTGTTTTTCATTTCGACCGTGAGAACTTTTTTTCTCTCGCTTCTATCTCCCTCTGGCCACTGTCCAGTTCAATTATCACAATCTCGGGCTTGGCTCTAGATCGATTTCTCGGTTGGCCCCCGCGAGAACTCGCGGGCTCTCGATGGTCAGCGGCTTGCCGGGTCCGAGAGCAGCTGCTGCTCTTCGTTCTCGTGGTTTCACCGTGGTGTGGTCAGAGGAGCCGATCGAAGGTCACGCGAGGAGAGACCATTCACGATGAAGGTGGAGAAAGAGATCTCTTGGGGGGGCTTGACTCTCTCGGTTGGGCTTGTTGTTTGCTCGACTCGCCTTGCACACTCCTCAGCAACCTCAACCGTGATGCCGTGAGCTCGTCGTCGAGTCTCTCGGTAACTGACCTACGACGACGATTCGTTCACCCCGCGTGGCGCGCGCGCGCGCGCTCCCGGCCGCCCGTGTGTTGTGCTCGACTGTATATCGGTGAACTCGGTCTCTTGGCGCTCTCCTCATGTGTCCTCCCTTCTGTACACGTTTTTGTTGTATACGTGTACGCGTTGGTCGTTGTCAGAACGATGTAGCTGCGACGGCAGGAGTGGTTTCTGGGCTTGCGAGTTCGACGAGCAGACCGAACTGGGGGAGATTAGACCGGGCAGGCCACGCTGTGCGTGCGGAGACCCTACCTTCATTCACGATTCAAGTCTTAGTTACCCACGGCACGAAAACTCCCAGCGTCAACGGATCGATTGCGGTAGGACGATCACACTTGGCAATATTTTCTGCACATACACAACGGATTTGCAGCACTATGCATTGGCAATATGTATCAGTCCTATCTGTATCCGTGTATTCGTATCGCGTGAGTTCGGCTATTAGAATCCTCGCCCCCTCGCGGGAATCGCGAAAAAGGGAATCCAAGCACGCATACCCCGTTTCTTGACCGCACTTCCGGGAATTCCCACGCTCTCTGAAAACGGTACGTCAGTTATGGAACAGAACCATTGGCTACGAAAAACCCAAGGGAATTCCTCGGCCTCGCTGCCGAGCCAGGGAGTGGGCAAGGAAGGCGCAGAACCGAAGGTCGCCCGCGAGACTTGTCTGCTCGAAGAGACAAACCGCGCGCACTCACTCGTTCGCCGGTTTCCTTCGCGCCCCTTCTCTCCGTTAATTCGTTTGATCGCTGCACAAGATTCTTTTTCTTTCTATCATTTATTTTTATTCTCACGATCGATTTAAATCCAGCACTTTGCTCAACGAAACGAGTTCAAGATGTTACTCGAACGTCGAAATTTTCCGAAGAGTCTCGGTTTTATAATCGGTAAAACAAAAAACGGGCAAGACGAACGAAGGTGCGATTGTTCTGTGATTCGAATTCACACTCGTGTGGTTCTTCCCGATGTTGAAACGTTCGAGAGTGAAGCGCCCGTTGAGTTCGTACGGTTGCCGGGACGGCAATGGCCCCGTGACGGTGGTTTTAGCGCCGCGACGGCGAGCCGAGAACGGGTTGTCTCTCCCACCACAGCGGCCTGCGTACCAACACCGACCATCGCCATGAATCCCACCTCCACTACGGTGTTCTCTCCGCGACGCCCGTTTTCATCCCCACTTTCACGAGGAAACGAGCGAACAGTCGCGAGACCCCCTTGGTGCATCACTCTCTTACTTGTTTGCTTTCCTTCTTTCTGTGCTCTGCGGTCTCATCATCGTCTCGTCGTGCTTCGTACAACATCAGCGTCGGCCGATTCACCAGCGAAATCCTTTCCCTTCCCGGCCGAATTCGCGATCATATTTACGAGGCTCACGAAGCTCGTTCGAATTAATATACACGAGATGTTTTTTCCGAAAAACGTAAATCCACTTATGCCCGTGTCTCGTCGAAGTTCCGAAAGAAGATGAACTATATCGTCCGAAGGGCAGTCCGGGGCAGCGCGCGAGAACAGCCCGGTTCTTTATTTCGGTGGGTTGATCTCGAGCGATCGTCTAAATCTTCGGACGTACACGTGTAGGCGTGGATCTCACGGAGATGCCGAGAATAATATATATTGTATGTAACGAACCCTCGTTGGTTCTGTAACTTCAGTCGGAGGGATGTGTCCGTTGAAGTTTTTTGCCTCGAGGCTATGTTATTCCACCTCCGAAACTCGAGATACTTACCAGTGTCTTCATATATATCTATATATATATATATATATATACGCAAGAAACAACGGCGAACGAACGTTCTCGGACTCTCGCGGAACTTATCTTTCTCTTTACGCGCCTCCGCTCGGCGGTGGACCCGAAGGAACCGATTATGAAACCGCAGAGAAGCAATATAATCGAGAGAGTCTCCGTACCCCCTTTGATGTTTCGCGATTCGCAACCGGTGCACTCTCACTCTCGATTAAATTTCGTTCTCTCCGAGGTTAATACCTATATGCGAACGAAAAGTACACGACGGTCTTTAGGAGCGGGTATTTTTGTTTCGGGCCGAGTGGGAATGAGGGGGGGGGGAGTTACTCTCGTTTGCTTTACTCTCTCGCAAATCCCTTTCAGTTCGTCGCCAGCTGGTCGCTTTATTTCTTCGCTCAAGCTCGGTGGATCGGCGAACGCGAGAGGGAGAGAGACTCCGAACGATAAAAGCGGCGCAGGAGAAACGAAGTGTATATATTGTGCGGTACGTAGAGTAGAAACGAACCGAGGGGCGCTCACGAGAACTTGGTGCTCGGTGCTAGGCACGGTGCCTCGCCTGACCTCAGGCCGACCAAGAATCCCCCCGGCCCTTTTTCCTCGACCATCGGCAGCACGAACATGAAAAAATTATGGTAAACATCCGAGAAAAGGAAGGAACTCCACAGAGACGGAAGAAAGAGAGAAATATGACGGAAAGGCCTATCATACACAATTTTCGTAGTAAACACGAAGCTTTTGTCGCTGTTTCGTTTCGCTCGCTAACGCGACTTTGCCCGCGCCGGTGATTCTTTTTCTCTTTTGCGCAAAAAAACGAGGAACGGTCCCCGCGAATCGAGGTCGAAACGTACGGTGACCTCTTCCCCTCGCGAGTCAATTTCCTTCTCGTATATGTATCTGTGTACTTCCCATTTCGTGTGTCTCGATAAGTGAACGCGATCGCAATCGCAGAGAATTATATATCCCTCATGCGAGCGAGAGGGACTCGCAATATAAATCGATTCGACGAATTCCCCCAATCCATCGGTTTCGTGCATAAGAGACTTTCCCAAGAGCAGGGGCTTCAATGACCACAGGCTTATTCGGTGAAAGTATATCGGGCGCACGTTCGATCGATCACGATCGATCGAGAAATAAAATTTCGGGAGGGCTACCCTCCGAGCGGAAGTGCTCGTCAACTCTTCGGCGAAGGCTTATTACGCGAACTAAATTTCCACACGTGCGTTATGCCCGCGATGCTATGATCGAAGCGAAAAGACTTTGAGACCTCTCACCGATCCGTTAACCCCTCGTAAAAACGCACGGAGAAAGAGAGTTAACAACGTGGCACAAACTTTACGATTCTTTGTTTTTTTTTTTTTTTTTATATCTTTTTTTTCGCGACTATACGAGAGCGCCGTGCGATGAGATGCGAAAACTTTGAGCAATTCAGGGGACGGAGGGGGGATGGGGGGGGTTAGGCGAGAACGGGTGAGGTATGGGTGAAGACTTTTAATTCAGCATTCGCGGTCTCGACAAACGATAGAAAGAGCGAGAAGAGCGACGGACTTTTAATTGCTCGAATGATTTAGAGATTGGTAGAAAGAGTGTGGAAGAGCGGAGAGGGGGTAAGAGGAGGAGGGGGGGTTTGCACGTGGAACGTCGAGATAAGAGGTTCCCGGAAATCGTGTCTGCCGCTATGAAAGAGCCTCTTTCTCCTCGTCTTTCCTCGGCCTCTCATTCCGCCGGTGTAAGAGAGGCGTCGAGGTGCACACGTATTTTAGACTCGTTCAACGGTGTGGGGGTGATTAAGGGCTCACACGATGTAGCAGTACCAAAGCGAAGTTTTCTCGCGCCGAGCGTCGGCACTCTCTGTGTGTTGGGAGGGCCCTTTGCATCGCGCGATCAGGCGCCTTGGACGTTTTTTTTCAATTCCTTTTTTTTACGCCCGAGCTCCCGAGAAACTCTAAAGTATGATATCCGTATAGGAAACTCTTTGACGCGTGTGTGCACAGCTACAACGAAATTTACGGTCGAGCGATCTATACGGCGTACAAAGATGTGCACCTGGTCGCTCGTGCTCGAGAAAGGGAAGCTGATAAGACTACGAACTGCCTACATTTTTTTTTTTTTTTTTTTTCGTAAACTGATTAGAACACACATAACCGACCCACCTACACTAATTATAATCGTTGCGCGCCCAGAGCCAACGAGAGCGAGGTCATTGAGGCCATTGCAAATGGGCAGGCATAGTGAATCGATAGCGATCGATGAGTTCAGCATTGAGTTGTGCGACGAACTCTCGGCGCAGTGGCGCAATTCAGGCTGGCGTCCTCAAACTATGCGTTTCCGGACAGCAGCTTCACTCGATAAGAATGTTATCTAAACGTATGTAAACGCATACAGGAGCACGGGACGATTACGTCCGACCGTGTTGGTGTGTCAAACGGAAGTCAATAGACGCTTGAACGATCGCGCGCGGGCGCGCGAACGAGTGAGACTCGCTGCGGTGACCCCGACCCGGCTATTTCAAGCGAGAAACTTGTTATTCCAACGACTCTTCTCCCCGGGTAGTTACCTATAATTATTTATGTTTACAATGTATTAGTGTAACCTCCGTAGAGGTTGGCAAAAATTGCCGTTGCCGATGGTATTTCACATCGTCATGGCGGGGTATTGGTAAAAGTTTTCAACTAGCAATAATCGCACCTCGGTAGAACCTCATTGGTTACGATATCGCCACTGCGCAAAGCTAACGTTACCGTTGCATTTCCGCACTTTTGTCTCCTTCCGGGTGCTGTTTCGTTACCGAGAAAGTCCGCTACGAATCGCCATCTGTCGCGCGAAGACGGAACTCCTTCGACGACTCGCGCCGCCGACGGGGGTTGGGCGACTATCGCCGGAGACAAATTCATTACCGCACAATTCTCGCCGTTCATACGCGAAAATGTGTCGTTAATATATTTTTTTCATAACGTTATAATTGCAACGCGTGTCACAGTCGTATAGTTTTGTGCGCGCGTTAAAGCGTAACCGATAGAGAAATGATTTCTCGCTGCTTTATACTCGTTTCACCGTGTAACGACTCAATTTACGGTAGGATCATAAAGCGACTTGGCGTATATTACGACGGGATAATTATCGAGTAACCCGCCGTGTAAGAGGTAAACCCGTTATACAATGTGCGTGGTTCCGTACGTGTACCGTCTCGCGAGAGTACGACGACTGAGTATCGTCCTAGCTAAGCGCATCCGAGGCCTCTATGGCATTGCTTTTAGCCTTTTAACATACCGTGGAATGTCGAAATGTCTCGCGCTCAACGTCCTAAGAATATTATACGCTACGAATATTTCTTGACACTTATGATAGCCCATGCGAGGGAATTAAAAAATAAAAAGCCGATAAATAACCGTTGAATATTATATTGGAATTCCTTCGTGGAATTTTCCCGATAGCTTCTCGATAGCTCCATGAAAGCTTGACGATCGAGTATTCACCGGGACTTTGCTGCGAATATGGTCAATCTGCATCTATGCAGTACTCCTTAGAATTCCCGTGGAAGCCGCCTCGACTCCCTCTCTGTAATAACGCGGCGTGTACGCTTCGCCCTCGCAATACAAACAGCGATCATCTCGACGATGAGCCGGTTACTTTGTAAACTGGTTTCCCAAGGAGAGGTTCCGTCCACGCGTGATATTACACCTTTCCTATCTCGTCGTCTCGCCCGGGTGATAGCGCTTCGAGCCGAGAGCAAAACTCGAGGGCATCATATAACTTCGAGAGGGAGTCAACTCCGTGAAGAATCCTTCGGGGAGTGTTATAAAACTTCTTCAAAGACGCGAAGAAAAAAAAAATAGATGCTGTCTCGACACGAAGATCGAGCGAGTGGGAAGGAAAAAAATGTGTCTTATCGCATATGTACCTACGGTAATAAGAGAAGTTATTCTCGAAAGGTATAGAGATATAGGATCTACTCGGATAGCCCGAAGCGCGAAGTTAAGAAAACAAAAATACTCTCGCGCGAGCACTAAATCACGGTTGAAGAAAGTAATTCGTATAATTATTAGCCGGAGAGCGATGATTATAGAAATCAGGTGGACCGGGAGGGCACGCACATGTGGAGAGGGTAAAGTTTAAGTTCGTTTCGACGAGCGAATCCAATCAATTATTACAGAGCGCGTGGAGTTTGAAGAACTCGCTCGCGCATATCCGCCCAACAGCGAGATGCGAAAAAAAAAAAGTAAAGGGGCGAGAATTAGCAGATTGCAGTCCAAATGACGGAACGGAGGATGTTTCTGAACCATAGTCAAAGCAAGAGAGGCCTTGAATTCTTTCGCATCTTCGAAACCCCTCTGTCGCTCCTCTTCCCTCTCTCGTATGTTGGATCTCTGTTTTTCTCGCAAGAAGAAAGAATGCTCCAGCGACTGGTCAAGGTCGATGGACCATCGGTGCTCGGCGCTAATAATTATCGAGAACTGTTGCGAGCTTCTCTCTAATTCCTTTCGCTTCGTTGCCAACGGAGTATCATTAGATTGCGTCACTGCTCGAAGTCTCTTTTTTTGCGCTGTGCCTCGCACACATTTGAGAAATTATTAAATTGAAAGAGTAAAACAACAAAAAACGCTCAACGTCACTGCGAGCAAGTGCCAGGAATGTTGGAAGGATCTCCGATTGATCAAACTGTTGCCGTTACCACGGGATGCTTTTTCATCCTCTTCAGAAACCGGAGAACTATACGAGCGGGCGGACATGCGGGCATCCGGTCTCGTTGGGTTCTTCGGCTCAATCCCGAAAATGCTACTCGAATGTGGCACTCGACGATGAGTCACGCTCGCGTCTTCGCCGAGAGAAAGAGATCAAGCGTTTCGATAACGGGAAGCATACCGATGTACTCGAACGAGAGATCCCTCTAGAGTTACAAGGAAATCCGTTGTACTTGTGTGATACTCGCAAAAACTGTCTCCGCAAGGATCGCTTATAGCGGAGGAGGCGCGGGTGAGAGTCTCTCGCGGGCTCTCGAGAAATGGAAATCGATAGATTCCAGAGCGTGTGTGTGGGTATGTGTGTTAAAGGCAATGAGAGGCTCTATTGCGCTCTCTTCGGTAATGTTGCGGACACGACGTGCGCCTCGGCTTTCCCAGTTATCGTTCTCCTTTGCCGCGAGTACTCCGCTCAGTTCTCAGCCTTATACCATATACGATATCTATAACTCGGCGGCTTTCCTCCCTTCCCCGGTTTCTCACTAAACCTCAGATGACGATCCGCGAACTATGATTATAATCTAATCGCAACGAATCTGCGATACGACCGAGCGTAAACCTCTCTCTAATTTCTTCTACCCGCGGGGCAATCGCGCAGACTCGCTCGGAAGATATGTATTTCGTTGATAAAAAGATAATTGCGCGCGGGGGATAGAAGTTTACGGGAGTAAATGTGGCCGTGCGTGTGGGAAGAGCGTCCACATCGGCGTATGAAGATGCTGGTAGGGGCGGTATAGGAAAACATCGACGTTTACAAGAGGGTTCACAGGCCTCGGACAAGAGGAGCATGTGACGAACACCAATCGGATCTCGCAGCCCTCAATCATTGTCAATCAGTTCGTATACGAGGGACCGTTACTACCACCGCGCGCGACTGTCGCGGCAACAAACACCGACGTGTGTGTGTCCACTTCCACTTCTTCGTTTTTCCTCTCCTTATTCTTCTTCTTCTTCTTCCTCGTCCACTGGGTCGTGTGTCACGAGGTTTACCCGTTGTGTCTACACACTTCTTGTAACTCTCCAACTACTATATACCATATAATACACGCTTCTTGTACAACGGAGAAATAGGTACAACAGTGTGCAGTTGTAGGTACACGCCTAACCGTAGGCGCCCGACGCGCCGCATGCAGGAGGTATCGCGCAAGGGTGTTGGCGCTATCGCTATTCTCTTCTCGCTTATATGTACCCATTTCTTCCTTGTTGTATTATCCAGCTTTTATTCGAGTGAGAGAGAGAGCTTTAGGGACCACACGATCTTCTCGTGTCTCAGTACCGTTTTTCCGTACGTTAGGTGTATACAGAACGGTACACCCACGACGCGGAATAACGCGAGGAGTACTTTGCTTCGAGCTTCGTGCTTCGTAACTCATCCAGCGGCCCTTCGTACAAGCAGTTTCGCGATCCACGTGCGAATTTTACTCTCAAAACTGACGACTGACATCGCGAAAATGTTCAACGTCGATTAATCCTGCTATCTCCCAATGGGATAACTTCCACGTATTTATATACATGTTTTGAGATCAGATCGAACGCGCGGTATTATACGTCCCGATGGCGAACGAGAGCGGGGTAATAGATTTGCCTATACTGTATTAGGCGTGCGCGTCCGTCCACATTCGAAGAAACGTACGTTGTTGCGCTAACAAGCTACCGCGTTGAGAAACGGCTGAGAAAATGTCAGGCCCACGCCGTGTTCCATGTTTATATTATGCAGTACCAGGGAGCGCGAATTGTTCCGCTTTCGCAGTGACACGAGAAAAGACACCGCAGATTTGCTTCGGCGCTCGAGAATTATACGTTTGCAACGATTTGAACTGTATTTACACGTGTGTCGGAGATTTTTTTTCGTAACGATCGATTAATCGAATACAATTCGTTCTCATCCAATAATGCGCTTATAACTGTGTGTGGGTATCCCGTAAGATCCGCTGATTCAATCATCTCCAATTGAGCTCTCGAGAGACAGGCTCACTCTTCTCGTCGTAGACATCTTTGTGGTCGTCGGAGTACGTTGATTAATTAATTAAAGCGCGATGCGGGACCTCCTGCGGGGGGAGGGGGCGGAGGTGGGGAGACAAGTCGAGAGAACGATGAGCGCTTTTATAGTTATACACTGTACAATGCGGTATACATGTGCGTCTGTCGTCGAATCATCGTCGAAGAGATAATGGGGCCTCCGCCCGTGATGCTGCTGGCTGAACGACCATCAATCCTATTATTATGTTCCTTCACTCGCAACCCCTCGTGCACGGTTAGTTCACATACTATTGATAATCCGATCTGCACCGGCTAACCACCGAGAGAGGAGCGCTAAGTTATCTCTTCTCGTGTCTAACCCTTCGCCAGTTCGTCGACTCCCGCACACCGCGCGCGCGCCCCCGTGTATTCTCCGTGCGGTTCACGACCCTCGAGAGGGTTGGAGAGCTCGCCCAGAGAGAACCAAAGAGTGAGAGTGGAAGGCGAAAGTGAACAAGCGACAGCAGGAGCTTCTAGAGAACTCGTTTGCGGAACAACGAGTGGGGGAGTTACTCTACTCGAGTGTTAATTCACTTTCGTGATGCTTTACCGAAAGGGGCAAGGCCCGACGTTTACCAATAAGCGTTAGACCCGGCTAATATCGGTGATATGTAATTCTGACTGCGACAAGAGCGAGAATAAAATTATAAGGCGAGAATTATGAAGAATTACGAAGAATGTGAATTCGTGGAGGTTGTTTAGTTTTTATTCAATGGTTTCTCCGTTGCGAAGGGCCAGGCGAAAAATAAACAACTTTGCTTTAAAGTTCAAAGGCATGGAAGATGCCCTTCTACTTTAGTCTTATTCAAAAGTAATTTGGCGAAAAAATATTTTCGACTCACCTTTTCCGATGCGGCGATCTTGACTCTCCCGAGTAATTCCGCAGCCGGTGATAGATAGGACTTGACGAAATTCTCGAGATTGCCGTGATACGCACAGACGAGAATATCGCGAGCCTGTCGCGTTAGAAGATCGAGCACCCCGTCGCCGTAGATAGGTCCGAGAAGGGCGCGCACGAGGGAGGCCACATCGCCTCGTCCCTGGCAAACAAATCATTCGTATTATTAAAAAATGAATTAATTAATGGATCGATGTTTGTGTGTTTTCGATTAACTATTCATATTTGGTGCACACCATGCGAAATACAGCCGAACAAGGGGTATTAAGTGTGCCTCCAGAGGGAAAGGGTGAACGCCTCGGGGGATCTATACTTTAATTCACCGCGATGAATATACGTCGCACAAACTCCCGCTGTTCGAAACGATAAATATCTCGCGATCATATCATAAATATATAGAAGTTTGAATATCGGAACAGTCCCCCACATTGGATTAAAAAAAAATGAAATCAAATAATGAAAATTACATTCTGCGAGAACTATAGTTTACATAATTTATGGGCTTATGTACCCTTCGCCGCAACGATTGCCGCGGTATCCGTGTCCGATACGTGCGAATTTTCTCGCTTGTCAATTTTTGCCTTCGTTTCGTACCGATCTTTGCGATCTTATCTCGCGAAATTAAATGCCCGAAGTGTGTTCGCGCGCGCGCGGGGTCCGCGGCGATTGCAAGTCGATTATCGGCTGTACGGTGTGGCTTTCCCACGGGTGGCAGGCGCCCGTGCATCGACGGGTTATCGAGAGAGTCTCTGAACTTTACGGGAACCGTTCGCGTATCACGAGCCTTCGGTGATGTCCGCGCACTTCAAAGAGCGCGAAATCGTCGATTGCTATGGGATTATTTCGCGAATATCTAAGTTACACGGGATCTGTATGAAAAGAGACTCGAGGACGAGGACGAACGCGCTGAAACATATGTACGCGTAGTTTGTACAGAATGATTCAAAATAAATATTGAATCTGTTTTTTTTGTATTCAATTCCCATGACCAAAAAAAAACAAATTTTTACAATGAAAATTAAATTTGGAATTTCAATAAATATACTAAATAATAAAAACATCTATTAATATTTTAACTGATTAAAATAGTAATATCATTATATGACAAAAGATAGTTTTTAATTTTTATAGTAAAATTGTAATTTTTAAAAATGGGCGCCGAAGAAAAAAAGATTCGATACTTGTTATGAATTATGCTGTATATACCGGAGACCCGTTCTCGGGATGTGGGTGCATTGTGTATCGGAAGTGCGCGATATTCAACGCAGGCGTCGTCAACATTGCGGTTTAGTGCAGCTGCTGCGAGAGGTGCCTTCGCCACGGCGCGGTCCAGTCGTGTACCTTACGGTACACTTGGGACACGTTCGTCGAGCGCGCGGCGTCGTCTATTGTGCAGTGCAGCAAACAGAGACTTCGAAATGCTCGGGTATCGACCGCCCACGATTGTTTCCGCCCTCATCGATGCAACCCCGACGTCGCGACGCCTCTACCGATGTATCGTACACGCATAGCATACATAATTGTAACGCGAGTCTCGATCGACAAGAGGAGACCGCATCCCGACCCGAACCAACGAGGCCCTCGTTTCTTAACAGAGTCCTCAACGTATTCGTTTGTTGTCTTTTATCCGGGAGAAGGAACAAGTACCGTTTTTCCTGCGGACTACAACGTAGGATACGTACGTAGAACGCCGAGACATACGCTGGAAAGTTCAAGGAATATAACGCGCGCGCCCGTGCGGTCCGGTGCGCTACGGAATCAGGAAGAGCCGAGGCACGCGGAGAGGAGAGATAAAGAGGCAGAGCATACACTGATATCGTCTTGATATCGTGGGAATAACGCATTCTCTTTAACTCTCGGCTCACTCGCTCTCTCGTTTATATATCACCGTACAACGAGGAAAATAACGCACATAAATTTTCATTATTCGAAAGAGAGAAGAATCACTGAAAGTGGCCAACGGCACGCACACCCTTCTTTCCCCGTGCCGAGGCGTATGGTTTTATTTAACGAGATGATGTATCGTTTATGTAACAAGAGGCGTTATTCAGAAGCGAGGACACGCGTCCAATAGTGTCAATATTAGCAGAGAGAAATTTATAGGTATCGAGGAGAAAGGCCTGTACGATATACATGTGTACACAAAGAAACGGGGGACAGGGGACTGTGCGTTTCGCCATAGAAGCCGAGGGGTGTAGGGCGAGCAGGATAAAGGGCTCGTTAGGGTTTTATCTTTTTTTTTCTTTCGTTTCACGTATAGTGGGTCGGAGAGGTTCCCACTGACCGAAGAAAGTAAATTTATTCATTGGACATATTGGGAGATATTTTCCAAACTGTTGGAACTGAGAATTAAAAAAATATTTCTGAACCGACGGGAATCCGGGAGGCCGGGGCTTCGGTTTACGGCGTGAAAACATGGATATCGATTAACGGATCGAGAGCGAATGTGTATTTGTAATGAAAATTAAGTCCTGAAGCCCGCAAGCCAACGGCAGCGAGCAGAACACCGGGTTCTGTCGGCTTGTGTGACGTCGCAATGGTGGGGATCGATGCGCGGCAGGTGCGCGAGCGTTCCACACGAGCCACGCGCGCCTCGGTTCTCAGTCGCTTTCGGATTGGCGTGCCGTTCAGATGAGTCTCACGTCGTTTCAGCTTCTTCTTTGATAGCCGATGCTTTTTTTCTCTTCAATGCGATCTATCAACACTCGCATGACAGCGCGACAGGAAAAATAAAAGACAGCCACGTATGACGGCAAAAAAAAGAGTACTTGGATGCCACTTGGATGCTCTCGCCATTCTTGAAAGTAATAAGCCAAAATGAGCGAACTTTCTTTTTCGGCGAAAAAAAATAAGAATATTTTCTCAGAGCAACATAATAGCGAATTCTCGCTGACAGTCGGGGCCTTTCGTTTTTGTAAATTGAAAAGGGGCTCTCGCGGTATTTCACGAGGAGAAAAATAAACTGAAACGAACAAGAAGCCGAGGAAGGAAGGAAGAAAGGCTCGAGGACCCTCGATCACTCGCTCCCTTTCTTTCGCTCTTCATTCTTAACTCCATTCATTCACTCTTTCGCCTTTCGCGTCCCATCTCGACATTCTATCTATCTCTCGTAATCTCTCGCTTCGTTTGATCATGCTCCGCGGTTCTGTTCAGGCGTGCCGCGCGTTGCACGCTGTGCCGCACCGCCCAGGGTGCCAATTTGCATTTTCGGCGAGGCGAAAACCGCGCGCCCGGGGTTCGTTATGCGGGCGTCGAGTGTGTACGTTTATGTACGCGAGTTTGGGCCCATCGAGGGCCAAGCGCGCTCTTCGCGCTCGATCAAACGACCGAGATCATATTCAGCGGTTCGTGATTAATTGCTGCCGGGTATATTATAGTACACACAAGCGTGATATACATGCGGTATTCATCGCATGTCCGGCCGGCTGATGCCATGCCGAACAAAGATTCTATCGTCTCGTATTATATATTATTATCCGCACAAGCGAGCGAGGAGAAATTATGAGAAACTCCTTTATTCGTCGGTCGGGCGACGATAAAGATCCGACGATTTATGCCTAAAATAAAATTCGATTGAATATCGCGCGCGACACCGGTACATCGGCCGTCTCGCTGCTTAGACGCGTCCCCTAATTGCTCAAGCGTCGGTATAGCGATTATCCTCAACGCTCCGTGCCGCAAAGATGATAAAGAGAAAACACCTTATTCCGCCGTCTGTCTATTTATCTTTCCGTATATAACGTATAAAACGAGATGATAAAGATGCGCGACGGATCTCTTATACATAATGCACATTAGAGACCGGCCGGAGAGATAGCATATGCACGGCAAGAACACAAGCTGTTGGTTATCTCGTTTCCGTATCGATAACTCACTGGGCACGATCTCGCGCCGATCGCGACTTTTCTCGCTCGCGGAAATGACGCCCGGGGTATATGTGCATGCACATAGCCGACGATGTTGGCGAGAACGCCTTCGTAGCTACGAAGCTACGGGATTATATGTTTGCGCGAGGGGACAGAGAGCACGTGGTGCAAACGTAACATAGATACTACGAACGATGACGACGACGACGTCGTTGAGTTGAGTTCGGGGAGGAGGACGACGACGACGAGAGGGCTTTAGCCGCAGCATAAACTGCATAAATGCGACTCTCTCGGCGCGGTCTCTCGCGCTTGATTAATGCCCGCGCGTTTTCATCTATCGCCGCGTGAGCGCGCGCTCTCGCGTTCTATCCGCGACTCGGCTCGGCTTCATTCCCTCGCTCCGTCTAACAGCTACGGGCTTCACGATCTCGTTTCTCTTACCGATCGTTGCCTCCCCGACTACGGTGGTCCGGCGCATTATCGTGATTCGAAACGGCCCTCGCCGGCAGTGAGCATTGATGGATAATCGCGTGCGTCCTTCCTCCATCTCTCTAATACACCCCCTAGCTGTGTGTGCACATATGTATATATATATATTTGCGGTATTGTGTAACGGTTGACGTATAGCAAAGTTTGCCACTCGCCAAAGAGCTAATATAAGCGAGAGTCCTCACTAGGTCCACTTCCGATAGGTTTGTTACATATAGCTATATGGTCAAAGCATACACGTCCAATTAACGACGAGAGCAACCCGTACACGGTGAAAGAGAGATGAAAACGATGCCGCGCGGTCGTTTCGTCGGGTCAAAGCGCAGACGTGCATGCGGTTAGACAACAAGTTTCACATATGCAGCAATATACTAATTCACGACAATATAATCGCATCTAATCAATGTAACTCGAGCTTCGATCGCGGAGAAAACGCAACACGATGAATGTGAAAAAGAAATGAAACAAATTTTTAATTAGAAGTCGAAGAGAATCGCGAAACACGAAAGTGCAAGTGACGAACGCGCGCCCGAGTTCCACGCTGTTGCATCGTTGAATGCACTCGGATGAGTAGAAAATCGTAGGCCCGCTCGAGACGTCGCAGTCACGATTCGCCTCTCCGTGGGGCTCTCTTGTGGCCGAGAACGAACAGTATATCGCAACTGTGAGCTAAAGCATCGGGATATACTATGGAAGTTACGCAAATTCGAGGCTATCGAATTATGCGCTTCGTCTCACTCTCGAGTTGTCTGCGCCAAAGTGCAAGGCGAAAACGCAAGAGAATCGCGTCATGAAATGAAAAAGAATGGTGGGAAAAATGTAGCGAATAGAAGAGAGCCAGAACCAGAATAACCAGAATTTTTTCTGTCGCCAGCTAACTCGACGTTTGTCGAGGCATTTTAAATACACAGACGAAATGCGAGACGAGAAACAATCGCCGCGACGACCCTGGACCACTTATACAAAATCTGGGTCGCCCTATGACGTTGTTCTATCTTTACATATATATGTATATATATATTGTATATATACCGGTGCATGCTTTATGTCTCTGCTCGCGCGCGACTGCATCTCGGTGCATTCATGCAACGTACAAAGTGCATCCGGTGGGTGTGTCGCTCCCATAGCCTTCTCTATCTGTCTCGTCTCGTGACTGTTAATCTCTATATGCGCACGATCTGTGTGTGGCGCTTGTTAAACACCCTGTCGCAAGTCCTATTGTAATAAAAGCGAGATGGTGATTATAGCACCATGCATCCTCGAACGGATGACGCAAAGGAAGAAAGAAATGAAACCGCGGCTTCAGGATGAATGAACTTCGAGCGAAGAGTATCGCTGAGATAATACCGATGCGACATTGAACAATGCTTTTATCAGCCACAACGATGTACTTCGCGTCGTTTCATTGATGGAAATCGACAATAATCAATCGTATCGAAACGATTAGTCACAAAGGTTCGTACGATTTATTACGCGAAACGTGCCGAGTTCTCCTATCTTTCAAACGAATTTCTGGCTTCCGAGCGCAATGAAACGTTACGTTCCTAATGCGTTCGCCGAGAAATGATACAAAATAGACTACAGCTGCGATTTTCTTCAAGCACTTGCGGGACGATTGAAACCGCGTACGAATTGGGAAAAACGAATATTACCATTTTTTTGAAACAAAATTATAATTGTTGCAAAAAAAATTTTGGATCACATATCTTCATGCGCATTTGCGCGCTAAATACAGTCTTCCCAGGAAACAATTTTCAACTTCCGTCACGATGCTTCGTTTTCTCTGTATAGCAACAGTACACAACATTGACATTCGAACGATGCGTCTGTTATTAAACGATTCTTGTTAACGTTAGTGCGGGCTATCAACCGCGAGTGCAAAATGTATACTCTTATCGTTACATGTACAACACAGTGTACCGGTGCACGACGGCGCGCGAGAGTGTCTCGAAATTAAATGGCTCGCTCAGCGCTATTTTCCCCTCTCTGTCCCGGGCGAGTTTCTCGAGTGGAGAACGCGCTTGTCTCTTGTACAGCGGAAACGTCGCCTGGAGCATTGCGGGTGGAAATGCAGATTGAGCGAGGCAAAGTGCACCACAGAGAGAGCGAGCGAGCAACTTCGAGAGTCGGAAGTGAGATAGAAACACGCGCTGAACTCCGTGGCTATCATATAAACAGTGTAGAGAACCTGTAGTGGCAGTAAATTCACAAGGTAAAACGCCGTCGAGAGTGGAGAAAATTTGATGCTTTTATTAACCCACTTGGTATAGAAGTGAAATAACCCGAAGTAAATATTGTCGTACATCCTACCTATATAGTTAAGCCCCCACTGGAACATAACTAGGTGGTTATAACTAGTGCGGAGAGGTAAAATAAGCGAGTTAGTAGTTTCCCATCATTGGATCAGCTGAATAAGCAGGAACACCAGCTCGTGCTGGAGAAAAGGCGGAAGAGGGTGTTCCTTGGCTTGTAGTGGGTTCTTTATCCTTTTCTGGAGTCTTTCTCTTTCACGTTGTGTGCGGTGCCAGGTTGCCGCAGTCGCCCGGAGGAGCTTGGGGCAAACTCGCACAGCATTTATAACGGAACGGGCATCGAAGAGCCTGACTAGCCCGATGCTATACAACCCATATAGCCAACTTGGTTCGCAAGCTGTACGTCCACCCTGCCTGATAAAGGTAAAACGCAGAGCGGGATCCGATACGCGTAACGCAGAGAACTCTTGCCTTCCATAGTATACATCGTATACACCGGTGGTAACTACAGCCGTGAGTATACCGGAGGCGAAGTTCGCGTGTACGCAAAGAGTATACAGAGTCGCCTTAACGCCCAAAGATTAGTGATAAAGCCTTTAAGCTCGCGAGCCGCGCGCGCGGCTCCGTTCAAATAGCGATTCTCTTCTCTCGCGCGCGCACGGCCACGGCTGTAAGTTAGCAATATAGTATGAACGCTATCGCAAGTATAATACATCGTGCGTGTACATAGAGAGCAGAGAAACTGCGTGAACGAATGGCATTGTGTTAAAAGGCTGCGGAGTCTGTCTCTCGGGCACCGTGGTGACTTTTCGTGGTGCGGGCGGACAGGACAGTAAGCCCCTTCTTGTCATTTGCCGGCGTTTAGTCGCCGAGACCGCGTTCAACGTCGACGAGGAACCGCGACGACAGTGGCGGCGGTTCCTTTTAAATCTCTTCCCTCCTCGTCCGATGCGGAGAGAACTCGACGTGAAAACGGTATATACATAGATATATCGTATCACCGAAGAGAACGGTCTCTCGGGCGCGTGGGTGCAGCACGCGGATTCTCAACTCGCCTTTATTCTTCATTCCTATCCTCTTCTCCTTCACTTTGCTCGCTTCGTGTTTGCGCGAGGCAAACTTCGCTCCCTTAAAGGGTTGCCCTCCACTCTGTATCACGTCTCTCCGCGCGTATTGTTCCGCACTTTGAGTAAATGCGTGGGCTCTCACCAACCGGGAACAGGAGACGGCGGGAGGTGGAGGAGGACTGAAATATCCTGAGAAAAGGTACGAGAGGAACTTTGGTACTTTAATAAACTCTCGGGGTGCCCCGGTCCACTCGAGGCGTTCACGGTACTCGGGGGACCACGCTCGTCTTATCGGTCCTGTCGTCTTCTCGATTGAGCGGTCCAGCGAGATCCTCCCGACGAGAAGAGCTCTGTCCACTCTCTTTTAGCAACGCCTTCACACGCGTTTAATGAAGAGGATCGCGTTGCAACGTTACACGGATACAAGCGTTGCTAAAGCTCAAATAAGCTCTCGTATTTTCTTGCGCGTCCTTATTTTCGTTTTTCCATCCTGGAACGAATCTGCTCCTCGCGGGGGGTCATCATCGTCGTCTCGATCCCGTAATGAACGGCCCGCCCTCGTCTTCCACTCTCTCGTCATTCCTTCTCGACTTAATCTTCTCCGAAGGGGTTTTTTTTTTCTTTATAAATTATATTTAGATCCTCTTATTCCTCTTCGCTTCAACCGGCGTATTCTTCGTCTCGTTCTCTTTACAAAGCCGCGCGCGAGGACCAACACAGGGCGATCGTTCCATGAGTCTGCAAATATTTCCTCGCGGCAAAGAGACGCTACGTTGACCCGAATGGATGACACTGTACGGTACCGCTCTATCGTGAAGTATCAAAGCAACCAACAGATAGAGAAGACCGTGTATCGAAGATGGGAGAGCCCGTGGGATATGGGCCATACAAACTCCTTCGGAATATACTTTTCAAGTTCTTCATTCCAATCGGCAACTTCCAACACGACGAGTTATAGAACTTTGTGTGTGTCGCGCGACAGTTAACGATCGTCTATCAAAGTCGTGAGACGCGTGAACATGCCTCTCGCGGGAGTCACGGTCGTTCTTCCGTATTGCGATTCTTCTTCCAAAATCGTCGTAACTCATCGGATGTTATGTTTGGAATTTATTAACCAAAACCATTGGAAACCAAACTTTTTTTTTATAATTACGAATAATCATGTTTGCCTTTCGACTTTGGGCTTCCGACAAGCACCGAGGAAATGGTGCACCGGAGAGAGGCGTATACACTCGCACGCTCCTTTTCCCCAGCAGCAGGGAGCAGACCCGCGTGCACGCGAATAACGACGTAAATCGACGCAAACGACGTCGATCTTACGGACAGATACCGGGCTCTCGGGGTATAAGGAAAAGACCAGTCAGTTCTCTAGTTCACTATCGAGGGATAGTAAGAAGACTACTCGTAGGAGCAGCAGCAGCAGCAGGAAAGCGGACCTAGCTTGTTGCTTCTCTTCGTGCCTACTTAGCATACATCCGTGCTGCGCAGTTGGGCCGCACTCTCATCCTGTGGGGCTCACCGAGTTTTTCTTCTTCCTCTTCCTCTTCTGCTCTTTCGACTATGGTAAACGGGCACAACGATTGTCCCCGCGAAGACAAGTTCCAATGACTAGTTATCGCCGTATCTATAAATCGTTAACCCTTTAACTGCCATTACGGCATATTTGTTATATTGGTGAAACCGCTACTTCTCAAAATATTGCCTCCAGTTGAAACTTTTGAAACCGTTACATCAATACTAATGCGCAGAAAACACATTTTTTCTATTAAAATTTTCTATTTTTTTTGTAATTCGGGTTTAACGGTGATAAATTAACGTACTTCTGTATTCAATTTTTTATCTTTGAATCAAAGTTAAAAAATAATCTCTTGTACATTACTGTTTGTCAAATTTAAACAAAAATTAAAATATTGACAGAAACTCTTTGACTCGTACTTCGATATAAAAATGTGCCAAGCAGTCGAGCAAGGAAAGAGGCTTGGCCGTTGAAGCATTCGACGCTTTTGCTTCGACGAAGTCCAAGTGAGAAAAGTTCAATCGCGTTCAGTTACAGAGTCTCCAGTCGTGACTGCGACCGCATATTCGTGTTACAAATAGCTTTGATAATAATATCCCCCGGACACGTACGATCTCGACGGTTAAAAGTCGCAGAGTTTATAAATTCGCCTGTAACGTTGTTCGCATAAGCGGCCGGCGCGCGAGCGCATCCCAACCGAGACGAATGACTCGGCGATGACTGCGTCCGCAATGCACACGCCACGAAATCGCTCAGTTTCTTTTCTCTTCCTGTAGCCGCAGAGATGTATACATGCCACGATGTTTACAGTATGAACTCCGTGGAGTCATCTTCGTCTCTGTCGGCCACGAGAGCGAAGAGGGCGAGATCGCGTATCACTTTCTCCTCTCTCGCTGAGCGATCTCCGCCGCGTATATCTTGTGTGGATATACAAAGGCAAAAGCGTGCACAACGCTTTGCATTTACTTCCTCCCTGACCCCCCCTCCTTCGCCCAACCCCTGAACTCGATCGTTGTGCACTATTAAGTTGCTCTGAGACGCCACTGTGTACGTACACGGTAAACAAAAAATTTATGAAAATTCTGTGCGTCGATACTGAATTTTTTCATGCATAAACTGGTAAACTATGGGTAATGTATAATTATGATGAAAAATTGAGATCGAATGTACTAAAAACTGTAGCCGATAATGTGCTTTGAAGAATTTCTTCAATTTCACTGTCCAAATTTATTTTTCATCATCATTATGATTGCATTCAGAGTACCTGTTTATGGGTGAAAATTGCCAATTTTTTTAATCAGTCTATAATTCATCCCCTCACTCTTCTCCTCTTCACCCTCCTGCCCTTTGTACAGTGTCGTTACGAATCTTCGTGTGAACGGCAATTGCGATAAATGAAATCGATTATCGTGCGCTATTTGAAAAGCGATGTATCGCGAGATTCCAGTCAAAAATATTCGCGTCAAGAACATACGCGACGAGGACGTTCGACGGGTCTATCATTATTCGTTCGACACGCCGAGAGACTCAGAGGCGTCTCGGTTTCACCTTCTCTCGAATAGCAATTGAGATTTTCTTATACCGGCTACACATATCATGCTAAGCTGAAGTGTCGATAAATAGTGTATCACGCGAATCGTTGGCGTGGGTGACGAGAAGAATAATAATTGATAAAGGAGAGACACTATCATCGAGGTGTGTTAATTTTTTCTTGAATTTTGAGAAACTCAACCACGATAGATCGGGACGAAAATCAATTCTGAACTTTTGGTCGATAGGTTTGATAATAAATGCATTATTTATCTTAGAAACTGTGAGTGGACCGAAAATGATTATATACAAAAATATCGCAAAACACCCGAAACGAGTCTGCAAAGTAATGTACCGCAACGAATATCTCAGAAGCGAGTTCGATTGAATATATTTTAATCCCATTGGAGGCATGATTTTTTTTTTATTTCCCGATAAGATCGCCTGCACGTTTTACACGTTTCGTCTTACCGGTTCAGCCCATGTGAATAAAATCAAAAAGAGCACTAAATTCAACTTGAATGAGTTCTGAATTACAGAGTGAGTTTCGTTTCGAAAATCTCGCAGGGGTAACTCGAGCCAAAGCGGAAGCCGTTCGAATATCCTCACTGTCTCGAGTTACGTTAGTTTTCTACGATCAAACCGCGCAGAAGCAACAGCAGCGGGAGCGCGATGCATACATCATACACGCACCACTGACACACTCTGTAAAAGGTGCGTTACGCTCAAGCTTCAGGGAATACACGCGGCTTTGCTGCCGCTGCGAGAGACGAGCAGGCGCGAGAGATAGTGGATGCTGCGCTGTATGCGAAGAAACGAGGTGCACGCGCCCGAGAGCCCATCATTACCGCCAATTACAATAAATCCCGTGACGCGCGCAGCGGCGGCTGCGGCTTCTCGCGCGTATGTACGGTTCGCGTATGGTATATCGAAGGTTTATCGTTTCCCGGTGCGATTCCCTCGCCGTACGGTAGAAACAAACTGGCGAGAGAGGCGCGGCTCTCTCGCACGTACGATATGTGCATTCGAACGCGCGTAGCATCTATAATCCGGCTTAGCGAGAAGTGCGTACCAAGTCACGTACGCGTACCATGAGCTTTTTAAAAGCGCGCTCCACCGCCGTTGTAAAAGCGCAGTTTCGCCTCACGACTCTCTCGCTATATGCAATAATATCGGGATCTATATATATCGACGCGGTATTGCCCCGCTCGCTGCTGCCGGTTCGCAGCTCTACACTTTCACGACGAGTGATGATCGACTTTTCCGTTTCAACGAGACGCCCCGACATGAAATCGGCCACGATTTATCGTGTCTCTCACGCCGGCCGAAGTGTTTTTTCTTTCTTTTCTTCATTTTTCTTACGTTTTCTTTTCCACGCCAAGACACCGAGGGAACAGGGCTAACTCGTAAAGTATAATATGGAGCACGCGGCGGTATACACTCGAGCGAAGGAGCATAAAGAAGGCAAGAATAGGAGCCGAAGGAACGAAGAGAGCCCTCTCGCTCTCGCGAGATACTCCGAGGAAATCGCGAGGGAGAGGGGAAAGACCCACGAGCCGTGTGCTGGTCCAGATAGATCACTCGCCGATATAATTAATGAGCACGATCGGTGTGCCCGTCGCGCGATTCCCATACACACCTCCTACGTTTCCAGCAGTAGTGGCCTTATACTTCGAGCTCCTGGAGACTCTAGTCGTCGTCGTCGTCGTGGCGGCGGCGGCAATACCTTCGCGAGACCGCCCTAACAAGTAACGAAGTAACTCCGTGCACCTATGGAGAATCGGCTTCAACTATAGTATAATACACAATAGCTAACCCAACTATACGCTCGTTGCCCGTTGCATAGTGCACCGAGAGATGCAGGGCCAACGTCGACTTCTCTCTCACTCCCTCGCCATCCGTCTTTCTCGCGAGACTCTCTGTAACCTATTCTATAACCCCGGGGCTAAGCCAGCAGTCTCGAGCCAAGAGAATCGAGCGACAAGGAGGAGGACTCTATGCGCGACAACGAAGAATAATCTATTCGGTATATACCCGGGGCATAGTCCTGGCTATATGTATTGTGTATGTAGGTATCTGGGTGAGGAAGAAGGAGTCTCCTGCTGGCTCTTCTATACCATAATACTTTACTTTCGTTCACGAGCTAGCGAGAATGCGCCGAGAAGCTCGATCGTCGTCGAGTAAGTGAAAAAAAAAAAAAATTCCCAATTACGACGGAGCGCCGGGGCCTCGACCCGAGCGGCGTGTAAACCTCATACCAGCATCCAGACTCCTGTATATAACGCTCTTCAGTTCTTCGAGTTTATGTACGTGCAGTATCCTCCCTTCTGCATAATGCCCATATCGTATTGACCTATCGATGTGTAACGCCGTTCCACATACCCGCAACGATAAGAGAAGAAATGCCTTTTGCGATTCCCTCTCGTCTGTTTTGTCTTTCGAGCCCCACGGATATGTGTACTATGGGATCTTTTGCTGTTTCTTGTCTGCGCCACAAGTACGTGCTGAATAGAGTTTACCGCTGTTTCGTGTCTACTGGGGTACGAGGGTAACGAAAGAGAATCCGATTCTCGTGGGATTGTTGCATTCGAATCTTCGGCATCGCTACACGTAACCATTCACACAGCCATAAAATATTTTACCAATGGAATCGTCACTCACCGTGGGTATAGCGGACGGTGGACCACGAATTTTGTCATCCTCCTCGACACTCGAAACACTCGTGTCCAACTGACCAACGTTGACCGCAACGATTTCCGGCAAATCGGCTATCAGCGTGTCACTCGAGTCGCACTTGTTGAGCAATCGCGAGTCCTCGATTAACACGAGAGTCTCCCGCGAACCCACGCGTTCTCTACCGATCTCGTGATGATCCGCGATATCGCTGGCGTCCTCGTACGTCGAGAAGCCACTGTCCTTTCTAGGATTTTCATCCGGGCGACTGTTCTCATCGACGATCTCGAGACTCGTGCCGATTTCGTTTTCTTCGCTCGGTAGCGAACCCGCGACCTCTTGCGAATCTTTGGCAACGCCACGGGGAGAATCTATCTCGATCTCGTTGGTTGCCTCGTCTTCGTTCTCCTGACCCACCTGAGTGTCCTCGTCCACGTACCAGGATGTGCAGTTCGAGTTTCTCTCGCTTCTCTCGACTGAGCCGGAATCTTCGGTTTTGCCGGTGGTCAACGCGCCCTTGCACTTTCTCAGGTAACTCTTGACCCTTCGCGTTTTGCTCTTGCGGGTCTCGTGACCCCGCGAAAGATTCGTGTCTCTCGGTTCGTTGGCTGCACCGGAGGTAAGAATCTCCGATTCCGTATCTCCGGCATTAATTCCCCCCTTGGCGTGGACGGCATCGACACTTGTCTCGGTTTGTTGATTAACCGTGTAATTGCAACAGTCATCCTGATGCTCGGTCGGCAAACTCCATGTTTCATCCTTATCGGGAACTCGACGCTCCGCCGGTATAACCTGCGAACAGAACGAAATAATTTATTTGAGGAGACTGTTCGACGAGGTGCCAGACACATATTTGATCCGGGGTCGATTTGCGGTCATGTCAGTCGAGGGAGGGAGTTTCAACTTATCTCCTAACGCCTCGCGTGTATCCACTGGCTATAAATCGAGAGCGAGCTGGGCAAGGCAGGGATGCAATCGATCGCAAACGCTTGCCGAGCACAACCCCACCTCGGCAGGGAGGACACAGAAGATCAACGAAGCCAGAGACCTCTCGACTTTGCCAGCGAAATTGGGGGAATGGTAGACAACTGGCCCACTTCGGTCTAGAGGCATTTCTTACGTTGGAGTAGTCGAAATGGAAACTCATTCATCTATAAGACCTATTCCTATTGAGTTAATCAAACCGTCTCGAATAATCAGTGGTTCGTCGAAATAACGCCTTACTTATAAGTAACTCATTTATTATTACAAGGCCAACTTATAAAAAGGCACCGCACCCGTTTTCCCCCCAAACATCGATCAAATTTTCATGCACACATTTCAAACTTTCATTACTATCCGCATAGCCATTAAAGGATCAATGATAGATCATACAGAGTAGAAACAATCATACTTCGCTAATAATGCGAAGATATATAACGATGCCGATCGTTCAATGGTGAAAATTGAGTCACGTACATTTAATTGAAGCCCTACGGGCCTTTTGTATTTTATCGTCTCCCTTGTGACATACACGCGATGCAACGAATATCGGGTTATCATGACTGCAGTAGTACCGACAGTTCGATCGATCGTAAATTGCACAGTTCGCGAGCTAGTGGGGGCTGAAAATCCCCGTGCCGGCAAGAAACAACCCGAGGCCCGAGAGTTCAGTCGTGCAACGTTAACCCTTACGCGGTACACATACCTCACACTCGCCAGGCTGCTTGGCCTACTTCCTCGCTGAGATGCATTGTACCGAGAAACGGCAATTAGTATTCTGCGCTGACGAGCGATTACTCTCGCACCCTTCCGCAAGGGGAAGACACCCGTGATGAATGTTCTTGTCTCGAATCCGAAGGGCGACACACGAACGCGAGACAAAAACGTGAAATAAAGAAGAGAGAAAAAAAGGAAAAAGAAAGCGTCACGGTCATTTGCGGAATTTTTTATCGCGAGGACCTTGAGGAATCTTAATAGTTGAGAGTAAACCTTGGGAATAAATATCCGAAGGGAGGGAAAAATCGTCGAGACGTTCATACGCCCGATAAATCACAAAATGCATATCCATCGCAGCGTCACGAGACGAGACCTGAATATATTATATTTGAAGAGAATATTTTTCCTCAAATACACATATGTAAGATATTCGAGCGCGACTCAGCGGTGCATTTAGTTTCGTATGACGAGACGGAAGAAACGAGAGTGAGCGCACCGAGTGAGGTACATACTGTATGTATGTATGTATATGTGCGGGCTGCGCGCGGCAAGAATATTTAGACGGGGCGTGCTTCGACGGCGAAACGCGAGCACACAGAGAGCTCAGCCGCGCGGCTCGCGAGGGAGCGTGGGAAAATATATCAGGGTATGTACATGGCACCCACCGTCGAGAATTCTAAAAGACGACCACGACAACGACGCAGAGGTCCTTTCCCTCTTTAGTTTTCGCATAAGTGACGGGGCGCAGATCGATTTATAACCCGCGGTAAACGTGTGGCGGAGACTCTGCCCATTTTACATATCTCACGGACAGATCCGACATCGAGTTCTCTGATTTTAATACTGTACGATCTCGTATCTTATAGACGATCTCCGATTATTCTCTCCGTCTATCTACCGCGAGGCGTAGCTCGTGCTACACTCTAAATATTCGAGATAATCCCAAATGGAATTAGCCGCGTTGGATCCCTCGTCAAAGTGCGAGAAGCATCGCTCTCTTCCATCGTGGGCTTACGTGGCAACGATTGAATTTATATTAACCGATCCTCGCTCGGAGCAGCAGTCGTCTCGAAACGGATTCGATAATTCGTTTCGTAAGAGTGGAGACGAGAAGTCCTTACGTTGACTTGGCTCTATGCTAATTCGGTTATCAATTAAGAGTAGCGGCAGAGGGACCCCGTTAGAATAAGATGCGCCCCAGCGGAAGAGCCGAGAGAGTACAGACATTGCGCGCACGGGGGCTTCGTGCTGGCTACTGCGAGCTACCTTCCTCTTCTTCTTCCTCTTTTTCTTATTCTCACTCTTCTCCCTCACGAGCTCGGCGTACCATTCGTGCTCGCGCACAGCCCACCGGTAGAAAGCTAATCTTTTTTGCGCCGCTCTCTCGCTCCTCGTTACACGTACCCATATTACACGCAGAAACGCCGTCCGAAGCTTTTGCGTCTATTATACGACGGTATATCATATATACTAAGGTATACTATCCCATACAAAGTCAAGATCTAATCTAAACATCATGTCTTCCTCTCCCGAGCGGAATCAACGAACGAAAGAGCTTGGCCTGCACTGTTCGGTATAAATAATTCTCTCGTCGATCCAAATTAACGTTTCGTTATTAAACCCATCGTTGCTTTAATGAAAAAATCAATGACTCCCCGATGACTAATTAACCACGATACTGATATGTACATGCTTTGTTTGTCCCATGCAATTAATTGCTGTACCTTCTTGCGTCGCAAGAGTTTCCAGTCGAAGTGACTCATGCCTTCGGAATTAAAGTCGCCTCTCGGTTTATTTATTTTATCCAATAAGATTCAGAGGCACCGACACTCGTAGCACTTTTGTGAACCCGTAGAATTTCCGTCGCTTATCGAACACGCCGGACGATGAAAAGATAGCCATTGTTCGGACTTCTATCGCGAGAGGATCGATGCTTCGGAGTTTTCTCTCGTGTGCTCGGAGCCTTAGCGTTTTCCTTGCAAGGCCAAGGTACGCGTCGGATTCGTTTTCGATTGCACCCTTTCCATCCCCGCCCCGCCGGATCCGGACACCAAGTCAGTTCTTTCACTATTTGTCTCTCAATACGAAATTTATATCCGGCAGACACTGCGACAAACGAGATTTCATCTCGACGCTGTATTTCCTCGCGTTGATCATCGCAGCCTCGAGGTAAACGCGATGGGTTCACACCCCTCGATCGAGAGCTTCGCGAAACTCTGCTCTGGATGTCTCGCGCGCTGTTCGGCTATCGACTGACCCGATTTGCAGGCAGGTGGACTTCTCGTCGACGCGCTTCACCTCCGGCTACGTAACACTCGCGACCTCGCCGATCGACCTCGCTCTCTCATCGTCGTCGTTGTTGTCGCGGCGTCGGGTCACGCGCGTTCAATCGAGAGGAGCGTCACGCGGATCGACACGCGAGTGAAACGCCGATAATGAAAATACCGGAAAAACGCGAAAAAATCCCAAAGAAAAAACACTCCCACACCGCGATGGGATTGAGAGAAGAATTTGTCGCGAGAGACGCTTCTATACAAACAGCCCGCGAGTGAAGATTCAATCCCCGTGCGGAAGTGAATTTGACGACGCGGGAGAAACGGAATCGACCGAACGAGAGGCGGCTTAGGGCGTACTGTCAAAATACGAGTATTGCCATCGCGCGAGAGAGAACGAAGAATTGCCGAGAGTCCCGGGCATGCGTGATGACGATATTCCACCCTTCTTCGTATACACACCCCCGCCGAATGATGAAAGAGTCGTTGGCGATTCAGCTCTCCCCGTCAGAGATTGCACCGCCAATCTTTACCGAGGGTTCGAATTAGGAGATGCCTTGTGTCATTAACCTTCCTTGACCCGATCGATCGGTCAGCGTGGTCAATTCTATATTCGGCCCGACGTCAACCCTTCTCCACGGCGAAGGGATGAAAAAACGCTATCGGCGAACTTAAACGGGCGAGCTTTCTCCGGCTCGTGGCGGCATCTGTTGGCGAAAGGCCCGACCAAACGCTCGTGCCCGTTGTTTCCCATCAGCAACGTTTGCAGAGCACAGTAGAGCTCGCTTAAATACGCTGGCTCCGGTGTACTGTAATAATAAACTGCAAAGGTGTTCATCACGTGCCGCACGTGCTCCGAGCATCGCAGGTAAAGAACGCGGCGTCGTTCTCGATGTTTAGTTGGTAACGCAGGATTGCTGACCGCCCACAGTCACGGGAGAGTCTCGAGGCAAATTGATTATACGATTTTAATTTGCTTTTTTCTTTCTCCCGTTACAGAGCCGATCTTCCGTGAACTTTTCGACTCTCGTTTCACAACGAATTTTGATACTTTTCGTCCTCGCTATATCCATTATCGCTAACGTCATTAATTTTCGTTTGTTTTCCGAGAAAACGTGCCACGCTCATGAAACGAAATAAATCTCTGACGTTGTAGGCAGTAATCGTGTTATACATGTCGCGACGATTAGAGCCAACGAGCGGAGAGATGGAGGGCCTCTTATCGTATACACGTACGCTATTTACATAGACTGATAAAATCCAAGGCATATGCAACTTATACCTGTTCGCCTACTCTCGCACTCGTCATCCACTCACTTCGGGCGATCGTTGAATGCTTAACCGACAAATTATCCAGCCGCAAAGAAAGAATCTTTTTTTAAATATTATTATCATGAATATATTTTTTTTATCGCCGCAACGATGTGAAAATCCTTTAAGTACAAAGTATAACAGACGCGAGCGCAAAATGACCCACGCTATTGATTATAACGGTTGGGAATAAATTGCTTAATAATACAGTCCATCGTAGAAAGTTGAGGAAAAGTTGAAGGAAAATTTCATACAAAAATATTGATGATATGCAAAGTTAATTGATAATTTAACGTATAAATTTGTACGTTAATATTATCATTCGACGCCACATATCAGCGATATTTTTGTATTTTTCATGGCTTGAACATTTCATTTGGCTCATAGACTTGATATTTTGGATACCCCGATAGAACGGAAATCACCACAAAAATTAGACTCTCGCGGATAAAAATATATAATATGCCAAATTAAAGATGCCTTTATTTGGGCAGTTTTATTCTTGAGAGCAAATGTATTATTTATAAACGGATCATTAAGTTTTTTCTACGTATAATCGGTGTTTTTGTGAGTTTGAGCGATTGAGCAGCACGATTAGATGACGGGCATCGTTACACAATCGTACACGTCTCACGAGGGCCCTTATAGATAATTCGCCGGATGGATGCTCCGTCTGAGCGAATGGACGAAAAAACAAAAAATTTTTTTTGTTCTTCCTATTATTTAAGATCATCTCATCTCGTTCATAAAGCTTTTGTGGATGCGGCAATAAAGCGTTAAGAATCAGGGTAGCTGATCGGCTGCGGGTCCTGTGGCCACCATCGGCAGCCGCAGAAACAGCAATCAGCAGCCGCGGCATTGGCCGCTCAACAGTTGATTGCTGGTAACCGGACGGCCATCTAAGGAGCGAAGTGCGTTTCAATTTATTGCCTCCGTTTGCGAGCGCGAAGCATCGCCGGGTTCTCTGCCTCTGTATAACTTCTGTATATAAAAGATACAAGCCCGTCGGCGCCGCTAACTCTCCTTCTCTTCTCTCCTCTCCTCAATCCCTGCTCTCTCGGTCTATCTGTACAGTATCCATGTACAGTTATATACCTCAAAGAAAATACGGTCGCGAACGGTGTGCGAGTGAGGCGACTCCTTCTCCCGCGGGACTTTAATAACATAATAAATAAAGATACGAATCTGCCGGGAGGGCAAACTGCGAGCGGAGGCGTCGCAGAATCCTTATGCCCCTTTAACGAAAATACAAGTAGGCTCTCTCCTTTTGCCCGGTCTCGTATCTCCCGGCTCTCGTCCTGTAAGCGATATTCTTACTCTATCTCTTTATTTTTTTCACTACGTTCGAGATTATAAAGGGATCGTTAATTATTTTCCTTTTTTTTGGCACTAATGATCGTACTAATTATCCGGTGAAAGAGAGACGTACAATCCCAACGCAGAAGCGTTGTAACAATTTCACGGCGTATACTTATTAAATCCACAATTGCGAGCGCGCGGAATTTTTATTGCTATTCCTTCGCTCCTCGATTCCCACTCTCCGTTCGCGTTCTCGAATATCTAGTTTGAATCTACGAAAACATCGGTGCGTACAGGAGGCTATCGCGGGTTCTACTGTTATAATTGTACAAAATCGTATAATAGACGAGGGGGCTCCCACGCTCTCCTGCGTGTCTCGCGGATGCGCGACACAAGTGCGAGACCATTGTCGAGGTATGAGCAAAAGAAATAATTAATATTAAACGAGTTAATCGCGAGAGGAGGGGCGCAGGTTTGTAGTGTACATCGGTGTGATAGAAACGAAGTGGCGATGTGCGTGCTGCACGGACTGAGAGATATCGAACGAGCTTCTCTCTCGCTCTCTCTCTCTGCATAACAGGGCAATAAATGTTTGCCTGTGTGTATTATATACACGGACCGAGAGTTACTTCCTTCGTACACATGATCGTTCTAGATCATACGCGGACGACGGTATGCGAACCGTGCGATCGTCTTCTCCTTCTCGCGCCGGTCGCGCGGAATCTCACTTCGGCTTACGTGAATTATTTTTAATCAAGTTAACGGTGTGCGTGATGCATAACGGTGAGCCTATACACCGGTCCTATATGAGAGAAATTATTATTGTGTAAGAAAGAAAAAAGAAAAAAACGGGACTAGCATAAAGTTCGCGAGCGTCGAAGTAATCGCGAAGTTCAACCGATAGGAAACGAATTCACGAGCTCGACGAACTTTTGCGAATCGCCGACTCGATTTCCCGTTACAAAGTTTGTTTTCTTTGATTTCTTCTTTTTTTCCCGCAAATCGAAGACAATCGAGCGTTCCCGGTGCATAATTACGCGCGACTCGTATCACGCACGTGACTAAAGAGGTGCGGATAACGAAAGATATATGCGTGACCGAGCTAATAATAATGTACATATATTCATAAATCGTCACTGTATTCCGCGTATACGGTCGCGTGGCTCTCGTCATTTTGTTATTATTCTCTTCCTCTTTTCGCACGATCGCACGACAGCATTGGCATATCGGCAAGAGTCGCGACGGCGATAGAGTAGGTGCCCCGTCTCGGTCGGCGAAAGATCGAAATAATGAAGTGAAAAAGCCTCTCGCGAAAGTCAGAGCGAGCACGTCGAAGGGAAACGACTATACGACGGTGAAGACGTTAGTTCGCCGCTCGTCTAGTCTCGGAACGACCGTTTCTTATGCTTGCATTAGTAGAAGGGGGGGTACGACACACGCAGAGGTGTACGCCAGTTGATAGACACTTCGCCGTATAGCTCATACCACCGAGATTCTCGGCCTTAATCGTATGGATTTAAGACAATGCCCATTCCTGACGTGAAATTCGTTTAATTAACATTCAACGTTTTTTTTTCTTCTTTTTTCAAGCATTATTTGCGCCAACGACATCCGGCCCGTCGTCGTTGTATTCAACCTCGTGTCTCGTCGGGGACTCTACCGATTTCTCGTGTAATCCACGAGGTTCATTTGCCAGCCCTGCGCTATCGTTCTTGCGTTAGTTACACCCTCGCGATATACTATAGGTATTTTACTCTCCCTTAGACACTAAGACGAGCACAACCCGAGAGCCCAAGGAAGATGTTGAAGACCGGGGGCGGAACGTTCACTCGTGCAAAGTCGGCGATCGAATTCGTTAAATAATTCAAGCTTCCCAGGCGCTTCCCGGATGTCCTTGGCCGTCTGGCTTCCTCGTTCTCTCGACTGATATAGCAGCGAGCCAATTATTCCTCATTTTCTATTCATTGACCAAAATGGCACGCGAAGCTCTTCCAGAATTATTCTGAGCCTTTAAGATAATGTTTTTTTCTTGAGCGGGCGATTTCGCAGTTGCAGCCTTGCTTGCATATGCGCGTATGCACTCTCGCTCCAAAATTACACATTCCATGTGTTTCATACACAATCGTGATATCTCAACTCGATTTGGTGGATGTGGGTCACAAGCGTTCGACGTCTATCTCTGCGAATAGAATAATTGCAATAAGGCCGCGAGCATTCCTCGACAATCGCAGTGAGAATAAATGTACTTTCGAGAATCGACAGACACGGGCACTCTGCAACTTTGTCGTTATGGTCATTCTCGTCGTTGTTTCACATTCACCGCCGCGTTGGTCCGACAAATGACAAAAGCGGTAGCTCCGAATATGTGCGTGTATGCGAGAGGCTCTCGAGACCGGCACGCGCCTGATCGAATAACGAGACAGCGGAGCGAGAGAAAGAGTTGGAGAGCACGAGAAGGAAGAAGCGTGGCGGGGAGAAAAAGGGAAAGTATATATATGTATGAAAAGATATGAGGGAAATTGCGGCGCGTGCCTCTCGCGCTTCGTCTACCACGAGATGCATTAACTGCATTGTGGATTCCGCCGCCTATTTCGATTGATCATCGTACTTTGAGAAAGAGAAAAAAGAATCATAGTTATTCCAAGTTCAATAGCAAAAAAACGAGTACAACAAATATCAAAGAGGTTGCTGCGATTCCGAGTCTCGTGTTGTGAATGAATGAATCGCGAACGCGTGAACGAGTCTCAGGAATAAGGGAGAGCGGAGCAAGAGAGGCATGCGGGGCAAAATGGGCACATAGAAAAATAAATTATGAAAAGAAATCAGATTAAGTTACACTAACGTCGATAAAATTTTGAAAAATTTCGTTGAAATGCAAAGAAAAATTACAATGTATTTTCATTTGAAGGTATAAAAAAATTAGTGTTAAAATTTTATTGAAAAAAGCGCAGTTGAAAATATAATCGAATGAGGAAATTCAAAATAAAAAAAATTCTTCACAGGTTTTACTCAATACTTGTATAGAACTCAACGCCAAATAGAAAAAAATGTCAGCGTCATGTGTCCGTTTTGCCCACCCGTGCTCATTTTGCCCCGCTCTCCTCTGTGTAGCACAGAGTATCGAGCAACTTCGCCGGCTACGTTTATATACACCGCATCCGTACTCGACGCGTAACTCGTAACGTTTGCAAGTCGATGCCGGGCTTGATTCCCGTTATACCGTGCACTACTGGCGATGAGTCGTTGGGGGGGAAAATTGCGTGTTCGCACGTTCGTTCGTGCAAGGCGAGAGCGCATCGACGGAATCGTCTTTTTTTAATGTAGGCATTGGTAGCGTATACGGATGGAAGCAGGGGGATTCATACGCTGCGACGATGATCGACAGAAAGAATTTCTATCGATCAATCCTCGGCAACTATAGTCGTTCGGGCGACCCGCCGGAGAGATCGTTAAATCGTCCATTAATCTTTCGTCGTCGGTACTCTCCGTGCTCGCACGATGGAGTTTGGCGCAGCACGAGATCGTCGTGCAGCGGGCGTGTTCTGACTCTCGTAACGCGCCGACGACTTCGACGGGAGGCTGGACAAGAAGATCCTAATTGATCCCTCGGTTTTGACCGCGGTAAGATGACGGCGAAGCGCAGAGGTGTTTCCGTGACTCCACAAAGGGGGAGTGAGCCGCTTAGCAACCGGTAACGTTTATCACTCGCAACGTTAGGACGACCCGAGACGTCGGATGGACGGTTGCTCGGACACAATACGACAGATAGACTGGACTGCATGTGCAGTGAGAAATATATCGAAACGGTCGATGTATTGTTGTACACATGAGGGGGAGAAAAAAGGGAGTAGATGAGAGAGCATGTGACGCCGGGCGTCCTGCGGTCGCGCAGGTAGATTTATGGCGAGGGGGGGAAGCTCAGGGTGTAAGGGAAGACCGAAGAATAAACCGAGAAGCAGTTCAAACGAGAGAACCGTGCGGTGCTCGCGAGCGCCTATGTTTGTGTCGCAGGTCAGCCGCAGTTCACGGTCACGCGGGGGAGAGAACGGCGATCGACTACCACCGAGAGACCACAAACGCCCGTCGCGACGCCGACGATGCACCGCATATGTATATACCCTCGGCCGCGAGGTCTAACGATTTATAAAATAAACGGCACCGGCGGCTCGGGACCGCGTAATAAAACGTCGGCCGACCGAACCAAAAGAATTTTTTTGCACCGAACAACAACTCGCGCCGATAGTCGAAACAAAAACGTGTAGAATTTCGGGCCACATTGGCTTACATTATATAATTGTTAAATTATCCATGACAAAAAATTTGTGCGTCGATTCTTTGCGAATAGTGAACTAAAGGATAATTTATTCATAATAATATAGTCTCATAATAATATTGCTCAATCGGAGGGAACATTGAAAACATTACCAAAAACCATATTTCTTTTAACAAGATGATTCTGTCTTACATTGTTGCTCCACTAATGCGCTCTACGTCTTGATATATAACGTTGCGTTATACAGATTGAACTTGCGCCGAACTGCGGAAAGTGCAGGAACAACGCCGGCGTCCCGACGCCAGGTCGCACCCTCTTCCACATCCACTGTGTTACTATCGTAACTCGATCGTCGCGAGCTTTTCATTTCGATAATAGCCACGAAGCGTGCGTGTCCTCCGGATATTAGCTGGTAGCCACACGGTACACATAGTATCGTTTGATCCCAGCTATATTCGATTACCGGTCCTGGGAAAACGTGTAGGCCGAGAACAAGATTATCGCACGGTCTCGAAAGTGGATGGATATGACGAAGCGAATTTGATATACAAATTATATTATTTTGCACATGCACACGCAGACACACAAACACAACAGCGATCGATCGATCGATCTCTCCGTGATACTGCTCTCTAGAGCGTGCAGCACATCTCGCACGAGAGGATAAAGAATCCACACGACCGGCTCATCTACCTCTTCTCTATATTTCTCAACACGGAGGACGCGCACGAGTAAAACTATCCATCCAATTATCCAATTACCGCGTTCGCATTAGCTTCGGTTGCACTCTAATAATTGCAACGCGCCAGCGATGCATCGGTGCAAGGATATAGCGTTAGCTAGCGAGCTCTCGGACGCGCAACGACGACCTTCGCCAGCTGCAGCAGCAGAAACAGCAGCGGCCACTGCTGAAGCAGCATCTATGAGCCTCTATGCAGAACACGCCGATCGCTACGTGTGCGGGCGGTTTATAATCATTGCTTTCCTGATCTTCTCCTTCCTACCTAAACATCATATTATGTATCTTGGGCCGAAAAAAATAAGCGTGACTTATCGAAGTGGGCACCTCCTACTCGTAACTAGTTCCGTTTCCCCATGAGAGAATGTTGAATCGAATATTTCAATAACAATCGCGGCCCCATTTGCGTAAATGAATTTTGTCACATTTTATGCGTTCGAGTATATTAGAGACAGGTGCAAGGACTCACCGTATGATTTCTGATGCCCAACCGCACCTTGGAGTATTTCTTCATCAGTACGCGCCACAGGACGTAAGCCATCTCGTTTACTATTCACGCACGCACGTCGCGCCCGCGTTTATCCGTCTTTGTAGTATACGCTCGAACGTACTATATACGCATCTATAGACCGATAACTAAACGGTCGATGTACGTATATAATAATAACGCGCACAAACTTCTTCACTGAGTCGTCGGAGACCGCGGTGCACTTATACGCTCGCGTGTCCCGGTTCACACTCATCCATATTTCTCGCTCGCGTCCACTTCCGTTTCGTGCGAAAGTTCTATGCGCGATAGTCTATGGGCTCTTCTCGCTGTCTCTCTGTCCCTCTCCGTCTATCTCGTCGCGCAAACCGTTTCGCGACTCGCTTCTCTCAAGCTACCGCGAGAATCGTTTTTTCTATTTTAATACAAACACGCCGAGAGCGAGAGAGAATCGTTCGATTTCCAATTGAGAATCGAGGTCTCTCGTCGGATGCAAGCGAGACAGGCTAGAATAAGCAAATGTCAGTTGCGCACGGAATTGGCCCAACAGCAGTAACGCGAACTTGCCGTGATCTAGAATTAGAACGGTACAAACACGAAAAACAAAAAGAAAGAAACGAGGCTGTCCCTTTTTCACTCGCTTAACTAATGAATTATACCCTTGCGCGTACAAATTATTTATGTGCTATAATTCAACGCGGATACATGGTGGGGCACAACAGTGAGTTCTACATAATTTCTCGATCTCCAAGAGTGCGTTAATCGTGACGAACGCTAACGCGATTTCTAAGCCGAACGTCACCCCGTTCGCAAGAACATTCCGTTTAACGGTAAGCCTCGTGTCTTGCACGAGCTATCACTCGTGTTAATCGATAATAATCGCCAATCGTATCGAATCACCGTCTCCGTGAACGTGCGTTTGTCTCGCACATGCAAGATCGTCGGCGAAAAAGGGGCACGGAGAGAGGGTGGGCAGCGAAATAACGAGAGCGGAGTTTGCAGGGCAGGGTTGGACGCTCACTTTCTATTCCCTGATGACCTCGGCTTCTGGGGTCATGTTATGGCTCTCCGGAGCGTGATCCAGATTGCACGCCGTCGTGCTGGACACTCGCGGTACATAATAATCGCTACATATGTCCTCTCCTGCATTCGCAAACGAATTATTAAACTCTAGCCTCAATCTCTTTCGCTTCTCTTGAAACCCACGAATTTGTTCATCTTGGAAAAAAAAAAATTGATCGTCGCTGCCTCGATTATAATTTTTTACCGTGCAGTACTCAATACCAACCGCTTGTTTCTCTCTTTCGTCTTTTTGCGCAAAAGAAACTTCGTCTCGGCGTCATCAATTATCGACAATCGAGTCATGAATTTTGAAAAAAAAGAAAGACGAACAAAAGTCCGATGCCGTAACTTCCTTTTCATCGACAAAGTTCACAGTCCATTCGCGAACTCGTCTCATCCAGCGTTCGGGTCACTGAGCTACCGCGCACGTTCGCCATTGATCCACAGGTGGAATGGCCATCGCATTCTCGTTATCTCGAGATGTAATTTATTCGAGAATTCGCGAAAGAAATAAAAAACCCCGATGACGTCGGTCGTTCCGAGAAGTCAAAGGTTTCAGTGATGAAAGCACGATCGCATAAAAATGACTACGTAGTATATCGAAGTTGCCGCGAATCGTATTTATCGCGGGTCTCCGAAGCTCGTGGAAACGTTTATTCGAAGAATCTTCTATTAGAGTTTATCAAAACACGTGAGTTCGTGATTCATTTTTGCAGTCACACAATGACTCGGTTTTAAATCCTTGAACAATAGATTATTATAGTTCCACGAACGAATCACTGATCATCGAGGACACTTGTATCAGCTGACAGAATAATTCATCGAGATATCTCGCGCGATGTAACGTGGAAACGTTTGTTTTGGAACAGAAGAAAAAGAAAAAACCAACAAAACTTGATACACGTGATTATTTACAATTGTAACGAGAGAGAATCGAACGGTGGAGGAGCGAGGCAAGCACCCGCCGTCGTTCGCTGCCGGGAAATAACTGACAGCACACACGCAAGACGCAACCGGGCGAACACCGGCGCCGCGACGCTCAGCGGTGCTCCGCCAGCAGTTCGCTCGTAACACAGGCCGAACGTTAAGCCAACCAGCGAAACAATGGGACTCGGAAGGATAGCGGGTGTTAAAGTCGAATGGGTCCTTTCTAAAATAATAAGATCTATCGCTCTCGATTTCCGATCTATCCATCACGAATGGCACGTTTTCGGATGTTACGTTATAACATACACATATATATCTATATATATATTATTCTTAAGAGGGAACTCTGAGTCACCGTAGGCCCAGGTGAATACTATCATCGCGGTTACTTCGGGCATTCTGTCCATAATAAGTCTCTCGTTGTATTATGCGGATGTATGAGCACACACTGCTGTAAATACAGTATATAAGATGAATACGTAAAACGTGGGCCACGGTTTCAGCAGTCGAGACAATGGTTTTCTCTCGCTGCTTCTGTGGCTCGACGGCTCACGTGACTGGCACGTGAGGACCCTCGAAAAAGACTCCTGCTGCCACTACAGACGTTCATTCATGTCGTACCTTCGCCAAGGCCCGTTCTTTTCGTGGGAGGCGTGTATATGTACCACGCGGCCAAACGGTGGTCGAAAAGTCAAGAGGGATAGACGAGAGTGGCTTCCGGTCGGTGAGACGCCCAATCGTCCTCTACTAGAAAAAAAAACTTTTGCCCTATTATCTATATCCCTTGGCCCTCGGAAAATGATGTAGTGCGTATACAGTAAGATCCCGATTGTTATCCCGCCCCACAATGGTACAGTGAAAAACTACAATAGACACTGGGTAATAAGGAAAACAATCGGTATTCCACTGTATAGTACAACAAAAGCGTTGCCTCACATATTCGTAGCAGGACGAGGGTATAACTCGCGAGTCCGGTCAGTCGTTCGTTCGCCCTACCATTATAAATCATAATTACGGATGCCTCGGCTCGCGAGCACGATTTACTCGCTTCTTCGATCCTCTCCGCGTTTGTATTCCCCAATACACCGGCTCTCGTTGCAACGCGCTCGCATCCCTTCTCGCAAATTCGTACTATTATTGTTATCTTTGTTTTTTTTTTCAACTTCTCTCGTGAATACACGAGTCTCTCAAGAACCCCTATATCGCTCTCGACGTCAATCGTGTTCGATTAGTTACGATTTACAACAATGCCACCAGCGCTGCGTATTACTTACCTACAATGCCAAATGGTGCCTCTGGCATTGAACTCTCTATGTTGAACATTGGCTCGAATAGCTGTTTTTTTTTCTTTCGCCCTTACGTGAGCAATGCTTCGCTCGCGAATTCTCTGCCTCCTTCGTTTCTCCTTTGGAAAACACGTCGCGCCATAATACCCCGCGTGTACGAGAATCGGCTCGTAGTTCTCTCAAGCCCGCTCGCGCGCCGGTCGCATGTACACGCAACAACAACGGGCCGAGGGATACGAAGTGAGATGGAATTATATGGGGACTGTTTGGAATATACAGAGCACATACAGCACAGAACTCAGCGAGCGGGGCACTCCTCGCCGTGGTCGTCTTGGTCGGGCCGGCAAGACTAACGCGGAAAGCAGTACATTTACGCCTCCGGCGTGTCACCGGCTCGGTGAGTACTATGGCCCTCTGTGTGTATACGCGCGCGCGCGAGCGCCCTCGCTGCTTTACCGTTGCACTTATAAACCACCGGATTATATTTTACAGCATCGCCGTTTGTTCTCTCGTTCCCTCTCAGTTGTACGAAATTCTTAGGCTCTTGCTCTAGCTACCTAACCCTCGCAGGCGTTGTTTTTCCTCTTTCTATGCCTCGTCCGGGCTATCCTCTCGCGGGGAGAAAGATTGCGATCTCTAATCGTCGTCGGGGTCCAGCGTGCGTTCCCACGTCCGCTTGTATACATACACACACGCGGTACGTGTACATCTCTTTGTATACCGCGAGATGTGCATACACGGAGACGAAGCACCGAGTCCTCGGCACACACGGAACGAAGCGGTTACTATCACAGGCACCGTGCTAAATGTACACGCAGCCCGAGATGATACTACTCTCGTACGGTTTTAACCTGCAGATTCATCGAGCGAATGACGCAGTTTGGAAGATAGAGAAACATTCGCGAAATTGCGACTCGAATGAAAATTAAAGGGCGCGCGAGGAGGCCCGCCGTTTGGGTGTCGTTTGAGAAAGGATGGAAATTAAGAAGGTTTCATCTCGGCTATAGCGCGGCCACGTGAGAGAAGTGTTATTCTCTCGTGCAACATCCAACGGCGAAAGCTTTTACGCCAAAGGCGCGCGGCTGCTCTCCTCGGCTCGTCGCTTCTATAACGCGAGTGGAAAGCGGTGCAGTGCCCGAGAATTTTGCCCAGAGAATCGCGGGCGTGACGATGTTAATGTGCAACTCCCCGCTTCCACTACACGAAGAATTATATTACACACGAGCGTTTCAGCACTTACGAGCATTGCACTCGCGCGAGAGCACTGACGAATGGACGTATTAATTGCTCGAAAGAAGAAAACGCGAAAGAAATAGATATATACCCTTGCAATTAAAAGTCTAAAATTCAAGTAGTCGAGAATTACCGCACAATAGATAGATCGAAGTATGCCTGCCCGAGTTAATTATGTTCGTGCAATTAGAGTCGAAAATTCAAGAAGCGCGGGTTATCATCGGATTGCAATGTCGAAGCGTGTTAGCCGGTGCAAATTATACATTCGACTTCCATGAATATCTATGATAGTATTTATAATGCAGGGTATAATAGACGAACGCGGAAATCGAACGGCAGGGCTCGGGAATCGTGAATCATTGTTCTTGGGCAACACACTCTCCGTGCTATACGTGTACGGGCTCTGGGATCTTTTGTAGCATAACATAGGAGGAATCGAGTCCTTAGCGTGTGGCGGGACCGGGCCACGCCGTTGCTGCAAATGACGATATGGATTGCGAGCGGATCGGCATTATCACGATCCTGCGGTGACCCAACGAAGAACGATAGCCAAGCGTGTCGGAGAGAGAAAGACCCACGGGTTATCTGGGTTAATCGACGTATTCTACTATAGTACCCTATACACCACCGACAATCACCGTAGTCGGCAAACGCGACGATCATTGTTTCGTTCCCTAGCGCGAGAGAGAGAGAGCGCAAGCGGGAAAGAGACGAAACGAGATGAGAAAACGATTACAGGGCGAGCTATGAAACACGTGCGTTTTACATTGTGTCGGTGAGAATTCGCGACGACAACGTCAAAGACTGTATTTCTATTCGTCTTTGTATTATCGCGGTTCTTACGCCTTCTCGTGAGAAAGTCTTCTAACGATATTGTTTCTTGTAGATCGGCACTATCGATGAAATTTCCTTAGTGATACATTCTTATCTCTTCGCGATGAAAAAAAAAAAACATTTTTTTTTTTTTTTTTTCAATTCATTTAATTGTCTTCTATGCGAGTGTAGTCATTGGCGAAATAGATGAAAGTTTTCAAAAGCTCGAGCAAAAGTTATCTCTGCTGAAATTTCTGGTACGGGTAGGGCGGATTTACGATCCTGCGGAGATGCCCCACGGGAGTTATGGGGCCCCCCTCTTGCTTTACGCCCGGACACGCATTTGCAAACTCGTCCTGCAAGCCACCAGGTATACCCGATGGTTGTACCTTTGCTCTCGGCTGCGAAGCATCCGTAGACCCTTTGAGAAGAAGAAGAAGAAGAGAAGCGCAAAAGATGCTGCTGTGAGAAATACGAGGGACACTTACGAGGCACGAGACCTGTGCCTCCAGCCCGCTGCTGACTCATCGAGCATGTGGAACGGAACGTGGTGTACCTGGCAGCTACACTGGCGAGAACGGTCCGAGGAAATAAAGAATTAAAAAAATATAAGTTCAGACTCTACTTTTCACCTGATCTCAGAGAAGTCGAAGACAAAGTCTGAAACAGTACTAAAAAAAAAAAAAAAAAAAATACCAAGTCATCGAGAAGCGTGTAGCAAAGCGCAAGCTAATATTGTGCTCGAACCTCCTCGTATTTCATAATGCGCGAGCTGATAGCCTATCATTATACTGTACTGAGAATCGCAAACCGAGGTCTCTGCAATTTTTTCTTTTTCATTGCCCGGTTGCACTATTCGAGCCAGACAGATAGACAGACGGATAATCTAGATGCGACATGGAAGGACACTCCGCGACAAAGACGTCGATGCCTCGGTCTCAGGCGCTATCTCTTCGGAGAGCCCGAGAGAGCTGCCGCCGCTGCTCCGGGGAGACGGTCGCCCGGCGATTGCCAAACGCCCGGCGCCACGCCTCGTGCAAATTGGCACGAGATATCTCGCTTGCTCCTGCGCTCGGTAACGGGTACGGGACCAGGATAAAGACGTAACACCCGTCGTCGTTGTCGTCCGCCGCGACATTTACCACTATAACAGTGGGCGCGCGCGCGAGAGGGCCGACCGTTCAGGGATTACAATAAACCTTTTCCCCGGTACACGATATCTCGTACACACCGTAAAGTAACTCTTCGTTACAACTTTTCCCTCAGTTGAAATCTCTCTCGGTCCTTTGTAGAAAATAAGAAAAATACATTCATAAAAAACCAACCAAAAAAAATCATTTCAACTTCGAACACGATTCAATAACATTCGAATGAACCGAAAAGGCTTGTATCCATTGATGTAACCTATGCGTTGGTCGTGAGCAAAGTTAACCCAGCTGTTCGTAACACAGCCGAGACTGTGAAGTCACAATGCGCGGCTCTCCTTCTCGTTCGCGGCAGGACACAGCTATATATACCGTGTGCACGCTCGTTTACGCAACAACCTGTGATTGCATCACCGTCACAACTCGACAATGACAGAGAGAACGGGGAGAGGGCGACGGGATTCGTCGCGCTGGATCCCCGTGATCGTCATTGTGTGTCGACGATGAATATCGATTGTTACATAGTAGTCACATCGGATCTCGGTGTGCTTGGACGCACACACGTGCGGGATCGCTGCTTCCGCTAACTCCCATACGTTATTCTTGGCAACCGTTTTAACCGACGACGCTCTTCGTGCGCACGCGATTTTCCGCAACAATACACTTTTTTCTAACCTCCAATCCATTATCTCGGTCAAGTTCATTTGTTTTTTTCTCAAAGATCGCCGAGATCCGGTCGCAGTCATAATAACGATTGCCGCGAAAAGAGCCCCGGATCGCTACGATACACGATACCTATGCGCAGCGGAAAAAAACACAACAAAGAATTGTCTATCGAACGGATTCACCGAGTTCGAGGCCATTATCGTAAGTACAGCGAGAGGGAAGAAGGAAGAGACGGGAGGAAAAACGAAGTGCGCGAAAAATCGAGCGAGAGAGCAACACTCTTCGCTGCAGCAGCAGCGAGCAGCGAAAGAGGATGGTCGGCGTGCGGTGTGCAACGATCGATATCGATTCGACGAACCTTCTACGGTCTACATAATGTAGCCCCACGATCGTCCCACGAGGAAGAACCCACCGATACGTGAACTATAGACTATCGGCAAGCAGCCGAAGCATACTTGTCCTCTTCCACGCGGTTAAAAGTTCTGAGGTTCGCGATTCTCTCAATGTCGTTTGGCAACCAGCACAGAGAGAAAAGTCTCTAGCGCGCGCGCGCGTGCACATTCCCCCACGTGTACCCTTGCCAAATGTGGACTCCACGGCGGGTGCATTAGAATCGGTTGCAGTACATTGTACACGGAGGTTCCCCGCATACACACGTATCGACGGAGTCATACTCTATTATAGCGCTCGGTATAGAAGCCACGGAGCCAAACGGCATCGAATCGATCGTGGCATTGGTCGGTTGCTGTGGCGTGCCTCGCATATACGCGAATTAAATTAATAACGAAGTGAACGGCGCAGAAGAAAAAGAGGATGCCGGAGAAATATAGTGAGAGAGCGTATGGAAGAAGCGTGCAGCTCGGTTCCGGTTGAGGGTGAAACTATCCCCCGGAATCATCATCGTCGTCGTCGTCGTGCCGCGAAACTCATGTCCCATAACTATATACATCCATACGATATCTGCCTACTACCTACGATAACTAGCAGGGTGGTCCAACGTCTTAAAAAGGAAACTGCATTCATGTACATACATGCATTTTATTACAAGAGAAGAGTGCGGAGCACGGAGAATAAGAAGTTTGCTCCGGAACGGCAAAAGCGGACACGCGAGATATTCTCTCACAGCGCGCGAAGCCCCGATTCTCGATCTTCTCTCTTCGTCTGTGCGCATATATATGTATATTTCTGCGCGTCGCATAAGCGCGAAAGAAACGCGCGCGATCCCGAGAGTGAAGAATATCGCGAGACGAAGAGGAAGAGACAGCGTGAAGGATCCCGTGGGAGTCGAAGCGAGAGTCAGGCTTAGCCTGGCCCCGTGCGTGGGCTCTCTTTCCTTCGCCGTTCTGCTGTTTCGTACCAAGCGTCCATTTGTCCTCGTATTCCGTTTCTCTCCGATGGGACACAGGACAAAACGACACGATGAATTTTGCGCATGTTATACCCTCTCGCGATCGTTCGCGATCGAACAATTCTCCTTTTATTTCTTTCATACCCGCGATATTGGCACATAGTACACGGAGGAGTTAACGCAGAATTATTACGGCTGTATCTCGCGCTCGAACGGGTTTTAGGTGGCAAAGGAGTTAAAACTCCGGAAGAATTGGATGTGTAACGCATGAACGTGTATGTGTACACAGTATCACTGGTAAACAATCGAAAACTGCCCACACGCACACACCGGGTGCCCGTTGTTTTGGCATACGGTAGATATATTATTGTCCGTACACTATATAATCCTGGTGTATGTAGGAAGTGAAAATAAAATGCGGATGCCACGAAAGTGGCGATGAATATGCATGGAGGCCACGGAGCGGGGAGGGCATAATATTCCAAACTCCTCTCGCACCTCCGTACTCTGTCTTGTCCCACGAAACCCGGCCGCTATCCAACTTCAACACATTCGACATTCCTTCGCGGTAGAGCCCCGCGTAGAATGCTCGGAAGATTGCGAGACACCGTACGAAACGTTATTGCGTACAGTGCGAGACTCTCTCTCGAGAGACCCCTGGACGTAGGATGAATAAAAATGAGGCATCGAGGATGCCGACGAAAAATGACTCGAAACTGGTTCCGGCCTTGTTGCAACTTCCGAAACTACGCCGCGACGGAGTTTTCCTGCGTCTGTTGCATTTAATCTCTCGATTCGTCGTGAGCGGTGAGCGTGACGTGTGCGCAATGTATCTTTTACGTAATCGAACGAACGAAGAACGATAAACGTTTTCGTGTACATTACACATAGGGGTTGGATAGCGGCTTTCGAGAGACTCGCGGACCGTCCGAGCTCGGTCGGCTTCTCCCCTTTCACAATCAATTAGGCTCGGTTCAATCTACCCCTCCGGTAAATATAATAGAGTACCGCTCCTCATCCTCTCGGCCTATGAGAATGATGCCCTGTCTATCGTGTGCTCTATAAATATATCTTTGGCGAGTGAGGGCCGACCATACGATAGACGAATTGGAGGGAAGAAGAAAGGCCCTCCGCCGTGTTTTACTATGGACAAACGGGGTTGACGACCATCCACCGGGGAGGGGGGAGCTTCCCTACGACTGGGCGCGGCCGCTAATAAACTCGAGGGTAAAAGCAAACCTACACTCGCCTCTCGACTTGTTTGCCCAACGTACGAAATGCAAACTACGATCGCGTAACGCAGTTCGTGAGCGTCGGTGATAACGCGAACGGCGCGCGACTATTTCACGATGATAAATGAAAAAGAAGGGCTTAAAACACGAAGCACGCAGGCAAGAAAAAAGAACGAAGAAAACAACAATGCATCTTATCTCGACGGGTTAACGTTTATTATTAGAGAAAATGCTACACTGCTTTTCTTTGGAATAATGTAAGAAAGTGCACAAGATTTGACAGCATACGGTGACGATCAATTACTAAATTACAATTGTACAATCGTTATGTAAAAAAAATTGTACATAGGTGATTTTTATCCATCGTTCCCTCATATTTTTTTGTTTCGGGGCTCTCGCCCGCATTTTCTTTTTTCCGTTTTTTTTTTTTTTTTTTACAATTCAGTGTACTATGTGGTAATCGTCCCATTTCCAACGCGTGAAATGAGCAAGGAAACTTAACGAAACTAGCGGACTATCTGTGACAATTAATACGCAGCACATATTATTCGTTTGTTTGTTGGTTTTTTTCTTTTAGTTCTTTCGGTATTCATAAATTCAACTATCAATTTGCTTTAAAAAAAGAAAAGAATTGGGGGGGCACACGACGCAGCACGCGACATTGGTCAGTGTTACAAGCCTCGCACTATTTATTTATCCGGTGAGTGCCCGAGATATAACGAAAGATAAAATAAACGTGAACGACGATACGACGCCGGTGGTCGGTGCATAAAATTACACAACGAGAACGCGAACTCGTCGAATCGATCGTACTCGCTCGAATGTCCATTTGCGGATTTACGACGAGTTTATATATGTATATATATACACTCATATATATAGAAACATATATATACCGTACCGGAGGTCAGAACGCTAGTGTGTATAAATTTATACGCCATTTGTCAAACTTTACATTTGTTTAAAACAACAATAAATGTATCGTGCCGTGTACGTGTCCCGTCTTACAAAAAAGACGCGTGAACAAATATTAGATCAAAGTAAGAAAAATGTATTACTGCAAAATTATTGTTACAACAGATTGGCAAATACCCTAGACTTAATTTTTCTTTTTTCCTTTTTTTTCTGTTACATCCCGTCACAATTGACCCCATTCGTCGAAATATCAACTATTCCCGCGGCATATCCTCGATATCAGTACCTGTCCGATTCACTTTAAAAAAGACTCGCTCGCATCGGAGGCACGCTACGAAAACTTCCACTGCGAATAGATCTAAACGGGGATAAGACGCGCTCTTCGTAACCTCCTACGCTACTACTTAATCTCGAGACCTATTATCTATCGTACCAAATACAGAATAATGAAAAGCGGTTTGTTTGTTTGTTTTTCTTTTATATATACATGGCAGCCTCACATCGCTCGTTGTGAATATTGCGGTTCAACCCAGTTTTACAGTGGCTCTACATTTAATTACGAGAAACACAGTCGATAGGATCCGCCCGGACTAATTTACCTTCTCACCACCATCGCTCGCGAGAACGCTTACAGACGCGATCTCTAATCTATATATCCATTCGAGAATCGTGAACAGCCTTTTTTTAAAAAATAATTATGCCGTGTCACGTTGCGCACATCGATAGCACAAGTATTAATTCCCCTCCCGTGACCGTCGATCGCAATTTTCAAGCTAATGTTAAACCTGTGCGACAGTGAGCTTGACATTAAAAATCATATAATTCATCGGACATTCTTCTTTGTCTCGCGTGATTCTCTCGTGTATCTCACGTATTTTTTCTTCTTTTTTTTTTACTCTACTATACTATGATGCTACGTTTATAATCATAAATTATTATAATGTGTCTAATGTACACTGCTTTTCCACAGTCACTGTTGCAATGTTTCTTTTTTTTTTTTCCTGTTTTTCATTATTGTTTTTCTTCGTCGTTCTTCAACCACTTATTACTGATACTGCTCGAGGAGAAAAATATTTGACTATTAAGTAGGTACGTACACCTCCTTGTCCGCTTTGTTTTGTCATTACGAAATCGTTTGCAGTAAATGCATTTCACTGCCGTCCTCTTCGTCCTCCTCTTCGTCCTGAGGAGCAAAAAAATCACCGGCCGTGCGTTAATTTATTGCCGTTGATCGAGGAGTTGCTTAGTTTTCTTACTTATCACGCGAAACTTACCTCGTCGAAGCCGAAGCATGTTTCCATCTCTTTGCGGAGACCGGGATCGCCTTGCGATGTTTGACCAGACGACTTGGGTGCCGATTGAATACCATCTTCGACCTTCATCTCTCCCATTATGACTTCCTCCTCTTCGCCGTTTTCACCGACTTCGGTTACGATACCGCTGTCCTGGCCGAGGGGATCTTCCATCATTAGATCACCGTCTTCGTTCGCGACAACGGCCATCTGTGAAAAAGCAATTAATCAGTTTTGCATCCCCTCGATATAATATTGTACATATGTTAAAACGAATTTTTTTCCATTTCGAATACGATAGTATTACCTGCTCGGTTCCTTGATTATCGGCAAGTTGAATGACCTCCAGAACGACGTATTGCTGACCATCGCTTCCCTCGACGGCCATCATATCGTCCTCGTCTTCCTCTTCCTCGTCGTCGTAACCTTTAATTTTAGAAGCTAATTCACCTGGCGTCAAAACATAACACGCGGAGATTAGTCAATGATCTAGATCATATCGTAAGCGTCCTTGTGATTGCGAAATTTCGTTTCAACCGATGCTCGTGACATCCTCCGAGGGACGAAGGTTTTTTGCGGAATTCAACGATTGAATCAATTCATCGAATTGAACGAAGCAGGATTTTTTCAGGATTCGAGAAGGAGTCGCTTACCCGTCATGACTTCGACTCTCTGACCGTCGATAATCTGGATCTTCTTCTGCCGGCCGATCTTGAGAGCTTGCTGTTTCTCCTGTAGTGACGACTCCGGATCGTGCACGGCCATGTGACGAATGAGATTGCCTTTGTGCCTGAATGCTCTCTCGCACTCGGGACACTGATGAGTCTTCTCCTGTGGCGGTGGCGGAACGTACGTCGGATTGTGGTAGAGATTGCAGTGGCGTTTCAGCAACTGCTTCTGTCTGAAAGACTGATAACAGTGGTCGCACTGGTATGGTTTTTGGTCCGTGTGTATGAGCATATGACTCTCGAGGTGACGGGCCGATATTGACGCGTACGGACAGAGATCGCACTTGTAGCATTTTTCGCCCTCGTGTGTCTTGCTGTGAAGCTTGTAACTGTACCTGAAGATGAAAAAAAACATAGGTAAATACGATGGCAATGTTTGGAAAGCCAATGTAAGTTGAAGACAGAACATTCGGATAAAAGGAAAGAAGAAGTATACCGAATGGGCAAAGGCTCACCTGTCGGGGAATGTCTTGCCACACCGCTTGCACTTCAGAGGTTTGTCGGAAGTATGAAGCTTCTGGACGTGAATCCTGAGATCAGTCTTCCTACCGCATGTCGTTGGACAGAGCTCGCATTGAAACACCGGCTTGTCCCCCACTGCGCGATAGAAGCACAAAAAAAGAAACGAGCGAAGCTCGTAAGAAACGTAACGATAATGGCGAGATGATTGATCCTCAAACAATGTTTATTCTCACTTTTCTTACTCACCGTTGTGAACAAGCTTGTGAGCTTTGAGACTGTTGGATTGGGTGAAGCGGGCGTTGCATATATCGCACTCGTACGGTTTTTCACCGGTGTGGATACGCAAGTGACGCTTCAGTTTGAATGTATCCGGACTGGCGTAGGTACAATGAGGACACTGAGACAAGCGAGATTTCGTCGTGAATCATTTGCATCGTCGATTTTATTGAAGAAACTTTCGTGCGCGAGACGAGAAACAAAGCTACGAATCATACCTGATAGGGACGCTCCCCCGTGTGACATCTTATGTGCCGTTTTAGTTTCGACAGTTCCACCGACGCGTAATCGCACTCGTGACACTTGTGCGGTTTTTCGTGGGTATGCCGATACCGCACGTGTCGCACCAGCTCGCCGGATGTCGTGAACGCGCTCTCGCAAAATTTGCAATGATGCGGCTTCGTGCCCGTGTGTGTGTTTACGTGATTCTGTAACGACGCGAGCGTCTTGAATCCTCTTTCGCATACGCTGCACTTGTGCGGCCTTTCCTCGGAGTGTGATTTCATATGGCGCGACAGTAGATATCTCTTCGGACTCGTGTAATTGCAGTAATTGCACATGTGCGCTTGGGCGACGGTTTGAGATTTCTTCGGCAAGAATTTAACGATTTTCGTCTTGTCGTCCTCGGCCTCATATTCCGTCGCGCCGTCGTTGTCCTCGTTGTCCTCGAAGTCGTATACCGTTAGATCCTGATCGCCCTCGCCCTCCTCGCCGTCGCCGACCTCGCCGTCCATCGTTCGGCCTTCCTTCTCCTCGGCATCGGGCTGTTGAACTATCAGAACGTAGCTCACCTCGCCGGGATGCGTGTCCGACGGTACTATCGTTACCGTCTGATAAGCGTCTCCCGAATTAAGAACCACTTGATTATTTTCGGAGCCATGACCCTTGTGGCAAATGAAAACGATAAAATTAATAACTCAAATAACCGGTAGACGAGGAGTGTCGAATGTGGAAGAATAATACTCACTTCTTCGTCGCCTTCGACGTTTTCCAACTCTTCAATTTCGTGATATTGCTCCTCTGAGACAACTTCGCCTTCGGCTTGGGCGTCCGTGTCCTCTACTTCTTGAATCTGCACCTGAGTCATTACAGGAGCGTCTTCCCCGCTAGCCTGGTAGTAATACTGGCCAGCTTGATCTACAAAGTACGTTCCACCCTCCTCTCCGCCCGAAAGGCCTTCCACTTGCTGCACTGCGAATCGCGGATAGCACCATAAATTACGATAATTCACAAAATTCCAATTTTTTTTTGCAGTAAAAAACTTTTGTATACTAACGTTGTACATGTTGCAACTGCTCTCCCTGACCGCCTTCGATCTCTTTATTGAAGGTCTCTAGATAGGTCTGTATCTCCGTTACAGATTCCTGACCCTCCTCTAGCTTTATAGTCGCTACGTTAGCCGACATGGTGAAACCATTAAATTACAGACGTTTACGATTTTCTACAAGAATTCCTGTAACATAAATAAGCAACATTCGTTGTACGTCGCTGCGATCCTCTCTCTTTCCGGAAGAATATAGTCGAAACGCGATAATCGAACTACGATATTCCTCCGTCGCGTACCGTTTAAAACAGGCAATAACGTTGAGATTACGCGCATTCCGGTAGTGTGTTTGAAAACAAAATCAATATGGAAATACGAGGGAAGCGTGAGATTGACATTAGACCGAAGGCAGGCTCCGCTGAATTGTCGTTGTTAGTAAAGACAATCTAGCGGATATAATTTTAGACGACGAGGAACACACGATGAAGCTTCCTCTGGGAATGGCTTCGACAAGCGAGATGAGGACGCGAAGGAGAGACAGGCAGGGGCACTGGGTGAAGCAAAGTTTACTGCGCTCAGGCAAGGACGACGCCATGAGGGGTATATCGACGTTCGAACGTAGGTGTTGTCGAGCGCGTGTAGCGGGCCGTCGGCGATGGCTCAGGTAGCCGAATACGCGGTCGTGTTTTACCAAGGCGCCGAGGCCCCAGGAGCCGCGCATTCTGTCGGGAAGCTTCTAAGACAACGCGGGTGCTTTCGATTTCAGGACACAGGGGGCATTAACGACAAAAATTTCACAAAATTATCACTGTCGGCGCTGTCATCAATATGGAGGACGCAGGCGAAACGGGTAGCTTGGCTCGTTCCGTGTACCGTATCCGCGATGCGACTCCGCGCATCAGACTCACCTCGATTAGGCCCGTTAAAGAGCCACCGAACGGCTCGGAAACACTCGTTACACAAGGAATTTCACACTTTCGACGCCACGAAATACCATTCGCGCACTATAAACGCGTCGTAAATTCGGTTAAACAGCCGAAAATTTAATCGCTTACCTCGTTTATTCGTGTGAGGGCGTTGTGTAAGAGGCGCCCAGGCCCCCCAATATGGCCGCGATCGAACTGCGAAAGTTCAAAATGCTGCGCACCCACTGTTGCGCAGTGGCCACGCGTCTCTTCTACTTCGCCGTGTTTACACCACGCGATTTTACCAGCATAAGCATCGTACGAATTTCCGGGCGCGCAGACGTTCGTCACCGATCCTCGATATCGCCCCTCTAATCCATTGGGTCTTACGCGATTAATGAAAAAAGTTCTTATTTTCTTCGTTTGCTATTCCGGCATATCGCGTATACGCGCGTTTCGGCGAAGGCGTCGCCAACCGTGAACCCTTCAGAAATAGCTCGAGCAGTAAAGAAATTTTATCGACACGAGCGAAATGTGGGGGACGCGCGTCGATTACAGAGGACGCCGCGTGCAGCAAGCGCTACCTCCACTACTGCTCTTGGCTTGGAAAAAATGACGCCACATGAAAAGGGCGGGAAACCATAGCTGTAGTTCTATTGGAGGGGGAAAAGAACTCCCCTGTTCGTGGAATCATTATCCCCACTGCTTTTTCGTAAGGGCAGAATGTTTTTCCCTTCCCGTCCCTTTTCCAAGGGATTTTTTTACGTATATCCAACTCCTTCAATATTTTAACACGCATCAACATCTTTTTTTTTTTTCTTTTATTAGCGCTCCATCGCCTTCATATAGATTTCGAATATAACGTAGTGTATAACATACACAAAATAATATAAAGCGCACAGTAGGTCTCATATAGGCCGAGGGCATCATAACGAATCATAAATAATTTCAATTATAAAATATATCTCTATATGTGCATTTTTGCTTCATTTTTTCTTCAAAACGGAATAACAGGGATCTCTCGAACTCGGATGATGATCGGTCGATGCTGAAGTATCGTAAAGATCATTAGTTGAAGAATTACATACGACTCACGATGAATACATTGTATCGGCGTTATCAGCACCGCGAATAATTTTAGTCTCTCCCATACGCGGAGAAATATTTCCTTCGCTTCGCGAAACTTCGAAACGCGTTTGTTTTTTTCTTTTTGTCACCAATCATCACATGCACAAGAATAAATAGGCACTTTGAAACAGAGAGACGATCGCCCACACACGCTTGTGCACGTCATTTGACTTTGGGTAACGGTACATGTTAGTATGGGGAATACATACAAAAGCTTACAAAAATATGTTCAAGCTGTTTTCAAAGTCTACCGGCGGTCCTCGACCGCGTTTCGATCGGTAAGATTTAACGTTCATCACGGAGGCGTTTATTAGACAAATGTTGTTCGATCTCGTGGATGATGCTGCTGCGCTGTGAGGCTTTGTTTTTTTTTTACTTTGTGACGATTAACATTCTTTACGAGTACAAAAACACGGTGATACAAACTCGAAACGGATTCTTCCCTTGAACAGCTCGCGAATAAAAACAAAAACCAGGAATGATTGAGGAATTCGAGGAGATATTTACATGTCCTTTGTGTAGAAAACGACTTCACCTTCTCCCATTGAATGTGCTATTATCGGCGTTGCTAGTCTTCGATTCTTCTCGGCCCTTCTCGAAAACTAGCAACCGCACGCGGCCCTATGCTATCCCCGATGATAATGACAACTCTGTTCCTCGGCAAGATCGTGGATGTCGGTCTTCACGAGGTAAACGATCGCAACCGCCGCCAGGAGGGTTATCAGGATCGATACGAGCAGCCAGTGCTTCATCGTCGCGAGTTCCTTGTGAAGCTTGCCGTGACTCTCTTCCAATTGATTGATCTTCGTAAAAACCGTATCAATTGAACGGTCGTTGCCAGATTTACCGGATGGCGATAGAATCGAAGTCGTCTCGGTCATTCCATCGCGGCACCAGACGCGATGTTCCTCCGCCGCTTTGCCACCGGTCTGGAAAATATTAAAGTTGGTGATAAAAATTTCGTCGACATCGTGCAGTCGAAGAGTGCACCGATGCGACGCGTACCTTCCAAAATTCAGCAAGCTCTTCCGCGGTCATTTGCGGATCCTTCATGGGAACGCACATGACTAGAAATTTGTTCTGCAAGAGTGTGCGTAAGTTGTAGCCCGGCTGAAGAGTAACTGTTACGTTGACCTGCTGTGCGGGCATCAGCGTCCCTGTGCTTTTGCGTACTCGAAATTTCTCCGGTGCTGTTGTTTTAATCTGCAATCGCAGTTTCGTGAATTCATTAGTTCCACAGTCGTGTTGGAAATTAGACGCGAATCATTAATCACGTGGCTTTTCATACTTTGTAAGACAGATGCTTATCGGACGTCAGATTTTTCAGTGTTATCGTTCCGACGGTTTCAGTTCCCACCTTCACCATCGAAATCATGTCGGGCCATATTTCCAGCACTGAAAATACGACGCAGAAACTCGATAAAATTCTTCATTGTTCAAACACATAAACATCGTCGGCTGGTCCGTTACTCACGTGATTCGCCGTTGTTTTGTTCGCCGAAGCTCGTGGCGGGCTCCTCGGTCAGAGGCGAGCTTTCGAAGTGAACTTTCTTGTTCTCGGCTTGGCCATTGACCATCGTATTTCCCGCTCTTACCTCGGACACGAAAGTGAACGTGTAATCGTTCGTGCCACCCCAAGCCCGCAAAATATCGTTCGGATCAACGAATTCTTTGAGCGTAGTTTTGTTAACGAATTTAATTTTTGGAATAGCTTTGGCAGGTAGCCAGGACTTAATTATCTTAAAAGCTGCATTCAGGACCCACGGCATCTCCAGTATTATAATGTAGTTCAAGAAGTTTGGATAGTAGTCTTTGAACAGACCTATTAGATACTTCGTTAATTCCATATCCATATTGGATAGGCCGGCATCGACCATATCGAAAAACAACGATATTTGATTGCCATTTCCCTCTCTGCGAATAGAGTATTTATTACATTTTTTTTTTTTTAATCAATGGATACAGAATTCTTCTGCCCTTTGGCCGTGACTCCACCCTCACCTTTGCAATCTTTCGAACCAATAAATAATGCATCTCTGAAGCTCAGCAAAATCCCTGGCCCCTTTGACGTGGAGTTTGGACTTTATCACGAACAGCGTCCTTCCATCCTTGTCTCTTCCATAACCAAAGAACACACCGTCCTCGAGATATTCTCGCTTGACAGTATCCTCAGTGATATCTGCAATAAAAAATCTAGACATTGACTTGTCTCCCGGCAAGAATGACTCGGATGATCGGCTAGTTTTTTGCTTTCATCATCTTTTTTAGCTTAGTTGATATATCCGTACCATTGGCACCAACTTTTTTTCTCCACTCGCAGCTCGTCCAGAGCATATTAACGGATTCTTGAACATTGAAATCGTTGTGCTCTAAAAACTTCTTGAGCCATTCGTCGTTGGTCTTGATCTTAGTTATGTCATCAGGATGAAAGGCATCTACGATCGTGTGAAAAAAATGTTAATAAGTTTGTACATGCAATTGAAAAGTCTCAATTAATGTAATTGATGCATGAGCTCGGCATTACGGCGGAATGACATTAGAATTTACGTTGAGTGACTTATAGCAATAGCAATAAAACAGCCTGACAATCAAGGACAATTGAACGTTTGAATATTCAATGACGCTGCTCCCATTGACCTTTGAACACGGACAATGGAATATAAAAGAGCTCGATGCCAAAATCTCTACGACCTTTAGTTTCAAGCTAATGTATCACAAAATTCTTCATGATACATTGATTTTGACAATTTCAACGAATTCTCGATACGACGGTTAATTATCGAAAAAAAAAAAAAGAAATCTTCCAGATTCGTCCTTACTTGTTTCATCCTCGAGCCTCTTCAGGAACCTTTCTCTCAATTCCCCAATCTGTTGTTGCACTTCCATCGTTTTCCGATTTAACCGAATTCTTCAGCGATGACACTTTGACCGGCACTGAGCGACTGCGAACCGGGGGAGGAGGGGCGGTCAGATAACAGAAATTGATAAATATATACGCATAATTTATTGTGCGAAAGAGATCTGTCCGACGGTCTATTGGGCGCGAGGTACGAAGCTCATACCGGTCCAATTTCACTTTTCGACCCTTCGCAACTAAAATTTCCGGCTCGATTGATCGGCGAATTTCTCGTATCAGCGATTCCTACGGTCCTCGTCATACGGAGGCACGAGTAACTTTACGTAGTTTCAAGTGTTTGGCACATTCCTGGGTCACACACTGATCAGGCGCAGGTGGAACTTATCACAATAATGTTGAAAACTACAAAGTACACTGGGTTCAATTTGCGAAGCAATACGTTTCCGACGGAAGGAAAGAAAAAAAAAATCCAGCGTCTCCAGCCAATCGCAACGACGATTTCATTTTCTTTCGTCGCCGAAAGATTCGCGCTCAACGATTGGCTCATTTTCGTTGATAGATCGCGACATCTGCCGTCGCGACGATTAGTCGAATCTCCGTTGAGTTCGCCGTCTTACCGACTTCGGCAATATTACCGTGTCGATGCCCGTCGTCTAAAATAATAACCTTTCCCACATTTTACTCATTGGAGACGGTATGTGTTTGATGAAAGAATCCAATATTTATCGCGTAATCCTAGCTTTATTAATGTTTCGCTGTGCAACAAACGACAGACGTTGAAACGACGAATCTCCGCGACGCAATATTTATTGTCGATTAACAATGAGATATTAAAATAATCGTGTTACAAGTGAAGAGCGCGGACCGTGGTGAACCGACGGGCGAACTTTCGCACCGCACGTCACGTCGTTGAAGTTACAATCAGTCTTTTTCTTCTGTTGCAGTTTCTCCAACTAAGGACGAAAAATGTCGATCCGCCCAGTTTATAGGCCGACGATCGTCAAGAAGAGAACAAAGAAGTTCATAAGGCATCAGAGCGATCGTTATGATAAACTCAAGGTAAATATATAACCTGTGCGTAGCGAAGTAAACAACTTTGACAAAAGCGCTCTTCGTCGCTACAATCACATCGTGCTCTCGTTCTATCACCAGAATTTACAAAATGGGATACACATTTATTTGTTTATTGCAGCGCAACTGGCGTAAGCCCAAGGGTATCGACAACAGAGTGCGCAGGCGTTTCAAGGGTCAGTTCTTGATGCCCAACATTGGTTACGGAAGCAACAAGAAGACCCGTCACATGTTGCCGACCGGCTTCCGCAAGGTTCTCGTGCACAACGTTAAGGAATTGGAAGTTCTCATGATGCAGAATCGCAAATTCTGCGCGGAAATCGCTCACGCCGTAAGCAGCAAGAAGCGCAAGGCCATAGTCGAACGGGCCCAGCAACTCTCCATTCGCGTGACGAACGCCAACGCTCGTCTACGCTCCGAAGAGAACGAATAAACTGGGAGATTTGTACTATAAATAAAATAAAATTCAAAAAAACACAAAAACTAATTTGTCTTTCAAATTAGTTCCCGTAAACGCGATCTGACTGCCGAGGTCAAAATTTATCGGGACGACGAATCTTCCGTGCAAATGTTACAGTTCCGGAATTACCGAGATACTTATCGCGATCGCTCGGCGATGTAAGCGTGCTCGGCAATGCCCCGAATTTTTTCTGTAACTCCGATCTTTCGCGATAATTTCTATAATTCAAGCTGAATAATCAATTGCGCGGGTCGAAGCTCCGGTTATTGCCGCGACTTTTTCTTCACCGTACGAACGGTCGGTCGTTAAAGATCTTATCCATACACGCGCATCTGACAACGCGACGTTAGATACGAATTTATTCAACGGTCCCCGATGTATAGAACGATGAGGAGAAAAAGTAGTAAATTAGAAGTTTTGATCGGTTGAATTATTTAATGTTCGCTTTATGATCTTTCTGGCCTCTTTCTCGGAACTCGGAACAATAAAAGTCGCGAAGGAGTAGAAAATCCGAAGGGGGTAGCCACCCCGTTGCGTGTCGAGCGTTGGCTGACCCATGCTAGAGATTATCGACCCTGCTTGACCGTCTTAACTTATCCCGTACGCCAGGCTTGTGCCATGCTTCGTCTTCAAAAGCTATGCGGCCTCTGTTTAGCATATTTCCCTACCGTTCATCGAAGCCAACGTACAACGTAGAATTTCTATGACACGATTTCCATCTGCTATGTCCGGCGATGTACCGCAATGATTTTATTGTCACAATATATTCTATAAAACAACAAAAAATCGGACGCATTACAGTTATAGAGCTGCGTGCGCTTTATGATTTTTATTTAATTCGACCCCGGCGAGGTTCTCGTTTAACAATAAAAAAAAATTGTATCTAAAATCTGAAATAGCGAGGAGGCATCGAAGCGATGCGGCGTCACGTAGAATTATCGCCTACCAGGATCGTTTCCCAAAATCATTAGCATTTCCTAGCACGCCATGACATCATTGGTACTATGGAAGCTCGTTAGTTGAAATTGTACATGGTGACAAAATTACAGTAAATTGAAAAGGACGAAGAATTAATTGTCGTATTTGTCCATAATCGCGCGTACCGCGAGGACGTTGTTCAAGGATAAACGAATTCGAAGGGATGACTTTAATGCCAGAGAACGAAGAAAGTTCGATCCCGAAATAGCATTCGAGGATATACATTATATGCGCTCGGACCCACTTGGAGAATCCACAAGGTGGTGGCTATCACGCCGCAGGGCTGATATGTAGAGCATACGATTCACGGGTGTGCGAATGGACAGAGAAATATCTACATAATACGCGCGTGGTGACGCTCCACCGCGAAGCCTCAGTGCGATATGGAATAGCGAGTATCGAACAATTGTTGCGAATATTCTCAGCGCGGATGGTCCCGCGCGTGATTAATTGCCGATCGATACCGATGAAAAGATGATTACAGTGCGAATCTTTCGTCGCTTGAATTATAGTACTCTCCTTGAAACGACACATCAGCGGCATACGTTTAGAAAAGATTAATTAGAAGGCTGGAGGACGCGACGAAGCACCATCGGGCAACTGTTACAAAGTACCTATGGCACTCTTGTCCGGCGTACGTGCCGTGTGAACGATATAGTTAGTACAAAGCGATGTCCGAGAAGCACGGTGTGTAGATCCGCCGACACCCTCGACGTGGTCAGTGCTTGAGCGCAGTCCGAGAAGCGCGGACCGGCTTGCCGCTTAATCTACGAGCTGCGATCAGTGAAATCGTCGAGGACTCTTTTCTTCATCGATCCAAGCCTCCGGTGGTGAAAACAGGAGGCTTGGCTTTAATTAAACCAAAGAAAAAGTATATTTCATTAGTTTACATAACTTCAATGAAACCGTAAACGTTTATGTATGCATACGCAGATTTCGAAAAAAATCTGATGGGAACGTAAAAGCTTTGTGAACAAGTGCCGAAGTATTTTTCAGTGAACTTGACAAAGTCTGCAATTCTTCGTGTGAGTTTCAACTTCGATTGTAGCAAAACTACATATTATTTCTTAATCGGTTAATTTCCGTGAACTCTACACTATACGAACAGCGATAATCGGTAGAATAGCGATTGAAACTTTTCCCGGTTTCTTTGCATCAGCGAATCAACGGGTCGACCGATTCACTGTAAGACAGATGAGTTTTGATGTATCTTTCACGATAATCGATCATTTTGAGTTCGCGAAAAAAATTTAAAAAAAAACAACTCTAGATTGCACATTTAGTATTTCTGAAAAATGGAATAGTCTGTCGAGTCTCGCTTCGATTGTGTCGAGTTGTGAACAAACGTTCTTTTGTCGAATGAATAATAAATAGAGATTAACCGGTATAGTTGGAAGTGGAACGGGTATAGACGTTAACTTACTGAACCCTCGTATTATCGCACCAAAAAAATCGATCATTCGCCTACTAAGTGAAACTTCCTATGACGCTCGCTGAAATGTGCCTCCATTAATTTCGAACTTCTATAAAGAATTGACGAGCGCACGTAGAGGTAGAAGAAGTATAAGCGAACGTGACAAAGCGAAAGTAGCAAAAGCGCGAAAATTATAGCTGTCGGGACTAGGAAGCGGAACCGTGCGAAATTCCATCGCACCGGTGTAGGTATCGTCACTTTATTGCAAACACCAGTCGCGTTATATTTCAACGCAGGAATAAAATACGATGGATCGCGCGTGGATTTCGGACGGTTCGCGATTCGCTTCGAACAGATTCGTCGCGGCTTCCTGAATCCTCTAACAATGTAAATTTTGTTTTATTGCTCAATCGCAGGCATCTTTCGGCGAAATAGGCGCGCGGCACACATTCGTCGAAACTTTACATATTCCAGCATACATACATACGTAGGTAAAATAATGAGTCTACAATAACGTTGAGGGGGTTTTCACGCAATCCATTACGGTTCAGTGGCCCCCTCGAGTGCACTCAGGTGTGGTCTTTGTTGCGTTTTCCTGTGCAAGCCCGGAAATGTCCGGAACGAACGAGCGAGTGAGACCCCCTGGCTCTGTGGCGTCGGGCAATACCGGCACAGCTTGCTACCAACACGAATCAGGTCGCAAATTATCGTACCATTATTCCATAGTGCAAACATTTTTTCCAGATATTGCATGATTTTACGAGCCTTGCGAGGATCCGTTCTAAGATGCAGTTATTGCCGCTGTGCGCGAGTATTCTCGTTATCGGTAAGTTCACTGTGCCGCGCGCGACGAGCCGTTCGACGTATCGATAAGATCGTTCGAGCGTAAAAATAATGAAAACGAAAACAACATTTTTGAAGCAGCTAGCGTCGTCGGTGAGATCGTGGCTCAGGCGAGCATAGCTCGCATATCTCGATGCTCGAGAGAGGATCACCACAAATGTATCGTTCTCGCAGACCCTCTGCTGAAAGACCCTCATCTGATATTCCCGGATAATATGAAGGACATTGATATGGTCTGCCGGTACGATGCGACAGTCCTTGTTAATAATTAACTAACCCGACAGGTCGAAAGTAAAGTATATCGTTCTTTGTGTGGCAATAGGACTTGGTCGAGTTTTGTCGACTGTATAAAGCGCTACATCGACGGCTGCTTTTCCAAACAAAGACAGGAACAATTTAATTCCGCGGTCGAGGTTCCCATTGCTTCGGTTCATCAGATGTGTTCGGTCTCGACTTATCAGGCTGGTAAATCTTAATCTGTGAAAATCTTACCAACGACACGGTCCGCGACGTCGAGTGTCATTGAATATCCGTAACTTTCCTCAGAGTATCTGCAGTACGCGAGTTGTCTGAAGACTACCGTGATCGATGCGGAACACTGTGGCAATCAGTACGCGGCTCTCGTTGACGAAGTCTCGAAGGGCGAAATGGCGCGAACGAGTCTTTGCTGGTGAGTCGAAAAGTCCGACGTAACTTTCACTTTTAATTCACACTTTCATTGATTCTCTGTGCATCACTTTGGTTTTTGTGCAGTTCGCACTATCACTTTCGATCGTGCGTCATACTCGAGACAAAGAAAAAATGCGACGGCAGTCAATCGGGCGGTGCTGCGGCAAGATTTTCGCGACAGGTGTTGGATAAAGCTCTGAGCTTTCTGCAGGATCAATGCCAGAATTACATGTAAGCACCGACGACTGGTTTATTTATTCATCGGTCGCCGCTTCGATTCTTTCGACAGTTCTATAATTCACGCCTCTGTCGTTCGTTGTGCAGACCGAATAACGCCGATTGCCCGAATGCGGTCACGGATTCGTCTTTAGCTCTGGCGGTGAGTCCTCTCGACGACGATTCCGTCGGCGATCCGGAGAGCAAAGCGAGACCCTACTCGAGGACCGCTTCCACGGACAATTATTCCGGGCAAGCGAGTACCTTTTACGGAACGAGCACGAATACCGCACATCCGTCGTCGTTCCGAAGCACCGGTCGGGCTCTCAATATATTCCCAAGTGAGTCAAAAAATACGCAACGACGATACATCGACCGATTTAGCGACTTTTCTTTTCCTTGGCTAGCACTATGAAACGACCTCGCGTAGTTTTTGGATTTTAACAGTTCCATCGCGATCGAGATTATCTCCAGAATTTTATTTTGCCTTCCTATGTAAAAAATTGTCTTACATTACGATTGTGTTTTTGCTATGCATTATGTTACTCCATATATTAATATTTTTATTTCGTCCTTATCTCCGTAACGAAATAAAACGAAGAAGATGACAGCAAAATGTCAATACGGAAAAAAGTGATTAATATGGTAATTACGATTAAAAAAGTGTTGAAAAATAATTATACACAATACGAAATAAATACTGATGTAAGACGATTCTATGCACAGGAGAAAGAAAATGAAATTCTGGGGGCAATCGCGATCGAGATCGAAATGTAAGAAAAAAAAAATTTCGATTTCGTTCCAAACCAGCAGTCGGTGAAAGGAAAGAATTCAGGAAATATATGTTACCGATGGTATTCGTAATAATTGCGAGATGTAGATTGCGTTTTCATACTTCGCGATTAATTGCAAGCTCAAGAAACGGACAACGATAATTACGATAACAAGGCTGCCCCCACGCGGCTCTCGACGGATATCGGAAGTCAGAGAAGCTCGACTCCCCACGAGGAAGCGACTTCCACTTCAAAGACCATCGCCGAAACTGAACGAAAGATCCAAGTCGAAGAAACTAGCAACACCCCCGTTGAACCGCACGAAGAGCCGGGTACGACGAATAAAATTTATTTCTCATTATTCGATCGTCGTTATCAGCCTACTTAATTCCGGCAATAATATTTAACAGCGGTCGTTGTAACGCAGCGTCCGTCGAACTACGGAAGAGGAATGTCCTGGACATCGCCGACGGCCGCCAAGCCGTCGACGGAAATCCCCGCTTGGGCGACGAGCACTTGGCTCACTTCGAATCAGGTGAAAAATCGAGAACAATAGGAAGTATTTCTATTCTTCGGAACGATTCGGTTGATCATACGAGAACCTACTTGCAGATGCCGGCGACCGGCGACGCGTGGTATCCAGCAGCCGGGAGTTTCGGGGGTAACCACATCGACGAGCCGAATCAGCAAGGATTATCGAACAATGGGCAGCCGCGTTTGAGATCGGAGTTAATTTGTCTTGTTGTTCTATCCATTGTCTTCTATTTATTGTAAAACTAAAAGAAATAAGATAATAAAGCAGGAGCATCGCGAATTTAATTGGCATGGCATCGTGACAGAAGAGAAATATACGGGCAAAGCAATACACTTATTCAATAAATTCGAAAAAAAATGTCCAAATAAATTATTCAACGTGAAGTATCGTTCGTCCTCGAATTCGGAATCTCGTTAGTAGATATATATATATTTTTTTTTGTAGGCGCTTAGATACGCAAAGTGTATATCTTCTACTAGATAGTATGCATCTACATAGGTCCGCCATAATTATATTAACGATGTATATGACGTTGAATGTCGTCGCTGTTAATAATTACCGATCTCCATGGGATATTGGTAAATGGAATTTTGTTTATTATGCTATTATATAACAAATAACAATATTAATCACAAACTTTAAACTATATGTGTATTTTATTATCTATCTGTGTCCTGCCAGGCATTTTGTGTGTTGTGTATGTATGTGTATGTGCATCTACGAGCCGTTTCGCAGATCGATAGGACGTTTCTGGATAATCGATCATTATTTTCAGGCTAAACAACGCTGCGTTAAATTCAATGTAAGGTTTACGACGTTACATTTCCTCACTAGGGGCGATCGGTAGTGAACGACACAGTATAATGGAAATACTCTTTCTGCACTGTTAAGCAAGTACGAGGCCACAAAATAGTTCTAGGTCTACGGATCTGGAACGATCGCGAAACGGTAATTTGATTCGGTAAAAATATTTCAATGGAAGAGAGACCGCGCATGTATAATACATTAATTTGAAAATAATTATGCTCCCACCGCCCTCCCCCTCGAATTGTCTTTAATACTAAATTGATACTCCTCCTCGGGATCGCTTAATGTGTAGCAATTGAGAAACCCATGAATACCAAATTTGACTCTTGTGCAAGCAAATATGATAATCGAATGCTCGTTCGTCAGTATTACACGGTGAATATTTCCCGGTGTAACTACATAGGACTTTTAGGTATGTATAGAATACAATAAAATACATCGATCCTTAACGAATTATCTTAGCAAGGTGATTCCCTTTTTTTTTCTTTCTTCTTTGACTAGGATTGCTCCTTAGTGAGGTTTATACATATCTCTTAATCTATATACTATCGTCTTGATAACTTCTTTTCGTCTGATATTAGATCTTTATGCTTTTCTTTTTATGTTTATAACGTTATCAGTGTAAAAGTGTAACAGTAGTATTATGTATTAACACGAGTCATGAACAACACGCGCCGTGGCGTTTTCTTTTACTTTTCTTTATCAATTTTCTTTTTTTTTTTTTAGTATATACAATGTATACAATGTGGATGTATGCGCATGTTGAATATAAATACATAACGTGAAATATATCTACGTCGTTTAGTCTGAACTATTAATTGGGCGTATATTTTTCTCTTTAATATGTATATTCTAATCGTGAATATTTTTTTTTTTATTTGTTTCTTTTAGATCATCGATGACTTGAAGCGTCGAAGAAACGCGTGTGAAATCACGAATGTGTTAAGTATGACGAATAATCGAGCTCACTGTTCCTTACCATAAAAAAGTAGTATTTATTATCCATCATATGCTCAACTTTTTCATATACTCGTGGATTATTAGTACATTATTTCACAACGCTTTTTCCTACGTAGATATTTTCTTCTTCACCCCTGTTGACTCACAAGCAAAGGAAACCCACGATTTTCGTTGTGAATGCGTTTCAACCGAGTTAAAGCACAAACTTTGCTGTCGTTGCAGCGAAAAAGAAAAAAACTAGTCGGGACAAATAAGACCGGGGGTAAAAGTAATTAAAAGAAGTTAATATATCCTTTACTTGTAAGCAGTTGTTTTGGCCGCGAACATCTCACCGATCCTCAAATTCGACGTACATAAGTCGTCTCAGTCGTCCCACTCGTCGTCGTCGTCGTCGCTGGTACCGCTGGTCGAATCTTGACTATCGTTGCCAAGGGCGCGCGATCGCTCGGCGAGAGCTCTCGACAAGGCACCCGCCAAGCCTTGAGGCTCCGCGAGAGTATTGGGTTTTGCTTTCGTCGTGACGGGTTTCAACTCAATCCCTTGGCGAATTTGATTGAGAAGATCGTTTCTCTTATCGACAACAGGTGCTGGCTTCGCTTCGGTTTGACTGACTTTCTGTTAGTGTCATTAGAACCAAAAATGCATGAGTCAGGAACATTTGTGAATTGGACGGACAATGAAAAAAGGGTACGTATACGAGAAAGTTTTCTACTACCTTGAGAGTGGTTCCACTCCTGATAGACTCCAAGAGCTTTGGTCTGATGTCAGTGATATCCCCATTGTTGTTGTACGATGCGTCAGCGCTGGCCGACCCAACGTCTTGGAGGCTGAAGTTCGGAAGAGGCGGCGGAGGTGGCGGAGGCACGTTGCTACTCGAATTACTCGTAGACGAACTACCGCGCGCCGGGGGTGGAGGAGGTGGCGGTGGCGGAGGAGGCAATTGTGGCGCGGGAGAGTTGGACGGCGGTGGAGGCCGCGAGGGAAGTGATCTATGAACGGGAGGCGCACTCGGGGGAGCGGGTGGAGCGTTCGTTCTCACAGGTGGTAGCGGTCGAGCGGTTCTCTGTTGATTCTGAAGGAGATCACGAACAGATCTTGCATATATTAACGAAACTCGGCATCCTGTGCCAAGTGAATGATAAGATTCATCTTACGCTATTCGATCCTGGACTCGCGGTGACCGGCACGGTTCTCGCGGGAATCGGCGGAGGGGCGTCCAGTCCCGGCGGCAGAGGAGGAGGCTGGCTGCTACTTTGCGAATTACCCGTTGGTATTATCTCGTTCTGTATCGCTTTCAGGCCTCCGTGGGCCTCGATGAAGTTGTATATAAACTTTCGCGTTCTCTTGCTTCTCAGCTCTTGCTCCGAGACGCCGACTTTGTTAAAGAACTCGGTCAATTGTGAGTCGACGGCATCCAACTCGAGGCCCTTCGTGTTCGCGTTCCATCCCATGTGAGCCAGATGCCTGTAAATTCACAGTTTCATTGGTATCATCTGACTAGACGTGGCTAATCGACGTATCGCTAACGATAGCACGCGTCAAGAGTATAACGATTCTAACCGAAAGTTCGAAGGCTGACCGATATCGGCGGTCGTCAATTTCCTTTTGCCGTCCTTCTTCGCATCTTTCTTCTTCGTTTTGTACATCGAGCTGCTCGAAACGCTGCGATTCACACCGATGCCGGACGGCGAGCCGTTCAGCATGTTGACGTTACTCACGGACGTGAAGTTGAACGTCGACGAGCTGCTCGGACTTTTGCGCGGCAGCGTGACCACGCGATTTTGCGCTTCCATTTCCATTCTCGAGTTCCTCTCTTGGCGCCGTTGCCTGTTGGCATTGAGCTTTCCCAGAAGTGCATTCCTTTTGGATTGATACAATGTCATTGTTATTATTTATACTTATACGCTTCTCGAATTGTTTTCAAGTGAAAAAAATTCTATTTGCACCAACCTCAGAATGAATGCCTCAGTTTCATCAGCAAAATTAAAAGCAGTCATGCATTCCTCTCCCTCAAATGTATGAAAATATGACATAGGCGCATTGTACTCCATGGAGTTGTATACTTCGTGTTCCCAAAGCATGGCGTGTCTTTGCAAACAGTACAGTCTGAGAAAGAAGCTTCTTCTTAGATTGTCTCTTATCAATGTGATAACTCCGGTACTCTTTTTTATCCATTCTCTGTGCAACGGCGGCTCAGTCAGATATAACTGTATCACACCGGCGGCTAGGCACTGTAAAATAAAATGGAACAGTAAGCTGGCAATCCGGAACTGTGGAACCATGCTAAAGATACTTTACAATACCAATTGTTGAAAAAAAAACTTTATACTTCGCTAAGATGATTGTGTAATTTGCCAAAATTTTGGGTAAACAAAATCATTAGAAACAAAAAAAATTTGATCAAAATGAAAAGGACAAGCGGAATGACGTTTATTTTGATGAAAATAAGATTTTTAGACGAAAAATTTGGGTGTAGGTTGATCTATCTAGGTCAGTAGTGGAATGACTCGTTTTATTCTGGTAGCCAGAAATGCTGTTACGCTTAGCTCTCACCTGACAACGATTTCCTATGAGCTTGAAAATCGTCTCATTCTCGTCGCGACTTAGAAGGACCGACCCTCGATTTTCCTTGGCTCCCGTCGACTTCATTTTCTACGCGAAAACTTGCTTCTCCGAGGTTATGTTCATCAGTTTATCTATTCGGGATAACCCACTCAACACATCGCGCAACCGTTCTCGAGCGGACTGTCAAAGTCCCCGTGAAACTTTATCGTAGCCTCGTCGTCTCCTTAGTCATCATTGTATCGCCAAATGCACACTGGCTATCGTGACATTTATCTATAATATCAGCAAACACCACCCACGAAGAACCGTCTGAGCAGGAAACTCGGATGACGGTTGATGACATTTCCGTGCATCCGGTTCAGTGGACCTTGTGTGCCGTCATCCCCCTCATAACCTCACCTTAAAATGACGTTTGGGCGGATGCGCACAAATCGCTTTTTTTTTCTTCTATAATTCACCAACGATCGCAGCTCCTACCGATCAAGCTTATTATCCGATTTATCGATGATTACTTATCGAGATATGTCGCCCTCGAACACATTACGGATTACTTTCGTTGCCGAAGCGTTTGTAGAGATAAAAATTCAATGCGATTGACGAGCGTACGAATGAATACTTCGATTATTCATAATGATGTGACGATCGTGAGAGAATGGATATGCCTATCTAAAATAAATTAATCCTGACTGATCTAAGGCGTGCTGCTATGCCTACTTCACATAGGCGCCCCACAGTGCCCGAGAGTGGCTGAGAGTCCCCATATGTGTACGACTTCTTGATTGTGTGCCACTTTTTCAACGTATACGAAAAGCCTCGGCGTACGATCTCGCGGCTAGTGTTGAAACACACCCTTTGTATATATGTATATATATATCAAACGCGCCATCTGGTGTTTCTATTTTTTTATCGTGTTTGTTAACGCGACACCGCACTCCGCTTACACTATCAAAATACAACACACGTGCGAGATTTATAATTTTGTGTGTGTAGCGTTTCATTTCAATTTATCGTCGGGACAAAGGCACATGGCTATTTGACGAGAAATTCGAATTTATCGGGTTGTTTTTTCGCAGCATAGAAACACTGGGCGGGTAAGTCGAACAATCGTAATGATTACGGCGTCGTGTTTTATTACCGGCTTTTCGATACCGATACGCGCCTATACTTTAACCTTTCGTTGCAATTTTCGTTATTCAGCCAATTCGGACCGTGATTCGAGAAGATAGAAAGAAATTTGTATCACCATGACAACGAGAAGGCCCGTTTCCTGCGGGTTGGATTTTGGCGCCGTGCCTGATTTGAACAACTGCTTGTCCTCATCGGATTCGATGAAGTAAGCACGCACACTACAAGATTCTTCTACGACTGCTGAAATCTTGAACTAATAATATCTTCGTCACAGATTCGATTTTATTTGCGCGCCATTGGTACATCCGCTTTTTAAAAGAGAGTTTGTAACGGGTCCGGCCAAGAATCGTCCAGGTCCTTTTACTCGATCGGATATGATCCTGTGTAGTTCGGGTAAAATTGACTTCATAGTATTTGTCGCATTGATCTATGAAGAGCACTTTTTGGTTGATTCAAATTTGATACAAGCTCATTGCTGTGTTTTTTTCATAGACTGGAACAACCTAGTTATCGGAAAACTGTCTCCCTACATAGACGTCGACTCGCCTTATTCACTAGTTAAGAAGAATAGCGAGCAGACTCTCTATCAGGAGTTGACTCTCGCTTCTCATCTTGGCTTGCCTGCTATCACCTTCAAGCTCAACGGTGGTATCGACGAGAATGCCAATCTAGCTCGAATAATGAATGACAAAATGAGCAAGTCCATGTTTCAGGTATGACAATATCTTGTCTTAAATTTTAGCACATTGTAAAATGAATTTGGTGAAAATTCAATGTACAGATACTGTAAGTTATAATACATAAAATGGTACATTGAATTAAATATACAATTTTTTTACCATTACACCAATTAAGTTACATTTACATTTTTTTAAAGCGTAATGCTTGAAATCGTTTTTGTGCTCGTTACAGATTTGGGTCCAAGTGCCAATGGAGAATCCCGCTAAACGGGCGCTTTTTTACAGAGGCGTCGAGGACGCCGTAGTGGAGAGTCCTTGGGAGTGGTGGAACTCCTTCAGATCGCTGTGCGATTACGACAGAAAACTGGGGGTCGCCCTGATCGTCAGTAACGATCTGCCGGAGCCGGAAGAACTAGAGCGATGGCTCGGAGAGCCGGTGAAATGTCTGATTTTGCCGACCACGATCTTCATTACAAACAAAAAGGGATATCCCGTTTTGAGCAAAGCTCATCAGAACTTGGTGAAGAAATTCTGCACTTTCGACATACAATTCGTGCTTACCGGTGCGAATCGCTATCAGAACATGAGTTACTATCATCACTATCTGGACTACCTGTGGAAGGTACTGTATTCGAATAATACGTTCGTAAATTCGTTCGCTTAGGATCGGCATTGTTAGGAGGTTTAACAAATGTTTACGATTCATTACAGGGTTGTCACAACAGCGGTGCCGTCGAGATGTTCGCTCGAGGATACGAAGATTATTTGCAGTGTCCCTTGCAACCCCTGATGGACAATCTCGAGTCTCAGACTTACGAGGTTTTCGAAAAAGATCCTATCAAGTATTCGGAGTATCAGAACGCCATTCACCGAGCGATTACGTTCATCAGTGGCAGAGCAGGTTTTACGGAACGTCCAATGTAAGCAGCAAACGACCTAAATGAACCGCGGTCTTGTATGATTTATTGTATGTGAGAATTAAGTAAACTGTTCGTTCTGTAGAATCGTGATGATCGTCGGAGCTGGAAGAGGGCCTCTGGTACGCGCCGCTCTCACCGCTTCGAAAATGGCGAAGAAACCTATAAAGGTCTACGCCGTCGAGAAAAATCCAAACGCCGTTCTCACGTGAGTGAACATTCTTCTCGACGAAATTTCCGTCTGAGTGATTAATCTTTACGATAATTCGCGCCCAGTCTGCAGGCTCTCGGAAACGAGATGTGGGGAAACAAAGTTACGGTCGTATCGTGCGACATGAGAGAATGGCAGGCGCCCGAAAAAGCTGATATACTAGTGTCCGAATTGCTGGGTTCGTTCGGAGACAATGAATTGTCTCCGGAGTGTTTGGACGGAGTTCAGCGTTTCTTGAAAGGTAAGCGAACGATTTCTTTTTCACCGCGACCATCGATAAATCTCACTGAATCGACGTGAATTTAACAGATGACGGTGTAAGCATACCGAGATCGTATACGTCTTACATTAGTCCAATTCAATCGTCGAAACTCTACAACGAGGTTACACAGTCCAGAGAGAAAGACAAGAGTCCTTTGGCTCATTTCGAGACACCGTACGTCGTTCATCTGCAGAATAAATACGTCATAGCAAAACCCCAGCCGCTGTTTACCTTCGAGCATCCGAACCGAGGTACGCAAATAGAGCGATCGTCTTTTCCTAGTGCAACTGGATGAGTCTCCGACTTTTTCCACTCTTTTTGTTCCAGACGAACCGATCGATAACTCGAGATATGAGGTGAGGAAATTCCATGTCCCGCAGAACGCTGTGCTGCACGGATTTGCCGGGTATTTCGACGCCGTATTGTTCGACAGCATTCGATTGAGCATAGAGCCGAATACACACAGCCCCGGAATGTTCAGCTGGTTCCCGATATTTTTTCCAATCAAGGTTCGTCTCGTTGACGATATGAAACGATTTGCGAACGTTATCGATATCACGTTTATACACTGATTTATCCGATCCGTAGGAACCGATGCATCTCAAAGCCGGAGACGAGCTGATTGTGCACTTCTGGCGAAGATGCAACACGAAGAATGTGTGGTACGAGTGGTGCGTGAGCAAGCCGACTCCGGGAGCCATTCACAATCCAAACGGCAGATCTTACACGATTGGTCTATAATTTTAACGCTATTCCGAACTATGATTGATAAACTGTCGACGTTTCTTCTTCTGCAGTATTAATTGAGTAACATCGACTCGCCATACAAAAAAACAATATTCTCTTGATCGATTGTCGACCTCGCACTGCGCACAGCAGCAACAACGCCGAGAAGCTACTGTGAATTATCATTATAGAATAAAACTTTGTGATACCTACGAGGAAAAGTCGTCATTCATGAAATAACGACAGGATCCGTAGAAAAAGTCTCGCGAAAATTGTAAATTTGTCACGTTTTAATGCGTGTCGATACGGAAGAGATCGAATGAATCTCGAACATCCGTGTCGATTCGCAACCACAAACTCGTCCGCTATCATCGTTTATTTTAATGAGGTCGGGGATGCAATTTTTTCGCTATATATCTTTGTCGAATGTTCGGTACAACTCGCACAGAATTTTTTTTCAATTCTCGTTTATATTCGGAAATCGGGGGCGACGTCGCGGAAATATTTGTACTTCAATATTTTCGCAATGGATATGTTTTCAGGAAACAATCGGTTCAAAAATCCCAATTTTTTACCATAAATAGTTGAAAAATCGTACAATTTTTGGAAGTTTTCCAATAAGTTCAATTCCGGCGAAAAACACAGATTTCTAAGCCAATGACGTTAGAATTAATGTTTTAATTTGTTTTGCAATCTATGCGAGTTTTTCAACGAGACAGCAAGCAAGTCTCGGGGTTTGTAACTTCTATGGTCGAGATGTATATTGTCCTCGTGTCTCGTTGATTGCCCATAATACTCTGTTTGTATAGGACTCGAGGGTCAACGGAGAGTTTTTCATTATTGATAAGACGAATTACGCATTATCTGTTTCGGAAAGATATGTTTCGACTTATTGACCTCACGTGATCGTAAGAGCGTTGTGACCTCGATGTATCTTTCACGCGAGTTTGAGATTTCGCGTTGAAAAAAAAACCCAATATTCGCTACCAAGTCGCAAAATAGACTCAAATTACTCGTTGCAAATTTGCGTGAAAAGTGAAAAGTTCTCTGGAACATCGGAGATAGAAAGAAAAAAATTTTCGAGTGCAATTAAAATCAGCAAATTGGAAAATCCGAACACTTTTGAGTTTGGTGCGCTTACAGATAATTCGAACGATAAGAGGGGTCGATGACGACACCGCGCGCGTGAGATCGGGGGACTAGTTACGTTCGCTCGTGAACTTTACATCATTCGCTTGGCTCACGGCGTTCTGTGAGTACGGCGTGTTTCGTCTGCTACAAAATAACGTGCATACCGTCACGAAAGAGAACTCGCTAGGCGAACCGAGTGATTGGAAAATTTTTCTTTAGTTTGGCGCTTTAGAATGTCGCGACTGGTAATTCAAGTGGTGAGGACCACGTTCAGGACGATAACGGGAACGCAGAGCACGAAAATCCTTGCGGCAGCCGGCCCTGCGAGATCATCGTTTTTTCATGTACGGTCGATCGGTAGCACAGGAGCCGCCAGAGCGGCGGGTAAGTTTAATTCACGTTCAAATAGAAATAAAATTCAAATCCCATTACAGATCGTTAAACTCAAGAAATTCAATGTTCTTTTCAGAGAGATGGTACACGGACAAACACGAATGGGTCCAAGTTAACGGAAAGATTGGTACAGTCGGAATCTCGGACTACGCTCAGGAAGCACTGGGGGATGTGGTTTTCGCTCAACTTCCGGACGTCGGATCTACGATACAGAAAGAAGGTGCGTTTGCGACGAGTTCCCGTATCCGACTGAACTATTTACAAATTTTCAAATAACTATTTTTCTATCAATTCAACAGAGGAATGCGGAGCCCTGGAATCGGTAAAAGCGGCTTCCGAGATAATAAGTCCAGTGAGCGGCAAAGTCGTCGAGGCGAATGAGGCGGTGGTCAGCAAGCCCGGTCTCGTCAATTCGTCGTGCTACGAGGAAGGCTGGTTATTCAAGGTCGAATTGGAGAAACCCGAAGAGATAAAGAGTCTCATGGACGAAAAATCGTACGGCGAGTACCTGAAGACCGATCCGCACTAATAAACGGCGACGAAACTCCCGCGATTTCTTAAACGAACTGGTATACCCAATGTAGATAAAGCTATGTCACAATTTCACGAGGAAGAATCACTCGAGTGTCGAAATTTCGATGACGCGGGTCGAACGATATTCCATTGAACGTCGGCATTATCCGCGTTTCGACGCCCGATGGAGAGTTTCGTACATCACATCATTCATCACGCTTGTTTTTTTCAAGCCTTTCACAAGCATCTGTAGTTTGTAATGTGTTCCGCCATTTCCAGTGTCATGGAAAATTTCGTGCAATTTTCGACGTCGACGAATTTTTTTATACAGCGTGCAGCTAATTCGCAACGAACAACGTATACGTGAATAGAATTATGATAAACTATAGTACCGCGATGATATAGTGTGGGCGAAACCAAAGTGGTGTGTTATACACGCCTCGTGTATGTTAATAATAAAGATATATTTACAATCAATGATGAATATTGGTTTCTTTTTTTTTCTACATAATTTACAATAGCCAGCTCTTGACGGCAGTGTCAACAACTCGTCAAACTCCACTTCCTGCTTTGCTGAAAGAACAAACGAAATTTAGACATTTTCAACTCGCTTCTTTCGTTTCTTTTGTGTTGAAGAAAAAAAAAATTCACGCTGGATTGGATCTTAGTAATCACATCGATAGTTTTGTTTTTTTGTTTTGTTAAATTAGAGCATTTCGCCAATTATAATTGGTAACTGTACATCAAATATTTCACACAATGTACATTAAAACACTGTAGATAATTCTTGTACTCGCTATTAGTTTACAATTTGTAGATGAACAATTTCGTAAACGGAGTCGATCGGACGATTAAATAGGATGGACGTGTAGCGAGACAGATAGGCTTCAGATTATCGTTTAGAGCGCGATATTCTTCGTATTGCATTTTTTGCTTTTCGCGCTTGGCAAAATACAGACGATTAAGGTATCAGGGCGATTGCAGTGATTCCAAAATTATCAGACCGGCCACGTTCCTACGAAAGAGTCTTGTTTTTGTTTTTCTCAAAGAAGCAAGGATGTGGTACAATAAATAAAAGATGACTTATTGTGTAACTAATCGTTCTACCCAAAGAGCAAGACGAATCAATCTCCCCACGTGAGGGAGAGTTATTTTTGAACGGGCAATATGACTGCGGGTAACTATCGATAATCCATCGACTCCGAACGAGTTGCTATCTGGGTATCTTCTCTGAGGTATGCGGTTACTAAAGATGTAAAAGTATAAAAACTTAATACACTTATAATGGAGGTAGTCATTCGTGTCAGAGTCACAAAAGTAGTGGGGGAGGAAATGCTTGCCGTTCGCGCGAATCGGCATTCGGGGGGGGTGAGGGAGAGGGTAGAACATGAGAGGCGAATGTCGGTGAACAACTGGACGATTTGAGAATTTGGAAACACGTCGTCGACGTAATTCGATCTCGTCAATTTTTCTTTCCATTTGCTTTCGCGAATCTGCAAGGCGCACGAGGATCCTCGCTCTTGGGACACAATTTTTACAGTTATACAGTTATGAGAAAATCCTGAATAATTTACACGCTTAAACGATGCTCAAGCTACAATTTTTTATACACGATGTTGAGAAATGTATCGATATACGCCCGTTAATAATATTATTCTTATCGCAGTCGCATTCGTAGAGGAGCGTTTTTGTTTCATCAAATCGCAAGACATTCAGGTACATTCCCGTTGCGCGCACGAAACTCGTTGTAATTCAACTGCGCATCTCGCAAACGACACATTGTTTCCGAGGAAGAGATAGACAGATAGAGCGGAGGATCGTCGCTGCCCACGATCGGCTTCATTGAGACCCTTGATTCTCACTTCTAGCGCATACAATAAAATCGATGGCTTAGGTACCACACGTCGATGTGTCGACAACCATGTCACAGCACTGAGAAAGAATTTGTCTGACTAACGACTAAACAATAATATTCTATTAGTGAAAAATAACTAATGTTTCTCTTTATCCTCTTCGCTATCTTAACATTCAGTAAATATATCTCGTTACTATGTTTAACAACTGCAATAAGACAATGATGTATCTTATTCGTAATTTAATCGTAGCTTAAGTAGCTAGTAATAGTATAGCTAGATAATATAGGACCACATAAACCTTGCTCCAATGATTCTTTTATTTTCTTTCTTAAACATAAGTTTTCATTATGGTACAATATACAGTAGTAAAATATGTTAGCAATTCGTGGTTATTTTCGTTTTTTTGTCCGCCACCTATTTTGAGAAGAAAAAAAAAATTGTAAACAATAAAGAGAGATACATTGAATAAGATTCTCTAAAAATTAGTCAAGACTTTAAGTAGCTAATGATTTTTTTTCTCTTTCAGTAAGCAACAGAAATATATTTATTTCATTAAACTATACACAAAATATCATAATTACATATTTAACATGATTTCATCCTCTGTAATCTATACAACGTAAATTGGAATGTGTTAACTAGTATTTACAATAATAGTAGCCCTGCTGTTGTGCAAGTGTGAGAAAAATGCAGATTTGTTTTTGTTTTTTCTTTTCTTTTTTTTTTCGTAGGAAGTTCTAAGGATGCCCAGGTGGCCGTTGCGACGCAGCGTTCGAGCTTGGAAATCTTTGATCGTGAGCGTTCTACTCTCGAACGCACGAAAAGATCCAGGCGCGAACGCTTCTTTCTTCGCATCACATGCAATTTTCATTGTCACTCAAGTATGCCCATTGAATCCCTTGCAAGTTAGCACGAATGGCCCGTGGATCTCGGATCTCTTTGCTTCTCAATTCGCATTAAAACAAACTCCCGTTATCCAGAATATTTGATTTCAGTGGAGAGCAAGGCTTCAGTGGTATGCTTAAAAATAATCGCCTCTATTTATTAGAAAAATAGCTTTACTTATTTAGACAAAAGTTGCCTGCCCTTTGACCAATATTTTTTTTTGTTTGTATGTCTGTTTTAAACCACCCTTTGTACTGTTTTCAAGGCATCTCGCTTACTGTTTTCCCTGCGCTTTGTGTGTTTCAGCTCCGCCGCGAATAGGCCTGCTCGAGGCATTACGCGCGTTGCTTTATTCACCCGTGGATACATCTCTAAAACTTCAACATCAAATATAGAAAATATATGTCGTTATGTTTTTTTTTCTTTCTAATATTTAGATACACTTCTGTTTTTTCTTTCTTTCTCTCGTTATGCATATACTATGTATAGATGTAAAGTATGTACGTGTCTATACTCGATTTGCTTTCATTGCGTAGGTATTCCGCGAACCAATCAGAGACAAAGAGCGTCCGTGTGTTTTGTCTTTTTAGTCATTACTTCTTTTCCTTGTTGAGTGTCTGTGTACTTTTCTGTGTGGGTGAAGAGAGACGAGAGCCCCGCTGCGCGTTTAACTTGGTCCGATTACCTAAGCGGCTCTTGCTCTCGTTAGGTACTTTTGAGGTACGAGTTTGTCGTTCTTTCGGGGGGGTGGGTTTACTACCGGGACTTACAGAGTATGGACTACGACTACACCGGAAAATTTCCGTTTCCGATCAATGGACCGATTCCCTCGGTCAACTCGCGCGACTGTTGAACTTCGACACTCACAGTGTTCAATTTGTTCGAATCGTGCGCAATCCAATCGACTCCGGCATAGCCGTAGCCACGAAGCGACAAATTCTTTGCCGCTCGGCTACGAATATAAACTTCACAGTTTCGTCGTTTCATTTCCTCTTGGCGTGCAGCATCTCCATGAGAAGAGTTTGCGTCGGTGCACCACCGTTGCAGTGCTTCTGATAAAGATGATCCTCGCCTCGGCTCGCCACCACGTGAATCTCCGGTAATACTGCTAACAGCTTGTTGAATTTATCCTGCGACAGAAGAAAACCCCGATTGCGCGAATTAGTTAAACTCTGCGTGCGCGATAAGATGGATCTGTTGATAATGATTATTTACATGACGCTTATGAAAATACCCTGTGACTTCACAATCTCTCTCGCTCTCTATCAGTCTTTCAACGTAACTTGATTATGCGAAGATCGATCAAAGGGATGAGTGCGTTATGTTGCAGAAGGACTGCGCGTCCTGAACTGCCGAAGTTTCTTGTCGCAACGGCGTTGCAGCGATATCATCACACTTACCGGTATCGATGGATAACAAGTCAGAGTGTAATCCAGAAGTGCCTGTTGTACTTGCTCGTGACCCTCCTGAACGTGTTTCTTGTTCACTAGACCGCGCACATCTGTAAAATATTCAACGATAACAATAATTAGTTCCATCGATTCATTGTTCTTGAGAATTCTCGGTGTTTTTACTCACCGTGATTGAGCAGCATTAAAAATTTTATGCAGATGTAATCGGAGAGGTCGAACTTCAACTCCTGGAGTTTCGTGGAAAGATCGTTGAACAGATCCGCGAGGGAAGGTACACCGAGTAGGCCGAGACAGAGGAGATCAAACTTTTGGCCGTTGTGAAGCGTCGTCTCGTCGGGTAGATTGTTGTGTAACCTCTGATGAAGATGATCAAGCACCAGCATGTCCGACCACGAGTGTTGCAGTAACTTCATTTGGTCATCAACCTGCCGAGCAACATAGCCAAGTTGTTTTTATTATAATTGTCGTAAGAGCAACGTTCAGCGTTACGAGCTAACACGGGGAGTGTCTTCTCGGTAATTGGCCGATTGTTTCGACGGGACGGTGCGGAATAATATACAAATTTTCGATACAAGCGAGCGGCGTATTCAACGAGAAACGATTGCGAATTATACCGTGGGCCTCCCTCCCCGCTTTGGGCCGGCTACAGTAACCTAGAAACGTATCTTGTTGTGACCCAGATATGAGGCGATGCTTGAAATCATTCAGAGATTGTGCAACGCAGCCGCTGCCGCCACTGCTGTTGCTGCTGGTTACCTCACATCCCTGCTCGGTCTCTACCAGCAGCAACATATAGCAGTTGTTAGCAGTCTGACAGTGGGCAAGTCAACGAAGCAAAATGCGCATTCTTAGATGAGTGTAATATATCGGAAAAAAATTACATGGGACATTTTCGCAAATACAGCGATACTCCAAAAAAGAATAGGCATAGGGCGTGAAGTAACAAACAGTTGTAACTGATTACAATCGAAAGTACAAACCTTGAGATCCTTAAAGAAAACTGAGTTCCTCGCCCAATCGACTTGCGAGAAGAGATTCTGGTCAAGCACTTTGCACATTAGTTCGAACAAGTCCACTTCACACTGATTGTACGTTTGATTCTGTAATAACCCGAAAAGCGACGATTGCCACTCGCGATCGTCCACCGATTGGACAAAGTCTCTGATCATCGGACTAGTTTTTAAGGTGGCCGTCGACGGTGTCGGTGCGCCGCTCGTCGCGTGTCCGCCCTGGCTGGACTGTTCGCCAAAGTTGAAGGCCTTGGGACTGGAGGTAGTGGAGTTTGCCGCCCATAGTTTACCGTCCAAACTTGGATTTGGATTGTAAAGGTGATTGCCGCCCGTTATCGCGGGCTGTGACGACGGTGCGATTAGCTGATGCTGTCCTGCACCACCGCCGCTTCCGCCCCCGCTACCGCCGCTCCCGGGTTGCGTCGTGACGAGACCAGCCGCAACGGCGGCCGGTGACGGACTCGAATCCGGCGACGAGGTCAGACTCGAGACCTGAGGTATCTGGATCTCTTGCTTTATGTGAAGGAACGGCGTCACCGCCGACGAGTAGCCCGATGGATCACCGAGACTTCCACGTATCGTTTGTAATGCGAGTTGACGTTGTCTGAGAAGCTGAAGTTTCCTCGCTCTGTCCCTTTTGTACATTGGGCCAAATTTGTTTCTTCCGCCGCGCATTCGGTCCGCTCGAACAGCTGGGGAAAGAAAAAAACAACACAAGGTTTTCGTTACTATCGAGTTTTACGCGAGTGAAGTAGTGCGAAAGTAAAGTACAGCAGCTTTCAGTAAAATTAAGTCGATAGATTTTAATTCAAGGAGCGATAAAGCCTCGAAGGTCCATTCGCTGCGCGCACGGCTTGTCCTAGCCTATATTGTGGTGGATGGGAAAATTATTCGAACAATCCTGGAAACGGGGAGGCAAACTACGTGCTGTAAATAGTCGACGGGTATACCCGCTTGTCCTCGAACTGGATTCTTCGCGGCCGGTAGGATCGTAGAGAGCTCGGCGCCCATACATTGTAATTTCGATCGAGCCTCACAGTACCAGTGGCAGCAGCGTGCAGCCTTGATGAATTTTCTAAGGCCGCACTTGTGTACCACTGTCGAGGAGACTCTGTGAACGAGCGAAGGCGGAAGCAACGGGTACTTACACGGAAGTGGAGTGAAGGCTCTTCGCCGACCCGTTTCGCTGGATAGCCGAACAGCTCACCTTTCCCCACTTCCATCCCCTATATCGTTGAAATATATTTGCCGATACATTCTATCGATATTTATCTTCCGTCCATCGACGCCACGGTGTTAGCACAGTATAACCGCGTGAGAATCTAATCACATTTCCACGTAGCGAAACCCGACTGCCGCTGCTGGGAAAATAAAACGCATGCCCGCTGAAAAAAGTTTCTCAGGCTGATCGAGCGGATAGTTGATTAAATTAGTTTGCGTCCGAAAACAACGACGGTGAAAATTTGCCGATCGATTAAAGGAGAATCTCCGAGATCGCGAAAGGGTTTGCCGAGTCCTTGAAGGAACTGGTTGATCTATAAATATATATTTAATAGCGTGCGATGCGGGACGTAAGTGTGTCAAGGCCCGAAGTCTCCCCCAGTAGTTGCGGCTCAGCTCGGTCAGGCACGCCGCTACAACACAGTCGAGGCTCTCCCTGCGCTGCAGCGTGCGCGCGGACTTATCGTTGTGTCTCGCACCGTGTCTGACCGGTTCTCGCATCTTCTACTAAAATCTACGCGAACGTTATCCACGTACCTATCCCTATCAATTACTCCCCGTACTAATTGTTTTATCAGCCACTCCAAAGTTTTATGCTTGCAGGTCCGCGTTGAGACTGTACCGAGACCATTCGCGAGGATTCTGTGCCTTCACCGGTCGGCCTGAGCCTATAAATATGTATAATAGAGCGGTGTACATAATACGCAAGTATGTCGAGGTCACGAGCGGATCCTTCCGGTGTCTCCCGTGCTACGAGACACACTCGACGCTCGTCGAGTATACACAGTATGATAAAACCCTGCTCCGATCGTACTCGCAACGGATTCGTGTTTGCTACAGTTTGCGAATAGCTCTGAGCGCATCCGTCTGACCACAGACCGGCATCGTCCACTAATGTCCGAAGCTCGGCATGGCCATGGCTCTCCGCTACGCGAGAGTAGGAAAGACCTTGTCGTTTGCCTATGCCTGCGGTACACGCGTTGCACGTTCTCATTTAACGTTTTCATCTAGGATGAGTCAGTTCGGTTCGTACAACTGCGATCGTTCGCGAAACGGCTCTGTGAATAAATTTAATTCTCACGTACACTTCGCGGAGCCGGCACGAATGTGAGATTACCAGAATAATATATGTTTCGGAGTCACGGAGATTGAAGCCAAGAGAGGGGAAGCCAGATTATAGATGTTCGAGTTCTCTCGGTCCATAAATAAGATAATAGCAGTTGCTCAGTAGTCGCCGCTCGTGCAGGTCAGACACATCGCCGTGTTCAACCGGGAGGAGGGGGCAACGTCTGCGAACGAAAATGGACAAGAGGCGAGAGAGGACAAACAGATGCAAGAGACTCGACTCTTCTAGAGCTCGCTTTTTTCGCTTTGTTCGCTGCTTTTTCTTCTATTTTTCCATAACTCAAGACCACTCCTCGAGTCTGCGAAACGTACGCGTGTCTTGACAACTATTTATAGGGTAACGCACGAGATGAGAGTGGTGATGATGCCGCAAAAACCTTTAGCAGCAACGTTGCCTATTTTCGAAGCGAAGAGCGAAGTTCTCTCGGGGTACCGAGCCGGCCTCACAGAAGCAACGGCGGCGGCATCGGGCGCGCTGCCGCTGCCGCTCGATGGTGAGCTCGTTGAAAGTGAAAGGAGGTTGAATCGGCTCGCTCGCCCGTCCACTTCTGCCGTTTCCCCTTACTCCACCGTTCCTATCTCTCTCCTTCGCGTTTAGCTGTTGCTCTTGCGCTTATTCCCTCAGCGTAAACTCCTCGGCCGAGTTGCTTCGCCCAACTCTACTAACAGACTCCCCTCTTCCTCCTTCTCCTCCTCCTCCTCCTCCCCCTTCCTGCCCCCTTCCCTCTTCTTTTCTTCGCCTAGCATGCGGCGTGTGTACTCGTTCGCGCGAGCCCGGCATCAACACGCGGCGACTATCCAACAAACGGTGAAGCTCGTCACTCTGCACCCACATAAGAGACGACTTCTCTCAATCGTCGAGTTAGAATCCAACGGATAGAGATAAGGAGGGAGGGAGAGAGCGCAATTCGCTCACGGTAAACTTGACTCTCGGGTATATACTCGAGAGACCGGAGGGATCCCCGAGTCCTACGCTGTGTTTGTGTTGCACTCCATTCGAGGCCGCGGTTTTAATCAACTGTCGCAACTAGACGCAACGAGACTCTGGGGCTCTCTACGATGCACTTCCACCATGCGACCTCACGAGGGTTGATGAAACTTTAATCTTCCCTGTCGTTTCACAATCACGGATACTATACGATTATTTTTTTTTTTTTGCTAATAATACCGGTTTTAGCTTCGTACAATTTATCTTATGGATTCTGCACTTCGGTGAAAAAAAGGACTCTGATGGTGCAGGTTTGAGAGTCTACGAGTATTCATCGAGTGATCCACAAAAAAAGAGGCAGTGAGAGCGTTTTATTTTTGTACTATCAGTACGTTGCAGGACGCGCGAGGCTTTTAGCGCCGAGATAGATAGTAAAAGTGGGTCACGGGGTCAAGCGAATACCGAGCCACTCAAGCTCCCGACACGACCTTGCGACTCTCCAGCGATACACACAGTGGCATTATAACGTGCGCTATCAGTGATGTCATATCGGGGGATACCGTCGCTATTATTACTCGCGATTTCAAAGGTGTATCGCCAACTTAACTCGACAGATTAGTTACTGTTTCGAGTTTTCACCATCTGCGGGAAATTCGATGTGCGATCAAAAATGCTGAATGAACTGTAAATAATGTTTACCGGCTGAACGGCCACTTCAGATACGAGCGCGAAGCGAAGAAGGCGAGATAATGCTCGATAATAATTCGTCCAATAAGAGTGGGAGAGTGGAAGAAGAAATGAGGGAATGTCTAACGCTGTTATGATTCGAGTTGGATTTTTTTCAACGCTACGCAAGAAACGAGGCAAAGGGGACAAATATCGAAATCGCGAATTCGGTGAGAAACTTGTCGACGGTAAGCGCCGCGACGAGTTCGAGTTGAAACCAGACAGATCGCTATAGAATCTTATACCTCGTCCTTCCCATTTCATTCTCGCCGTTCCTCCTTCCAGGCATTCGCGCAAAAAGACTCTAAAACCAGGTAAAAGTGCTTGCCTGGTCTCTGACCGAGATAGAGAACTCGATCTTTGATTCACACGACGATCTCGTGTCTCGCCTCGATACGAATTCAGAGAGCGGGAAACGCACGACATTTTTTTCGCGATTTTGCAATCAGAATTATTCTTTTCAAAACAGGGGAAAATTACTGAAAAATTCATTTAGCTTGGAAGACAAAAAAACGTTCTGTTATTGTCGATTCATCAATTCGATACTCCGATTCATTCATCAAGTTTTTGTAATCTAAAATATGTTTCATCTCATGCGGGCTTCGGGAACACGGTGGAAAAAAAAGAGATACGCGGCGTAATCGTCATGAACGAATGGCAGAGTCGGGCACACGATCCTCTCCACTCGGCGTCTCGCGAGAGTTTAGCAATATCCGAGAGACTGGCGCGGCCCGGACGCTAATGCAGGCGCGAGTACAATGCTGCATAGATAGAGGAGGCATACGGAGGGGGAGCGGCATCGCGACGTCCGTACTCCTCTTCTCTCTTCTCCTGCGATTCTCCTTGTCTAGCTCGTCCGTTTTGTCTCGCACATACACAAACGTGCATTTATTAGGATCGGTCGTGGTCGTGCGACGAGGATTTTGTGCCCACTGGCCTGACGATCCGGTGTGCCGCTCTCCGGCACGTGAGGCACAGTGACTACTTAACCAATCGGCGGGGCCAAGTCCTCTACGTACTTCGTACGCGATTTACTGGAGCGAATCATGCTACTGGTCCCCAGCAATGCGCCTGCTCGCCGGTGACTTTTTCTCGCCGGTCTTCGTCGCTGCCGACCGAGAGTAGGCACAACGAAGCATCGCGGGCATATCCGCGTTCTCGCTAGACAGGCACATTACTCGAGAACCTACCCGTGTCTCTCGGGTGATATTCGTGACTATAACTCGCCCCTCGTATATCAGTGAACTCCGCAGCAATGCAACCCGATTGATGCAGTGGGCTCTGTCGTCTGAGAGACTATTAACTGCGCGTCGGTGGTGTTCTGACTCTCGAAACCGGCTCGCGTTCCTACTCTCGCGCGATGTTAGGAAGCAATAAAAAAATCCCTTCCTCTCCTCCGAAAAATATGCGGCACGTGTGCGCATGCATCGCGGGATGATTCATTACCGCGTCAACGCATCGACACAATTACGCCAATTCAAATTATGTCGCCGACTAACGAATGCAACACGCGAATATGCTCAGCACCTCGTTCTCATCGTCCGTGGTCGCCGTGCTCCGATTTTATAACTGAAAAATCGTACAGAAACGGGAATAATAAAATTAACTTAAAGCTTCTGCGCCCGAGTGTGCAAAGAATACGGTGGCTGCTGAGTGTATCCGCGCAACGTTGAACGGTTGCGGGGATTACACAATTCCCCGGCTTATAGTCTAACCTTTCCACCTCCCCACCTCTGTGTGTTCTCCGACTGCTTGTAGAAACACACAGCGTTGCTCTCGTGTAGCCATGGTGGCGGAGGTGCTATACGACGGTAGGAGTCACTCAGGCAAAAGCCAGGCCCAGGCGAAGTCGTCGGATACTCGGGGGATTTATATATATACCACTTCTAACTATCCTTCGTTTATATACCTGTGCAACGACGTCGGGGACTGTCTGTATCTAGCTCTATCGCTCTCTTTGAAACCGCGATGCCCCGCGCTCACACTTGCGACATAATACGATAATTATGAAATTCGTAAGTTTCTAAACAGAGGAGTTGGCTGTGTTGAGTTGGAAGTTATAGCCTGCACGGGTTTTTTTTTTCTTCAGCATAGATTCACGACGATGATTTTAACCGTTGAACGATTGTCTTTGTACAATCGTCGGGCTTTTGTTCGTAGTTTGTTCATTGTATGTTTTAATAATGGACAAACGACGGATAGTCGAGAATTTTGCGGATGTTCGATCGATTGTTTCGAGGAGAAAAATTTCGTGATTTTTTCTTCGAGATATTCGACTTCACGAACAAGACCAACATGTGTAAATCCAATCGATGTTGCTCGACTTTATCCGATTCTTTTTTTTTTCTTTTTTTTTTTTTCTTCGCTCGTAATAAGCGGATTCCCGGCCTGTATCCTTCGGGGTGTGTTTCTTTAGCTTTCTTCTCGAAGCTCCACGACCCTGAGAGAAGCCTTGTCGTAGCTATGTAGTCAGTCGTGATCCCTACCAGCACCCGCCGAACGAGAGTACGGTCGATTCTCGCCCGGGTCTACCGGCCTCCTTGCTCACTCTCTCATTTTTACGACCTACCGAACGCCCCCACCGAGTGAGCTTCGCGGGTTACGAATTTTCGGTATTCCCTGCCGAGGGGTGCTCGTGACCTGATGATTCGAGAATCCCGAAAGGAAACGGCGAACCGGGGGTCCAATAAAACGATGGAAAATTAGCGCGACCATCGTATAACGAAGCTTTGAGCACTCGAGCGCGCATGGAGTGAATTACGCTGGGATAGTAATTATGGCGTGCGCAAAATCATGCAAATTAGTAGAAATAAGTCGAAACACGCGCTGGTACCGTATATAATTATCGGCTTTTACGAATAAAATCACATGTTTGTTCGAGCAAATTTCCGAGAAAATAATATCGCCCCGTCGAGTTTCATTGCCAATATATCAATCGCGATTTTCTTTTATTTATCTATTTATTTTTTAACCTACGGGCGAAAGCTCCGAGATTGCTAGCAGATGACCAAGCTACGGAGATTGAAGCGATCCGAGACCTTGCTGGCATCTTAATTTCTAGGCCAAGGTTCCCCGCACGCTTAATGTCAAGGTCGACGGAGACGTCTATTTAATTGAGGGCCAGCGAGTAAGTGTCAGCCCTCGTATGCAGCTATCGTCCGCGATAGAGAATGAATGAGCGAGGAAAGAAAATCAAAGAATTGCATTTCGCGCCGGTGCCTCAATGTTGACCTTGGCTTCGTGGCCGTGAGGCAACGTTATAAAAAAAAATAGAGTGCTACATCTATTTTCGTGATTTTTTTTTAATTCTCACGCTTTTTTCTCTCACGATACTATCCGTCGGTGTATCGACGATTATTCGACGAAAAAAAAATTCTCCGCTAAGGCCCGTCAATGAGACCGGGCGCTAATTCGCCGCATTGTAATTCACGCTTCACGTAACATCGCAGTCAACGCTTAATCTATAATTTGTATCGCTTAGATACAACAATCCACGTATACACGGAGAGTGGCGCGCTAACATAATTATAAAATCACGAACGTTAACCCGCCTCCCGTTGTATATTACTTGCGCAATCGTAACAAGCTGTTTTTCCTTTTTTTAATATGCAACACGATTATCAGTCGCGATTATCGGTCTAGCGTAAGCGCATTCGCATAGAGTCCAGATATATTGAAATAGAATAGAAAAAAATTACGAAGAAGCTCGCTTCTCGTCGACGACGAATTTTGTCATACAAGTCGCGCGCATGGGCTTGTTAACGGGTGTCTAATGTCGAGTAAAACGATAACGACGTTTCGAAATTACGCAAAGAGTCCGCGGCGCTGCGAATTGCGAGGTTCGCGCAACGATGTATATACAACGCGCAGGAAAACCGAGATAGACCAAGTAAATTGCGTCCACGTTCGGGGAGCTCTTGAATACGCGAGTTTTGAATGTTGGAGATACCTCGAAGCCGATGTGGGAGCCGCTTTACGGTCTCTCGCCAGTGTGGTGTGTCTCTCGAGTCGCTGTGCGCGTAAGTTTGGTTAAAATCGCCGGGGATTGGCTGCGGGTTCGACCGAGTGGCGATCGGTGTTTACGGGTTTAACGGCGCCGGTCTTTCACGCCCCAGAGATGAGTACCTACGTTGCATCTACCCTACGTGCGAGTCGTGTAACAAAGTATACGGACGACGACGACTGCGAGTCACGAGGCGTGCTCGATGCTTTGCGATTAGGAAACTGCAATTTCTTTTCTGCTTTTTTTTTCTTCAATCTGTCGATATGCAAGTCCCAACGGCGGATTTTATCTCGGGCTATGAATAACGACGAATAGATCGAATTTGAATGATTTTCCGATATCGTGTCGACAGGGGGGGACTTTAGTATCGGCATATACATTAACTGTTAACAGATCCGTTTCTCCCTTCGAAAAACCTTCGTCTACCTGACTTCTCGGCCAGTGGCGGCCCAACGAGCGGTTGGCTCCGTTGACTGCTTGTGCCTTGTTGCCTCTTTGGAAAGTTTTCGCGTTGGGCAATCGACGCGCGCCACGGTGCTATAAGTATACGTAGACATTTGTACGTCTACCCGTGTGCCGTACGTTAAGGCAAACGGGGATCGCGAGAACACGCGTGAGAGCTAAAAGAACCCAGGGAGGTAACACACTGTATAGCATAATTGCGACAACTTCGCCGGCTAGTGCGTGCGTTTCGAGATATTCGAGTTTTAATGGCTACACGAGTTGTACGGAGTATTATTGTACGCGTCTCAACGGTGTAGTAAAATTTAGAAAAAAGCCGAAGAAACACAGATTAAAGCTGTTTATTATCTAGTTACCGAGCTCCTCATCTGGGCCCTAGACCCACTTTTCTCCTCATACATATTAAATTTCGCGATGTCTTGAGTTACGACACGATTCTTTTTTTTTTTTCAGACTCTCGGCTCATTCCGTGAAATATTGAGATACATACATCTTTTTTTTTTCATCGCCATGTGGCTCTTTATCTTTAACGTGTACTACAAAACCTCTCCTTTTCCTCGGAGCTTCTCGTCACACGCAAAAGTGTCGAAACTGAAAGTGAGAGCGGAGTTGTGCCGGCCAACCGAGGACCCGGGGACCAACGTTCGAGGGTATTATATCATCGCGGTGTTATAGTCTTCGATTGCCTTTCTTCTTTCGACGACGAATTACCGCCGAACTCGACGCTCTATAACGGGCTACGGGACTCTCGGGCTTCGTTTTTCGATGCCCCGGGGCTCCGAACGCGAAGTGACATCATTCCGAAGCCGCGATCGTCAAGAAACGAAAGACCACAAAGACTTACGATCTTTTAATCCCGGCGCCCGATACGCGTTTCTTTTTTTACGCGTTAGCGCTCGCCGGTCGAATAACAACAGCGTTTGGGACGTTCCGAATCTTTTTTTTTTTTCATTCGCCTCTGGAACTTCCTAACGCGTGGAAAAGCACTTCCGGCGAGGAGAGAGATCAGTTTGGAATTTTCACGCAATTACCGCGAACGGCGCGAATAGGAAATCGCGCGTATCCTGTGTTAGTGTTCGCGTTGGTAGCACCTCTTGTAATCTAGCATAAACTCGGTGATATGCCAAGCACAACACCGACAATATTACCCGGAGGTTCTTCTTTCCGTTACGATAGTGTAAAATAGTCACAATTTATCAGCAATAGTTTCCGATAATGAGAACAGAGCACGCGTGGACTGCCAACTTTGCATTACCGCGGCGATACTCGCGATACAAGAAAATTGCGATCCTTGAGCGAGAATTGAAAGAAAAAAGCTTGATACCCATGTCTCAACGATTGGTACCCCTCGTGTGATTCATTTTTATATTCATTCACCGGAGAACAATCGATCTTTTTTTCTTCGTTATGGCGACAGCTTTCGAATGTGTCCACAAAAGGATATCAAAAATCGAGACATCGATAGAAATAAAGAGAAATCATCGAGAGAATTGAAAAAAAAGTGTGACTCACCCTCGAGTTTCATGCCGACTTCGAGGCACTTCTGGAACCTGCAGAACGGACACCTCTTCCTCTGTGTTTTGTCGATATGGCATGATCTCTCGGCTACGCACGTGTAAACCTTCTTGTTCTGTACGGTCCGTTTGAAGAATCCCTTGCAGGATTCGCATGTTAGTAGACCGTAGTGATAACCCGATACCTTGTCACCGCACACAGGGCAAAGTTCCTCGATGACGTCCTTCGTGTCGGGAAAATCGATTGGGCCGGGCACGCTGCCGGTCACAATGCCGACTTGGCCGATACCGAGATGGCAAACGTTGCCACCGGGTACGCCGGTACTGCCGACACCGCCGCCGGTTCCGGCATTGTTACCACCGGGATTGTTGCCGGCGCCAGCGCCGTTGTTGTTCCCGCTAACGTTGTTGCCGCCCGCACCGGCGTTGTTGTTGCCGTTCGGGCCGTTGTTGTTGTTGGGATTGTTGTTGTTGCCGGTGGGCGGGCCGGGTCCTGGACCACCGGAACTACCGTAAGCCCCGCCGCCGCCGCTGCCCTCGAGACTTCCGGACGTGCCGCAACCGCCTCCTGTCGGCGAGAACAGACACGTGTACACCTTTTTGTTGCTGCACGGCGAACTGTTGCGCTTGAAGAAGCCTTTGCAAGATTCGCAAGTCAGCAAACCGTACTGATAACCGGACATCTTGTCACCGCACATGGGGCAACGTTCCTCGAGCGCGATAGCGTCGAAGAACGCCGACTCGAAGCCGAGTACATTGTTGCTAGAACTTTGAGACTGCTGCTGCGACGACGGCACATTCTGCTGTTGACCGTTGTTATTGTTATTGTTATTATTATTGCCGGCAGACTGAGGATGCTGCTGGCCCGATTGTTGCTGCAACTGGGACTGCGATTGTTGCTGGCACATCGTCGACGGTGGACTCTGTGCGCAACTTGTGTAAGCCGACGAATTGTATTGGGATTGCGATTGTTGTTGCTGCTGTTGCTGCTGCTGCTGGGCACCGGTGGGCCCGTGGGGACTGCCCTGAGGGCTCAAGTGAAACGGCGACATGTTAAGGGATATCATGCCCGAATGCTGCTCCATCTCAACTAACATATCACACCTCTTGATGAGGTACCTCTGCGATAACGAAATAATATATACCCCGAATACTCGTTGCGTATCATATAGAACAAGTTCTTGCGATTTGCAATATTTCTACTCGGATATGCGGATATAATTCGAGTCGATTTGGGGGAAGACTAATCTATATCATCACTGAGTATCCACCTAAAGTTTCACTGAATCTTCGCTTTTTTTATCTCCTCAATTTTCAAGATGAAGAGGAGAATGCGTATCGAGGTCGTGAAACGATTTATCTAATGTCAACGAGGATCTATGTTACCGAAAGGCACTACCTCGTGTGTGTGTGTAGGTTTTTTTTTCACTATTATTATCGTCGATCGAAGCAAGATAGTGGTTTCACTATTATTCTTTAACCCCCTTTAGCGTACAGAGTTGTTTTTTCACCTCAATGACCATTTCACCACCCGCGTTACGAGAACGTGTCTCAAACGCGTCCGAATCATTGCGCTTTTGGTATACACTTTTGTTTCGGATGATTTGTCTATACGATTAACTTGTCCGCTCGATCGAGACGATGTACAACGAAACGTTCGAGTCGAAGAGAAAAATAAACGTCCAAGACGCTTTTCCTTTCTTCAAGGTATGAAGATCGATCGAGTCTCTCGTTAATTAATCACACTATAACGAAATATCCTTCTCCACCTATCCTCACTGCAATCCAATAAAGTAGTAGTTCCCACCAGCGTAATCAACGAGGCGTACCAGCGCGCAAGCGGATTAACACTCACAAAAAACGTTGCACACAGGGAAGACACACAAACGTATGACGCTTTCGTTTATTGATTTTATTTTTCGATTTATATGTATTTTTCTTTTCGAACTCACGAACGAAGAAAACGAAACTATCGAATCGAAAAAAAAAATTTAATTTGTGTATCGGATTAAACGATAATTGATCGAATAATATTGATAAATCGGTTAACCGCGATTTTCTCGTTTTACTTTATTTCGCAAAGAATGTATACGCGCGCATAGACGTTTGGCGAATAAACGTTGTTTAATAAGTTTACGCGAAACAACGGCAGAGAGGAGCACACCCTCGAACGGTGCGACCTGACAGCTCGGCAATCTGCGTGCGACTAGCTGTCTTCTCGCCTCGTTGCTCTCCTGAAGGGCCCGCCCTCTTCTGTCCCCCACCACGTGAACGCCCTGCCGAACGTAGCGGCGTGCGGCATGTAGGTGTATTTTTGTGTGTGCGTACAATATACGCCGCGTATATCTGTGTGTACTCTCTCGACGAGCTTCGTTGTGGGACCCCGCCAGTGCGCGGCGGTACCGCACTGACCCACGCGCGCTCCTCAACAGCGAGTAGTTGTGGCGTGTAACTGCACGCTCGTGTTACTCCTATACACGACTTTGCGCAGGCTTCTAGTTTTGGCGTTTTTTTCTTTACCCACGTTTCCGAAGGTATTCCAAAAAGCTCTTTGACACCGGTATTTTTCACCAAGCGGCGAGTCGGATAATGCGCGATGTTATTCGTGACGAGAACGACTCTATGACGATGATAATGACGATATTCGCCGAAAGTAACTGACACTGAATTCACTACCACGCCTCTTTGTCCCGAACGATTAGATCCGAAGATTACGAGTTTCTGTGATCAATGACTTCGTGAGATATCAGAGATATGTATCTCCTTTTTTTTTCCTTTAATTTCGATCTGTCTTTTCTTTTTAATATCCTTTCCTTCTTCGCTTGTTGATTATCTGTTACAACAGCGAAACGAAGCACGTAACTCGCCGCGCGACGCGTAATATCGAATTCAGTGGGCGATCAAGAGAGCCACGGGTTCGGTCGGTTCGCTATGTGGCCGGTTCGCACGCTAACACACAGCCAAAGCGCGCGAAGCACAAGAAGGAGGGTTTTACTCGTTTACTTGGTTGGGTTCCCCGCGCGAGCGAACCGGTAGAGAGTAAACCACCAACACAGCGCACGGCATAAGTGAAAGTGATTCAGCGGGCCAGCGGGAGCGCATGCCAGCGCGCGCGGCCAGGTGCCCGCCGTAGTGGAGGTGCCTACCATGAGCCCGCAGTTTCGTGATAAGGGGTGGAGAGAGGGGTTTACGGGGATATACCGCGAGCAGACGAGAGAGGAGTGAAGGAGAGGGGAATGAAGAAAAAAAAAAACCGAGCGAGCCATAGTCGCCGCGCGCGGTTTTCGCTCGCGGTGTTCGGAGGAGGCGCGCGCGCGAACGCGAGAAACGAGGGGAAGGGCGAGGCAACACTGTTGAAAAAGCGAGACGGCGAATTCGAGTCGATTCGCGCGAACGAGAGAAAGAAGAGAACTGCGAAGTACGCGAGAACGGGGCAGAGAGGGTGGAACGGAGAGAAGCGGTGGTGAGAGGAGCAAAGCGGGGGAGAAGTTAAACGACTGTGGGAGGGGATGACCTACTTACGGAACCAGGTCTATGTCGGCCGTAGAAGTATTGTCCGAGTCTCCGTGTCGAGCGAGACCGTGCTTCGTGGAGTCCGCGATCCGATGTTACGTCCAGCAGAGTGAACCCCCTGCCGCACGTGCTGAACACTTCTCCACTGTCCCGTCTCGAAACGTTCTCATCACTCTCCCATTTTCTCTCCTCTAACCTCCTCCCCCCACCCCCCCCGCGGATATATGCATTATTCTCATTCACAAACTGAATTATGTGAGATAATAGATTATTTCTCCGGATCTATCATTCTCATCGGGTTTCGAGACGAAAACTCTCGGGAACCTCTCGCCGTTCTTGCATTGGTTTCGTGGACGTAATTCGTAATCGATCGAGGTTGCGCGATTATTAGCAACTGTACAGCGTGTCACGTCGACAGCGAAACGGAGAAGAATTTTTATTGGTTTTATTTTCGTACGTGCAATATACATCGGGAATAGACCGCGATATTATACGTTGAAAAAGAAAAAAGTAAGATTCATGGGAGAAGGGATAAGGAGAGCGAGAAAGACTATATATCCTTTGTCGAAGTGGGTGGATTCTCTCGACTTACACGCCGAAAGCTACTCTAAGTAGGTCGTCCCTTTTTTTTTTGCTCGTCAGACAGAGTCGCGCCGAGAGGGCCCGGGCGTCGAGAAACGCCCGCGCTTTGGACCGAAATTCTTTTCACACGTTACCCCGTAACATCGAGAGACTGTGGTATTTATTTCCTTAAACAGAAGAAAAAAAAGTCTCACCATCGGTTCGCTTCCAGCAAGTAATTTTGTTTCGTATGAATTCCTATCCTATCGGGCCGCTAATTAATGTTTGTTGTAATACAATAAATATTGTGAATCGTCATCGATTCCCTAATGAGAACGTAACCCCGATGCGAGACTGAACAAACATTTGCCTGGTTCTTTTTTTTTTTAAATTATAATCATCCTTCTTTCGTTGTGCCGGGTTTATGACTGTTCGTTGCAATCCAATAAATATTGTGAAAATTTATCGATTCCCCAGTGGGAACGTAACCTCGATCTGGAATTGGCCAAACATTAATGTTTTTTCTTTTTTCTCTCTTCCATTAGCTGTTCTGGCTTCGGTTGTGTCTACACCTTACAATTTTTTTTTGAATCCGGGATCAACAAAAAATTGTGATATCAACTTGGCGAAGCAAGAAAGAATACGAAGATGCCTGGCTCGTTCGAGCAAGGAACGTCACCGTGGAGGCCCCCATAGGCCATCGCGTTAGAGGCAACATCGGCGGAGCCGAGAGGCCGTGGCTGGGTCAACAGTAACGCCGTTGGCACTCCCCGGCAACGATGCTGCCGCGATGATGTTTCTCATCTCTCTCTATATCTCACGCTCTGTCTTTATCTCTGTTCCGCGCATTGACTGGCCCTCCACTCTTCTTGCCGCCTGTTACTGCTGCCGTTGCCTCGTTCTCTCGTTCGAGAGACCCGAGCTAGCGGGCAAGCAAGCACAGGCAAGCAAGCGTTCGGTGTAACGCCGCGAGTGGATGTGCGGCCGACTGCTCGCCGTGCCACACTGCCGGTGCTGGTGTGCGGCGTCGAGCGTAGTGGGGAGACCCACTGACCCAGTTCGCTGAGAACATGACGCAGCCGCGCTCGCGGCGCGCTCCTTCTCATTACGTCACTCCGGTCTTTCTCTTTCTCTCTCGCGCGGCGCTGCTCTTCGCGCTTTTATACGCGTCGCATCTCCGTCGCTCCCGCGAGCAAGGATCGTTAGAGTTCTCTTCTCTCTCGTTTTTTTTTTATTCACTCCGACATCAAACTTCTCTTTATGCCTCAACGTCGTTTCTCGCGTTCTCTTTCTCCTCTCTCGTTCTATTCGTACCTTACGCACTGTTTCGAGTTGTGTCGCTGTGCCGGTCGTTTTCGTTGATGGTCTCCGCGCTTGTGTACTATAACTATATTTATATCTCTACAGTAGTATCTCTGTTTCCCTTTCGTTATTGGCACTCGTGTAACGGATACGCGGGTACGAACGATTTACCTTCGAACGTATAGACGCGTCTGTGTACGTTACACGCGCACACACGAACTAACTCGCGAATGAACGGATCGAGAGACAACGTGTTTGTTGCTGCCCCGTTGCTCGAATATAGTTATAGATACATCAGAAGTAGATAATCGTAATAGGTGTAGTCACGCAAGCTCCCCGCGGCACGACTATACACGAGCTTCGAATGGATTCGATGAATGCACGCGCGACTAGTTCCAACTCTGTTCCAACGGTGTTTCTCTCGTATATATTATGCATCGCGGTTATAATGTGCGACGGACGAGTACTCGACGACGCGACGACTGAATAAGTAGTCGTAGGAATCGACCGATGCAAAGTTTACGAACTGTACGAACGCGCTCGCGAAGAATAACCGAACCCCCGCGCGCGTTCCCTCGTCTCGCGCGCTCGATAGGATAATCGCTCGCGATATTACGAGCAACGCTATTGATGATGTACAATGAAAACTGAAATTATAATGAAAGCGAATGAACGGATGATCGGAGAGGAAGAGCTTTGTGGAATCGAAAGCGCGATGCGCGATACGCATACGTTTTGTGGCGCAGGTATATTAACATACCGCGTGCACCGCGGCACAGGGGAAATCCTGTTTTACGCCCCGTGATGATCGCTGCACCTGAACACACGTGAGATCCTCGGCTTTTGTTCGCGAGCGCACCGGCTTTCGAGTGTGGGCGTTTTTTTTTTTTTAGCGTGTATAGAAAAAATTTCTCTACCGTGTCCTCCAACCCTATCCTTTTTCGGCTCGAAGATTGCCTTTGGAATTTGAATTTTCTCTTTTCGAAATAAAGGATCGAGAGAATCGATGGTCTTTTCTCCTGGCCGCTACCTCCGCGCTCGAATGTTTTCTACTCATTCAATAAACGTCTTCGTGATTCAAACGAGGCTATGACAATGGGCGTTAACCGGGAATAGAGAATATTACATTGCCGCGCGCGCGGAAGGGGGTCAAACGAGAGTGAAAAGAGACGCGCCGGATGCGCGGCAAGAGAAACGAAACGAAAGGATGCGGAGCGAACGAGAGTGAAAGCAGAAGCGGCCAACGGCGAACAAGATTATTATTACGTTTGAGATGAATGCGATCGGATGATACCGCACGGATATCCGACGAACGACGTCGAATTCACAATGGAATACAAGACGATTCATCGCGAATGAATATCATTACGTGATTTTTATTTTTCGAATAACTTTGTCGTCGCTGCACAGCGAGAGGAAAGAGAACAATTTTTTTACAGACGAGAATGGCGCACGGCGGTGAGCCTCCGACGCTCGAACGAAAGGGAAACGCGCTATGCGCGCGGGAACACGGCGAGAGGATGTGGCGCGCACGAACGAGAGTGAAAGCCAGTGACCTAGAAACACGAAACTGCCAAAAAGTACCGGCGAGCGTGGGCTACAGCAACTCCACCAAGAGTTCGATTCACATCGAATCGTTTAGCGTGAAAAAAAATTATAACGAAGACGGAGAATTATTATTCGCGATGCAGCGAGCCGTCGATAGATCCATTGTTATGATGTCTCGGTGATTTCAAGCTTGAGCAATTTTTTTGTCGTTTCACCTCGCGAAAAGTCGCATGCATAGATACTGTTCCCGAATGGTTAACCAACGTCGAGTTAACTAACGGCGCGGATGCGAAATTCTCGCACAATGTGGGTTTATATCTCGCAGGGTCGGACTGACATATATATAGATAATTTATTTCATTTTTTGCAAAAGCCACGGTAAACGGCGTAGACTCGGTAGCTAGTTATTCCTCGACCGAATCTCCCTCCGCTCGGGCGATATTCCTCGATCGCCTCGATTAGCAAGGCTATTGAAGGCAAACTACGCGAGCGCCCACTTTGCCCGTATAGACGGGCGAATTATGCCGTCATTATCGGCGCTCAGTTATTTCTGACAATGTGTCGTGATAAAAACTCGTAACAAAATTTTGATTTTTTTCTTTTTTTTCATCACTAATTCGCAATATCTGAAACTCTGGAAGTCAGCGAATTGAGAAAAAAAAATTTGTAATGCAATGTAAAATGTGACGAGAGAGATCCTCGTCTCGTTTCGTAGCTTTTTTTTTGCTCGAATCTCCGCTCTTCCCCTCCGACACCGCGGGTTTCGTAGTCGCTCGTAGTCGTTGTCGTTGCTCGCTACCGAGCGAATAAGTGTGCCAAGGCCCGAGAGTGCCCCACTCTGGTATACGAACGACTCGCAAGCGCGCGCGTTCCCCATTTTCGAAACTAAAAGTAAAATCTAACTCATTGTGGATCTATGTTTGTGGGTATCATAAATGCGTGTATATGCGTGCGCGAATGCGTAACCGTAACATCGGTATATTTTCGTCTCAAGTCCTCCCGAGCTAAGTTTGCCTTAAGTAGTCTCCGCACAACTTTCCGCGCGATGTTCAAGAGAGCCTAGCAGAAAAGGAACCCCCCCACGTAATAATACGCTAATAGTCTACGTGCAGAGTTTCAAATTTCGCAAGTCGTTAGAGGACTCACTCTCTCTCTCCTGACGAATTCGCCAACTCTCTAATTTGCTGCGGGGAGAGAAACACGAAGATTCTCGAGAAAGAATTTTATTCGTCGGTTCTTCTTTTTTTTTTTTTTATTCGAAACGGCCGAAATTTAAATTATTGCCGCACGTATCCATAAACCTATCCACCTATAACTACAGCGGTGTGTAACTAGCGAGGCGAGCTAGCTAGCGCAGTTTTGCGAGGAATAACGCTTGGCGCGGTGAGCGAGAGGGAACAGCGACGCGGCGCGCACCGTTTTGCAGCCCAGTTCGCACGTCCTTGACACGGTTACCCACATGGGGTACCACCGTGAGTAGCTCGGCCAGAGCGCGCCCGCGAGAGAACGAGAGAGAAACTCAGGGCTCTCCGGCGTGCTGCTGCATCGCCGCTACAAATACAAATTCACCGCGATTGCAGGTGCAACCCGCGATATCTTCAACACACAGACACGGAAGCCCGTATCTTAATGTGGCGTACTCGCTAATTGCGCGAATCTATGTTCGTGCGTTCATGAGTCACGGGGCTCCATTGCGCGTGAGCCTAAAACCTGACTGATGCCTCGACTGACTCATTATCTTATTTATGTATCGAAATTATGCGAATTTTATGGTATAATCCTGAGTCATGGTGTGTGGAAATTCGCGCACAAGAATTGAGAAAAAAAAAGATGGCAGCGAGACCGAAGAATAATAACTATTTACTCGATCCTTGTAAATTTGTTCGAATCATTTTGTTTGGCCGCTTTTTGTTCCGATCAAATTTTTTTGAAGCATAAATTAATTTGAATTGAAAAAAAAGAGTGCTTCTTTCTCGATTATTTGAGAATCGGTCGAAACTTCGATTCGAGTAAACTTGTTCGAATAAATTTCGCCTGCCCGTAGAAATTTTTGTTTCGCTCAAATGTTCAGCATCGCGAAATTATGCGAATATGATTGCATAATCCTGAGTCACGGTGTGTGGAAATCATTGTGAGAGTATTGAGAAAAAAAACTGAGAATCTAAGAAGAAATGAACGGAGAACCAAAGACTGTTTGTTAGTTTGGAGTTTGATTTTTCAAACAAATTTCATCCGAGCGTCGTAATTTGAGTTCCGATTATATTTTTATCGTCGCGAGAGAAATATCGAAACTGGGACGATCGTTGTGCGAAGTGTGGGATTCGAAGTAGTACGCGAGCGTCGTCGCGAGCCATGACCGATATAGGAAAACGGATCTTCGCTACGAGCGTGCCACTTCGTTAGATTGAACGAAGTTGACGTCCCCAGTGGGCTGTCTCGACAGTGAGCTCGTTGGGGGCTATAAAGATATTGTCAATAAAAGAAAAACTTATTATATACCTGTGCAATTAGCTGAAAAGTCTCGAACGTGCGTCGGTCGTTCGTCGGGGTAGCTGTAAGCCGGTACGCCCGGCGGACGGTCCGGGTCATAAATAAGGGCTGGCCGGCCGTTGGAGTTACCGCTTCTTCGTTCGATGTAAATATTGTGAGTTTACCGTGCCGCGATTGACACGCTGTGTACACAACAGGGCACGGTACGGTCCCCTTTCACCGTGTCCGAAAGAAAATTCGAGTGTTGCATCCCCTTCGGAGTGCAGCGAGAGACCGACCGATTCTGCGCCGAAAGGCCGAGGGAGAGGAACGAATTATTGCGTGCAATTCGCAACGGGAGTTTCCCCAGTGACCCAGTGCCCCAGGAGAAATTTGACCCACAGCTACCCCCGTCGATGCTCCTTTATGTATATCTCCCTTTTCCTTTTACTGCAGCAGCTTCTGCATCCCTTCAATTCCACTTTCTTTCAAAGCATTCTCACTTTTACTGTCGGTGCGGACACGAATGTCTTTCTGCGTTCGTTACTGCATTACACGGGGCATACCTCTTGTATAAGTACCGAGTTGTAAGACCGTACGCCCCCGTAAAATCGGTGTTAGGTAGCGCGCGTTTAGTTACGCTACCTCTGTTCTCTCTTGCCTATTTGCCAAACTCGGAGTCGGCGGTGGTAAAAAAAAATCGGAGGCAAACAGCAACACTCAATCTTTATTTTCGATCGTGTTCGCTTGGACGAGGATGTCGGCGGGCGAGAAGAGAACCGAGAGAAAAGAATATCGAGGCCTCGCGCGTTGTATCGTAGGCTAATATACATCGAGATGATGATGGGAAAGAAAGCTCGTAGGATTCATTTTCTCCGGCTTGTCCTCCCACGCGCGAAAAAAAAAGCTTGGCGATCGAGACGAGAAGGGAATTTCATTCCAACGCCCACGCGCGCGGCACAGGATTCGACCCTGGATGCCTAGTTACCACGTCCGAGGACGAGGACGAGGGTTGCGAAGAGAAAAATGTCACAGGTCCTCGCCGCGCCTCGCGAAGTCAGCCTCCTACTGTCGCCCCACGTGAGAATTTATTAGATTCGTGTTTTTTTTCGAGCACGGGTGACCGGGGTGAAATGGTGACACGGGGCGTAATGGGAACATCGATTCAGACACGGGCAAAGCGGGCTATTCCGAAAATATAAAGAAAGATTGGAGTTATCGAGGCAAATAAAAGAAACCGGGGCAAAGCGGGCTATCCACAAAATCGAAAGATTTTTTTTAAATTCCTTGGCAAGAATTTGAATGCCCTTCTATAGAATTTTTTTTTTTTGTTTTAAAACAATTTTTTCAAAAATAGCGAATCGGCGAAGGGATGATCCATCCACGAGTATCTACGGAAAGTTATACACGATTATCTATGAGAACCACCTCACAAAATGAGATTTCCGTTGATCCGGGTCTCGAGAGCAATTCCTTCATTGACCTGAACATTTCGAAAATAATTTTGTTTTCGAAGTTGTATTTTTTCAAAATTCTTTTCCATGTACCCATTTTGCTTCATTCCCTTTCGGACAAAAAGTTTCTCACGTTTGAACTTGGAGGGTCGTTAAAAAAAGAAACGAAACTCCGCTCACAAACTCGGGTAGCTAATTAATTTCTTTTCATTGTTCGCGACGAGCCTTTAAAAAGAAAAAAAGAAGATATATCTCTAACGAAAACCAGAGACAAGTCCTCATCGTTCATTTATTATCTTATCTCATCAGCGATAAAGAAAAAAAAATCACTGCAATCCTCGTGTAACAAACGGCGTGATACAAGCTTCGCGATCGCCGCTAGTGTGTGAATGAGAATCGTGAAAGTCTTTCAATCGTCGGGTAGGTCTCGTCGTTGTTTTTCTGTCTCGCTCCTTTCTCCGCGCGGTTAGCGAATAGAAGTAACTCGTCCCGGCTTTTACTTTCTTCGGAACGCTGTTCTACTGGCAATCTCTCCCGCGCGCGCGACGCCCCGTAACTCCGCCGGCACGACGGCCCCGGCGCGCTTTCGTTGGCAATGGTACTAGTTACGTTCGTTACGTTATACACGCTCGCGGTTACGAGTCTCAGTCGCCAAGAGAGAGGAGCGGACACGCACTTTCCTCTCTCTCTCTCTCTCTCTCTGAGCCTGTATTACGCCTGACGTTAACCGACTTCCACCATCACGGCCTCGCGCAACTATCTCTCGTAACCGACGAGACTCCGCGATACTCGCAATGATCGTGCCGCGCGAGCCCGAGCAACTTTCTCATCACTTGCACTCTCGTTCTTGCCGACTTTCGTTGAACTTTCTCCGTTATATTGCTCGTCAATTCTTATCTGTTCTTTTCGCTATCATTAATGAAATAGGGCTAATTGGCAACTCACAACAAACGAAATTGTGTTGAGTTTTCCGAAATTTCCTAAAATTGCAGAAACGAGTTCAGTTTTTTTTGGCAAAAGCCCTTTTAACGAAGGGCTTAGCAAGGACGAGATATATAGGAAGATGAATAGTGTGCCGGTTTAGCACTATAGGTGCAACAAACGATGGCAGCGAGGTAGAGAGTAGTTGCATCGCGAGGGGGGACGGGAGGGATCCGGGTCAAGTTGAAGAGTTCGCGGGAGTCGAGGAAGGACGATCGGCCGAGACGAGGTCATGCGCGCGGCTCTCGGGGGCTCACGCTGCTACTCTACGTGCATCGCGACTTTATTTTTAGATGAGAGCGAGAGAGCGAGAGAGCGAGAGAGAGAATTCCCCCGAGGAGAAGAGAGCCGGTTATTTATCGCTGTACCTTACTACAACGTATTGTTATTATCAGCAAACCCGTAAACTCGGTATTTAATGTTGATATAAGGAATGAGAAGAAAAACTAAAGAATGAAAAGAATGTACGATGAATGATTATTATCGGTTGTGTGTGTTTTAATACTATTATATTGTGTTATGAATAATTTAAATGACCCTGGGGATAAAATATACACGAAAAAACGGAAAAGAAAAAAGAAAACACAATTGTCGAGAACGCTTATACATGCAAGTTCTCCTCGCTGGGAGTGACGACAATTCAAACGACCCGCCCTTCCTCCCGAACGTTTTCTCGTTCTACCGGTATAATCATATGGTTAATAAAGGCTTTATCAGAGGCGTGATAACGGTGCGCGCGCGCTCTTAGATAAGGCATGTAGGTCAGTTTGATACGAGTGACCTGATTCCTGAAGCCTGGCGCGCCACTACCACTAGCGTCAACAAGCGTTCGTAGATGAGAACAGCAACGACAGGATAGCGGCATAGCAGTATGTAATTGCCATTACAGAATTCTCTCTCTCTCTCGCCTCTATACGAATTCGCTTCGTGCGTACACGATTTTTCTGTGCCGCGTGTTGCAGCTCGATTAAAAACAAAATAAAGCATTACATTAATTAAGGATTATCGTTCGTATAAATAGGCAAATGTACGTAGACGATAAAAAAAAAAATTAGGCCACTACGTAAGTGCCGACAGAGACACACGCCGAGACGGCGAGTTAAGCGCCCATGAAATATGTACGAACTTCGTTCAATTTTCTCGGCACATAGGTGAACACGGGCTTGCAGCGGTGTGCAGCAAAGTTCTATAACGCGGAGTCTCGCGGCGGCTGCACTTACATAATTCGATAGCGAAGTAAACCGATGCACGAGCTTCGGCTCGATGTACTCGGGACAGGTGCACTGTTTACTAAGGGCGATAAGAGAAGCGTGTGTACCGAATGTCGAAGAAACACCGGACGCATCATCATCGACGTCGATATATGGTTCACGTCCTCGTCTTATTACCGGAAGACTAGGCGTTTGGGCTCGCTTCGCCGATCGAGAGGGCTGATAGGGACGATAGATTCGTTGGAATTGATAACACTTCAATCGAACTATCAAGGATAAATTTAACAACGGTACACGTATTTTTTCAAGATTGCGCACCGACAGACGGAAAAATGAGAGATCCAAGTGAGCATCTTTTTTTTGTTCTTTATTTTTAAATCGAGGATGACGAATACGCGAATTCACGTATGTTTGGAACGTTTTCTCACACGCCCACGACTGCATCATTGACCCATTTACCCGGTGCACTTGAGCCAGAACGTATACGACGCCTCTGTTGCATCGTATAGTGTGGGCATTATCCGAGCTATAACATTGCCGTCTCGGATCCACTGCAGGGCGGTCTAATGCAACGCTTCGAAATACACGAGCGGAAAAGAGAGCCCGAGAAGGTGGCTCTCTCGATCGTAGGGAAGTTTATTCCAGGCGTCGCGACGTCTTGCAAGCGTGAGGACGCGTGATCGATGCCGGTGCATCACATTTGCATCGGTAATGGTCGAGGCGAAGAAACACATCGGTGTACATATATGAATAAACGTCCTACGCGAACGTTCCTACGGGCCGTATACGAAAGCGCCAGATCGATAGTAAAAGAAATTTAGATGATTGAACGTAATTAAAATAAAAAACATCAAATTGCACTTTACTAAGAACGAAACATCCCCAATGGGAAATTGTCGATGAAAAAAATGTATTGAATAAAATAAAAATAAATAAGGGTGAAAACCGAATCAATTAGGAATCGTGAATATTCAACTCGAATTATACGTACAGCAGACATTTTTAGTCTTCAAAATAATTTTACTTCTTCGTGATTGAATTGTTTTTCAACCGACAATTGTGTTCCGGAATTATCATTGAATTTTTTAGTTCTATTATGGATCGAATATTTTCTATTTCTATATTCCGGATTTCCCTTGAATTTGAATACGCGTATTTTCAGCCGGTGGTGCTTTCCGGCTTCGGCGAAACGGAGCTTTATCGACGAACAAAAGAACAATTGGGTCAAGATTACGCGATGAGTAATTCCGAACAGTTTATCTGCGAACCATATTGGGCTCTTTCCAACATTTTTGGCTCTTCAAAAGTTTGCAAAGACAAAATCATCAACTTCCCTTCGAAATCGAACTGGAAAAGCATTTCTTTTTTTTCAATCCGCTGTGTTTCAATTACGCGATGAGTAATTCCAAACAGTTTATCTGCGAACCATATTGGGCTCTTTCCAACATTTTTGGCTCTTCAAAAGTTTGCTACGACAAAATCGTAAACTTCCCTTCGAAATCGAACTGGAAAAGCATTTCTTTTTTTTCAATCCGCTGTGAAAATAAAATTGAAAGCGTAGTTGTCAAAAAAGAACTCTTCGTTCCCTCCGATAACAATTGTCGACGAAAATAATGTATTATAAACGTGTATGCTTCGTGTATTAAATACTCGTGCGCGCTTAAACCCGTGTAATAGGTATTATAAATATAGTGTGTGTGTGCACTATATAAAGGTGGAGGCGAACGAGGTAGTTATAGCACCGCGATCCCTTGGCGCGCTTGCGCGTCTCGTGAGACGGTTCTCATTGACCCAGTTACCCGGTACACTTGACCGCACTCTCTGCCGTACCCCACTGCACCGCACCCCTATGCTCGCGAGCAATTGCATGCGGTGCATGCCTAGAGTAGAAGACCTAAGCTGGCTCAACACTAACGACAACGTGGGTAATGACGATCGGCTTAAGGGACGATTCTTCTATTCATCTCAAAAAAATAAAACTATTCACGCTAATGAGTTGAACTGTATGTGCCTAATTTAAAAAAATCATGATTCAATACCGAGTTCGGAAATGTGAGAATTTCGAAATTTCTCGAAATAAATATCTCGCCGCGTTTGGTCGAAGAAGCGGCAATGTCGAGTCATTGTTAAGAATCACTGCTGGCCACCCCGAGACTCTTTGACCCAATTTCGCCGTCTCTTCGTTTTCTCTCTGACTGGGAGTTTAAAGAGAGAAAGAATAAATTATTGCTCTCGCGGCCCTCCCGTATACACGATCTCTCTCTCGCGGCACGTTTCGCAAGACGTCCGCTCCGTCTGGCCGGTGCATATCCAGACTGCAAGTGCAGTACGAGATACATAGTGTAATACGACTTTTCGTTGCGGGAGAATTTTAAGATTCCGCAGCGAGCGCGGTCGAGACGACGTTACGGTTACTAGACTGCAGTTCCGGCGGCCCGGTACTTCACGTGTGCTGTGCACACGATTCATTATTGTACGCTGTACTTCTTTATGGATGTATGTACATATGCTTCATATCGAATCCGTGAAATTCAAACGCGCTTCGAAGTCAACCGACTTCCTGGGGAACGAGGATAATAGAAGGTGAAAAATTGAAAAAAACGAACGCGAACTGTTTCGATAATTTTTGCGAACCAAGACGAGCCGAGTAGACCGGAAACGGGAAAGACGGATGAACTCTTTCCGTCAACCGATCGGCGCCGTCGCCAACGACGACGTCCTCGTCCCTGTCTCGCTGCTCGTGTTGGAGCGTCGAGCAAAAAGAATCCGGACCGTGAGTCACGATGACTCGAACAACACTACTGTGGACCTCAGTTATTTCGCGATACTTTGAATCATTTCCTTTTTTCAGGTCGCACTTTTAATTTCGAAGAACCGAACAATTAGATACATTCTTTCAGAGTTCGTGAGAAAAAGAAGAATCTCAATTAAATTTGTATTGTCATTAAACCTCAAAGCGTCGCTCGAATGCTTCGCTAGATACATGAAAATCTCGAGATAACGAAAACGCGAGAGTCCTCCCCTTGAGCGCGCGTGAGAAATACGAAAAAAAAACGTAATTACCTCGTTGCGTTTTGCGATTAGATAACAATCGCCGGTATCGTTGTCGCATTTATCATTGAGGACTCGGTTTTTTTTTGCTTTTTCTTTGTTTCTCTTTTTTTTTTCGATTCTTCGATCAACACCTTGCCGAGGTAGAAGCGCGCTAAATCTATGATAGAGGAACGGTGTGCGTGATGAATTGATATGGTAGTGTTGCGTATACTGGGAGAGTCGTCGGTGGTAAACGAGCAAAAGCAACAGCGTCAGTAGCAGGAGGGTTGCTGCTGCAGTACGAGAGTCAGTCGAGTCAGGCAAGCAAGTCAGCCAGGCTGCAAGTAGAGTGCAGACCGTGTTGCACCGGCGCGTCGACGCCGTCGCAGCCTTGAGCCTATTCCACGCACGAAAGCCCCCGGCGCACGCCTCGCTGCACGCTGTGTCGTGGCTACGTCCAAGTCTCCTGAACAGCAATGTATTCTGGACTACTGAAACACTCCGCCCGCCTCCATTCAGCCACAAAAAAAAAAAAAAGAAAAACAACACCGAACGACGACGACAAAACCTTTTCGTCGTCGGTCTCTCGCCCGCACTCTCGATAAATCACCTCGTTGTTTATTGCCGTCGACATTTGCTTCGCGAGACTCGAAGAAATGAACGCGCGAGACGAGGAAAGACACAAGTCGATGAATTAAATATCGCCCAAGATAATGACAAGATCAATTTTTTTCCCGTCCCATCCATGAAAATACAATTTAAAGTTTCTCAATGAAATTTTAGAATTTTCTTTTTTGCTATTTGAAAGATCCGAAGGTTGCCGAGTCGCAAAAGTGTAAAACGTTGAGAAGGGTGGACGTTACAGTCCCAGCGGAAAGTAAGATTCCGAGCGAATTTTGAATATTTCCCACTGGAATGAAAATATTAAAAAAAATCAACCATAGAGCAGCTCTTAAAAAGATTGATTCTGCATAGTAGCGATGCCAAAAAGTTATAAAGATTTTACATGTTATTGGAATTTTTTCTGATTTACCAATTTTGATTTTTCTTTATGAACTTTATAAACTCAGGTTGCCATATTGCCATGATATTATTATTATGCAAAGTTCATGCTCTAAGAATCTTTTACATGGATTTATATGGTTTATTTTTTCAGATTTTTCCGAGGGCCTTCCCAATTTCATTTTTGACCGCGAATATAACGATAAACCCTCCGCAAAGAAACTCTACTTGACCGAACAATGAAAAAAACATACCACAAATATTTCTACGCACATATGACGTAATTGTGTGAATTCGTGCTATTTGTGAGCGACGTGTAGTATCCATTCATTTTGCGTAGCGTGAACGCGTCATCGGAACAAACAATTGTAACGTGAAAATGCCGAGAGGACATTCGATTCAGTGCTGGGAAACGGTATGACGTTTAAAATTTCTAATCGATCGGATCGATACAATATGCCCACACGGTAGTTCTCTGGATGTCTATTTATCTATGTATGTATGCACGCATGCATGCTTTATATAGGTACACGTGTCCGACAGTGAGCACCGCCGATGACTCGTGGAATTTCGATAAGAGGCTCTAGAACGGCCCGTCGAAAAATCAATTGCGCCTCGATCGGCGATACAAGAGAATATATTCGATTTCGCGCAACTCGAAACATACGAAGATACCAAAATCGTTCCATCAACTTGTATCGCCGACCATCATTCACCTCGCGGATAATTTTTCTTGAAGCAACCAGCCACCGTTATTGCTGTCCGAACGTTCTGCATCACCGTGTTCATTGAAGTGTGCACGGCGCGAATGGATTAACTCATCGGCGTAGAGCTAATAACTGAAAATTATAGGATAACTCTTGGGAGTATTGGGTTCGTGTGATTGCAGCGAGAAAAGAATAATCGCGCTCCATAAATTTCTATTTAATTCTATCCGTGAGAATCCGTGTGGCTCGCGATCGCGCGGCTATCAGCTTGGCTCGTATACCTTGCCGGTTATATAGCTATAAACGCGAGCACGGAGGCTCTCGCGCGAGCTTAACGTTCGTCGATGTAAAAGTGGAATCTAGGCCGATATAAATAGGCTGACGGCGCGGGGGGGGAGGAATAACAGGTTGCCTTTGGCGTCTCTCCGCAGCCGCGAGGAACGGGCGTGTAAATACGTGAAAATATGCGTGGGCGTCTATCTTCGGATGTTCGCGGATACGAGCTTATTGCATTATTATCTTAACTCTACTATTCTTGTTTTTTTCTTTTTTTTTCTCCATATATCTGTTGCACCAGACGCTTTTCAAGCGCTTCATTGAGAGCTCGATTTCAGGACTCTGTGACTCCTATTTGTTTTTTTAACTTTCGTTCATCCTTTGTCACGATGCAGCGGCGAGTGCAACAAGTGCAGATGCGGTCGGTGCGTCGAGAAGAGAAAGAAGACAAAGAGTCAGATTGCGCAGAGGGATAATCGCGTCGGGCCGCGCTATTGCACAATGAAAAGAAAGAAAAAAAATTATGCCACGCGAGAGAGCGGCCGCTCGCTTCTCTCTTTTAATTTTTATTATATTCTTCGCCGCTGCATCTCGGCGCCGTGAGCTTCGCGTGTGCGAGACGGACGCGGCGAGACGCGAGAAACGAACGAGAGAGAGAACCGCGACGACGATTAACGTCAAGGGAGAGTATGAGGAATAAAAAAGAAGAAACGAGCGAAACGGCCGCACACACAGTGGGAGTTTTCGCAGGGCGAGAGACAAAGTGCCGGCGCTGTCACGCACCGGTGCCCTTATTCGCCTTTGTGTCGAGTCTCTCCAGATACTTGTGAGAGAGCCCGAGAACGTAATCGTCGAATTGTATAGAAACAAAAAAAATTTCATATCGGTAGCCGCTGAAGTTGATTGTAAAGATAAGTGCTGTACGCATATTGAAAACGGCATTTGATAAGAAGACGTGATAAAAATAAATAAAAAAAGCGATACGCAGGATATTGAGAGGAGAATAAAAAGAAGGTGTTTCGCTCCCGAAGAAACTCGTGCGCCGCGTGGTCCTCAAAGAAGTCGTCGCGCTCCGGTGCGCTGCACCGCAATATTTGCGTGAACTTTATGTACATACTATATATATGTGTGTGTGTTAGCTATGTATTAACCGGTATACCAGTCAACATTTGTCAGTACTCTCGCGTGTCCCTTCTCTCCTCTCTCTCTCTCCCTCATACTCGATCGTCCAGAGTCGCGATGCAAAAAAAAGGACCAACGATGCAAAACCCTCGATGCAGCGCACGGTACACAACAGGCCGAAGTACCTCTGTATCTCTTGCACTGGTGTTGTCACTGTCCCAATTCCATCGGCATTGTGTCACACGATTTCGATTTGTTGTGTTCTATGTATAACAGTCGGAGCACAGCAGCAGAAACTCAGAAACTGGCACAATGCCGCTGGAGCCACGGGTGCAGAAAAATCGAGCATACGCTTCGACGACAATAGACCAATGTTGCAAACGAGCGATATTCTAAGCTCAGCATCCTCGGGAGTTGTTGGTTTAACAGGAGCATCGACTGCACGTTTTTGAAAATATCGAGAACAAAAAAGACCTTTTTTCCGCTTCTCACGCAGTCGTTTCGATTAAAGAACGCAATTAATGTAAAGTAAACGAGAGATTCGTGATCGGTATTCGAATAAAAATCACCGACCGTAGTTCTGGAACGACAAGCGAAGACGATTTTTTTTAAATGAATTTAAATTATGCTTCTAACGCTAATAATTTTGTATTCGAATTAAATTACAAGAAAAGCAACGTGCCTGCCGTGGTCGACGTTTAAATACACATGATATAGTAGCGAGTGGACCGAGTTACGGAACCATTTATTACGACCCGTCAGAAGGTGAGGAAAAATGTGTTAAAAGCGTGATAAATTGTTCGCAATTTGTTAGCGTTAAATTGGAAGGTTTAAAAAAATGTTCTCGACTACGTTCGTGTATTTTTTTGCGCTGAAAACGAAACTAATGTAAATTTCAGTCGAAAGCGAAGCGTTTGCTTATCAAAACTCTTTTCTGTACATTTTCAACCCGAGCCTTTTCGCCGCAGAATAATGACTTTTAAGTAAAATGATTACGATATTCGTGGTCAAGCTTGTAATAATTAATAAAAATTAACAACGCAAATGCGTTGTACGAGTTGTCTTTGAGTTTAGTGTGCGTCACGCATTGCGCTGTGTACGAACTCGCTATCGAAACTATATGGAAGTCTATTATAGTCTAATCTCCGGCTCTTGTCTCACCTATATCAACTGACCCATAACCGAGACGTAATCCTTCTGACTAATGTAACGCGTTCACTCTCCCGTAATTACTCTCGTAATTACTCTCGATTTATTATACAGTGTGTATTATGCATTTGCTAATCGTTATCGGTGCGTATTTGCACACAACCACCCGCGCATTATAAAGTTTCGACGTTGTCGCTGTAGTGTGACGGACTCTTTACCCGTGAAGTTTATGCGCACGGTTATGCGCTCGATGTTAACGGTGATTATTAACCGGATCGTGGCATTGCACGATGATCAACGGTATCATCGACATCCGTGGTAATAATTGATCGATGAAAAGTCATATGCATAGCAAGACTTTCGACGCGCACTCGAACGGGAGACGAGCTCACCTCGATCTTTTGTTCCTCTCTTTATCTCGAAACTAACGACATTGTATCCTGCTCGCGTAGCTGTAGGCAAACGTTCAATAATAACACGATAGAGATCGATGCTTTTGTCGCCTAGCCGAGATCTACGCGCTCGTTTGGCTTATACCGTATCTCCATCTCTTTTATTACTATCGCGTGCATTCTATCGCAAATAAATAGTTACACACGCGATACGTGCGTGTGTGTTTGCATGTGCGTATGTGTATGTAACTGTTGCAAGTTGATTTTCTTGAACGCATATAATGCGACGAAAGGGTGGGGAAGGAGCAAGAACGAGCGCATAGGTCGTTCCGTGTGTGAACTCCACGAAGCCGTCACGCCTTGGTAAGCATAGAGAGCCCTCCTTGATCCAAATTCCAGGCTCTCTCGCATGGGGTTGGAGGTTGAGCTCTCTCGATACACAATCTGATTATTTATCGTGCACATACGTATTGTATTCTGCGAAAGAATAAATGGACAATGTGTCCAACTGTTTCGAATAAATTTAATGGATTTTTCTTCGAAATGCCGATCGTCATAATCAATTTCGAGAAAGGCGTATCGTTACAATCCTAGCCAAATTCAAGATTACGAGCGAATTCCGAATATTTCCTAATGAGATTTAAAAAAAAGAAAAAAAACCAACTATTAAAGAAAGTCCTAATAAGATTAATTTTTCATAATATAAATGTGAAAGAAGTAACAACAAATAAGGTAAAGAGAATTCTTCAACAAATAATCTGGTATTCCTTTTTTCGCAGGAATTGGTCCGTTATATGTATGATGATAGTTAATGAATTTTTGGAATCCTTATTATGTGAAACTTATGTTCTTAGTACCTACCGTATAGTTAATTTTTTTCATAATCATATCTTAACGAGAAGTTTCTAAAATTCCCTCCAAAATTTACTTTTGGCCGAGAATGTAACGATCCGTCTTAATGGGCGTTATTTCTTTATTGCGAATATCGATAGCTTCGAATTTTTCGGTGTCCCGGACTCTCGACCCGTTTCTCCGTCCGTACTCTCAGAAATTGCGTAAACACCGGGCGAGATTAGCACTCGCAGAACAGAAGTTGCGCGATTTACTTTGTGGAACTGAGCGCAGGGAGCAGCACGAATTGACGCAAGGCCCACCGCGTTTTGTGTAACTCATCGCGCGGTATAGGAGCAAGCGAAAAGTAACCGAGCAACTCCTCCGCCGGTTCCGTTGGAAGATTTTTATGTGAGAATGAGAGATGGAGAAGGTAGCGGGCCAACGTGACGAGGGCGAGAAGGAGCGAAGCAGAATCGAAAAATCTTGGAGTTCTCTTTCAACGTTTCGTTTCGGAGCTTCACGGACCGTTGCCGCTGCTCCTACTTTTGTAACATCGTTGCTCCCGCTACTCTCTATATCTATATAGAAACAACTCGTAGCTCTCTGATGCCCTTGACACAGTTTCACCGTGAGGAGAGCGAGGAGGTGGCGGAGGTGCGCGGGACACGGTTGGCGCGTTCCGATCTCGAAGCTTCAACTGCGGTCACAAATTCTTCAACTTTATTTATACATTTTTAACGATTAAGGACTCCGCTGCATGTTCGTTCTACGCTTATCAAATGACTGCCGTAGATCCACTGTTGGTGTAGCGAGAAAAAAGAAAAAAAAAAAACACATTATTTCTTTCGCTACGCTACTCGACCTATATTATCACCGATGCGCTTTGCCGCAGCGAAACGAGTGCGAACGACGGCGATGCCGGCAATAAAATAATTGCAGCCGTAACTTGTCACTCACAATAACATTTATTCCTTCGCCCCTCGTCGTTGTCTCCCTCTCGCGGCTGTACAGCCGGTTCTCTTTTTTTTTTTTTTTTCATTAATCAACCGAATTACCGACCAGCTCGTCGGAGTCAAACGAGCGCGCGCGTACGATCGTAATCGCGCTATTTTAATTTCGCGAGACGGACGGAAACGAGAAGGGTAATATGTAACAAGAAAAAAAAAGGGAAAGTATCTTTCCGACCGAGGAGTTCTGGGACTTTGAGAACGGCTGACAAACTCGCGAGCGTTAAAAAATTTTCGCAGGGCGCAGCGATAATAATACTACTGTGAAACGTTTGCCGCTGCCCCGCGACCGCTTCGGCACGCAGACATAAATCTACTACCCGTGATTGTGTGCGTATGTATGTATATATAGGCGCATATATATGTATGCATATTCATATGTATACCAAAGGGAAGGTAAGTAAACTAGTAGCATTTTATAGTTGCGCAAAGAGAGCGAGACCCCGGGAAACGAGTCACCAATGACTTTGTCGTCGTGTTCCTCGTAGGACACAAGTGGCCACCCGTGCGCCGCAACGAGCGCAGGTTCTCTCCGCTTATGTCGCGATTGGTTTCGCCTTTATTCCGACTTTCCTGTCTGCCCGCCGTGACCAGGGGAACTTTAACGCCCGCACCTGGACGATAACTGGCGAAGAGAGAAAACCGTAAGAGAAACGGCGACCGGGACCGAGGCAGAGCAAAAAGATTAATTGTCTATTTATATTAAAAGAGCGAGGGGGAGCCAGTGCAGCAAGCGCGTGTATCGCCAGTTGCGCCGCTAATGCACAATAGAAGTCGGATTATAAGCGTAGAACGCACGCAGAATCGATCGAATCAATCTAATCGCGAAAATACTAAACAGTCTCGTAAATTCTATCCGCGGACTGGAAAATCCATCACGGTCTACCGAACTATTTTCGATTATAAATCTACTCGCTTCCCCTTCGTTTTCTATCGCGGCCTGCGCTATAATATAGAATTAAAAACGAAAAAAAAAACTTTACACGAACGAACGGTCTCTCATTTCAACTTTGAATACGATTTGACTGTTTAATTAGAATAGAATTGGGTTAATACCGCTTGCGATTGACCGCGAGGCCATCCACCGGCGCTTATTCGCATTCGATAAATATCTCGAGACTAGCGTGAAAACGCTTTGTCGACAACTTGTTTTCAATAATATCCCATGCGGGGAGGAAGAAAATCAATGTCACATCCATTCGTGACGCTCGGCCGAAGATTGACGAGCGTGATTCTTGTGTATAATAACCTTAATAATATGTTCGAGTATCCACATGTATTTTTTAAACTTTCCCACAGTTAATACATTGGCAATATCACGCATTCGCAGTCGTTTCGCTAGTCACGTGTCGGATCGTGTACGCTGACGAACTTGATAGTTGCGCGAGGTGAGCAGCGAGGGGTTGCCGAGGCGCAAGAACAACGCGAACGGGGGCGACGAGGCGGAGAAGGGTGGAAAGGGCCAAAGTGTAGGCGAACGCGGCGGAAGGAAGGAAGGAAGGAAGGAAGGAACGGAATAGAGCCTAGGCATGCTGCTACTGCCACGCTCCGTGCGCTAGTGGTGGGTAGCATATAGAGGAATAAGAGAACGAGGTCGAGTTGAAACTGGGCCAGGTTTACTCGGTAACTGTGTCAACGTCTATCGATCCGACGACTGCAACCCCTCCGACGCCGTTGTTCTACGCCCTACCCCGCGCTCTACCTTGTCAGCCGTTCCTCGTGTGCGATGCAAACTGTTGCAATGCCTTATATTTCTCCCTCGAACGCCCAACTACTCATTTTTATACGGATATAGTGTACATACATTTTTGCGCTCACGCTCTCAGCTGTGTTATCTATTTCTTCTAATATTCTATTTACTTCGCTCTGAATCTACGCAATTTTTTTTTTGAAAAACCCTCTTCTGAGAAATCACGGCGGAGGATCTTGTAACGATTCTCCAGTTTTATTCCAGGGAAAGTTTAACAGAGCCAATTCGCTGAGAGCCCGCGCGATTGTGATTACGTACGCCGAGACCGTTCGCGCGCGCGTTTGTATAGATAGCGCCTCAGGGCGACGCAAGTGAACGACGACGAGGACGCGAGGCAACATCCAAGCTCTCCGACGCCACAGAATATTTGAGGCAGGTCGGTAATGTCAGTCAGTTGAAATAAACGAGCTGAAAGCAGGCGACGCGGCGGTATCGGTGGCGACCTGCATCGCCTTCGATCCGTCTGTTCGATAGCATCCAACGAGCCTACGAACACACCAACCGGCGAGGCACATGCCTCACCGTACTCGACACTGAAATTGCATGTGTGTGTATGTTAAACCGGACGAGGAGGCGCCCTCGAGGACGCACGATCAGCTTAACCGAGGACGAACGTTATCCGGGAACGTGTTTTCAATGCATTACCAATAAAGCGCGCGTGAAAAACGACTTGTCCTGCATACGGTCGCGAGGTAGATTCGTTCCGATGATTTTTTTTCCCCCTAACTCGTCTCGAAAAAGTATGTAACAGCTGTTCCGCGCGATAATGCAGAAATGAGCGTCAATTAAATATTAATAAAGAAGAAAAAAATTACCCAGCTTACATAACGAAACGAAAATAGTATTGCGACGATATTCCAATCGATACGCGGCAACATTCATTTTATTTTATGCTTTATCAGCGCTGAAAGACTTCCACGTGAACTTTTATTGTTCGGCTCGGAGCTATACACGTGTTTATATAAAGAGCGCCTATTAGAAATTGAACTGCAAACAGTATCTACGTGGTATTATACCACGCGACCTATGACCCTTCCCATCGAGCGTCCGTGCTATAGCGTGTCTATCGCTGGCTATTTAATAAATGAATTCTCTTCGGCCGGTCAATATTGATCCGCGACCGTCTTTGATGTCGCCGGAATTGAATTATCGAATAAAATTAAAATAATACAAGTAAATCGCGACGTCACAGTTGCCGGCGTCGAGTGAATTCCGCACTCCCGACTTCCACGGAATTCCGATCTCGCGTGTATATAGACGCGATGGTAGTCGGCGATCGCGAGTCAGGGGGGGCTTTCGTTTTCACCCAGCCTACTTGTTAATCCGGTGAGTCAATAGTTGTATAACACACAAAGTGGCTGGAACTGCGGTGGGTACAAACGTTGCGCAACGAAAATCCGCGCCTCTCGTTCTCCTCCGGCTCTCACTCTCTCGCTCTCGCTCTCTCTCGTAGTAGTAAAACTCCTATAGTAATAGTTGCGTTCGTGTTTTACCCGCGAGCGCGCAACTCGCGACCTACTTGCCCACTAAACTAGACACACATTCTTATCCAGCGCGACGGTAATCCGCGTTCTGACCAACGGCGGTAGCAGAACGCCGACTTTTCTGCTGCCGAACCTCATTACGGAATAATGTACTTTTTTTTTCTTCAAATAATAATGTCACGAGTCCTTTTATCGTTTGACCGACGCTATTCAACCGCAACTTCGATTTAGTCTAATGGTATTCTAAACTGATAGGAATGATTCCTTTGATTCGTCTGATCTTTGTATGAATTCAATGCAACGTGTTTTTATCACGCCTTGCTGGTCCATTTAAGTAGCGGAAACAATCGAATGCTTCGAGTTCATTCGATTGCTATAAAACTCTTCTATTGCAATGAGATTTCACATTATCTGCAGTCTCGATAGCAATAAATCTCGAGAAATAGAAACACGAACTGTCCTAGTTTGCAACGCGGTATTCTAAATTTCGCGAGGGCAAAGGGGAGCGCGGGGCCAGACGGGATAACAGCAACATCAGAGAGGTAGGTGTCGAGAGAGGTATCTAGACAAGGGGCGAAGCGGGAGGTAATGTGCTCAACCCGCGGAGCGATACAACCTTGAGCCCGATACTTCGATTCGTTTCGGAGACACATTGCGCGTGTATAGGCCCGGGCGAGTCGGGAGGCTTGCTCGATCGTCGTTGGGATCGAAAAAAAAATTTAACGAAATGAAGAAAAGTTTAGAGAAAAAAAAGGAAGACGAAGAAAAATCGTTTCCATAACGAGATGCAGAAAAATTTCATAACGATGAGCAAGCTCGTGTGTAATAGCGCGTGCATGCCACGTGTAATCGTATACGAAAAAGGAATCTCGCGTGTTAATCTCCTGTTCGTAGAGCCCGCCGATCGAAGGGTATGTTATTCAGCGCGGCACGCACAGAATATAACGAAACTCGTATACGGCGGTAACGAGCAAAGCGGCGTAACCCGCCGACGGGGGTATACCTTATTAATGCCGGTATTGAGATTAAGTTTATTCAATAGCATCGACGACTACGGACGACGTGTATGCCATGACACACTAACCGAGTGGTCGAGACCCACTTAGGCCACACCGGCTGACCTCCATCGAAATGGAATGGATGGGGTGATGATAATGCGCGCGAAAGATCTGTTCACAGAACGAAACTGAGAGTCGGAGAAGTGTATTTTCAGCGCCGAAGCGAATACGCGAAATCCGCGTTCGGGTAACCGAGGTCATCGCGATTATCCCTCTGATTGCGCCTCTCTCTACACATATACATGTATACACATTTTTTTATTCATCATTTCTTCTCTGTATCGCAAACGTCGCCATTAAAGGCTCGAGATCACGAGATCCCCGAACGGGGAAGTTACCTCTGATACACAATCGATAGACATACTGATTCAATGAATTCACGGAAATTAATATAATCCGATCGCTTATCTATCGCTCATAGGCAAAAGTTGTTGTAGAATAATAAGATTTGTACGTTTTCTTTTTTGCTAAAGTATCGTTGCCATATTTATAAAAATCAACGGCTCGTTACCGACATTTCGGTGGGCAATAAACGAGCACGATCGTCACGGAACGGTGAGAAAGTTTTGGCCACTGTTACGACACATTGGAACCCCGAGGATATAACTCGACACAGAGAGGCGGACAGAGAGCCATACGGGAGGGGAAGAGGCAGCGCGATATTGTGTCACCGATGTGCGAGCACGAATAACGCGCGGGCATCACTTTCCTCGTTACCGATTTGAATAATTAGTCTGGTGAATGCGTTTCATTTTTTTTTTTCAATCCTAATAACTCGTCCCTATTTGCGTTTCTCGCAGCGTAATTTGTGATATACACAACTCGGTCGCGTTGAAATAGTCATTTACGACTGATTTAAATTGACTCTCTGGACCTTAACTTTTTACATCGAGACGAGCGGGAAATAAAAGAAATATCTGACAAACTTTGAATTCTTGTTCAAGCTCGATTGAGAGATGAAAGATCACAAGTTAGAAGAACTAATGTGTAGTTGAAGAAACTAATATGATAGTTAATTGGTACAAACAATTTTTTTTTCATTCGGACAGTAATGATGCCAATCAACTGTTGAAATAATTTTTTTGTTGCATCGAATCGTCCTCGAACCATGGTTTTTGTCGATAGGACAAATTACATTAGAGATCCATCCCAAAGTAAATCTCGTTACAGCTTACAAAGCGAAGCGAGTCCCTCTCGTCTCGACTTCTCGAGGCGGGCATTAGCTAACCGAATACATATATATTCTTACGCAAACTAGCGAAAGTAGGCGGTGGTGCGCGGCAGCGAGTTGTCTCGTATCTCTGTCATTCTCTTAATAATTTCTTGTGTCCAGTTTTTTTCTCTCTCTTTCCTTCTCTCTCGATAAATATATATACGTATACATTTCACCCTTTGGTATATCTATATATAGAATAATATAATACGTGAGCAAGCGCGTGTGTTCGGTGGGCCCGGCGTCACACCGCGACGTCCGTTCGGTTGGGAAAAGTTGCGAAAGAGCAAAAGGCGAAGCCGCGAGAACGAAGCAAAACGAGCAAAGAGAACCCGTGGAGCAACGCGAAATTTCGTGCCCGCAAGACTCGAAGAGACTTTATGTTGCGCCGAAAGCGAGAGTGAGATCCGCGGTGCCCTCCCCGGCACATCCCCGAGACCCCTACGTGCCCGCGAGAGTCGTTTCCTTTCCAAGGCCCTCGACAAACGGGCCCCCGATGAGCGTGCGCGGCTCTTCTATCGCGCCGTTGAATCGGATACATGACCAAGAACACGTACGTTTGTCCCGGTCCCGACTCAACTCGCTTTCAATTGTCCCAACCGACCGAACGAAACTCGAGTTGCTCAACTACGTTAAAAAGAAAAAGAGTCACCATGTAACAAAATCGATAATCGATTCGATAGCTTCGCCTCGGAGAGCGAGACAATTGACCCAAGAAATTCGCGACCTCCCGAACGACAGAACAAGAATTCTCGCCGTCCCGTCCGCAAACAGCGAGCAGCGAATTATATTCCTCTTAGCGTAAACGAAATTTTATGAAACAAGAGAAAAGAGATCGCTAGACAACCGTTGCCTCTTATTCAAATTCGCTTCTCGAATATATCGGATAGTTTCGCGCATTGCTATTAAACATGTATTTAGAACGTATTCAAAGTTTCGCACTTTGATCGTGACAAATGATAATCTAGACTTTGGCTGTTGTCTAGTCTGCGGTCCTCGGTGGGGATAAAAAAAAAGTAAACCGAGCAAGGGGGCTGGGAGATTCTATGTCGATGGAAAAAAGGCTCGAGAAATCACTCGGAGGCCTTGCGAGAGTAAGACTATAGAGAAAAAAAGGAAAAATCTATGTCCCACAATATAGCGAAGGTCTCCAGAGCCCAGGAAATCGTTTTATTTTCCCCCCGTATTTTCCGCGCGTGACACTACAAATATCGTAATTGCGTTATTAAAACAGAATTTTTTTTTTCCTGCGATGGGGAACGGAGAGAACGCGACTTAGAAGAGACAACGATAGAGAGAATACGAAGAATGAAGATCGAAGGGGAGAGGAGAAAATAGCGAATGCATTGCCAAGCTGTGTGCGCGTAGGGGAGAGATTATACCTCGAGGGTCAGACGAGAGGAGAGACGAAGAGCCGGAGGAGAAGGAGGAGAGACGCTAGGATTTGTGTCATTGTCAGTGGGTAATCAGGTCAGTGGGCCAGTGGGACAGCCACTTTCAATTTCGTTCCTTCTCACTCTCCTCGATCTCGCTTCCTCGCGTAACTCCCCTCCTCCCCCTCCCCCTCCTTGCTTCGAGTACGTGTGTCTGTGCGCGCAACACGCTTCGCGCGCGTCGTTATCTCGCGCGGGTGTCGCCGCGTCGTTCTTGCACATAACGAACAGAGAGAGAGACGGTGCACAGTGGGACCACTGCGAGAAACGCGTGGAATCGCTACGAGGCGCTCGTGTGTGTCAGCCACGGCATGAAACGTGGTGGGACGAAGAGTAGAGGAGAAGCTAAAATTCGGTGTGGAGGGAGGAGGGGGGGAGGAGGAGTGATTCGAAGCGAGTATATTGTTGCTAGGCGACCGATGTCACCGAGGTAGGGTCTTACAGCTGAAAAGTGAGGCGAAGTGGGAAAGCGTTGCTAGGATACGCGACTGCAGCTGAACGTAGAAGGGGGAAGGAATAAAAACGACGTGGAGTTGCTAGGAGACGATAGCGGCGAAGTTGCAGAGGGGGAGGGTTTTCTCTGAATGTAGAAGAGAAACGAAGAGACGGCGAAAGAGGAGCAAAGGATGAAACCGAAGGGGGGAAAAAATTGACGAAACGCAGGAGAGAAGGGAGAGTAGCGCCAATCCCTTCCCGATTCGTACTCGTTTGCGAAGCGGGAGCTGAGAAACCCACGCACGACGGGTACGCGGGGCCTCTCTTTCGCCCGTAACACAAGCTGCTCCTTTGCCACGGCGATCTCGAAGCTCTCTGACGGCTCTACGACTGCACACCACGGGTATAACGCCGCGCCAGCGTGGTATATACACAACCGAGAGAGAACTCGTGAGCGCGAGCGCGAGATAGCGGAAAGTAGGACGCGTATTAAAAACCACGGACCGTGTCCCGCGTGGCGGTTACTTCACGTCGAGCCGATGTTACCCAATCGAATTCGTCATAACTGGCACAAAATTGGGGGGGAGGGGGACGGGCGCTAATCGAGGAAGGGCTACAAAATATTTTTCGTTCAGTGTGAACGATGGGAATGCTTAGAGCTGAAGAAAAATGAATAAATAAACAATGAAGAAACAATTGAAAATTCCAAATGATCGTTACTAATTGTTCCCTACGTTCGCAAAAGAGATTTGGTTAATGTAAAAAAAAATATAGAATCCAGTCGAATTTGGTTGTATGAAACTAATTTTTTTTCTATACTAAGACTAATGAAAATTAGCGTTGCCAACCCTCAGTTGAGCCAAATGAGGTTTGTTAATTATTGACAAATGTTATCGAGATTCATTCAGCCCTTTAAATATTCCTCGATTCTACTGACATTCGTTAACTACAATCAATAATTCGTTTCGCAATATTTAAATATACATTGCTCGACTATAAATAAAACATTGTTTCAGTGTACTAACGACATTTTTTTAGATTCAAATGGAATTTGTTGAAATTCCGAAACGAGAAGTACCAGAAAAATTCTGCGGACGGAACGAGTATCTTTTCCATGAATATGGGTTAGCCGCGGTAGCGAAGCAATTAATTATTAAAACGATGCGAATTTTTGTCGTTACCATCGGGCATATATGCACAGAACTAGATACACACCCACGCGATCGAACGCGCGGTTCCCCGCGGAAACCGCGCCGATATGCGTCCACACGTGAGCTTTCGCGCCACCTGTGGGAGCAGCTATCGAAACGCTTAAATCCGTTCTCCGACATCTCTCGATCGGGTTGCAGCGATGCAAAAACCCGCGTGAAAATACTCTCGGCGAACGGACTACGCCGGGAAGGCTTCGGGGTTCTCCTCCGCGGAGTCTATGCGCGGATGAGTATATCGACATCTGTTTCATATTTCAACGTCTGGGATCGCGCGGAAGACCGCTGCATGGTTTCTCGCGTACGACAAGAATCGACGAAGAAATCGTTGAGTTTAGAAGTCTCGCGGAGGTGCGACGCTACCAGCTGGTGGGCTATTATAATATCGATATCGATGAGAAGAGTCTCTCCTCCGGGCAACCCGGGAGTCCGAGACCCCGAGACGCTCGCCATCGCGTTGAATAATAATTATTGTTAGCTCTCGCGAATGCGACCGGTCGGGCCCGGTGTTATTGAGTTATTCCAATGCGCGAGGTTTATCAAAGTGGGTCAAGCGATTCAATAGCTATGCTGCTGCTGCTGCTGAGAGTAAAACCGCTGGCTCGAGCGACGCACGCGTGGGAGTATTTCGCGCGCGCCCCGGATATACGTACAGGGCGATCGACGATCGATTCTATATATTTCTTTGAACCACCGTATGTTACCCTTTGGGAAAAAAAATCCATTCGCAGCTAATACCGGACTTTCAGTTCTGCGCGAGCACGAACCATAGAATGAAAACTAATTGGAGCAACAACACGCCTTTTATGTGTAACATTTATGAATGTATCTATTATCAACCTTTTGCGCGAAATTACTTACGAATGTATCTTTTTATCTGTCATTCGTTATATTTATGACACGCGCGCGCGTTTATCTGTCTCTGAATTTTCTATGAATAATGGCTCGAAATATGTCTTCGTAATAATTCAGCCCTGTACTAAAAACGAGACTGAATAATTGAATGACAAGAGAGGAAAAGAAAAGAAAGAAAAGATTCCGAGAGTTCGTCATTAGTTCGAAGATCGTTCACTTTCCCATAATTACCAAGGCTTTCGGAAGTTTCTCGGTACGGTTGTGAAAATGTGCCTTACGTTCTTGTATACACGTATCTTCACGAAGCCCGACGGGTATTGGTGTATTGCTTTAGTGTCGCCGTCGTCATCGTCATCGACGTATAGCCAACGGAAGGCAGCAGAGGCAAAGCGAGAGAGGGGCAGCCGAATTCTCTCTCTCTCCCGGTGAGAGTTGGGTCAACAGTGTCAGGTGTTGCACAATGAGACGAGACTAACGAAAGAGAGTCCAACGTCTCCATGGTGTGACGCGCTCGTTGGCCCGCGCAATATTTCTTCCCCTCTGCCGGGGCGGGAAGAAAAGGGGTGGGAGAGACGCAGGTATGTGTCGTAAACTAAGACGAGAGAGCCTCGCGTCGAATATCGGTGAAGAAGGTACGAGGAATAATCGCATTTGGGACTCTGGGAGCATGCCCGTCTCCGTGCGTCTCTCTACCGATGAATCCACGAAAGCGAAACCGACAGAGATGAGAAAATAAGAGGTAGATGAGAATCGGGGACGAAGGGTCGCGTGCCCTGCCGAAGGGTCCCCCGGGCGTGCCGACTTCCGGAAACGCTGATTGTCTCGTCGCGTCATCGTCGTTGAAAATGAGCGAAGCTTTCTCCCGCGTGTCGTGACAATGGACAGGCCGCTCCGCTCTGACCCGAGAGCGGCTTGGCCTATTCTGCAACAATATTTGACAACGAAATTATTATGATTTACTGCTACCGTCGAGAAGAGCCGCTTTCAATCCCGAAAAGCTCGTACGGAGGATAAATAACTTTGAACGCGGAGACATTATCGTTCGCGAGTCGCTCGCGAAGCATTCCCGTGTCGAGGTACAATATTCCTGATTCCGGCGAATGCGGAAGAAGGACGATAACATCGAAGCCGAGGGCACACAACACGAAACTCCGTCGGAGAATCTTTTCAAACTTCCTGTTTGAATATCATATAGTTTTAACGACTGCCGCTGCTCGCAGCGTTGCGATAACGAAGCTCTCTAACTTTACATGTTGTCTTCTAATAATCCGAGCTCGAATGGTCATGTAAAAGCAAAAATCAGTTTCAGAACGAAAAAGTACTGCCACGCGTCGCTACGGTAAAAATAGATCGGAAGTGAGTCCGGCACCGAGTGAAATCTCAATTTATATACCTTGAGATATATAGACGTCAAAAGAGAGAACCTTTCGAAGGGACAAAATGCAATTTGTGTCCCCTGCGAGATTTTCACGACTATAAATACCTGCGAAGCCGTCCTAAACATTCTCCATAGTTCGGGTACTTAAGCAGGCCATTCCCCCCTCTCTTTTTCCCTGTTTCCCTCTATTTGCACCGGCTCTTTTGACGTGATGCTTTCGCTCGGGGGTTGGAAAACCGACGGCACGGTTAATCTTGATTTATTGAGCTCGCGCGCGAGCCTCGTTCTTCTCCCCGATTCGTCGTGTCGGTGCAACAAGTGTTGTGCAGAGTTAGCGCAGCAGGTAGATGTTGTCCAATACGCGTTGCATTGTCAACAGAGACGACGGGGTGCGCGCTTCGCACGCTTTTCATCCCCACCCCGAATTTCGTCGCTCCATTCTCCGCGCAAAACTTTATTTTCAAACTTTCATTCGTTCCAGTACCCTCATTATACGTTCCTTTCCCTACTCCAGAATCGGAGATAACGACAAGAGTGAGAACGGGGAGGAAAAAAAAACGAAGTGCAGAAGAAATTACGGGCATGCGTCCGAAGCCAATTTCCGGTTCTCGTTCGAGTCGTTGTTATCTGGCGCAACGGCAATTTCACGGCTGCCCGACACGCACACACGATTGTACACTTTACCCGCGAAACTCTACATAGCGTCCCAGTGATCCAATGGGCTAAATTTATGGCATTGTAAAGCACAAAATAGTTCCGGCAACTTTTTCATCACTATGAAAATTACATGAAAATAAATACTTTCCTAACTCAAAGAGAACCCCGGATCGAAGAATTTCTGTCGATAACCTATTAGGAATATGGATAATGTTGCATATAAGCAGTTTAAAATGTCGGCATAAAATAAAATATTCACTGATAATCAATTTCTCTTTTAAGAAATCCAAAGTTTAATGCCATAATTTATTTTTAGTTACTGCTAAAACTGAATTATAGCATTAAACTTTGGATTTTTTACCTTGCTCATCAATTAAACAGAACCATTGAAATTTGTTTATAAATATAATGTTTCCAAAGTGATAGCGTCTCATTGTGGCGCGGATGTGGAAAGTAAAAATACATTGAAAAAATAAAATAGATGAAGTCGTTGAAAGGAATTTAGCGCTCGTAGGAAATATCGAGGACCCCTTATTCAGGGCCCCGTGAGTTACGTAATCCGGCGACAGATGTCACGCCAGCAGTCAGAAATGGGCCAGGTGCTGAGCCGGGCAAAGCGAAGAAGAAGAAGAACGCGAAGACGAGGCTAAAGAGTATATCCCGAGCCTGCATCAACCTGGAAGAGTGGAACCTACAACCTGAATGCAGACCGAGCGACGACGTGGAAGCGAAGAAGAAGAAGAAGCGAACGAAGAGAAACGGAAAAACAAGATAACCGAAACAACGTATTGCGGAACCTCTGTACCGCTCAGGCTATGGATTTTTCAATTGTCGAGTAAAAATCGTACGAGGTTGAATGAGGTGGAGCAGCGTCTATAAATCGAGGGAGGGAACAATAATCTAGGGAGGCCGATGCGATCTCGAACGCCGCGAGATCAAAGAGCCCGGGCTAATTACCGAGCGGGCTGACAATTTTTTCTTTCAATTTGAACTTACTGACACCTGTTGATCGCGTTAAAACATATAACGTCATGGTAGATACAATGCACTGAACCAGAGATGATAAAAATTCTACTCCCGTTCACGCGACTCTCGTTGTTAACCGATAGAAATCTGAGATCCTATAAATAGAATATGATCTAACGACGATATTGACATTCTACAGAGTGTGAACGTATTTACAAAGTCGTCAATGAACGGAACAAGCATGAAACAAATTCTAGTTCGTTGAGAAGCGTGAAGAAAGAGCCTAGAATTTTTCTTATCCCTGGCTTTATCATCAATAAATAAATAGTACGAGGGCTGAAAGAAACAGTATTAGTTATTGTGTCTTTCGGTGCAAACGACCTCTTCCTTAATTCATTAATTTCGAAAAAGCCATTTCTGAAACGAGTGCAACAGTACGCGAGAATTCGAAGGACAAACCGTTAAAAAATTCTACTTTGTTGTAAAGCAAGAAAAAAAATATGTGACTAGGATTTTTCCCATCTCTATAAGTAAATAAATGGATAGATTAATAGTACGAAGGAAAAAACCATTAGTTATTGTGTCTCTCGGTGCAGACGCATTTTTTCGAATCGATAGCTTTCAACAATGCCAGCGCGCGAGCGGATGCAGCACGCAAGAAATAAAGCGCCAAGCCCGCCGAGGCTCGGAACCAGGAGTATGGATTCTGCGGAAGTGGGCCAGGACTATCGAGAAAATAAGCAAGTAGGCAATAGAAAGAGAAAATCGCTTATCGTCGCGTACCGACGAGAACGAGAGTGAAACGAGAGAGTGAAATCGCGAATGTGTCTCGTTTCCCTTGCGAATGGAAGCTAGACGGAAGGGAAAGGAGTGAGAGTATATAACGCGCGCGCGCGCGTGTGCGTGTGTGTGGAGCGACGAAGAAAACACGAGTTTATTCAACGGAGTGAGAGGTTCGCGTTGCAGACCGGAGGCGAGACACGCGGAGATGGGAGAGTAACAAAGAACGTGCGAGAGTGCAGTGTTCCCGTGGTCCCGGGTTGTCCCATCGTGTATGCGTGTCTCGTTGCGATATGCACATACACGCACGCGAGTATGTGTACGTTTTTGTGCATGTATATCCTCGTGGTTCATAATACACGAATAAGTAAAAAGAGATCGAGAGTGCGACTAATTTTATGGCGGGACTAACGTCCGAGTGAGACGAACGAATACCGCAGAGCGAGAGAGCCGCAAGAGTTTCGGAAATAAACGAGAGGGACAGAGGGAGTGCAGTGACTGGGCCCGAGGGCGAGGAAAGAAGATGCGAGGAGGCGAGACAAAATCGGAAAGAGAGAGAAGCGCGGAGTTTGGCAAGCGGCACAGCGCGACAACAAAGGCCTTCTTCTCGTTCGCGGGAGACTGCAATCATTTTTTTTACTTCTAACATATTCCTCATATAATAGCGTATCTGCACCGAGAGACGTACGCAAAGCGATACGATATTATCTCCCGTAGAATGAGCCTTCGTGTGTGTACTGTTACAGAGTTATAATTGAATAAACAGTAAAAACAAGAGCCTTGGTATGTTAACTGTACCACAGGCATTGATTATGTCTTCGAGATCGCGGTGGGAGAGAAAGATAAGCTTCGTGGATATCATACCTTGCACCGCGGTTGCATCGTTCCCGTGTACCTCATTCACAAGATTGACCCTCTGTTGTTGTTGCACTTGCGCTATTTGATTTTGTAGCTGTTGTTGATTCGTCTGCTGTTGAATCTGTTGCTGTTGCTGTTGTTGTTGTTGTTGTTGTTGCTGTTGATGGGATGTCAGTATCACGTCCGAGACTATAGTGGGATTCGAGCTCGACGACGACTCGGCGAGGCTCGTCGCTACGGCGACATCGTCGATATTGTTCCCGGTCGAGCCTGACGAGCCGTCACAGGTTCCGGGCTCGCCGCAGCCGCCGTTTTGCTGTTCGATTCCTGCTGTAGCTGCCATTCGGCCCTCGTGCATTACGGAAACGTGGTGCGTACACTACGACGGGCCACAACAACCGCGCGTAGCGGCAGGCGGATAGAAGCAGCCAAGGGTTCGGCCCTCTACTCTCCTGGACACCGCTCTCGATTAACGTGGCGCGGAGGGCGAACCTCGGGGGGCCAAACTCTCTACCCAGACGCTCGGCCACTATATGCACTATCAGTTTTCGCGTACACGCGCGCGCACACGAACACGCACACACAGGCACACACGCACAAACACGCGCGAGCGCGCGGATAAGAGCGAAAACTAAGTGAACACAGAGAGAGTAGATGAGAGACGTCGATGACGATGACGAAGTAGCGAAGATTGAAAGGAACGTCACCTACACCAGTTTCGTTCGCTCGTCTCTCTATAACGTCGTCTCCTTATTTCTTTCTCTCACACTCTTGAGAATTCACGCCCAGTGTATGTTTGTATTTTGCGTCTCTCTTTATTCTTCGTGTATGTATATATCATATATATGTGCACATGTATATATGTACACATATACGCGTATATGTCAGACCATACGAGTTTCTCACTGTCTACTCTTATACTCTCTTGGTTTTCCTTTGTGTGTTTGTATGTCAGTGTGTCTTTCTTCCTCGGTTGTTGCTTCCACACGTTCGCGTGTGTGTTTCGTTTCGATCTTTTCCTTTTTTTTCTTTCTTTCCTTCTTTCTCACTCTGCCGCTCGCTTTCCGTCGTCCGTGCTGTTGCTGCTGCTCCGTCGCTGCTTTCTATGTGTCTCTTTACGGATCTCACACTCAAACGCACACAGACGCGCGTTCTGTCGTCTCTTGCGCGTGTGTATTGCCCACGCCGGCCAGCGAGACCCACGACGGCCCTGCTGCTCGAGCCGAAACTTCGACGCTGCTCCGCGGCTCTCGCCTCTCGCTCTCTCCCTCGCCTAGAGCTCGCCTTCGCGCTTTACCCGTTCGCGTACTCTTGTCCGATTATCGACGACATTACAAAACCCACCTCGCTCCCGTTCACCGAATATTCTTCACTCGCACAACGATCGAAACGCTTGTCAGACGGATGATGTTATTTATTGTTTAAAAAAAAAATTCCCCGCGGGCCCGGCCGCACGCCCTCCGTAACCGAGCAAAAAAATCCTTACGTTAGACAAATGTAGGTCTGTAGGCCACTTCACTTACACTTTGCATTCACGGCGAGGGGAAACGTGGGGGGGGAGGGAGGGGGGAGTCGTTGTCGCAGCCGACGAGAGTGAGAGAGCGAGAGAGATTTTGATAGAGACGGCCAGAGACTCCCTTAGTCAAGCGAGAGTCCCGCGGACACGCACTCTCGATGACAGACCAGCGGCACGGAGCAACCGGACAGGAACGTAGCTGGAATAACACGAGCCACCGTGCTCTTCTTTGTTTTTTTTTTTTTCTGCTATTTTATGTTAATCTTTGTTTTTTCGTTCTTTTTATTCCGACTTTTTTAAAGGAAAAACTTGGTCTACGCGACTCGTCGCTCGCTCGCTGATGTTGACGCTGCTGACGACGATGATTCTCGTGCCGCTGCTGCTCCTGGGCTCAACCGGACCCTCGACGTTTTCTCTACTCGATTGGTCGAGATTACGCGTCTCCTCGCGCAGACGCGAAATACCGCGGTTACTCCCGACACTTTTCATCTGAATTGACAAAAATAGATTAGAGAAACGTTAATTATCATCGATAGATCGGACATAACTTGTAAACGATATGGGGGACATATTTGTTCGAGAAAATAGATAGTCTATTCGCGGGAGGCACGATAAGGAAAAATATATAAGTTACACGGTGGATAAACGCGAGGTAACTTTCTGACGTTAAGTAAACCGCGACGGTTTAACGCGGAATTCGCGTGTTACGTAATGCAGAACGGTTTTTATGCGACATTCCTTAGGGCTAGATTAATCGCGGAGCGTGGAAGAAGCGATACGCGCATACGTCGGTACGCCCAGATTATTTCGCAAGAATTCGACGGCGTCTACGTGAAATTTGAATATTCAAATTCGCGGCTACTGTAGTTATGTTTCACAAGAGAACCCGATGGACGGGCCCTTCGGGGTGGGAAGATGGATTAAATAAAAACGACGATCGTGGCGCAAAAGAATTCTTTCCGTGTGCGAAAAAACACTTACGGAAGATTGTGAAATGTTTCGCACACCTTGAACGTGGGCTCTCGGAGGATACGGCAATGCTCAAACGAAAGGGAAAACGCCGTAGTCCACTGGCCAAGTGTGCCAATCTCTCGTCGGGCTCTTATAATTCGATAATCGTAATAGCGATCGAGATAGTTTCGCGATTGAATAGATCAGGGAATAGGATCATTACCTAAATTGCTTATATCGTTTCGTTGGACGCGTGCGTGAATTAACTCTTTTTTCGTCTAGCGGAATTCGTGAGCGGGGGAATGTGGAGAGAGACAGGGGGGTGGGGATAGTGGCGACGATAGCGAGAGTGTTTTCGTCGGGGCGCCGGCGCCCGCCACTGACGGCACTGTCTATCGACGAAATGTCACGCAGTAGCACGTAATTTTCCGTGAGTCGGTCGAATTCTCGAAGTTTTTCGCGCACATCGAATCTTGACGATCTCGGGTGGGATCGTTCGGATCGACCGACGATGACGATCGTCGCGAAGAACACGAGCTTTCGTGGGGGTCTCGAGTAATAAAACGTCGCCGGGGCTGTTTTAGCCAAAGCGACCGTTTAGAAAACGCCGCGGCGCCTAAGTAGGTCAGGTGTCACAACTCTCGGACGCCCCGTCACGGAGACTTTTTTCACCTCAAGTTGCATAATTCGTCACGCGTTACTCGACCAAATATAACCCGGACAAAAAACTACTGATAGACGGTACACATAATGTGCGATGCAATAGCGCGGATGAACATTGAACAATGCGCTTGACTAGCGTCCCCCCGGTATCGACGAGTGTAGCGACCCCTCGCGGTCACACCCCGCGTATTTTGAATTCGCGATGTTCCTTTTTTAATTTCAATTTTTTTTCCCCTGCTAATCATCGCTTATTCATTCGGAGGGGCATCTCTTTCGCGCATTTGGTAAAATACATATTTTATTAACGAACTGCCTTATGCATGTAAAAAAATGCAGCCTTCTCTTTAGGCACTCTTGGTGCATGTATAATATATCTATAAAAAAATGTTTAACGCAATAATATGATTTGAGAGTATAAAAAGATGTTTACCGGGATGGGATGGGTATTTTGTAATTGACACTCGTCGGCAATACCGCCGACTTAACCCTTCTGCGCTCCCTTGAAGAGATTGCGAGAGATAATCAGTCTCTGAATTTGCGCAGTTCCCTCGTAGATCTGGTAGATCTTCGCGTCTCTCATGAGCTTCTCAACAGGATAGTCGGAGTTGAAGCCCGCGCCGCCGAATATTTGAACCGCGTCGGTGGCACACTTGTTCGCGACGTCGGCCGCGTAACATTTCGCGATACTGGCGTACATCGTCGCGTTCGGATGCTTGTTGTCGGCTGCCCATGCCGCTTTCATCCATGCCAGTCGAGCGGTCTCGATACCGATCGCCATGTCGGACAACATGAATGCGACCGCTTGATACTCGGATATGTACTTGTTGAAGGCTTTGCGCTCCATTGAGTATTTCAGCGCTTCGTCCATGGCTCTCTGCGCCAGGCCCACAGCGCCGGTGGCGACCATCGGACGCGTACTGTCGAAAGTGCCCATGGCGATCTTGAAACCGGCACCCTCGCCCGTCAAAACATTCTCTTCCGGTACTCGCACATCCTCGAACGTGACCATGCGCGTATCTGAGCAACGTTGACCCATATTCAATTCCTGCGCAAAACGAACGGATACGCGATAAGATAACGATCTTACTTTTTTTTTTCTACATTTTTACTGAAATGTTGTCATTCACAATTTATCAGCTGGTATCTATTCGTACCTTGCGACCAGGCGTCAAACCGTCACTATTGCGATCAACGATAAAACCCGTGAATGCCTTGCCGGCCGGCGCTGTCGGATCGGGATTCGTTCGCGCCAGAACGAAGTACCTGCGAATTAAAGAAAATATAAATAACATTGCCTTTCGAAGATGGAAGATGGCACAATGCCAAAACACGGTTTACCAGCTCGCAACACCGCCGTTGGTGATCCACATTTTTGTTCCGTTTAATATCCACTCCTTTCCCTTTTTCACTGCTTTAGTCTTAACACCGGCAACGTCAGAACCTGCTCCCGGCTCCGTTACACAGTAGGCCTGGAAAAAAAACAGAATTTAGGAACATTCACAAAATCGAAATAAAAAATTGTACTGTAAGATTGTATGCGTTTGCTGAATTTTTTCCTGTTTTTAGTGACGTAAAAAATGTTGTGATGGACCACGCTATATTATATTGTATATTAGAAACATACGTTTCCCTTATAAATGATTGATAACAGAAATGATAAAACTCACAGCCACAATTGGTTCCTCGAGCATCATGCCCAGATATTTCTTCTTTTGTTCTTTATTGCCGCCTATCTTGACGGGAGTTTGCTGAAATATTCAGAATACAATTAGTCTAGAACTTTTTTAAATTAACAAAATTTTGCTTTTCTTGCTTGCTTACCGCAAGCCCCGAAGACTCCATAGCCGTCATCATTCCTGTGCATCCGTAGCCAAAAGCTTCGGAAATAACACAAGAATCGAAAGACCCCAAGCCGAGTCCTCCTGTAAACAAAAAAAAAAACAACATGAAACATTGCAACCTCAGATTCTAGAGGATTTTCGAGCTTACCAAATTCCTGTGGAATGCTTCCGTTCAAGAGTCCCAGACTCCACGCCTTCTTTATGACCGGCCAAGGAAACTCGCCGCTCTTGTCGTATGCCGCGGCGACCGGGATGATTTCCTCCCTGACGAACTTTTGCGCTACGTCCTGCATCTCACGTTGGGTGTCTGTCAGTACAAAATTCACCCCATTGTGAGCAGCGCTGGTGGAGGAGAAACTTCTCGCGACCGTTTGTCGAGCGGCATTGCTGAATATCTGGAAAACGTTAAAAAATGAAAAGGATTATTCCGTGAAAAAAAAAACGCTTCGTCATTTCGTTGATCCATCATGTGATGCACGTTACGACGTTCTTATCAATCGGATTTTCGAAAATTTTATCTTCGACAAGTGCGTAATTCACGTACCTTCGCTAACATCTTGACGAGTGTTTTTACGGCTTTTGCGATCTAGGGTTATATTCTCCAACCTGACGAGCTTGTGTTATTAATCGTCGACCGCACCGCCGAAATCGCGCGAAAAGTCGACGCCTGTTCGTATTGAGGGACGATGGGGAATAAACGAAAACAACGTGGGCAACCGTCTATTTAACTAGCTCGACTTCGACTTCGGGTCAAAGTACGAATATCCGAGGTACTCGCGAACTGACGGCACCGGATCGCTCGGAGCGATATCTCCTTTCCCCTACCACGCGGCTTTCTGCACGTCCCGGACCGACGCGACTGTGTTGCGAATGCATACGCGGTCGAATTACGCACAGCATCATGACAATCGAGAATTGAAATTTAACACGACGAACAACAACGATGACCTTTGAATTTTGTTTATCGCGAACAATATCAACAAATGCTACTCCGTCGTTTTGCCATCACTTCGGCGCTCGCAGAGTTTCACGATCAATTTTTCTCTAGCTATAGACACCTGCCGGACCGTCAAAGGGCGCGCGGAGTGAATAGAGCCGAAGGAAAAAAAACGATTGGCAGTCGCGGAAAGATGAAAGCCCCGGCGAAAGTCTCGCACGAACCTTACCATGCATTTACGTGATAAATTCGTGACTAATCTGTTCATCGAAGAATTCGTACTGCGATAAACCCTTTTGCGGTAAGAGTTGCGATCGTATCGA